>CM051234.1:424507176-425168676 GCA_027917425.1 Gastrophryne carolinensis
ATTCTTGATTTCCCACAATCCATCATTCACTGCTTTTTTTCAATTTTTCACAATTTTCCTCATTCCCTCCTACTCTTGCTCTTATTTACATTCCCCCAATCCCCTTTTTTTTAAACTGCTAAGTTTTCTTTCCTTTTCTTAGACTGATTTGCCAGTGGATTCGCCCTTTATGACTAGCCAAAATGTGACTAAACTGCCCCCAGAATGCAGACAGACCCTAATGGTCTTTAAGGATGACTAGCATAGGTGCGTTGTGTGCCTCAGCGCCACGGGACAGGGGAGGCGGTTCAAGGAATGCAAACCTGGATTGCGGCTGCCGGGTAGGTGCCTCCTTTGCGTGACAGGGTCCGCCATGATGTATGTGGGCATCCTGCCATCAGCTGCGGGTGTTGTCACATCCAGTTTAGGCAACTGGTAAAGTGACATAGCAACCAGCGCACGCTGTCAAAAAATGCAAAAAGAGGCACATTTACAATACGAAGAAGGCTCGGCGGAAAGCTGATTACATTGTTGTGGGGCGTGAGCTTTTTCCTGCTGCTGCTCTACCCTTTTTGCTCAGGTAAGATAACTACTATGCCTGTTATATATTATACAGGATGGATACTACGGCGAGTGACAGGTGGCTGTCCAGGAAAGGTAAAGTAATATCTCACCATCCTGGGGGCCCTGTTTTACCTCTGCCTTATCGGTTGATTGATTTATTTTCTTCCCACAGCGGGAAACACAAGTCCAAGCATGGGGCCAAGCATTTGGGATCCCGGTCAAGGCACAGGGTGAGGAGGAGGGATAGCTCTTTCTCCACGGCTGAGAGGAGGCACTCAACACGCAAGAGACACAGAAGATCCAGATTGAGGTCCACTTCCGCAGGAAAAGGAAGCATGGCCAGCGGCGCTACAGGACTGTGAGCAGGGATGAATGCTGGATGTGTGACAACAAGGTCAAAAGTTGTGCCTGCAGTGCTGCAAGAACCCTATCGCGCTTGACCTGGACACGATCGAGTCTCTGTCCCCCATTAAGCAGATGGTGGAAGCTGAAGTGGACCCTCGGATACAGAGCAAGTAGCCGACGAATAGGGCAATTGCGACCTGCCATGGGACACCAGAGGAGTCCCAAGAGGGAAGCTCAGAAGAGGAGATGGAGGATTCACCCCAAGCAGTTTCAAATTCATTTGACATTTCTCTACTGGAGCCACTTACCGCAGCTATTAAGGAGGCTCTAAAGTGGCAGGATAAGTTGTTTGAGTCAGAGGAGGAGGGGAAATATTACCCCCAGTTAACGAAGACAGAGTCCACATTCCCTTTTATTCCAGAGATAGGAAAGATTTTCCAGAAGGAATAGGCCACGCCAAATACCAAACAAGCTCATAAAAATCAGATGAATACATTTTACCCTTTAAGGGCCCAAGATACAAAGATGCTGGACAGCGCACGGGTTGTGATTGCTACCGTCATGAGGCTTGTGTGTCACCTCACACTTCCAATGGAGGATAGTGTCGTGTTTAAGGACTCTCTCGACAGGAAGATCAATATGGACCTAATAAAGGTCTATATGGTAGTAGAGGCAAAAGCAAAGCCCTTACTGGTGCTGTCGGCTTTAGCCAGAGCCGTAAAAATCTGGGTCACCAGCATCGAGGATGCAGCGAAGTCCCAAGTGGAACCTGAGAAGATCTTGAAGGGCCGCTTCAGGGTGTAAGCATGGCATTAGACTTTTTGGGTGAGATCACCATCAATGGAACCAAGGGCATTTCCAAGGTGATGCTTTTGTCAGTAGCAGAAAGGCGCTCTTTCTGGCCGAAGATGTGGTCAGCTGACCCCATATCCAAGATCAATGTGACAAAGATCCCATATGATGGGACGTCATCGTTTGGCAGCAAACTCGGGAACACTCGGGAAGTAAATCAGGGTTACTCCTGCAAGACAGGAAGAAAGGGCACCAAAGGACAGGGACTCTAGGCCACCCTTTAGTAAATACAGAGTCCAGAAGCCCTTGAAGCAGAACAAGACATTCACCAAGAGGTAGGGGTCCAGACGAACCCACTTTCAAAAAGCTTCGAAGAAGGCCTCAACCTCTCCAGAGGGGACACTGGCTAATGTCCATAGGCTGAAGGACGCATATTTACATGTCCCTATAGATCCCATGTTCCAGAGATTACTGAGGTTCGTAGTGGGCAGCGGACACTATTAATTTAATGCACTGCAGTTCAGCCTCAACACCTCTCCAAGAGTGTTCTCAAATGTATTGTACTATTGTCTCTAATAGCACGTCTCAAGTTGGAAGGTCTAAGGTTTTTCCATTACCTCTATGAATTAGTCCACGTGGCAGAGCACAGATGCTCTTCTATGTCAGACACAATGCCTCATAACAAAACTTCAGGATTTTGGCGGGATCATCAACCAACAAAAGAGCCAGCTGCCCCCAGATCAGGTGATAATTTATCTGGGGGCAAGAATCGATCCTGACGGAGCAAGAGTCTCCCTCCCCGAGGGGTAAGGTAGTCGCAATACATAACAAGATATTGTTGCAGAGACAATATCTTGGAATCCTGGGAAGGTGATTGGAATCCTGAGGTAGGTGATTCACATAGACGACAGGATGAGATCCTGCTTAAAATGGTGGGCCCAGAAGCCAAATCTGAAATACTGTCTATCACTACTACCCCAGCAGTGGATGATACTCATGACAGGTGCAAGCTCCAGGGGCTGAGGAGCAGGTTGCAACGGGGTGACTGTGAGAGATCAGTGTTACTGCCAGATGAAGAGCATTGTGTCAAACGTGCTGGAGCTTAGAGCGGCAAGGATGGCGTTGAAGGCCCTCCAACACATGTTGAAGGGGAAGTCTGTCATGATTCAACTCAACAAGTCGGCAGGCGCTAACACCTGGAGACAGGGGGCACCAGGAGTGCCTCACTAATGAGGGAGCTCTCTCCAATGATGGATTAGGCAATATCCAATGAGATCCAGATAACCGGACCTCCTCTTGCGCAGTGAGATGGACATAAAGGAGTGGTCCCTTCAGTCTGAAACCTCCCTATCTCTGACAGAGGTGTGGGGGATGCCCCAGATAGACCTTTTTGAGACACACTGCAACAACAAGGCAGCCCTATTTTTTTCCAGATTTCCCTGCCTCCGATCAGCGGGAATAGATGCCTTATCCCAGAACTGGGACTACAGCCTATGCTATGTGTTCCTTCCAGTGCTATTAGTCCTTAAATTTCGGAGAAAACTGAAATCAGCCAAAACCACAGTGATTGCAGTACTCCTCTATTGGCCACTGAGACCAGGTTTCCCCCAATCACTCAGCTCAGACTGGAGAGACTGAAGAAATCCACCCTTGCACGCAGAAGATTTTAGCGGGTTAGTTATTGATAGGGCTCGGTTCCTGAGAGCAGGTTGCTCGGAAAGTTTGGCAGATACCCTGCGCGAAGCTAGGTAGAAATCAACGTATACCAGATACTACAGGGTCTGGGACCGCTTCATGGCCTACCTGAAGGAGGCTAACACTTCAGTAGAGAAATATGGAGTAGCAGATGTGCTTGCAATTTCTATAGATGGGCCTGTCCAGGAGTTTAGGTCTAAGGACCCTTAAGATTTAAGTCGCCACAATCACAGCAATAGATGGGAAAATATAGGAGATGGAACAGCTGGTCGCACATGTTTATGAAGACCGCCCTGAAGATTCGGCCGCTCAGGAAGAAAAACTGTTATCCATGGGACTTGGCTTCAATTCTACAATACTCTCGGAGCCTCCTTTCCTCCCTTTAGAGGAATGCTCAATCTGGAATTTGACTTTAAAATCTGCTTTTTCTTGTGGTCATCACCTCGGCCCCCAGGGTGTCTGAGATTAGAGCCATAAGAGCTACATAACCTTCACTGACAGAGTCCAGCTCACTACTTTGAGGGATTTTATTCCGAAGGTAGAATCTGCCCTGAATAAAAATAAGGAGATTCACCTTCTGACTTTCAGGGATGAATCTACAGAGAACGCCTGTCACCCTCTCGATGTCAGCTCCTGCCTTAAAACCTACATCCAAAAGACAGAATCATTTAGAAAAGGGAACAATCTATTTGTCATACCATTTGGAGGAAAAAGGGCCAGGTCCCCTCTACAAAGATGGATAGGTCCCCTCTACAGATGGATAGTTACAGTGATTTCTGACGCATACACACAGAGCCATCTACAGCCCCCTAAGGCGATAGCTCACTCCACCAATGTCATCCTCCGCATATCGGGACATCCCTGGAGGAGATATGCAAGGCCGTCTCATGGTCCTCAAACAACACATTCATATGTCATTATTAGAGATGAGCGAGTAGTGAAATATTCGAAATTTCGAATTTCGATTCGAATAGACCGCGTTACTCGACTACTCGACCGATTATCGAATCCCATTATAGTCTATGGGAAAAAAATGCTCGCCACTTGGAAATCTCAATTCGACCACTTGGAGGTCACCAAGTCCACCCTGAAACATCAGAAAATGATGCCAACAGTGCTGGAATGCAACTGGGACAGCAGGGGAAGCATGTCTGGGTGCATATAACGCGCCCAAGTCGCACTATTACGCCACTATCACAGCCACTCAACAATACACTCCAAACACAATATAACTTCTACGTAAAGTGAGACAAGACAAGGAAACCTTCTTTCCTCTACATTGCCATGGACCCCAAGCCAAACTGTACAAAAAAGAACAAAATTCTGCACCCCTTAAAATCACGTTGCCTAATGACAACCACAGATGGCATAGGCAAGGGGGAAAATAAATAGACCCCACCCCTAATTGTCATTGTGTGTGTGTGTGTGTGTGTGTGTGTGTGTGTGTGTGTGTGTGTGTGTGAGATGTGGTCAGACATGTCCTCTTGTGTCATTGTGTCACCCCAGCAGTAAGGGAAGCTTAAAGGAGGAGGTATGTTACAGTGTGTTACCCCAGCAGTAAGGGAAGCTTACAGGAGGAGGTTTGTTACAGTGTGTCACCCCAGCAGTCAGGGAAGCTTACAGGAGGAGGTTTGTTACAGTGTGTCACCCCAGCAGTAAGGGAAGCTTACAGGAGGAGGTTTGTTACAGTGTGTTACCCCAGCAGTAAGGGAAGCTTACAGGAGGAGGTTTGTTACATTGTGTCACCCCAGCAGTAATGGAAGCTTACAGGAAGAGGTTTGTTACAGTGTGTCACCCCAGCAGTAAGGGAAGCTTACAGGAGGAGGTTTGTTACAGTGTGTCACCCCAGCAGTCAGGGAAGCTTACAGGAGGAGGTTTGTTACAGTGTGTTACCCCAGCAGTAAGGGAAGCTTACAGGAGGATGTTTGTTACATTGTGTCACCCCAGCAGTAAGGGAAGCTTACAGGAGGAGGTTTGTTACATTGTGTCACCCCAGCAGTAAGGGAAGCTTACAGGAGGAGGTTTGTTACAGTGTGTTACCCCAGCAGTAAGGGAAGCTTACAGGAGGAGGTTTGTTACAGTGTGTCACCCCAGCAGTAAGGGAAGCTTAAAGGAGGAGGTTTGTTACAGTGTGTCACCCCAGCAGTAAGGGAAGCTTACAGGAGGAGGTTTGAAATGGTGCCTATACGCACCGGGTATATAACAGTGTTTTGTTGGCACAGAGGACACAAAACAGTAGTGCAAAATATAGTTTTGTATATAGGTGCTAATATACCACTGAAGTCTTTCTGTCCCTATTCCAGCAGCAGCAGCTACCCCTCACTAAAGCAGCCGTTTTGTGCAGAGTGTATATAGTTTTGTATATAGGTGCTAATACACCACTGAAGTCTTTCTGTCCCTATTCCAGCAGCAGCTACCCCTCACTAAAGCAGCCGTTTTGAGCAGAGTGTATATAGTTTTGTATATAGGTGCTAATACACCACTGAAGTCTTTCTGTCCCTATTCCAGCAGCAGCTACCCCTCACTAAAGCAGCCGTTGTGTGCAGTGTGTATATAGCTAGAATGAGCTATATACCGTTCAGCATAGTAGCCCTAATAATAAGGACTCTCAATGACTCTCTTGTCTTCTGGTAGCTGGTATATATGGTGGTAAATGCGATATTCTGAGCTTCTGGGGCCCTGCCTGCCTACATATGAGCTATATACTGTTCAACATAGTAGCCCTAATAAGGGCTCTCAATGACTCTCTTGTCTTCTGGTAGCTGGTATATATGGTGGTAAATGCGATATTCTGAGCTTCTGGGGCCCTGCCTGCCTACATATGAGCTATATACTGTTCAACATAGTAGCCCTAATAAGGGCTCTCAATGACTCTCTTGTCTTCTGGTAGCTGGTATATATGGTGGTAAATGCGATATTCTGAGCTTCTGGGGCCCTGCCTGCCTACATATGAGCTATATACTGTTCAGCATAGTAGCCCTAATAATAAGGACTCTCAATGACTCTCTTGTCTTCTGGTAGCTGGTATATATGGTGGTAAATGCGATATTCTGAGCTTCTGGGGCCCTGCCTGCCTACATATGAGCTATATACTGTTCAACATAGTAGCCCTAATAAGGGCTCTCAATGACTCTCTTGTCTTCTGGTAGCTGGTATATATGGTGGTAAATGCGATATTCTGAGCTTCTGGGGCCCTGCCTGCCTACATATGAGCTATATACTGTTCAACATAGTAGCCCTAATAAGGGCTCTCAATGACTCTCTTGTCTTCTGGTAGCTGGTATATATGGTGGTAAATGCGATATTCTGAGCTTCTGGGGCCCTGCCTGCCTACATATGAGCTATATACTGTTCAGCATAGTAGCCCTAATAATAAGGACTCTCAATGACTCTCTTGTCTTCTGGTAGCTGGTATATATGGTGGTAAATGCGATATTCTGAGCTTCTGGGGCCCTGCCTGCCTACATATGGGCTATATACTGTTCAGCATAGTAGCCCTAATAATAAGGACTCTCAATGACTCTCTTGTCTTCTGGTAGCTGGTATATATGGTGGTAAATGCGATATTCTGAGCTTCTGGGGCCCTGCCTGCCTACATATGAGCTATATACTGTTCAACATAGTAGCCCTAATAAGGGCTCTCAATGACTCTCTTGTCTTCTGGTAGCTGGTATATATGGTGGTAAATGCGATATTCTGAGCTTCTGGGGCCCTGCCTGCCTACATATGAGCTATATACTGTTCAACATAGTAGCCCTAATAAGGGCTCTCAATGACTCTCTTGTCTTCTGGTAGCTGGTATATATGGTGGTAAATGCGATATTCTGAGCTTCTGGGGCCCTGCCTGCCTACATATGAGCTATATACTGTTCAGCATAGTAGCCCTAATAATAAGGACTCTCAATGACTCTCTTGTCTTCTGGTAGCTGGTATATATGGTGGTAAATGCGATATTCTGAGCTTCTGGGGCCCTGCCTGCCTACATATGAGCTATATACTGTTCAGCATAGTAGCCCTAATAAGGGCTCTCAATGACTCTCTTGTCTTCTGGTAGCTGGTATATATGGTGGTAAATGCGATATTCTGAGCTTCTGGGGCCCTGCCTGCCTACATATGGGCTATATACTGTTCAGCATAGTAGCCCTAATAATAAGGACTCTCAATGACTCTCTTGTCTTCTGGTAGCTGGTATATATGGTGGTAAATGCGATATTCTGAGCTTCTGGGGCCCTGCCTGCCTACATATGAGCTATATGCTGTTCAGCATAGTAGCCCTAATAATAAGGACTCTCAATGACTCTCTTGTCTTCTGGTAGCTGGTATATATGGTGGTAAATGCGATATTCTGAGCTTCTGGGGCCCTGCCTGCCTACATATGAGCTATATACTGTTCAGCATAGTAGCCCTAATAAGGGCTCTCAATGACTCTCTTGTCTTCTGGTAGCTGGTATATATGGTGGTAAATGCGATATTCTGAGCTTCTGGGGCCCTGCCTGCCTACATATGGGCTATATACTGTTCAGCATAGTAGCCCTAATAAGGGCTCTCAATGACTCTCTTGTCTTCTGGTAGCTGGTATATATGGTGGTAAATGCGATATTCTGAGCTTCTGGGGCCCTGCCTGCCTACATATGGGCTATATACTGTTCAGCATAGTAGCCCTAATAATAAGGACTCTCAATGACTCTCTTGTCTTCTGGTAGCTGGTATATATGGTGGTAAATGCGATATTCTGAGCTTCTGGGGCCCTGCCTGCCTACGTATGGGCTATATACTGTTCAGCATAGTAGCCCTAATAATAAGGACTCTCAATGACTCTCTTGTCTTCTGGTAGCTGGTATATATGGTGGTAAATGCGATATTCTGAGCTTCTGGGGCCCTGCCGGCCTACATATGGGCTATATATTGTTCAGCATAGTAGCCCTAATAAGGGCTCTCAATGACTCTCTTGTCTTCTGGTAGCTGGTATATATGGTGGTAAATGCGATATTCTGAGCTTCTGGGGCCCTGCCTGCCTACATATGGGCTATATACTGTTCAGCATAGTAGCCCTAATAAGGGCTCTCAATGACTCTCTTGTCTTCTGGTAGCTGGTATATATGGTGGTAAATGCGATATTCTGAGCTTCTGGGGCCCTGCCTGCCTACATATGGGCTATATACCGTTCAGCATAGTAGCCCTAATAATAAGGACTCTCAATGACTCTCTTGTCTTCTGGTAGCTGGTATATATGGTGGTAAATGCGATATTCTGAGCTTCTGGGGCCCTGCCTGCCTACATATGAGCTATATACTGTTCAGCATAGTAGCCCTAATAAGGGCTCTCAATGACTCTCTTGTCTTCTGGTAGCTGTTATATATGGTGGTAAAAGCGATATTCTGAGCTTCTGGGGCCCTGCCTGCCTACATATGAGCTATATACTGTTCAGCATAGTAGCCCTAATAATAAGGACTCTCAATGACTCTCTTGTCTTCTGGTAGCTGGTATATATGGTGGTAAATGCGATATTCTGAGCTTCTGGGGCCCTGCCTGCCTACATATGGGCTATATACTGTTCAGCATAGTAGCCCTAATAATAAGGACTCTCAATGACTCTCTTGTCTTCTGGTAGCTGGTATATATGGTGGTAAATGCGATATTCTGAGCTTCTGGGGCCCTGCCTGCCTACATATGAGCTATATACTGTTCAACATAGTAGCCCTAATAAGGGCTCTCAATGACTCTCTTGTCTTCTGGTAGCTGGTATATATGGTGGTAAATGCGATATTCTGAGCTTCTGGGGCCCTGCCTGCCTACATATGAGCTATATACTGTTCAACATAGTAGCCCTAATAAGGGCTCTCAATGACTCTCTTGTCTTCTGGTAGCTGGTATATATGGTGGTAAATGCGATATTCTGAGCTTCTGGGGCCCTGCCTGCCTACATATGAGCTATATACTGTTCAGCATAGTAGCCCTAATAATAAGGACTCTCAATGACTCTCTTGTCTTCTGGTAGCTGGTATATATGGTGGTAAATGCGATATTCTGAGCTTCTGGGGCCCTGCCTGCCTACATATGAGCTATATACTGTTCAGCATAGTAGCCCTAATAAGGGCTCTCAATGACTCTCTTGTCTTCTGGTAGCTGGTATATATGGTGGTAAATGCGATATTCTGAGCTTCTGGGGCCCTGCCTGCCTACATATGGGCTATATACTGTTCAGCATAGTAGCCCTAATAATAAGGACTCTCAATGACTCTCTTGTCTTCTGGTAGCTGGTATATATGGTGGTAAATGCGATATTCTGAGCTTCTGGGGCCCTGCCTGCCTACATATGAGCTATATGCTGTTCAGCATAGTAGCCCTAATAATAAGGACTCTCAATGACTCTCTTGTCTTCTGGTAGCTGGTATATATGGTGGTAAATGCGATATTCTGAGCTTCTGGGGCCCTGCCTGCCTACATATGAGCTATATACTGTTCAGCATAGTAGCCCTAATAAGGGCTCTCAATGACTCTCTTGTCTTCTGGTAGCTGGTATATATGGTGGTAAATGCGATATTCTGAGCTTCTGGGGCCCTGCCTGCCTACATATGGGCTATATACTGTTCAGCATAGTAGCCCTAATAAGGGCTCTCAATGACTCTCTTGTCTTCTGGTAGCTGGTATATATGGTGGTAAATGCGATATTCTGAGCTTCTGGGGCCCTGCCTGCCTACATATGGGCTATATACTGTTCAGCATAGTAGCCCTAATAATAAGGACTCTCAATGACTCTCTTGTCTTCTGGTAGCTGGTATATATGGTGGTAAATGCGATATTCTGAGCTTCTGGGGCCCTGCCTGCCTACATATGGGCTATATACTGTTCAGCATAGTAGCCCTAATAATAAGGACTCTCAATGACTCTCTTGTCTTCTGGTAGCTGGTATATATGGTGGTAAATGCGATATTCTGAGCTTCTGGGGCCCTGCCGGCCTACATATGGGCTATATATTGTTCAGCATAGTAGCCCTAATAAGGGCTCTCAATGACTCTCTTGTCTTCTGGTAGCTGGTATATATGGTGGTAAATGCGATATTCTGAGCTTCTGGGGCCCTGCCTGCCTACATATGGGCTATATACTGTTCAGCATAGTAGCCCTAATAAAGGCTCTCAATGACTCTCTTGTCTTCTGGTAGCTGGTATATATGGTGGTAAATGCGATATTCTGAGCTTCTGGGGCCCTGCCTGCCTACATATGGGCTATATACCGTTCAGCATAGTAGCCCTAATAAGGGCTCTCAATGACTCTCTTGTCTTCTGGTAGCTGGTATATATGGTGGTAAATGCGATATTCTGAGCTTCTGGGGCCCTGCCTGCCTACATATGAGCTATATACTGTTCAGCATAGTAGCCCTAATAAGGGCTCTCAATGACTCTCTTGTCTTCTGGTAGCTGTTATATATGGTGGTAAAAGCGATATTCTGAGCTTCTGGGGCCCTGCCTGCCTACATAGGATATGAGCTATATACTGTTCAGCGTAGTAGCCCTAATAAGGGCTCTTAATGACTCTCTTGTCTTCTGGTAGCTGGTATATATGGTGGTAAAAGCGATATTCTGAGCTTCTGGGGCCCTGCCTGCCTACATAGGATATGAGCCATATACCGTTCAGCGTAGTAGCCCTAATAAGGGCTCTTAATGACTCTCTTGTCTTCTGGTAGCTGGTATATATGGTGGTAAATGCGATCTTCCGAGCTTCTGGGGCCCTGCCAGCTACAGCCTGTCTTTCCCTGCTGTGAGCGTCTATCCCTCACTAAGTTCAAGCTGCTAATGCTGACGAAGAGGAAGTGCTGAGTTTTGTAGATTCGAGGTCACATGGTTTTTCCAGCCAATGCGTGTAGACGCCGTTCTCGCGATGCCAGCGTCCTCCCAGGACCTGTCCCACCCCCCCTGCATGGTGATTGGTGTAAAAAACGCGCCAGGGAAGGTGTGAGGGGAAACGAATTGTGAGTGCGCCATCGCCGCTGTACTCGATCGAAATCGAGTATGACGAACAGCGTAGTATTCGATCGAATACCGACTCGGTCGAATACTACTCGCTCATCTCTAGTCATTATCAGTTAGATCTGTTTAAATTTACCACCATAAAAGTGGGAAAAATTGTTCTACTGCAGTTTGTGTAACTGTAGTGTGATTAATAATTACATTCTTTAAGCATCTCTTCCTGTCTCTAGTGTGCTACATCCCATAGTATGACGCCATGGAGGCGCCAAGAAAATGGCGCATACTCCATGGCAGCATTTTTCTGGACCATTATATAAGGAATAGGGCAGCGTCGGCCAATCAAAGAGTTTATAAGCAGACAGTCCTATCAGGGTTAAGACTGACATTAACCTACAGTATGCTGCCATTGAAATGCACCAGGAAAGGAAAAATCATGGAAAGGTAAGTATGGATTTTCCGTTTTCTCTTATGCACATCACCCTCTACTTTTTTCCCTTTTCTAAATTTCCTCTACCTCCTATTTTCCACATCCCCTCTTTCTTTTTCTCTTTTCCACACCCCCTCATTTTTTTTCTCTTTTCCACATTTCATCCTGCATTTTCTCTTTTTTACATTTCCTCGCCCTCTTTTTTCAAACCTCTCCTTCTTTTTCTCTTTTCCACATTTTCTCCTTTTTAAATGTTCACATCCCCTCCTTTTTTCTCGTTTGTACATTTGCTACATCTTTTTGTGATTTTAAATTTCCTCTATCCCCTTTTTTCAAAACCCTGTCCTTTTTTTTCTTTTCCACATTCTCACCTCTTTTTGACATTACCTCCATCTATTTCTCTTTTGCACATTAACATCTCCTATTTCTCTTTTTCACATCTCCTATTCTTATTTCTTTTTTTACACACCTCCTTGCTTTTCTATTTTTTAATATTCTCTCCATCATTTTCTTTTTTGCACAGTCCCTCCTTCTTTTTCTCTTTCTACATTTCCCCCATAACCCTCCTTTTCTCTATTTTATCTATTCCTCAATTTTCCACAATTCCTCAATAGTGTACCCTTTTTTCTGCTTCCCTCCACCTCCTTTCCCTCCTTCCCCACATTCCCTTTATACTTTTCTATTTTCTATATTTCCTCTGCCTCACCATTTGTTCCTTCCTTCCTTCTTTTTTAATAACCTCTCCCAAACTCTGTTTTTCTTATTCCACTCAAATTTATTTTCTTTGTTCCCTCCATCTCTCTCTCCTTTTTTTTCTCCTTCTCTGTTTTAATACGATTTCCTTTGCCATCGCTCCATTCCTCTACTCATCCCTTCTCCTTTTCTTTCTCCATTATTGTCGGGGAGGCCGATTCATCAATAGCGCCAGGTAGCGACAGATGAGCGACTGAAGTATGGCGCTATGAGCGCCCCTAGCGTCAGCCGCGGGCGTTAGCGATTCGCTATAGCAGGCCTCCTCAGTCGCTACCTGGCGTTGTTGGGAACAACGCCTACATTGCTGAATATGATGTTGGCCCTCAGCTTTGTAGGCGCTGTCAGTCAGTGTGACCACGCTATTCTACACAGCGCCTGCGCTTAGCTTTGCTGTGGCCTGGGCATCCAGTACCTTCAGAATAAAACACATTGCAACATGTTTCTTTACTTTTTTGAGTTTTTATTTTGTGTTGAAAAGGAAATTAAATTAAACCAGATATTAGAATATAAATGCAAATTAAAACATAATTAAACACATAGCCACATTTTAAATTATTTTATTTATTTTTTAAAGAAAAAGGAAATACAATTAAACCACCAATGAGAAAGAAAATGAAAATAAAAACATAACTGAGAAAGAAAAGGAAAATAGAAAAGGAAAATAAAAACATAAATGAGAAAGAAAAGGAAAATAGAAAAGGAAAATAAAAACATAAATGAGAAAGAAAAGGAAAATAGAAAAGGAAAATAAAAACAGAACAGAGAAAGAAAAGGAAAATAGAAAAGGGAAATAAAAACAGAACTCAGAAAGAAAATGAAAATTAAAATAGGAAGTAGAATGCAAAGGAAACTTTCAACAGAATTAAACACATAGCCACATGTATCTATATATAGTAGATTTTATTTTTCCAATAATAAAAAATTAAAAAAGGAACAGAAGAGAAAATGAAATTCAAAAGTCAAACAGAAAGGAAAAAGCAAAGTAAAGGGAATGAAAGTTTTTAAAGTTCAAAATAGGGTTCAAGGTGCATCTCTTGGTGCCTGAAAAAATAAGAAAAGTGCAGTTAGTATAGATCTTTAAAGTAGTATTGTTGTTGCAAATAAAAAAATGCATTACTTGATAACCAACATTGGCGTCTTACACTCCCCTTAGAGTGGTTTGGGTCATCTTACACCCCCCTTAGAGTGGTTGGGATCATCTTACACCCCCCTTAGAGTGGTTGGGATCATCTTACACCCCCCCTTAGAGTGGTTGGGATCATCTTACACCCCCCTTAGAGTGTTTGGGATCATCTTACCCCCCCCTTAGAGTGGTTGGGATCATCTTACACCCCCCTTAGAGTGGTTGGGATCATCTTACACCCCCCTTAGAGTGGTTTGGATCATCTTACACCCCCCTTAGAGTGGTTTGGCTCATCTTACACCCCCCCTTAGAGTGGTTGGGATCATCTTACACCCCCCTTAGAGTGGTTGGGATCATCTTACACCCCCCTTAGAGTGGTTGGGATCATCTTACACCCCCCTTAGAGTGGTTGGGATCATCTTACACCCCCCTTAGAGTGGTTGGGATCATCTTACACCCCCCTTAGAGTGGTTTGGATCATCTTACACCCCCCTTAGAGTGGTTTGGGTCATCTTACACCCCCCCTTAGAGTGGTTGGGATCATCTTACACCCCCCTTAGAGTGGTTGGGATCATCTTACACCCCCCCTTAGAGTGGTTGGGATCATCTTACACCCCCCTTAGAGTGGTTTGGGTCATCTTACACCCCCCTTTAGAGTGGTTGGGATCATCTTACACCCCCCTTAGAGCGTTTGGGATCATCTTACCCCCCCCTTAGAGTGGTTGGGATCATCTTACACCCCCCTTAGAGTGGTTGGGATCATCTTACACCCCCCTTAGAGTGGTTGGGATCATCTTACACCCCCCTTAGAGTGGTTTGGATCATCTTACACCCCCCTTAGAGTGGTTTGGCTCATCTTACACCCCCCCTTAGAGTGGTTGGGATCATCTTACCCCCCCCCTTAGAGTGGTTGGGATCATCTTACACCCCCCTTAGAGTGGTTGGGATCATCTTACACCCCCCTTAGAGTGGTTGGGATCATCTTACACCCCCCTTAGAGTGGTTGGGATCATCTTACACCCCCCTTAGAGTGGTTGGGATCATCTTACACCCCCCCTTAGAGTGGTTGGGATCATCTTACACCCCCCTTAGAGTGGTTTGGGTCATCTTACACCCCCCCTTAGAGTGGTTGGGATCATCTTACACCCCCCTTAGAGTGTTTGGGATCATCTTACCCCCCCCTTAGAGTGGTTGGGATCATCTTACACCCCCCTTAGAGTGGTTGGGATCATCTTACACCCCCCCTTAGAGTGGTTTGGGTCATCTTACACCCCCCTTAGTGTTTTTTTGGGCTCATTTTGATGGGAGTTCAAATACATTTAGCCAGTAGTGCAGTACTAGCATTATAGTGAAGGGTAGTTAGTTTACCGCAAAAAAAGAAGTGATCATCCTTTCCCTTAGCTCATCGCCAGTCTGGGTGTCCTCACTTCTTGCTGCGGGCATGTTGGGGATTTCTGGCACCAGTGCTGTCTCCTCGGGGGCTTGGATTCGGTGGCAAATACAAATATTGTGTAGCACACAGCAGGCAAGGATGATCTTGGAGACCTTCTGTGGGCTGTAGAGCATCTCTCCTCCTGGCCGTGCCAAACAGAGAAAGCGTGCTTTCAGCAGGCCGATGGTTCTTTCCACAATGCTTCTGGTCTTGCGATGCGCTGCATTGTAGCGTTCATGGGCAGAGGTCCGTGGGTTCCTGACCGGAGTCATGACCCACGTTCTCTGCCCATATCCCTTATCCGCTGTAGAAAAAACACAAGGAGAGAGACAGCAATTAGTACTAGTACATGTTTTTTTGTGGTTGTTTTGTTAAATTTGGCTTACTAGGCCACATATTTGCTCAATACATTGACATGGTTAATTTATTACCCAGTAGCCAGCCAGCTGGCATTTCGTTGTTATCAAACTTCCGGCACAGGACTGTCCGCTGCAAGACGTAAGAATCGTGGCATGAGCCGGGGAACCCCGATCTCACCGCCCGCAGCCTCATGTCTGGGTCACAGACCACCATAACATTAAGCGAATGGAACTGCTTCCGGTTTCTGTAGGACAGCTCCTGTGCACGGGGAGGGCGGAAAGGGATATGTGTACCATCAACGCACCCTAGCACATTCGGGATCCCTCCCATCAGATAGAAAGCATGTTTTATTTTGGCAACCTCTTCCTCATCCTCAGGAAACTTGATGTAAATTGGGATTAAATCACAAATTGCCAGAACTACCTGGATTAGTATGCGGCTCATAGTAGCCTGGCTTATCCCGCTGAGGAGGGCGGAGGTTGCCTGGAAGGTCCCTCGTGCCAAAATATTGAGAGTGGCACACAGGCGTACTATGCCTGGAATGGAATGAGTGCGTTTGGTGGATGGCTCGATTTTGTGCTTAATCTGATCATATAGGGACTGTAGTGCAGCACGATTCAGACGGAAGCGGCTCCTGATCTGCTCGTCACTTAAGTCCCATACTGAAAGGCGGATTGCAAAGGAGCGGGGTGCCCTAAGCCTCACAACACCCCGCTCCCTTTCCTCCTGCTCTTTCAGCATACACATACATCCATCCACCCAGACACCATACATCACCCTCTTATCCATCACACACACTAAAGATATATACAAAAAAAACCAAAAAACCACAAACACACAACACACAAACAATCACACTCCACACACACCCGCTACAATGCAGCTCACCACAAAACCAGAACTATAGTGGTCCAAACCACCAGCCTGCTGAAAACCAGCTTTCTAAGTTAGGCACAACCAAGAGGGGAGTTGCTGCACAGCCCACAAAAGGCCCCAAAATCAAGCCTCACTTGCTGTATGCTACACAATATTTGCAGATGCCACCAAAAACAAGCTCCTAAAGAAACAGCACTGATGTCAGAAATCACCCAACAAGCCACAGAGAGTGAGGACAGAAACCAGACAGAGGCTCAAATGAGCTAAGGGAAGCGAGCACAGCACCACACCACAGCCTTTGCCACAGTGTAAGAATACCAGAAGCTTGAAAATTCCTTCCATTTATACTTCTCTTTCAAAAGGGACAGGTCCGCTTTGCCGCCTTTTGCGTCGCTCTGCTATTTCCGGGCGCCAATTAGCCGACCCAGGTGTGCGTAAAACAGAGTGCGCACGCGCACGCTAGTAGCGCTACTAGCGTACGTGAGCGGAAACTTGCGTGCATTAACGGACATGGCCCAAAAATCAGTGGTGGCCCAATGAAAGGTAAGCTGCTGTTTTTTTAAATAGCCGTTAGGCTAACCACATGTCACAAGGGTTTGAGATACATCAGTCCATTGTTGTATTTGGGTGTGTGTTGTTTGGTTAATGAGGTCTGTAATGAGTTAATTGGCTAACACACATGCTTCAGTCAGTGCAGTGGAGGTGTGCCTAGAAGGAACTGGGCTGTATGTGTGAATCAATTAAGTGGCCTGCTTTTTGATTGGCTGTTAGAGCACATAAAACCTGCCCAACCCTAAGAGATTGCGATGCCATTCTGTAGTCTGCATGCGTGCTTGTTGGGTGTCTATTTGTGTGTGTGTGCAGCTACAGGATGGAGCCAAATTCAGGACATCTGCCGGCCACAGCAGGCCCAAGTAGGAGTTTGGTGGGTGCTGTGCGCAGACCTCCCTTACGGAAAAGGGCACAGCCTGAAGGTGGGGCAGCACCCCAGGCTAAGCGCCCAGGTGCCAAGAGGGAGCCTGAATTTAATTTGGCTGAGAATAATCATCTTGTGCGCCTTACACTTGCTAAATGGGAGCTGATATTTGGCTCCCAAAGCAAGTCCATAGGCAAACAAGAAAGAAGCAAACTGTGGGATGCCATTGGTGTGGAGCTTAGTAGCACTGCTCAACACCCACGTAGTGGCCCATCCTGCAGGAAACGCTTCTACACTTTGCGAGGGGCCCTTATGAAAAAGATGAATCACGATCTTGATGTGGACAGTGGGACCATCCAGGCTCCAAAGAGTACCTACAGGCCGTATGAGGAGATGCTGAAGGCCAAAATCCCACTGGCTCGGCTGCAGGGTGTGGATCCTGGGGATGACACCACAGGTTGGACTGAAGGTACATATTTTCTGCCTTTTGTACCAACCTAATGTTAATGTATGTGATTAGCATTTTTTCATTCTGACCAACTAACAGTAGGACCTGTGAAGTATTACATTAGAGCTCAATCATTTGTTACTTTTCTGTCTGTTGCTTTCTGCATAGGTGCACATGCTGCTGTCCGGGATGTGCCTCAGGACACCCAAGCTCCTGCCCTTCCAGCAACCTCAAGGCTACCCCAGTCTGCCATTGAAGGTATTTACCCCTAATTTTGGTGCTGGTTGTTTGGGGAACAAATGGGTGTGGGAGCAGCTCAAACAATCGAGTGTTGCACTGTTGAGTATTAATAATATGGGCCTGCGGCCTAATTTCACGCCCACTGTAACACTCACAGCAACTAACTAACAAGGCCCTAACATGTGTAGATATGTTTGAAGCCAGAGATGTGTAGCCATATATCGGCATATCAATGTGGGAGCCACACTGGCCTTGATTAGTGAATATTAGTGAAAGAGCTGCTCACACACACCTTAATGCATGTTGTATTTTTGCACGCACATTAACTATGGCTCAATGTTGGCTTCATTTTTGCCTAGCTCCCATGCCCTTGGCCCCAGCATCTCCTCCGGATCCCACCTACTCTTTGGATGTCGGTAAGTGCATGTGTCCACCTTGCTTAATCCACTTTTACCCAAGTGCATGTGTCTCATTCCTCTTTTTTCTTGGTAGGCCAAGTGACTGGTTCATCTTTGGACCCCACTTCCGATGTTGCCGGTCAACAGGACCCTGTTGGTGTGTATAGCAATACATAATGTATCCTTTATGCTGTTTATGTTACACTGGTTCAATTTGGTTAGTCTACTAATCTACATGTTTGCTTGGTAAACTTGAAGATGCCTCTTGGGAGTGCTTGTTGCCTCCCCAGGGTCAGTCTATTAGTTATTGGAGTGATAGCAATGTATTTTGGCGGACATATTTTTTGCAAAACATTCCCCGTAGTAGTTTGATGAATATTTAGAGACATTCCTTGTGTTTTTTAGTTGACCCGAATATCGGAAGTGGCTGTCCAGAAAAGGCCCCTCAAGTTCAGGCTGCCAGAGATGAGGGTAAGTTGTTTTGCCTTGCTCTAGTCTGTATTTTGGCTCTACTTTTGTTGCACTTGCTTCTGGCAACTTGTGTGTCCACATGTATTTTTAAGGTCCAAGCTCGAGTGAGGACCCCACTCCAGACATCTGGGAGATTGCGGGTATGTGTAATTTAAGCAATGTTTCTGATGTGATTAGCCAAAATTATTGCCTCTTAGTCCTGTAACATACATGTTAACAATCTGAGTTTAACAGATACCTTTGGTCTAGTGTGTATTTTGGCACTTTTTAGAGGTATGGCCTCGATAGCCTAGCCAGGTTACATTTGAGTTTGGGCCACAGACCTACTAACCTGATTTTCCTGTTTAGCATATGCCAACTTGCCGGACATCTCGGATGTGGAATTGCCACTCTCTGGCAGCGAAACCTCGAGCCTACCTGTGCCGGAGGACACGCAGGTAACATGGCTGATGTAGACGACCTAGAACCACATTGGCATCTTCGTGGGTAGTGGATGAAGCAACATGTCACATTTCCTTTCATTGTTGTTTTTGCAGGAGGCGGAACCAGAACCCCAAGCTGGGACCTCTTCCCAAGTCCCATGTGGCCAAGCTTCCGAGGCTCAGACAAGGGTAAGTTGTATAGTGACTGTTTAGGGTAATTATTTTGAGGGGCATACCTGCATTGGTTCTGTTTGACTAAAATGTTGTTTTATATTTTGTTAGGCTCAAACCACAGCAAGAGGAGGTGTGGCACCAACCAGTGCTGATTTCTATGAGCTAGGGGTCCGGATGCTGGAGGACTACAGTCGCCAACAGCCGCGTGATGGAACTAATGAGCGCATTGCGGCGTTGGAAAATCAGGTGCTGATGTGTCAGCAACAAAATGAGGCCCAGCAGCGCCAGATCGACCAGTTGCTCCGAAACCAACACCAGAACCAGGAACTTGGTCGGCTGGCCAATCTAATGGAGCAATCTCTCCAGCGCCAGGGAGAATCGATACAGCGCCAGGAAGAATGTCTCCAGCGGCAGGACCAAACTTTGTTGTCGCTACAACAGCTCATACAACAGCAGTCTATATTTTTTACTGCACTGTTGTCCCCCAACACCGCCCCTAGCAATGACTCCCAACCTCCCCGGCCACCCAGCCAAGAATATTAATTTTTTTTTTTTGGTTTTTGTAAATATATTTGCTTCACCCACCTCTAAATTGTGTTTTTCCTAAGACTTAGCTAATAACACAGTCAGGGATGAGTATCTTGATCTACATATGTCAATGTATTGGTCAATTTAGCCCACACATTTGAGACCATAGCTTACTATGGTTAACACATGAAATGGCTCCAAAGGTATGGCTAAATTGACACACAAATGGGTTTTGAGACAGTTAAACTATGCTTTGCAATGCACCACACTGTAATGATGGTAATCAAAAAATTTATTACAAAAACCTGGCCAACAGGGCCAACATTGCCCAACAACGGGCATCAAGAGGCCAGCCTTCCCCCCACCCTAACGACGCCGCCGGCGCCTCTTCTTGGCCAGCAGCATCAGCTTCAGGAGCCTGATCTCCCGCCACAGTCTGCGATGCTGGTTTTCACAAGCTGTAGAGATGTAGAAACAACAATTTATTAATAAATTGGATGTGACCTCAACAGACACAGATGTAGCAATGTAATGTCAGTGTGTCCAATTAGGTGACACTCACATTAACATTGTTGACCACTGTGTGCTTATTGGTTAACATGATATGAGTACTATTGACTGGCAGGAATGTGAACAACACATCCCAAGCATACATTTACTCTTAAAGTGTACCAACACCCACCGGTGATCGGGCCGGGAATCTATCAGATTCCCTGCCCGATCACCTCCCTCCCCGCGGGACATCCGAGATCGGGATGTCCCTGGGGGTGAAACCCCCCCAAACCCCAAAATACCTACCTTAGTTTCGGTGGGGCAGGGCCGCCGGGCCCTCCCTGGCGCCCCTCTAGACGTGTGGGTGCCTGCGCCGGCCGTCTGTGAATGGCACGCGTGCGTAAAAAGGGGCGCGGGGGAGGCGGAGGAGGAGCCAATTTGCCGTGGCTTGTACGTTTGCTGGAGTCAAAGTGAGTTCAGGGGGTTGTCACACAGCGGTGACGATCAGGGGTGCCCCACCGTAGTGGACCAAGACCCAGGAAAGTCAAAATCCTGGTTGTTCCAGTTTAACTCTTGGGAAGCAAAGAAGGTATAAGTCCCAGTGTGTCCATTTTTGTGTTTAGTCACAGCCAAACATCAGGGCCTAAGTCCTAACGAGTACACGAGTTTGCCCTATAATGTTAGAGGTCCAGACCTAATAGGGCCCATTTGGTTGTGTCTAAGGCAAAAATAGTCTCTATGTGGCCAAATGAAGAATGTGAGCCAACAATCAAGCATGCAAACAGGCATGTTGGATTATTGTACAAACACATTGAATCTAGATGTGTGTGAAATTAACACATAGGTAAATTTTAAATGTCTGCAGATGTGACTATAAGACATAGGTTTCACAAGTCTTTAGGCATATGAAGTGGGATGTACTCACCATCGCAGCTGTGGTGGGGGCCCATGCTGCTGGCCGTCCCTGGAGCTGGGGTGGGGAGGAGGGTCTCTGGCTCCGTCTGCGTAGCAACATCTGTCAACAGAAAGCAAAAGACAAAAACACAATTAGTGGGCCAATGACACCTGACTATTTGACATCCATCTGGTTATTGAGTCTGAAAATGCAAAGGCTTGCATGGTTACATACAGGTTGTCCTAAATTAGCATATTTCCTGGACCATGAGTTAATGTCAATTTGTTAGGCTTGACACATGTATCCCTAAAGAGAATGTGCAAATAACATAGACAGTGCTATGTAAAGGAATCATTAGCAGTTGTTTGGCTAATGTTAATAGTGGGCCACATGTTTGAGCGGGAACAACTTAACCCAAGAAAACAAATTAGAACACCCATCATGGTGTGGGCAGAAACATAGGGGTGGTTGACAGTTGGCTAGCACTGTAGTGGGGTTTGTGAGGTTAGGGTACCTTATCAAACCAGCTGTGACAATGGACCAGGAAACATGTGTCTGTTACAAGTGGGCCTATACACAGGATTGCAGCAAATCTGGGTTTGGGTCCGCTTTGGCAGAGCAACACAATTTGCGTGAGACAACGTACTCCGCGCCCGCTGCCTTCCACACATCACTCCTCGAGTGTGTGCGCACGCGCAGCCCATTTGGAAACAGAGCGCAGGCGCACACACATCTAGAGTGTCACACAGGAGGCTGGGACGGTGGCTTTGGCAACCCCCAAAGAGGTAAGGAGTTTGTGGGGTTTTTTTTGTGGGGGGGGCCCTGGGTGAGGGATGTGATTTGTCAGGGAACCTTCGAGAATCCAAGCACTATCAATGTTTGGGGGTACACTTTAATGAATGTCATAACATTGGGAATGTGATGGATAACCACAAACACTTACCATGACTATGCCCGTGGAGAATCCTTCGCCAAAACGCCATGGAGGTGCCGCCTATATGATGCCCTGCAAATTAGAGAGGAATGGCAAGGGCTAAGTACAAATTGCCAGATGAAACCTGTCACAGACTAACAATTAAAAAATGTACACTCACCAGGGGATGAAGCGCCACTTGAAGCCCAGGGAGGGCTCTGAGGAGGGGGCGGGGAGCCGCGGCTCCTCACACTCTGGTCAGAAGATCCACCAGGCAAAGGGCCACCCTCCTCCCTCTCACTCCCTGCTTGAGAGTGGCCCCTTGCCTGGTGAGAGTCCTCAGACTCAGAGTGTGAGGAGCTGAGGCTTGATCCAGCCAGCCCCCCAGCAGCACACTCCTCTGGGGCGTCATCCCCTTCCTCCCCTGGGTCCTCTAAATAGGACCCGTGGGAGGGACCCTCCCCCGATGACTCCCCCGAGTCCGCCTGCCTGGTTCGGGGGAGGAATCCCTTCCCACGTTTCCCCAGGGGAGGACGCTTATCTGTGTGGAGGGGGTGAAAGAAAATAATTAATCTAAAGAGCACAAATGGACACAGCTTAGCAGATGATTCTGCACAAAGGCTAAACAGAACATAAGCTTTAACTTACCTGATGCGTAGGCATCATATAGGCGGTACACGCCTTCAGGGTCCCGGCGCTTGAAATCGGACCACTTCTGCTGAATAGAGCGGATGGTCAGCTCTGTGTGGAAGCGCCGGGACACTGTGGCCTTCACCTCCATGGCAATGCGTTTTTTCCCTCCACGGGCATAGTCATATTCGGCCACGCAGAAGTTCTATGAAAAATGAACAAACAAACTAAAATCAATACATGACATCAGAACAATGTCATAAACAGTTATACAGAGACCAGATCAAAGTGGACCCACACCCAGGATTATCAGTATTCTGGGTTTGTGTGCACTTTGGTGGGCCACACCAATTGTGGGTGGTCCGCTGTCTGCAACCCCCTTGGAAGGCCACAAATACACCACTGAGGACACTCCCACGTCACTCCGCAAGCCAAACACAGCGCTCCGCGCCGCTGTGGTATGCGCATACAAGGCCGTTGGGACGTGCATACCAGCTCAGCTGGTTCTGCACGGCAAAGTACGCATGTGGCGTTTGACTCTAACAGGGAGTGCACCTGCACACAAAATTAAAATATGTCTGGCGCAGGGGTACACCCTGCTAGAGGTAAGCGCAATAGGCATCGGCAGCTAACGCATGCACAGATGGGACGGGGCTGAGGTAATTTTTAGGGCCCTCCAGGGGGGGGCATCCCAGCAGGACATCCACAATGGGGATGCCCCACGGGGAGTGATCAAATTTGGTCTGAAAACAAAGAAATTTCTGACCCAATCCCCCCTGTGTGTTCTGCAACTTTTTAGCTAAAAATACCAAAACAAAATACTCACTTTGACCACCTGGCCATTTACGCGGCTATCCACCCGGGTGCGCGTTTTCTTTTGAGGCCCAGTAGGGGAAGGGGTGGGAGGGGTGCTATTTGGGGAAGGTGAGGTAGGTGGGGGAGGTGGGGGAGGGGTGGTGGGGTCAGAGTCGGAGGAGGAGCTGGGGAGGCGCATAACTCGCCGTCTGGGCAGCATAGTGGAAACGCTAAGGAGGAAACAGGAACCGGAAATGACCCAAGCGACATTGGAAAAAAGTTTAAAAAAAAAAACGCTACGCGCACCTGCAACAAGCTATTCTCAGCTATGTGCAAGCTAAGTGGCGGAAAAACTAAAATGACGCTTGAAAACAAGCTAGTGGCATAAGCGCAAGACAGTTTTACCTTAAGGTGGCGTTGAAACGCAAAGGAGGATCCCGGAACCAGATATGACGCTAACAACTGTGCTTCAAAATTCAAACACAAACATGCGCGCAACAGGGACAAGCTAATCTCAGCTATGTGCAAGCTAAGTGGCGGAAAAACATTAAAATGACGCTGCAAAACAAGCTATTGGCATAAGCGCTAGACATTTTTACCTTAAGGTGGCGTTGAAACGCAAAGGAGGATCCCGGAACCGGATATGACGCAAGCAACTGTGCTTCAAAATTCAAAAACAAACATGCACGCAACAGGGACAAGCTAATATCAGCTATGTGCACGCTAAGTGGCGGGAAAACATTAAAATGACGCTGCAAAACAAGCTAGGGCCAAAGGCGCCACGAATTATTAGCTTGATTTAGCAGGGGATTCTACATACTGTAATGCATAGGTCCTTCTAAAGCATAAACCGTTGTGCTTAAATATACAAATCTTATTCCTTCCCAAAGTCATCACACAATCAAACTAGACAACTACCTGAAAATGTGGCACACATGAGAATGCATAAGGGGTTGTTATGAGCTGGTACGACTGAATGTTAATCCTGCAATATGTGGCCAGGCACGCTCACAACTACAGTGTATTCATTAACAACGACTGGGGTCGCGGGAAGTGAATTCCTTGCAAATGGCAGAAGGGCACATGTATGAACAGCACAGCGCCGCACAACGCAGCGCAGCGAGGCACAGCGACGCTCGCGCCGCCACATAGCGAATTAAAACAGCGACTGCACAAACACTGACCAACACAGATTCATCAAGGACAGGGCTGCCGAATAGCTTGGGCGCTGACAATTTCGAAGAGCGAACGTGACCGCCCAACCTGACAGGCTACAAAATAGCTTTACAAGCCCCGTTTGTGTGGAAAACCAGCGATTTTGATGCCAATGAGTTTGGGTGGAGGAGATGCAATTCCCATGTCACTCACAACATTACATTGTGAAAAAAAAAAAAAAATTCTAATACATATAAATAACCAGCCAGATTCATAAAACAGATCAATAGAAACATGTGTTGAATTTTGTACCAAATAAAAAAACCCCTAAACCACTAAAAACAATCATTGCAGCGTCTGCCATTGAAATGTATGGGAGAGCGGCAGGTAGCGCCAGGTAATACGTGTCGCTGTGAAGGAATTTGCAGCGGCGCTGTTCGGGCCAGCCGGCTTCATGATGAATGCCGCGCTAGCCGACGCTCTCGCCGGCGCTAGCCTCATTTAGCTTGATAAATGCGTCATTGTGACCGCCGCCGGGCGTACTTGAGTCGGTAGTCGCCGTTAGCTGCCGCTACCTGGCGCTCGTCAGACACTACCTGGCGCTATCGCTTGATGAATAAGGGCCAAAGTGTGTTTGCACATGGTGCCTCTTGACCTAATGATATTTTACCTTGATTCAGTAAACTTTACTTAATACATCTAATGAGAATAATGTGTTATTTCAGAATAAGACGTGTTATAAAATAAGAAAAAGTAACAATAAAGAAGGTCATAAAAAGCTTAAAAGCGCTTCTAAAACTTTCATCCCATGGAGGTAAAAAGATCCACTCACTGGAAAGCCTAAGATTTACTTTTGATTTACTTTCTAACAGGAAATTAAAAGCTGGTCTCTGGATAGACACATTTCAAGTGAAAATTGTTCTCTAACGTTCTCCTTTTAGTGAATAAGCCCTTATTTGAAAGCAGACCGAAAGTCAAAAAAGCAAGTTCAGTAAATTGCACCCCTAAAGCCCCACTCTGTCATAAACTATATGAGAGGGCTTAACTCCATGCAGATATTAAGGAATAGCAGGCAGATTCTATGCTGCATAATTGCATGGCAGTGGCCATCTTTCCACATACATGAGTCCAGCTTATATAAAAACTCAATCCCACATTGAAAATTGCCTCACGTATTGGTGCAATCCTCCTTTATTTATAGTAGAAAGCCATCAGTTGTGATGACTTATTGCTCTGCTGCACAGCTGAACAAATTGTATCATTTCACAAGATATGCTGACTGAATGGTGTGCGGTAAATCCAGAGTACGCAGTAAACAGTGATAAAGAAACATTGTTGCAGGTTTCCCTTTATACACACAATCCCTCTAGCTGCTGATTATTCAGTGTGTGTGTTTATATAACATAATACACAAGCTGCCCGTGATTCTGAGGCATTTATCTCTCTGTTTGGTGTGTGGGCTGCTTCTGGCACAGCTTTTCCCTCATGCATATGTGTGTGACAAGATGGTCGCTTCCATGAAGTTCTGCAGCAAAGAGTCGTCCTGTTATTCCAGAACATCTGCATGGGGTTAAACCCTCTCAAATTGTTTTTGCCAGAGGAGGGCTTTAGGGAACTAAACTTTCTATTTTTGACTTTTGGTCAGCTTTAACTCATGTCATATTTTGATGATTCCTTTTCATGAGATATTTCTAAACCAAGTTTCCTGAATCAAGTCCTTCCTGTTTTACATTTAGGGGGGACCAAATCCATTTTTTCTGTAAAAAAAAATTACAAGTGCCATTTTGTAGGGGGCATGCCAATTCAGAAATCCCCCCATGTGAAACCATCTGGTGTCCCTCATTCTTGAATCCCATGGCGCATGTGTGTGGCCCCCCCAGCTCTGCACACCTGGCAGACCTAAATTTCTGCAGGCAGGGGTATGCAGGATAGAGGATGTGAGGATGCTGTGGGGTGCTGTAGGGAGACTCAGGTCAGTAAAAAGGGAACATTACATTTGTGAATTTTGCACTGCAGGCCATAATATTTCTCACATTAGCTCATCATAACGTTCATGAGTCTACTATTAGAACAATGAACAGCAAAGTTTGCCAAGCAGCTACTGCCTGTCTGCAGTTTGCCAAATATGTCCAGGACAAGACAGAAGACTACTGGTTAAACTGAGAAGCATTTATGGAAAGGAAAATGCTGCACCCTAGCACAAAAACCTCATCCCATCATCCCAAGCATGATGGTGGTAGGATCATAGTTTGGACCTTTTTGCTGCATCTGGGCCAGGTTTGCTTCTGGTCATTGATGGAACAATACTTTCTGAATTGTACCAGCACATCCTAAACTAAAATGTTTATGTGTCTTGTGCCTAAGCACTCTACCAAAACTGGTTAAATGAGTATTACATTTTGGAATAGCCAAGTCCTGACTTAAAACCCACCAGCTTAACAGAGTTAAAGCTATATTGTATAAAGAAATGGGTGACTTTCCTCCAAATCAATGTGCAGGACTAATACACAATTTCCAGATGCGTTTAGTAGTAGAATGGACCAGTTTCCGCAAAAACTATATATTTATAGTAAATGTATTCATATTTATAGTATTTATCATTTTCCTTAAAATATATCACAAAAATAATTATGAATAAGGAATGAGATCAAATAAGGTGCAAAGAAGATAAAAATATTACAGGAATTTATGAATGGTTAAACATGCCCATATTTTAATTTTAAGCACCCAAAATGTTTCATCAAGCCCGGAAAAAAGCTGTCACTGACTGTGAAAAGTATGTTTTACTGAAGTTTTACTAAAAAAAGCAAAAAAAAATGTCACATTGCTATAGGAAAAGTTTTAGGTTCAAAATTCACTCTCACCACCTCCCCTTACTAAGGGGTTCATTTAAGAAGCACTAACTGGCGCTGGCGCTGTGTTCCCTACAGCACCACATCACATCAGATGTTCAGTGTCCTTCTTCCCTTGGACTTTAATTAGCCATTCCAGTCCCATTTTTTTGTGACTTCTGGTTAGCGTATTTTAATTTTTTGTGCTCAATCAACACTGGACACTGAATTTCATGAATTTCTTCATTCATTATTGTACTTAGGTTACCCTTGGCTAACTTGGCTAACTTGCGTTTTAATGCCTGCCAATCATTTTGTAAAAAAGGGGCCTTTATGGAAAATGAATATTGTTACAAATTAGTGGCTAATATAAATAAAGGGATATACAGCAAAATAGTTCATGGCATGACATTAGTGGGAAGCTGCTTAGAATATCAGAAGGCCTAGGTTGCCGGGCAGGAACTGTATTCGCACTAGAGAGTACCAGCATTCTGAGACTAAGCAATAAAATCCGTTTCATTGTTGCAAAGCAGGTTGGGACGAGTTCAGAGTAGCCAGACTAGGAAGACCAGTCATCAAAGAGAAGGAAGACCAGAGATCAAAGGGATATTGGTGATATATCTGGGGGAGAGAAGCAGCGGCATGGAGAAGAGGGCACAATGGAGAAAGAAGGCTGCCAGCTTGAAGGTCGGCAGGTGGGAATGGTAATGGTATGAGTTGCTGGTCAGGTAATTGCCTTAACCATTGGAGATATGTATGCCGGTCTCAGAACTTTGATCATAGCGTATTGTATTTTGTTGTACGATTTGATTACATTTTGTGTTATTTTATTAACAACATATCTCTTTATTTACTATTTTGGCTCAGTGTCCTTCGCATATACCGGAAGTCCAGAGAATCTACAGTCTTTTGCCTGTATCCATTGTGTTATTATTGTCCAGATATTAATAATGTTTATATATTTGTTTGTCTATTTTAGTCAAGCCGGGCAGGATAAATATATATATATTATTGATATTTTAGTTATTCAAGGAGATATTAGATTAAACTGTTTACATAAATTGGACGAGCTATTCAGGAGTATTAAATTGTTTACAATTTGTCATGTCATTTGTATGTTCCCAATGTCATTACATGTTTTTTTTGCTGCCATGCCCAGTTAAAGACTTTTTTGGTATTGCACATGGCGCTGTATGCCTGAATATCGTGGTTGCACAGCGCCCGCGCTGGCGCTTTTCGTTTACATGTTAAATACAAATGATTTCTGGCCCTCCCCACCAGTGTTACTTGTCGCTAGCTCCATTAGAGAAAAAACAAACGACAAACAAAAGACAAAGCGCCACTGGTAGCCTACAGCGCTGAACACTAGCAGCGCCGTCTGCCTGTGGCTGACATAATAGCGTCTCTTCTCAGATGCTCAAGTGATGCTAGGAGGCGCTATTGATAAATTGGCCTCCCAATCACCCATGCTCTATTCTGAAATAAATCAAGAAACAGTGCTTATTTTCATTCAATATTTTATGGCAAGTTTACTGAGTTAAAGATTTACTGTAAAATTGCAGAATGCTTTTAGGTCAAATGTATTTTAAAATGTATGTTAAAAGAATGTAAATAGTGCATAAACTTTTTAAGCAACCCCTTTGACTGAACTTCTTAATCCATTGGAGAGATTATTTTTATAATTGATGGCACATTAGAGTGTAAATACATTAAAGGTTGGTGCTTTTAATAAATGTAAGAATAGGTTCACTGCCACTGTGAGGGGGGGGCCTAAACCACAGGGACAATGACTTAACCCCCACACACACCATCAGTGGACATTGAATTCGCATTAGGAAAATTAAAAAATGTCCTAAATTCAGGGCTCACGGGCCGCAGGGGGTATGTGGGTTTAGCTCCTTGTGGACCTGAACCCTACCTGGCACTTAAACTCATTTGACATAGTAATCAATGAGCATTTGGACAGTGTAGCCAACTACATTTAGCATTGCATGATGGTGCAGGACATATTCAGGGCTTCTAGGGTAGTTTGAGTCATTGGAGTCTGGTGACTATATTTTGTTGTCTATGCCAAAAAGTTGTGACATATTTACTTGTGATTGGACAAGTCATATGAGGTTCATGAAAACATTATAGGCCACAAATCAATGTAATTTCAAGCTAACAGGGTCCCTCTGTTTTGTAAGTCTTTTACTGCAGATACTAGTCGAAAAATATGCAGACCAAACTCGCTTGTGGACCTTTTTAATTGACCCCAATGTTCCATCTTTCACCAATAATCTAATCTACAAGTGGGGTGGCGATCAAGGTCCATTCCCCCAATGTCTCTCAGTACCCTAAAACAATGCGGTACCCAGATGCAAATGGTAAATAGCTGGCCACCTCTCTGCATTTAAAATGGACCAAAACCCTCGGTCCGACAGCCCTGGAACCTTATAGATTTCTTTAGCAGGGCGTGAGCCCACACCAAGCACACGCAAGCACGCTCCCTGTTAGAGGGTAGCGGGGGATGCAGCTGCCACCAATCTCGGCTCTTCTCTCTTAGACAAGCTCTTAGACGAAGGGGTGGGAGCGGATCCAAGCGCGCTGATTTGACGAGAGGCCACAAAGGTGCCGTAGGACCGGAGAAGGGTAAGTCAGATCAGGCGACCTGGGGGGTTTCACTCAGTTGGGGGCCCAGGGGGCAAGGACAAAACCAAGGATAGTCAAAGACCTAGGTTTTGGTCCACTTTTAACTTTTTAACAACAGATTATTCTGCTGTGTGAAGTTTTTATGTTGAGTGGAAATAACCTGTTGGCCTTAGTCGGTTCAAATTCCAATGTGAAGCACGTTTACTTCATGCATGCCGATATGGGCACGCTCCACATGTATACAGCCCAGTAAATACGCCACCTCTTTTTATGAACTGTACTATATCTCTTTATGACCTACTAAAGAGTACATCCTGTGCGTATGGAGCTATGGATGTATGAATCTCCTATTTATCTCTTCAGCCTTTCTACGAAATGGAAATCTTATTGAACATGATGAGATAAGCATCTGGCTTTATCATTTTCTGTAAAAATGATGGTAAAAAAGGTTCAATTAAACATACTGGGAGATGAACTGCAACTGCTAAATCACCCGTTGAATTTAGCACAGGTGAAAAAAGGGCACTACTATTTCTGGAGTAAAAAGTGCTAAGTAAGTACTAAGTTACCTTCCATTGTCTACCAAGGGGATGATTCACCACCAGGGGTAAAATGAGCACTTTTATCGATTTTTCAGGATTCAGCACCGGTAAAACAAAAGAGTTTGGTCCCCTGGGAATTTTTACTATCCTGGGTTTTGAGACATCACCATTTGTTGTGTAAAACCCCTTAGATTGCACCTCAAACATACCTTACTGGCATTCTCACATAGTGTGCCCAATTTCAGACACAACTCTGGCATACAGAGCGCGGAGTGGCTGCAACCCTGGCAATCCTGGGGTCTGCGGCACATTCCCGTGGCCAGCCCATCTAAATGGCTAGGAGCATGGCTCAGTCAGTGAGATGCCATGGATGGGGATGTGGCTGCGGTGTGTGCTGGGGTTCCCGGGAGGTGTCAAACAACTGGGGCCTAGATTCGCCAACTAAGGTGGTTGGCCCTCTTTAAAATGATGGTGCCTGCATTGGAGAGGTCCTAAATTGCAAGCTGGGACTAAGAACCTGCTGAAGCTTCATGGAGGTATGAAATCCTATTTAAATCATCTTATCAGGTTTTGAAAGCACCCATTAAAAATGAAATCTGTCATAGGAGTAAAATTTGTTCAAGAATTGTCGCTAGTTACCTCTACCTTTAGTGCAGTGTGTGCACTGCAACTTTGGAACATATCGACAAACTGAGCTGTAGTTCTAGCAAACCAAGCTATAATTATAGTGGTGAACGTAGGAAGAACCAACTATTTGCTGACATTACGCTGGGTTTGGGTTTATTATTTTGGGTGCATGACAGCGAACTCCGTTTTGGTTATGAAAATGAAAAGAATCTTACTTGAAACACACACTTTTACAGCTTATGTCAACATGAAATGGGTCTCGGAATATATGTGGGGTGTCTCAGAAGAGTCTTGGTTATTTGGAAAGCTTTATATAACAAGTTTAGCTTTAACAAAGAATGTGAAAAGTAAAAATGTGGAAACAGTATCGCTGCAAAATTCTGATAAAGAGACAATCTTGGCAGGACAACCAATACTACAGCTAACAAGGGTGTAGTTGGGTGTACATGGCACATTTTGTTTGGTAAATGCGGCAAACGCAGCGAAAACCTGAGAATGTCAGTTACAATTTGTTGCTGCTGTTAGTAAATTAGGCCCTCAATCATGTTAATTATTTTGTGAAGCACGTTTAAAGGGACTCAGTAGCCAAAGTGCATAAACTAAGTCAGTAAATTGCACAGAGCTCTTGTAGGCCTTCAATATACCATGTGGTCAATTTGCAATCATTCACTTCCACCACTGTGTAATCGTGCCGCAATATCCACTTCGGTGACGTTTACCCACCACCAATACAATGCTCTTACCGGAACATCCAGATGTAATACGCCATATAATCAACAAATTCCCCAACAATCAGGATCTTGAATTAGTAACCAGCAACTGGATGTTCCAGTAAGAGCATTGTATTGGTGGTGGGTAAACGTCACCGAAGTGGATATTGCGGCACGATTACACAGTGGTGGAATGATTGCAAATTGACCACATGGTATATTGGAGGCCTACAAGAGCTCTGTGCAATTTACTGACTTTGTTTTTTGGTTTGGACTTATCAGTGAGATGGTGGTCTTTGCACGTGGAGCTTCACGATAATATTCTATTGGTGTTTCTTTTTAATAATAATGTTGTTATTAGAGCGCGGTATTATTTATTTAATTTTGTTAAAGTGCCTAAACTGTCATTCAGCATCTCACCTCATCATGGCTCCCTACTCGCTTCCAGTCAGAACACAGATGCTCCTGTAAGTAGAAACAAGTCAATGAGTAGTGGCACATTCTAGAATTCCTTTGCCATAGACCACCAATAATAGGGCTAAGCTGGTGGTCTAAAGCTCTACATCATCAGACTGTGGCACTAGGAGAGAGCCAGGGTGCGAATGCCTGTCTTACAGACCCCGTCCATTATGTTGATTATTATGCGGCATCACAGAGCCAAGGGCCACGCCCACATTCTTCAGAAGAGAAATAATAAGGTGAAACTGTAAACCTCAATATCTTGGGCATTTCTTCTTCCATTTTAAAAAGAGAAAACAGTTTGGGTGTGAACCTTGACCTTCATTTCGGTGAGCTTTTGAACTCTAACCCACAAAAAAGTGCAATAAAAAATGTTTGTTCCTATTCTTTCCGCCAAAAAATCAACCGTGCAAGCAATGGGGCATTTATAGATGAGGTGCATCATTTTTGAAGTGTGCTGTGTGCAAAGACTGTCCCCAGTAATGAAAGTGCCATTCTAAGTTCGCAATATTATTAAGTCATACATTATAGAAACCTGGATCAGCTTCTAGAAAGTAGTAATCCCTGAAATTAGAGCAGTTTTTACTTAAAGGGAATTTGATTCTCAAGCAGCAGTACTCTACATGCTCCTTTGGGGGTATTTCAGAGAGATCCAATAAGAATCCAATCTTATTTTTGTTTAAGGTTTCTGCATGAAATATGTCACAGAAAATGTACCCCTGGCTGAGTTATTGTTACCAGTTTTAGAGAGAAGGGATGAGGTATGGAAACATTTAGTCGGGGAAATATCAGCTCATTTTATAAGCCTGGGGGTAAGCACAGCACACAAGAGCAGGGGCGGCCATAGGGAGACCTGGGACAATGCCCAGTGGGCCGCACTGCTTTGGAGCCAGTGGGCTGCTGCTTTTAACACCCTCACTCATTCCCTGCCCCCTGTATCCACACGCCATGGAACCCCACCCCCCAATGCTATAGCCCCAGCATCATGGTTGCGGGGGCCAAGCAAGGAAGTCTCGGGCTGGCCAGGGGCTAGTAAAATCCAGGGCTGATTTTTGGCCCCAGTCCACCACTGCACAAGACCACAGATCATGCACCATGGAAGGGAGGAAAAGATGAGTTATGGGTAATCCTGGGGATACACACAGTGGGGAATCCCGAATTGGGATGCACTGCTGCAGAGGAATAAAGCCCAATAAAGTAAAAGTCATCCAATTATATTTATTTCTTATATAACAAAAACACTTTTTATAATACCAGATGTATTTCAAGATGCCGGCACTCATTCGACATGTTTACCGTCCTGCTCTCGTTATTAAAATAATAAAATAACCTTTTCACACTATTTTCCCTTATTATTGCCTGGGTGGTGCGACCACTTATAGAGCGGTTTTCTGGGTGATGGACACATTAGTTTGGCTAGGAATTACTAACCTACCTACGTGGTGCCACTCGCTTGCTTTGGTTAACATAAGGTAGAAGGGATCCCCCACAACCAATCACTCCTATTTCGGCACTTGGCAATTCACCAGTCACCCAGTCCAGTGATGTTGGTCCTCAACCCTGCTTTCATTGTGAACACGCAGCCTTACCCTTTTAGTCACAGTGAACTTGAGACAAGACCAGTAGAGCCACACAACAGGATTGGGTGACTGACCTGTCACTCAAGGTCCCAGCTTCAGCTCCGGTGCGGATTTCTCACCCCAAAGAGTTGTGTTTTTTTATGTTATTGCCCTAATTGGGCTTAACACAGGGGGCGGGAGGAATAGATGAAATCCTACAAAATGCTTGTTCCCACACCAGAGAGAGCACTGGGCTACCCTAGCCAAGGAGCCCAGGGCAGTGGTTGAGGGCTAGATGCCTTGTTCCAGAGCTCTTAAAGTATACCATAACCCACCCTTGAGTCTGTGAGACTCCAGGGCAGGCTTACCCCCTCCCCTGGGGGCATCCCGAACTTGGGATGCCCGCTGTGTGAAACCCCCCAGGGAGCACAGTAAAATCACTCCCCCCCCCCTCGGCCCATGGCGCCTGCGCAAGCTGCGCCATCATCACTCGCTTCCCTCCCACAAGTGTGGCTGGGATTCGAGCCGTGGGACCGAGGAATGGTAAGTGGACTTGGCAACCTGGGGGGTTTCATGCAGCAGGGCACCCCAAACCAGGGTGCTCCAGGGGGAGAGAACAAATCCTGGGATATTGAGAATCCACTTTAAGCCATGCCCCCATCTGCAACCCTATGGTCACAAGATGGGTTCCTTAACCACTGGGGCTATGAATGCTGGATTATATAACTAAAGAGAAAATTGTCAGGAACAACTGAAGACATGTTGAAGCTGATATTTCCTGCATAGGCCCCTAAGTTGTCTGTCATTGTGCCCCAGCCATTCTCTTGCTGGTCCTGGCTCTGTGTCGCTCTCTCCCTCTCTAGTCCCCCCCCTTGCTGTATATACACCCTGTCTGTGTGTCACTGCGTGTGTTTAATCCCATCTCTCTTTAAGGGATTGTTTTGTATAATCCCTTTAACACTTCATTCTGCTAATTATCCGGAGAACGAGGTACAGGATGGGAAGGGAGGAGGGCAGGCACCACCATTACATCATGGTGGGGGGGTAGTCGGTTTGACCCATGTATAACCGCACTTAGTCAACAATGGACGCAATGCCTGTCACTAACACATTGTGACAAGGGGATTAGAGATGGATTCACACACAGTGACAACCCAAAAACTATAGCACACACTGACAGACCCACACATATAACTCGAGGTGACAGCCAACCACCTGTATTGCAGGATGTGACCAGCCAACAGGCACAGAAATTAGGCTCCATAGCCGGGACTCTGCTAACTATGTATAATATAGTCATTTATCTAAACTATGGTGTGTGTGTGTGTGTGTGTGTGTGTGTGTGTGTGTCATTCTGTCTCAGACTGAGGACCCTAATTCATTTAGATTGATCACTCTGCATCTCTCTTTATCTATCTATCTATCTATCTATCTATCTATCTATACACCCCATTGTCTACCTATACATCCCATTATCTATCTATCTATCTATCTATCTATCTATCTATCTATCTATCTAATTCAAAAAAGCCATGTCCAATAAAACATTGAGCATTGGCAAAGCAAAAGAGAATAACAGATGAGGTAGTTGGGGGTACATGGGTACATGTGTGGGAAAAAAGGGTGTGGATATTGTGTTAAAGGGGCAGGATTTAGGGTATAATAGACCCGTGTCTTGTGTTCTTCTCATTTGGTGGAGTTGGAGACATATACATGGGAGTAAATGGTTGAGGTGAGGTTATGGAGGATTCTAGGGGTATAACAGCCCATGAATTCTAATTGTCCTCTTAGTTCGTTGTAAATGGAGTCATATAGGGGGCAGGAAAATGTGGAGTATAGGGACAGTATATGGGGTATGACAGTCCATGGTGTCTCATGTTCCTCTCAATTGGTGGCAGGTTGAGACATATTGCGCAGCTATTTCCAGGGTGGGCTCCTCTTCCCACGATGTGGAGTTTCTTCTATGGAAGTGAAATGGAGAGTCTCTGGAAGTAAGTGGTGCTAGTGGATGAGTAGTTGCTGTGGTGTAATAGGAAGTGCCCCCTTCTCACTGTGTCAGCACTATCTATCTATCTATCTATCTATCTATCTATCTATCGCATCAGCAGAAGAGTCCTCACACAGCGATCCTCAGTAAAAGCCAAGCTGGGTTCATGCCAAACCACCGCACCACTGACACACCCATCCAGCCTCATCAAGGCTAACATGCACAACACCAAACGTGGCAAGGTCTTTTCCGGTTTTGTGGACGTTTGACTCAGTGTGGTACCCGGACCTGTTCCTGAAACTGCAGAGTGGAATAGGTGAGACAACATATGATGTCATCAAGAGCTTATACACTGGGAACTAATGCAGTGTGAATGGCAAGAGGACGGCGTATTTCCAGCAGGGTTGAGGAGTCAGACAAGGCTGCAGCCTGAGCCTACACCAGTGGCCTAGTTGCAGCTCTGGAGGCCTCCTCAGCACTAGGCCTTCCCTTTCATAACTGCGAGGTGAAGTTCCTGCTGTATGCATATTACCTCCTATTGCTGTCCCTGACAGGGAGAGGCATCCACGACTGGCAGTTGGCAGTACTGGAAAAATTCAGCACCACATGGGCACTACCCATCAACTCTAAGAAGACCAAAATCATGGTTTTCCAGAGGAAGGGTAATAATAAAGCCTCGATTCCCTCCTTTACATTAAAAGGGGCTGTACTGGAGAAAACAAATAGCTTCACTGACCAGGGGGTAGAGCTTAACCAATCAGGAAACTTTAAGACAGCAATAGAGGCTCTTAAAGGAAAAGTCTGCAGAACCTTCTGCATAATCAGAAAGCCATCTTTGATGGTGTCATTACCCCGATTCTGCTATGGCAGTGAGGTTTGGGGCCCAGTCACTTACCCAGACCAGTCAAAATGGGAAACAAGAACAACAGAAACGTTTCATCTAGAATTCCAAAAAAGTCCATCACATCACCTCCAACATGGCGTGCCGGGCAGGTTCCCACAATGGTTTCAGAAGAGAGCACTGTCGGTCTGGGACACCGAGAGCAGAAACCCTAAATTCTACCAACAGAAATCCTCCCTGAGCCATGGGGCCCAGAGCAAAAACTGTGTCCTCCAACACATCATACGCCATCTGTCCAGCCAAAACCCCCAACATGCCCTTACAAAAAGGGGAAGATAAAGAGCTGCCAGGAGCAATATATACAGGAATGGAGCAGAGAAATACGTATCTCCCAGAAGCTCACTGTCTACCAGTCGATGCAAAGAAACTATACCATGGCGTTATACCTGGGGAGGCTACACCACCCCAAACACAGGCAGAGCCTCTATAGACTGAACCCCCACAGCCAGGAGATGGAGACCGGCTGACACAGGCTAACATACAAATCGCGGGAGAGCAGACTGCATCGGCAGTGTGGGCAGGGGGCCCTGGAGGACGAGGCCCACTTCCAATTACACTGTAGCAAATATTTATCCACCAGGGACACTCACTTCCTGCGACTCTCCACCTTTATCCCGAATTTCACCTCCATAGATTATGAGAAGAAACTCTGCATCATGCTGAGGGAAGAGAAGCCCACCCTGCGAATAGCTACCCAATATGTCTCCTTCTGCCACCAACTGAGAGGAACATGAAACACCATGGACTGTAATACCTATATTGCCCCTATAACCCACCTGTCCACTGCTCCCTATATGTCTTCACCTGCCACCAACTGAGAGGACAATTAGAATTCATGGACTGTCATACCCCTATACTGCCCTAAAAACCTTCCCCAAACCCGTACTGCCCCTATATGTCCCCAACTGCCACCAACAACAGAAGACTGGACTCTGGACTATTATACTATTATCTTGCCGCTTCAACCCCATATCCAACCCCTTTATTTTCCACATGAACCCCCACCATTTAAGTTGCTATTCTCTTTTGCTTTGGCAATGCTAAATGTTTTTTGATCCTGTCAATAAAGCTTTTTAAATTGAATTGGATCTATCTATCTATCTATTTATCTATCTATATCTTTTCTTTCTTCCCTTCATCTACTTCATATTTTATTGTCAGTCAATGGGCTTTAAATGATTCTTAAAAAGGAGCAACCACCAGCCTACAGTCTATAAGATTCTATGGCCAGTGGTCGCCCTCTTTATAGGGCATCCCGATGTTGGCTGGTGTCCGCTTCTGTGCCAGGCCTACTTGTATGACCAGCGAGGGCAAGCACAGCAAGGGGAAACACACCTCACCCAGATTTGGCGTGCAGTCCTGCTGCCAGGCCAGGCTCCTGTGTTGAATGGCAGCAGAGAGGGCATAATGTAATCGAGAGCACCTATCTACCTCTGATATGTGTTTTCAGCAGTTACCTCTCATATGTGACCAGGGGCCAATCAGGAGCGCACTCACAGCTTCAGAGCTGAAAAAGCTGCTCCTAGACTAGCTCATGTCATAGAACTACGAGGGATCGAGTCTGTGGGCTGGCAGGTGAGTTTTTTTGTTGTTGCCAGGACTGTGCCTTTATCTACTGAACTATCAGCTTACCTTTCTGTTGTAAATGTGTCCATCTTCCTTCATATCTATCTGTTTGTCATGTCTTATCTCTCACTATCTCTCCCTGCCTAATTAACCTGTCCCTAATTACATATATTTTATCTGTGTAATCAACATTATCTCTCTTTAACTATCTGTCTGCCTTTTATGCATCAACATATTCTGGCTGTCTATCTATCTATTTAATTATTTATCTGACGATCTTTCATTCTTTGCATCTATCTATCTATCTATCTATCTATCTATCTATCTATCTATCTATCTGCCTCTCTCTCTCTTTCTATCTATCTATATATCTATCTATCTTCCTATCAGGGCGGTCTGGCCATAGGGAGACCCGGGACAATGCCTGGTGGGCTGCTTTGGAACTAGTTGGGCTGCTTCTTTTAAAGTGGACCAACACCCACCCGTGATCGGCCCGGGAACCTATAAGATTCCCGGGCCGATCACCTCCCTCCCCGCGGGACATCCGAGATCGGGATGTCCCGCGGGGTGAAACCCCCCCAAACCCCCTAAGCTCCTTACCTTAGTTTCGGCGGCGGCCGGCCGCCGCCGCCTCCCTCGCGCCCCTCTAGTCGTGCGCGCGCCCGCGCCGGCCGTCTGTGAATGGCCGGCGCGGGCACGCGCGCGTCAACAGGGACGCGCGGGAGGCGGCGGCGGAGGAGCCGCTTGTCCGCGGCTTGTCCGTCGCCGCTGACAGAGGTGAGTTCGGGGGGTTCGGGGGGGTTTCACACAGCGGGGCACCCCGATCGGGGGTGCCCCACCGAAGTGGACCAAGACCCAGGATAGTCAAAATCCTGGGTGTTGGTCCACTTTAATGCCCACATTCAATTCCTGATTCTTTAGTCTCCCTCTCATCCCCCTGTATCCAGCCCCACTGTACCCACAAGCCAAGAAACCTCAGCCCCCAATGCTATAGCCCACAGGCATCATGGTTGGGGGGTGCTCAGCAGGCATATCAGGGGCTGATTTTTGTCCCCAGTCAGCCACTGGTTCCTATCTGTATGTCTATCTATTTATCTATCTATCTATCTATCTATCTATCTATCTATCTATCTATCCCCCTTATCTGCCTGTCAATTCTCTGCCTCTCTGGCTGCCGCTGTCTGTAGCAGTAATCTGTTTCCAGCACTCGCTGTAATCTTTCTATCAATCTTGTTGCTGGGCAGAACTCTCATATTGAATGGACAAGGGCAGCAGCAGCAGCAGCAGCAGAGTCTCTTGCACACTCCCTCACCTCGTATTTTCTGTCCCTCCACCCCTCTCCTGCTACCTTAGTGGAGAGATTTAGTCCTGACAGATCCAGCACTCTGTGAATAATTTTCCAGCACCCCCTCCCTCTGCGCTGCCCTCTGCCCTCTCCCTCCCTATCTTTCCCTGGGCTGCAGCTATTGGCGAGCCCATAATGAGATAAGTGTGAGCTCACAGGCCCGCTATTTAACCCCTGCACCCAGGGCACATGCAGCAAATAGGGCAGTTGGGAGACACAAGGGCAGGCAGGCTGGTACATAGGGGCAGAGCAGGCTTTGCCCAGGATTTGCATGGGGATTTGTGAACACAGGAAGAGCTGACCACAGTGTTACACGCTCAGAGTAAGTTAGACTCCTGTCTGTCTTGTATGCCCTGAACTTTGTCACTTTGTGTCATTTACTTACTGTCACCCTTATGTGTGGCCTGCCTTCAACCTGTGTGCCCGGTCTCAGTCTGTGTCTCCCACCTGTTTCATAGCTTAAGGTATGTTACTTGGCTGCAATGACTATATATCATTGTAACAAACCAGAAAATTAAACACTAAAATCATCAAATAAAAAAAGAAAAAAATCAGAATTGAACTGTAACGCATTCTGCAAGGCCTTGTGAACATGCCTTCACTTGCCATAAGTTTGTCACTTTATTTATGACTTGTGGCTTGTAAACCCCGTGTTAATGACAGTAAGGCAAATACAATAACGACCTATTACAGAGATTTACTGGTTATACATGTTTGTACTGTTATAAAAACTTGGCTTGATTAGTAAATTAGAGTAAGATCAATATGTACATTTTGAAACTGGACACCCATAAGGTGGCTTTTGTGGTGGATTTTCTTATACTAAATGTTACAAAAAGATCCCTGGTTCAAATTGGACCACAACAATTGTGTCAGCTTTTGTAGCCATCTTGTGGCATATTATTATATTTTTGAATTGAATGGATAATGGTATATCACTTAAGACTTTATGGAGAGATTTTTACTAGGATTTATGTATAGATGTTAAATGTGTTGGGGGGGAAACTTTTTCAACTTTTTTTTTTTTTTTAATCATTTGTTTATTTATTTTACTTAAAGTATTTGCAAGTATCCATTCAGCAACAAATGTAGCAAACATTTGTTAAAACATAAATCATAGTTGAACTGTACAGAAGTTCAATGAAGAACATGTCAAATCATATTCGACCAATGATTAAATGTTACCATTTAAACCATCAGTCTGCAACATTATTTCAATTATCACTTTGCATTTTCTAATGATATCAATACCATCTGGGTGGAAAGTATGGGTTGTCGGTCACCTTAAGTCACCATTTAAAATGCAAGAAATAAAAAAAATGCACATAAATTGTTTATCACCCTTTGAAGCAGTTTTGTTTCTAAGAAAAAAATCAGATGCAGGCAAAATATAAATGGCAGCAAATCAGGTTGGAGTACAGGTCAGTCTGCTGCCACCTGATAGAATCTACTACGAATACCACTGGTTGGCAAACCCCTGATTTGAACCAAATCTTCACTGTAGCACTTGTACAGGATAGCAGTAGAATAAGAAAATGGTGCTTTTTGAAGAGCACCGAAAATGATCTTTATCAAAGCCAGTCATCTTTATTAAAGAGTTTATGCTGTGGGCAAAATGTACAACATTTAACCAGCTAACTGAAGTTCTGCATTAGTGCCTATAAGTACTGAGTACTGATGTAGACATAGGTAGCTCAGTGTGTAAACTAACACCATTTTGCAAAAGATAAATGTTGGTGCACTCCAAGGGGTCCCCACCCCTGAAATCTTACCCGACACCCCCCGCAAAATGTAGCTGTGTGATTGGCCAGTGAAAGTCATGTGTCCCATTCTCAAGTTTCCAATTTGCAGGCAACTTCCTAAGAATGGGGCACGTGACCGCCGACGACCAGGGTTGATTAAGGGGGGGGGGGGGGGGGGGCGGGCAGAAGTTGGGATGTACTAATTTTTTGTAAAATGGATGTTGGTCTGGTTTAATTTGTCTCTTGTAGAGCCTGGAGGAACTGCAGATTTATTTATTTACACAGGCAATAGATTAGTAGAATTCACAGTAGGTTTGGATTTTGGGATGAGTCAAGTTTTAGAATTAAGCTTTTAAGTTGTGCATCAGTCCATTTTTTCTAGTTTTAGACAACTCCAGGTTCAGGCTAGAATTGGGATCAGTGTTTAACATGCAGAATTTGCAGGGAGGTTGTATGAAGTTCTTGGTAAGCATAGGAGATAAGCAGTTTCACATGTTTTAACAGTTTACCATGTCACCATTTTGTTACATGGTCATTTGTAGCTGGATGTTGGCATAAGCAGAGACAAAATGTGAATTGCGAGTCATTTCAGGTCTTGGATTGCAGGTTCCATTTGGGCACAGATATACAAAAAGATACCCCTATAGGTATTTAGTTTCCAGGCCCTAAAATATTGCTGCAGAGGATGTGGTCATCTTAGAACTTTGTAAAGAACCACAAGCATGGCTTGCTCTAGAAACCTTCTATTATGGTCTTCAACTCATTTTGAACAGTCTTTCTTCATTTAAGCTATGTATGCTGATGAGATGACATTGCCTACATGTGCATAATTCACTGCACATGGACACATATGAATGGTTCCACAGTTGTATATATGCCTGTTAATGGACTAGAGCAGCTGTTCAGGTGGAATGTGGCGAGGCTGCAAACTTATCTTACCCCAATTTGCAGCTACTTTGCCCAAACATGATATGCTCCATCAATACAAAACTGTGCTGAAAGGTGAATACAACTATTTTGGTGATTTATTTTTGCGAACTCCATGCACTTTAAATGGTTGTTTTGCATTTTTTAATGTGGTTTTATTATAAAATAGAAAGTGGCACTTTCACAAGGTTGACATCCCCTGAACTAGACCATTAAAGAAGAGCGAAACTTATGCGGCCAGTGGGTATCTGCCAGTTTACACCATAAAAAGTCAATCTATTGTATTTAGAAAGGATAATTATTTTAGACTGGTCAAGATATGTGTTGGTAAAATCAAACAACTTATTGGCAGATCATGTTATTGTTAACACCTATATATAATTATAGATGTAAAAAATGTTCTTCTGTACTATTAATCTGTTATTAGATTATATTTTTACCATTTTAGTATTAGCTGTTCCTTATTATTTCACACTGTTGTTTTTCCAGGAAGACCTGATTAGTAAATAGCAGTTGAGTATGTACAGTAGTACGGTAGAAGGAGCAATATACATTTTGGAATATATAACAGGATAAAGAGACAGTACTAACAGATAGAAAGGTGGAGCAGAGTGTATGGCGAATTATCATTTTACAAGTATATTTTTCACCTCCGAATCTATTTATTTGTTGATCACCATTAATTTGCATCCTTTTACCCCAATGCTGCAGCCTGTATATCATTAGGAGGCATAGAATGGGATAAGTGCAGGAACTGTCAGACAGTATCACTCAAATCTGTGTGTTAAATCCGGGATAAGACAAAGCTCAGAGACGGAATTATCTGCACGTTATGGGACAAGTGAGGTCTTGAAATATATATCCTAACCTAATCAGTGCATAACCTAAGATCCTGAGAAGAATTTTATAGCTTTATCATTGAATACAAGTGTTGGCGAAATATATTCTAATTGTATTTTACATCCTATGAGAGAATTTTGTAACAGTTACATATATGATAGTGAATAGTGAATGTACTGGGCTGTATCGGGCAGCTTCACTTTGATCTCTATATATTATTTTCCATATTGTTAAAAGTACTACAGAACCTACAATGTTATAGGAAATTTGTGCACATATTATAGGAGCACCATCACGAAATTATGTAATATTAAAAATCCATATAAACACGTCAGCTAATCCCGTCAAGCTTGTGGTTTATTATCTCATGGTAGGAATACAATCCAGGGGTGATAGGTTTAGTCTATCAGCGGTGACAGAGTCTGTCAACCCAGATGTTTTTTCTTTCCATTAAAATAAAGAAAAACTTGATGCCGGGTGTATAAGTGACCCCTCCCCCCACTATTCAAAATATTTATGTAGATTTTTATCATTGGGCCATTTTTTTTTTTGCTCCTTTAATATTTTACTAGTTGCTATTTCTAACCACAAAGGTAGGTATTCTCAAAACTAACTGGCTGGATAGAGGTAGCTCAAACATCCTTATGCTTGACATAGCCTTGCAAGTTGGGGTCTGGAATGGGTGGATGAGAAGAGAAGCAGATGTGACCATAGCTTGAAGGGTGATCGTTTTATTATTAGTAGGTTGCAGACAAGGTTGTTATTGGTAATTGGGTAATGACAAGGCATTGTGGGAAGAAGAGATCATTTCTAAATTTGGGTCCCCCACAGTCTGGATTTTCTGTCTTCACCCATTCTAAAAATCCAGTGCACCCCCTTCTGTCAATAAACTACTAGGTGCAGAACCTCTGGACTGGTGAGTTTAGAAGAACTGGACCAAAAAGAAACTGTTGTGGATCAAAGGTGAATATTGTATCTTTGCATTGTTTGCCTCTAGAAGTTTCTTAAATATAATTTAATTAATCTAATTAAAGGTGACAAAAGCTAATAAAGGTTTGTAGAATAAAGCAAAGAGCAGATGACTGTATTACTGCTAAATACAGCTCCATAGCTCCATCTGACAGATGACAGCCCCCCCCCCCCCCCCCCGATGGGCCCACATTTCACTCACCCTTCTGGAGCTCCCACACTGTGCTCAACACCCACAGCTGCATCTCCAGGTGGTGCACCGCAAACCACAGGGAGTCCAGTAGTATGCATGGCATAAATCGCTGTTTGGATAAAAGCCCTGTATTTGCCTGTGGTTTCTATAAAGCTGGGAGATGAAAGGGTCACATGTAGAAAACCAAGTGGACCAAGTACTGTAAGTTCTAAAAAAGTTCAGATGATGTGTGGGAATGAGCGCAGCTACAGGGATCCTGGGGATGAGGCAATCAGTGATCATACCCTCACGGGATCCTGCAGTAAAGGTGAATTTACTGGCAACCCCTATAGGATACCCTGGGGCCAGGCAAGCAGCCAGCTCTGGAGTTTTAACCGGACACTTGTCTAATTTGCCTCCCCTTAATGCTGGTGATAATTCTGGTGATATTTTTTTACTGTTTCATATTTTACCCTGATCACATTGGAAATCTATTTAGTATGGTATTACATTAGCCTGGGAATGTATTGCTGTAATATATCAGTACAGTTTACTGTTGTAGATGTTATTGTAACTGGAGCAAAGTTTGGTACCTGTAATTTTATTTTTATGCATCTTTTGTGGTATTACATCTGTACCAGTAAAATATGATTTTTTTTATTTATTACTTTCTATGATGTGGACCTTGTTCCATTTGGCTGTCATTTATCCTTGTTGGAAGGTTTACCTCTCTTTACCTGAAAGCCATAGGCATCATTGTGACCAAGAAGTGATGACCATCACATATATAGGGTTTTATGCAGAAACATAATGGTCATCACTTTTTGGTGACCACAGATGTCTCTCTGTTTCAGTCTTAAACGTATGATGCTTGTTTAATTTCAAATCTAATTAGCATAATAATAATATAATCTAACTTCTAAGTCTGATGTCATCAATATGGTGGTTCTATGTCCAGCTGAGATTATGTGAAGATCCACATGATATACCATATGTCCACCTATATTGGTAACAATGGTATAAATATGATTCCACCCTCCTCATATTGTAATATGTTGTTTTTCCACAGATGGCTCTGTCAGATCTTCCCAGCACCCCCTTGGCCCTAGAGTACCTCAATGACTTTGACCTAATGAAGTTCGAGGTCAAGAGGGAGCCACCGGAGCCAAGAACCACACGCCTAGGCCCTCCACCATCATTAGGCTCTACACCATGCAGTTCAGTACCACCGTCACCAACCTTCAGCGATCCCTCTGAATCAGCTGGACCACCTCGGCCAAGTTTGGAAGAGCTTTACTGGATGGCAGCATTACAGCAGCAGATGGGTGGGGAAGGACTACCGCTTACTCCAGAAGATGCAGTGGAGGTTCTAATGGGCGGTGGAGCCCCTGCTCTACAAGGGATGGAAGTAGGGTACAGGACTGGGGGGCAGCACCCTCACAATACACACCCTGCCAGTTACTTGCTAAGCCCGGAAGATATGAATCCACAGCAACTTGAGGTAAGCGAATAATAATGTATATTAAAAAAAAAATAATAATAATAACAAAATAAGTAACAAGCTTATGAATTAATTATAAGAAAATTACTGCTACAATCTTGTTCCTACACTATCAATGTTGGTTGTTTACACCTTGGGGCTGCCTCGCAATGGTTGTCACCTATGGGTCCATTTATTCATGCGTTTGGCCCTACATGTGGCGTTTGGAGAGTGATAGCGCTGTGATTGCCCTCCATTGAGTGGCGAATGTAAGCACTATGGCTCCCAAAGCGCTTTACTTAAAGGGTCATTCCACTTTCGTTGCCATTTTTTTTCCATTATCATGTGTGAATATGATGTGCTCAAGGTTTTGGGCTTGTCTGTTAATGTTATAAAATAAAATAGTTATCCTAGCAACAATGTGTTTACCTTAGTCACGGCAGACGGCTCTCATTGCGCGAGAGCCTGCGCATGCACCGACGAAACCAGGAAGAGGTGAGTGAATAGTGGCGTTCTGGGGGTTTCCCAATTCAGGATGCCCTGGAGGGACTGGAACAAAACCAGAGAAAGTCACACTTCCGGGTTTTGTTCTGCTTTAAATGCAGTGTTCTCTACAGCGTTTTCAAGTAGCAAGTTCCATAGAAATCCCTATTTAATGCAATCAGAGGATGCTTAGGATCTGCCCACTAATAGCATGGAGGTTAGGAGGGAGGCAGGGGGCAGCCATATCTGCTATAGTCTTCCTATTACACCAATCACAATTTAGGAAACTGACCCAAAGCAGACCAACGGCTATTTTTAACGATTTGAGTTTTGCCAGCTGTTGTAGTCATGGTCCAGTTTTCCTTCTGCAGCTGGAATCTTGGAAGAAGGCCATGGCGGGCAAAATCGGAATGCCCCCTGCACTGACTACAACAGCGGCTAATTCCAATTTTATTAATAAATGGTGTTGGTCCACTTTAAAGCAGCACAAAACCTGATTTTAGATGCCCTGAAGCAGGCTAGCGGCCGGCCCTGGATTCTTTTAGGCTCCAGGACTGTACTGTGCGGCTTGAATCTTTCAAGGTGGATATCATAAAATGGGGTTGATTTAGCACAATGTGCGTGTGAAAAGTTAACTTCTGTACAAAATAAAGATCCAGCTACTGAAAAACTTTGTCACATAACTTTATCATTAAAGGCAGTGTGGAATCCTCCATTATAGGCGGTGTAGCATCCCCCCATTCCCCATTATAGACATTGTGGAATCCCCCTCATTCCCCATTATAGGTAGTGCGGCATCATTTTCCATTATATAGTGCAGCATTCCATCCATTCCCCATTATTGGCAGTGTAGCATCCCCCCATTCCCCATTATAGACATTGTGGAATCCCCCTCATTCCCCATTATAGGTAGTGCGGCATCCCCCCTTTCCCCATTATAGGCAGCATTGCATCACCCTCCTCTATTCCCTATTATAGGCAGTGTGGCATCCCCCCATTTCCCATTATAGGTAGTGTGGCATCCCCCCCTTTCCCCATTATAGGCAGCATTGCATCACCCTCCTCTATTCCCTATTATAGGCAGTGTGGCATCCCCCCATTCGCCATTATAGGCAGTGTAGCATCCCCCCATTCCCCATTAAAGACATTGTGGCACCCCCATTCCCCATTATAGGCAGTGCGGCATCCCCCTTTCCCTATTATAGGCAGTGTGGTATCCACCCCATTCCCCAATATAGGCAGTGTGGCACTCCCCCATTCCCCATTATAGGCAGTGTGGCATCCCGTCCCCCATTCCCCATTATATGCAATGTGGCATTCTCTTTCCTAGGATGTTTAAAATCTGTGTTTTGGTCCACTTTATTAGTCTGTATATGATATACATATTAGGTAACTGTTAGACATTTCCTTCTTATTCCAACAGCAATATGATATACACAGAGGATACCATCACTTACTTTTTCATAGGGTACCTGACCCTTTTCCTTTTTTATTTCCCATTATGAAACATAAGATTATGTCATCTTTGAAGTGTTAAACCTTGTGGGGGTGTGTGTGTAGCAATAAGGACAGATATATGTGTGTTGCTAGCATGTGTCACAGGATTTGTCAGTACAGTTATATCCATAAATCCGGAGATGTCACTGATCACTTAATCTGCTAATAGTAAGAGACTGACAGATGAAGATAAACAGAAGGGAAATGACAATGGAGAATATGATCATGAATGTGGGATACTTTCAAAGCTACATGTGTACAGTATTTACCCCATATTTCAGCTTTGGTTGTTGTAGATAAATGCTGAAACAAAATTAAGCTTATTTTAGCTGTCTGTGACCATATTGGGGAAATGTAGCCTCACTTTCCATTTCATGAAGCCTATGTAACAGAAATCCCACAGCTGCTAATATTGTGACCAACACAAACACTGGTTCTCTGTGCTTGGCTCCAGTCTCATTCATGGCTTTTCTCTTAAAGTGGACCAACAGTCAAAAATGACTTAAACCAGACCAACACAACTAACAGTGCTCCTATGCATCACTCCCCAGGGTAATTTAGATTGCTGCACATAAAAATTCATTTACCCTTTTCTTACAACTGTATTGAATTTTAGAAACAAAATGGCGGCTCATGCATATGCAGGCCACCTGCAAAGAGGAAGTGCTGCTGGGCTTCCTGTTACTGTGCATTGTCAGGTATGTCAGTTGAATCCAGGCATCCATCCATGGATGAGATGCTGGAGAGGAAGCTCCAAAATGGCCGCTACCTTTCTTTTCCAACTGTGCCAGGCTGTTGGTCTGGTTTAACTTCCTTTTTTTGCCACTGTGGACGGGAAGTATGGGTGTATCTCTTCATAGTGCAACAATATGAATATTAAAGTGCAAATCTTGCCAAAAACATAAAAAAAATGATACATATGTTAGGTCCCTCCACCAAGCCAGTGGGGGAGTTGTGAGGCGTGAGAAAGGAGTTCTTTGGACCTAGGGTAACTAGGTGTTACTTAGCATTAGGCACTGCTAGACTTTCTCCCTTTAACATACCTTCCAACTTTTTAGGGTGGGAATGAGGGACTTTTTAAAGTTAAGCCAAACCCCCTTACCACACCCAGGCCACACCCCATGCAAAATTGCCTGCCCATTGGAGATGGGATTAGCAGAGATGGATAGGAGGAATGGATGGGATGAGCTGGGGGTTCACGAGGGGGGGATGAATGGGATGAGCTGAGAAGAGGGGGGGAGGGATGGAGGAATGGGAGGAGTGTGAGGGATGGATTAATGGGAGGAGTGGGAGGGATGAATGAATGGGAGGGATGGATGAATGGGAGGAGTGGGAGGGATGGATTAATGGGAGAAGTGGATGAATGGGAGGAGTGGGAGGGATGGATTAATGGGAGGAGTGGGAGGAGTGGGAGGGATGGATGAATGGGAGGAGTGGGAGGGATGGATGAATGGGAGGAGTGGGAGGAGTGGGAGGGGTGGATGAATGGGAGGAGTGGGAGGGATGGATTAATGGGAGGAGTGGATGAATGGGAGGAGTGGGAGGGATGGATGAATGGGAGGAGTGGGAGGGATGGATGAATGGGAGGAGTGGGAGGGATGGATGAATGGGAGGAGTGGGAGGGATGGATGAATGGGAGGAGTGGGAGGGATGGATGAATGGGAGGAGTGGGAGGGATGGAGGAGTGGGAGGGATGGATTAATGGGAGGAGTGGGAGGGATGGATGAATGGGAGGAGTGGGAGGGATGGATTAATGGGAGGAGTGGGAGGAGTGGGAGGGATGGATGAATGGGAGGAGTGGGAGGGATGGATGAATGGGAGGAGTGGGAGGGATGGAGGAGTGGGAGGGATGGATGAATGGGAGGAGTGGGAGGGATGGATGAATGGGAGGAGTGGGAGGGATGGATGAATGGGAGGAGTGGGAGGGATGGATGAATGGGAGGAGTGGGAGGGATGGATGAATGGGAGGGATGGATGAATGGGAGGAGTGGGAGGGATGGAGGAATGGGAGGAGTGGGAGGGATGGAGGACTGGGAGGGATGGATGAATGGGAGGAGTGGGAGGGATGGATGAATGGGAGGGATGGATGAATGGGAGGAGTGGGAGGGAGGGATGAATGGGAGGAGTGGGAGGGATGGATGAATGGGAGGAGTGGGAGGGATGGATGAATGGGAGGAGTGGGAGGGATGGAGGAGTGGGGGGGATGGATGAATGGGAGGAGTGGGAGGGATGGATGAATGGGAGGAGTGGGAGGGATGGATGAATGGGAGGAGTGGGAGGGCTTTCTCCACCCCAAAGGAGTGGTTCCGCTTTAACATTATGTACAAAAATTAAAAATTAATCATTTATTGATGCAGATCTTCATGTTAAACCCCAAATAGGGACAAATGAGAACAAAAAAGGACAGGGAGATGTGGACTCAAAAGAGGGATAGCCCCTCCAGATAAAGGACAGTTTGGAGGTATGTCTTTATGGCCTTATTCAAGCCTGACTTTTCCTATGGGCAGCCACAGGATCTTCCTCTCTCTCTCTCTTAAACTGACTTTCTTCTTGCTGGTTCCCTGACTCTTCTCTAATAGCAAACAAAATCTCTTCAGATAGACCAATCACGTACAAGCACACTACAGGGCAGAACCCTCCTTAAATTCTGTCTCATGTATCTACTGCTACTTCGGGGCATCCCATAACCACTCTCCATGATGCTTCTCATGTGGCATGACTCAGGTCATCTGGCTAAGCTGGATAGCACCAGTTCTGACTGGAACTTGTTGTTCACAGCTTTGCCTGAAAGACTGAAGTTCACCTTTGACCTACATTCAATATACGTATATGGACCTGGTTGTTTCCTATGGGGGGTTATCTCACTACTGCCATCTACAGTCTAAACTACATTGCTACAACTGCCAATGAACCTCCATAAAAAGACATGGGTAATCCTATTCATTCTATTTAACTGACAACGTATTAACGTTACTCTCAGGGCCTACTCCACTGGGAATGTTCTCATTCCTCTTAAACCAGACCAACAGCCTGCCACAGTTGGAAAAGAAAGGTAGCAGCCATTTTGAAGCTTCCTGTCCCATAATCCCAGCTATGCTGCTCCCTGGATTCAACTAACATAGTAATTGACAATGCACAGTAACAGGAAGCCCAGTAGCACTTCTTGTTTGTAGGTGGCCTGCAAATGCACGAGCCACCATTTTGATTCTAAAATTCACTACAGCAGGAGTTAGAAAAGGGTAAATGAATGTTTATGTGCAGCAATCTAAATTGCCCTAGGGAGGGATGTATATGAGCACTGTTTGTTGTGTTGGTCTGGTTTAAAGTGGACCAACACCCAGGATTTTGGCTATCCTGGGTCTCGGTTCACTTCCCCAGGGCACCCTGATCGGGGTGCCCCGCTGTGTGAAACCCCCTAGATCTCCTGATAAAACTCACCTCACCCAGCTCCTACGGCGCACGCGCGGGTGCTCGTCCAATCAGTGCGCTCGGATCTGCTGAGCTATGCGCGTCAAAGCGACGCCTTAACTCAGCAGCTCCGAGCATGCTGGCGGCCGCATCTCACGCTTCCCCCTAACAGGGAGCGCACCCACGCCGGCCATTCACAAATGCTGGAGAGAAGCATTTGGGGGGTTGTGGACGGGCGTCCCGATTCTGGATGCCCCGCGGGGAGGGATGGGATCGGCCCGGGAATATTATAGATTCCCGGGCCGATCCAGCTGGGTGTTTGTCCACTTTAAGTCATTTTTGACTGTTGGCCGCTTTAACTGCAACTGCAACTCTTTCCTACTCATCACCCATACCTGACCTCCAGCAATCCCAGAATGCAAAGGATTGGGACATCAAGTATGTTATTTATGCTATTACACTCTAGTGTGTAATATCATAAATAACATACTTTATGACCCAATCCTTTGGAAATGAGCAAACAAACACGTTTTCCAACATGTCCTTGATCTAATGAGGATCCGTGGATGAATGAAGCTAGGAGCCCATAACATTTGGTATAAAGTGGTCCTTCATGACAAAAAAATGCAAATAACTATTAAAGCATAAATTATTTTCTTGCATAGTAAATAGCCACATCCTCTAATCTGACTGTATCCAGCCCTGCATTAGGGGGTGCAACTGCCCCCGGGCCCAGGAGGTCAGGGAGGGGCATCATTTTTGCTCCTCCACCTTATTTATCATATTTGTGCTCACTTGGCATCATTTGTCTGCTGTTTCAGTCTTTAGTTGCCTAGCTGCATCTGGTTTAACTAAAAGACAAAAAAAAGTTTATTGTATAAGCCCATGTAATGCATGCATCAGGGCCCCGTCATATTTAGTTATGTCACTGCCTGCATTTGCATATACCGTGTAGCGCGGGTGTAACAGCGCAGGTTACAGGGGCTACAGGGAACACAACACTTGGATGTGACAACAGCAGGGGGCATAACTATAAGGGGTGCAGCGGTACTGACTGCACCGGGGGGCCCATAAGGTTGGGGGGCCCATCACTTTTGCTTCTTCACCTTATTTGTTTTTTTAAAGCGGGTCCTCCGTTCATCCCCAGGGCCCCCCACCCAAGTAGCCAGGCGATGCTGTCGGCTTGGGGGTGGCCCGGGTTTTTAAAGAAAACCGGGTTTTTCCACTGCTGAGGCCACACCCCACAACACCATTGAGATCACCGATTGCTTGATCTAAATGGTGATACTTGGGTCCTTATTTATGAAGGAATAGCGACAGGTAGCGACTGGTGAGCGGCCGGTAATGACGGGCCCCGCCACGAGAACCTCGGCTCCCCACCACAATCACACATTTCAATCCTGCTTAGCGACAAAGAGTCCGATTCATTAATAGCGGCAGGTAGCGACAGTTGAGCGACTGTAGCGGCATTTTCAGAGCGCCCACTAGTAGTCGCTGTGCTTGGCCGTTGTTCTGTTGTTGATAGCGACTCAGTCGGTTTGCCGTAATGTTGAATATTGGGTGAGGAGTCGCTATTTGACAGGTTCCGCGCTGTATGGGAGCGCATGATAGCGACTGGCCCTAGCGACCGGCTCCCACCATATTCATTAAAAAATCACGCTCAAAAAATTCTCGCGCTGTAAAATGCATGTTTAAACCACAGAGCGCTGGCGGCGATGTGTTAAAAGTAGTTTTTTAACCCCCAAACAACCATATTTTTGGAAACCAAAAAAACAAGTTTTTTAAATAATTTAGTAATATGAATACATTAATATCAAACCTGTAATATCAATTCTGTACAATTTTTTTTTTCTGTTTTTACCTTTAAAAAATTATCTAAAATGGCAGAAGTGGTCACAGAATTTTTCACATTTAAAAAAAAAAAAAATGAATAACAATTAATTATGAATATTTAAAGATTGTTCCATTGAAATGCATTGGAGAGCGCCAGGTAGCGAGAGGTCATACCTGTCGCTGTTCAAGGTCGGACGCTGGCGCTGTGGGCTGAGGCTGGAATAATGATGAATGAGTGGCTATCTGGCGCTATCTCAGTCGCTAAGCAGGATCGGCTTGATAAATGTGTGATTGTGGTGGGGAGCCGGCGTTCTTGTAGCGGGGCCGTCATTACCGGCCGCTCACCAGTCGCTACCTGTCGCTATTCCTTCATAAATAAGGGCCTGAGATAGCGCCATATAGCCACTCATTCATCATTATTCCAGCCTCAGCCCACAGCGACAGCGTCCGACCTTGAACAGCGACAGGTATGACCTCTCGCTACCTGGCGCTCTCCAATGCATTTCAATGGAACAATCTTTAAATATTGATAATTAATTGTTATTAATTTTTTTTTTTTTTTTTAAATGTGAAAAATTCTGTGACCACTTCTGCCATTTTAGATAATTTTTAAGGTAAAAAAAAAAAAAAAAATGTACAGAATTGATATTACAGGTCTGATATTAATGTATTCAAATTACAAAATTATTTAAATAACTTGTTTTTTTGGTTTCCAAAAATATGGTTGTTTGGGGGTTAAAAAACTACTTTTAACCCATCGCCTCCAGCGCTCTGGGGTTTAAACATGCATTTCACAGCGCAAGAATTTTTTTAGCGTGATTTTTTAATGAATATGGTGGGAGCCGGTCGCTAGGGCCAGTCGCTATCATGCGCTCCCATACAGCGCGGAACCTGTCAAATAGCGACTCCTCACCCAATATTCAACATTACGGCAAACCGACTGAGTCGCTATCAACTACCGAACAACGGCCAAGCACAGCGACTACTAGCGGGCGCTCTGAAAATGCCGCTACAGTCGCTCAACTGTCGCTACCTGCCGCTATTAATGAATCGGCCTCCCCGTGTGCGTCAGCTGGCTGGCCGCATCCCAAGCTCACTGTTTGGGCATGCCCAGCCATTCAGATAGGACCCAGGCCGCAATTCCAGGCATGGCCATGTCGGGTCTGACCCACTTTAATGGCATCATGTATAGGAATAAAAGCACCATACACCATTTCAGTCTTTAGCTGTCCAGTGGTATCTAACAGCCGGAATTACAGGAATAAGGTCATTGTATGCGCCATGACAGGGCTCCATTTAATGCTTGCCGGTGAGCAGAAAACAGGCTAATGCCATCCTTTGCATGGACTGTACCTTTAACTCAAATATGAGAATGTATCTACCCTTTTATTATCTTCAGAGATTTAATAATGTTTATAAAATGACTGTGATCTGTAATATGTTCATAAAAGTCTGGCCAACTGTGGAGGAGGAGTCAGCGTGGATATGAAAGGGGATAAAATTCCTCCCGAAAGGATTTATGAAAAAGCTGTACTTAAATATTCAGGCTAATATTATTATCTAATTCTTATTTTACATGAGCTGCAGCCAGAATGATTTGTTGAAGACACAGCGACAAATGTGTGTAATATTAGGTGTAATAGGAAGCTTCACCTTAAAGCGGAGGCGTCTAATGCTGACAAATGCACCTAAAAAGACACAATTCTGAGAAATGCTTCCAAAGTGAATTTTTACGTTGTATTTCCTACACATCAAGATTGCGCACACGCCATTGTAAAAAAAACACATTTCAATACAATAAAATTCAAATCCAGCCCATAGTCTGCATTGCTCCCTAAGATTAAATGGCAAACATTGTTGAGCACTATTTAACTTCATTGAAAACGCCTAGATGATTAGAAAAAAACCACCAAATCTAATTAAATTTGTTTCATTTAATTGGGAGAGACATTCTTTTATGTTTGGCTATTGCAGAACTGTCAGTTCAGGAAGCACTGCCATTTGACAAATTCAGCTGGGGAGCCCAATTTATTACTAGCGCCTCGTAGCGCTACTTGAGTGTCTGCCGAGAGACGTTATTAGCGCCTCTGCTGCAATACCGGCCACAGGCAGATGCCGCTGCTAATATTCAGCGCTGAAGGCTACATGGCTCTGTGCCCCCGTTTGTTTTTTCCCAATGGACCTAGCAATAAGTAGTGCCAGTGAGAAGCGCCAGTCAAATATAACATGTATAAAGAACAACGCCAGCGCTAATGCTGTGAAACCATGACACTCAGGCATACAGCACCATGTGCAATACAGAAAAAAACATAGCATGGCTGCACTGTGACCATTGACACATGGAATGACATTGGGGACGCACAAATGACATGACAGATAATTGGCAGGCCTGAAAACACAAGTTTTCCGTGGATAACCTAAGTACAATAAATTAAGAACAAAACAGTCTAAACAGGCCTGGGATCCCGTATCACTTGAAACAAATTACGCTAACCAGAAATTGCCCAAAAAAAACGGACTGGAATGGCTAATTCAAGTCTATGGGAGAACAAAACTGAGCGTCTGATGTGGTGCCATAGGGAACACAATGCTCTTGGTACATGGAAAGCTACATGTCCTGCTAAACCTTTTTTTTTTTGCATCATAAATGTGGCTGTCAAACCCCGGGGACACCCATCCTCTTAGTGAGTTCACAACCCCCAATCTCCGCAGCTAGCTTCACCTTTAGTCAAGCCCCGGTTTGCCGGGATGCTTTAAATGCCTCACCGGACACAGTTGTTCCCAGGACTTATTAGATGTAAACTCACAGGGGTGAAGACGGATGAATCGAAGGTAAGACGGGTAAGCCGAGGTATACACCGATAACAGTTCTAATATTAGCAGCTCCAAGGGAGAACACAGGAAAGGTCGAAGGTCACACCAAGGGTCATGATCAGAGAGCTTTGCGACACCAGGGAAGAGATGGATACGTACTAGTAATTCAGGCAAGAGGTCGGTTCAGGCAGCGGTCAAGGAACAGTCAGGCTAGCAAGGTAATCAAGATAATCAAACTGGAGTCTCAGGAATAACGCATCCAGCTAAATGCTATCACGGGCAGTGTGAGCGCGAGGAGGGAAAACCTTTATAGGACAGGAACTGACGGGATTGGACCGAGATGAATAGGCTGATAGTGCTTATGTGTGTATGATGTGCTTAAACAACATATAAACTGATTGCCTAGATTAATCTTTAGGGCGTTTCGCCCACAGTAAGTTTTGACGTGATTGGCTCCTTTAAATTAACCTCTGGCGACTGTGATGAGCGCTTCACCACTAGCGGGGAAGCGAGGGATGTGGCGGGGAGAGGAGGAGGCGGAAGCGATCGGCGCCACTTGCTGTCGGAGTGGCTGGCGGGAGGCCCGGCCTGTCGTCTGAGCCCATGCCGCCTATAGACAACTCGGGACTGGACCCCAGGTAAGTGTACTGTGACAATGGCTTGCTGGTGGCGCTGCAGAAAAACTCCTGTCGCTACATGGCGCTAGCACTCCTTAAACAAGGCCCATACAGGCTGATTCATTAATAGCGCCAGGTAGCGACGGATGAGCGACAGTAGCGTTATTTTCACAGCGCCCGCTAGTATTCGCTGGGCTTGGCCGTTGTTCGGCTGTTGACAGCGACCCAGTCGGTGTGCGGTAATGTTGAATACGGGGTTAGGATTCGCTGTTTGACAGGTTCCGCGCTGTATGGGAGCGCATTACAGCGAACGGCCATAGCGAACGGCTCCCAGCATATTCATTAACAAATCACGCTCAAAAAATTCTCGCGCTGTAAAATGCTTGTTTAAACCCCAGAGCGCTGGCGGCGATGGGTTAAAAGTAGTTTTTTAACCCCCAAACAACCTTATTTTTGGAAAAAAAAATAAACAAGTTTTTATAAACATTTTGTAATATGAATACATTAATATCAGACCTGTAATATCAATTCTGCACAAATGTTATTTTTTTTTTTTTTAGCTTAAAAAAAAATCTAACATTGCAGAAGTGGTCACAGAATTTTTGACATTAAAAAAAAAAAAAAAATAATAGCAATTAATTATAATATTTAAAAATTGCTCCATTGAAATGCATTGGAGAGCGCCAGGTAGCGAGAGGTCATACCTGTCGCTGTTCAAGGTCGCTCGCTGGCGCTGTGGGGTGAGGCTGGAATAATGATGAATGATTCGCTATCTGGCGCTCTGTCAGTCGCTAAGCAGGATCGGCTTCATAAATGTGTGATTGCGGAGGGGAGCCGGCGTTCTCGTGGCGGTGAGCGTCATTACCGTTCGCTCACCATTCGCTACCTGGCGCTATCCCTTGTTAAATAAGGGCCTTAGTTTCACCTTTAAAGAGTTTTGAGTATTTTATACATGTCACCCAGCTGTCTTTGTGTGTATCAAGCGGGTTCATGAATATCCACCAGGGTGTGTCAGGTAGCCAGTGCCTTTAATAAGCACACTTTACAAACCACTCTGTAAAGCACCCCAGCCCTGGTTAATCCATATTTGATCACCCCTTAGTCTGATTTTAAACACTGACCCCCAGTTCACCCTTTATTTCCTCAAGATGAAATCACTCTGCCTATATTTACCTGAATATTTACCTGAAAACATCCCAGTTCAGCCTGTTTTTATCACATGATGATGCCGCAACTCTGCACACCTACATTTACCTCATCCCACTCCACGCCACCACTCTATCATTGTAAACTGCACACTGACCCGCTTTCAGCCAGTCTTTACCACACGATAACCCCCCCCCATACACACACACACACACACACACACACACACACACACACACACACACACACACACACACACACAGACATACTCTGCCTAACTAAAAACCAAAAGCTGGCCCCTATCCTTGGTTTTGTTCCACTTTAACCTTATCCCAACCAACCACTCCACCCACACTGACCCCCCTTTCAGCCTGTCTTTACCACATGATAACCCCCCCCCCCCCCCCTCCACACACACACAGACACACTCTGCCTAACTATACCAAAAGCTGGCCCCTATCCTTGGTTTTGTTCCACTTTAACCTTATCCCAACCAACCACTCCACCCACACTGACCCCCCTTTCAGCCTGTCTTTACCACATGATAACCCCCCCCCCCTCCACACACACACAGACACACTCTGCCTAACTATACCAAAAGCTGGCCCCTATCCTTGGTTTTGTTCCACTTTAACCTTATCCCAACCAACCAACCACTCCACCCACAATGACCCCCCTTTCAGCCTGTCTTTACCACATGATAACCCCCCCTCCACACACACACAGACACACTCTGCCTAACTATACCAAAAGCTGGCCCCTATCCTTGGTTTTGTTCCACTTTAACCTTATCCCAACCAACCAACCACTCCACCCACAATGACCCCCCTTTCAGCCTGTCTTTACCACATGATAACCCCCCCCCCCCATACACACACACACACACACACACACACACACACACACACACAGACATACTCTGCCTAACTATACCAAAAGCTGGCCCCTATCCTTGGTTTTGTTCCCCTTTAACCTTATCCCAACCAACCAACCACTCCACCCACAATGACCCCCCTTTCAGCCTGTCTTTACCACATGATAACCCCCCCCCCCCTCCACACACACACAGACACACTCTGCCTAACTATACCAAAAGCTGGCCCCTATCCTTGGTTTTGTTCCCCTTTAACCTTATCCCAACCAACCACTCCACCCACAATGACCCCCCTTTCAGCCTGTCTTTACCACATGATAACCCCCCCCCCCCATACACACACACACACACACACACACACACACACACACACAGACATACTCTGCCTAACTATACCAAAAGCTGGCCCCTATCCTTGGTTTTGTTCCACTTTAACCTTATCCCAACCAACCAACCACTCCACCCACACTGACCCCCCTTTCAGCCTGTCTTTACCACATGATAACCCCCCTCACACACACTGCCTAACTATACCACAAGATGGTCCCCATCTTCCTATCTTTACCTCATGCCAACCCACCATCCACCCATCTGAATGTCACAGTGCGACAATGACATCGACCTCCCACTTAGGGTTGTCCCTAGCCAGTATTTTTTTTTCCTTTACTGGGTTGCGGTATTTGTTTTTTTTACTGGTAATTTTAATTGCAGGTTTACTTTTCTCATCCTCAATTGCCAGTAAAAAAAAAACAAATACCAGCACCACCAGGCCAGTGGCCAGTAAAGGAAAAAAAATACTGACCGGGTGGCAACCCTATCCCCACTTAGCCGATTCTTTTAATGCTAGCCCCATTTCACTTATATGTACTACATGCAGAAATCCTATTTCCTCACCTTCAGCCATTTTTTGAACACTGCAACCTCCTCCTCCTTTTAGTTTACTGCCCACTGGCCTGGGGGTTTTTACTGGTAATTTTTATTGCAGGTTTACATTTCCCATCCTCAATTGCCAATAAAAAAAAATACCAGCACCACCAGGCCAGTGGCCAGTAAAGTAAAAATAAAAATACCAACCAGGTGGCAAGCCTGCCCCCACTTACCCCATTCTTTTCATGCTAGCCCCATTTGACCCATATGTACTACATGCCTAAAGTCCTATTTCCCCACCTTCAGCCATTATTTGCACACTGTAACCTCCTTTTCCCTGAAAATGAATTGCACTGTGTGAGTTTTCCCACCTTTTCCTTAACCAGGCATTGTGAAATGCATCTTCCATTTAGACCAATCAATATTTGCCCAGTTGTTCACCATTTACCCAATACATCATTGCAGTGTGAACACCCGCCTTTTTATAACACATTTGCACAGTGCACAGGCAGCTCTAGGAGGAAAGTGATGGGATGGATAGGAGCTAATTATTTAATGTTGCTGGCTAGGGGATGCTGTGTAGTGCGGCACTCTGGAGATGCCTAAGGGTATGAAAGCTCTTCTAGATCAAGTGGTGTCAGTTGGTGTAAAAGGAATTTATATCCACATCTTTAAAGCAGACCTACACTCTCCAATGCAACGCTTTATAACGGACACTGCTTCACTTCCTGCTTTTTGAAAAAGTCAGGCTTTGCTCACATGAAAATTGATTTGTCAGGCCATACCAATGCAGCACATGTGTAAGATCAACCCATAGAAGACAATGAATTCACTAATACTTTGCAACAAAAACTTATGGGAGAGCATGCAGTAATGTAATTATCAATGCTGAAAGTAAAGTAATAAAGCAATGGATATTACACCAACATATGTTATAGCTGCTTAAATTCTGTAAATATTACATTTTTTTCTTTACATAGAGAGAGGAAACATGTTTTTCAGTGATTATGTGGGAAAGAACATCTTCTTGGGACAACCACAGTTTTTTACTGTGTAACCGTAGGCAGATAGAGGGATTTTAAAGATGGCCACCTCTTCACAGCCAGCCCTAAAGTTTAAATGGCTCCGGGCTGGCTGACTCTCTGTCCCCGGGGAATCCCGATTTAGGATGCACCACTGGGACAATCCTCTGGCTCAATGATAAAATGCACCTGACAATTCTACGTATGCAGCATCCCTCAAGCTGTTCAGTGGCATAAACTGTTAGAGAGGACTTAGCCCCATGCAGATATTGTGGAATATCTGCACTTCTAGAATTACATGGGTGCGGTCATTTTACTACACAGCTGACAGTCCTGTTTATACGAGATCATGGGGGGGGGGGAGCACCAAACTAAGAGATATATACCTCAGAAATGTGGAGCAGTTTGTCTATCATTCTACACACACACACTGAATATATAGCTGCTGAAGTAATTCTGTGTGAGGAAGAAGCTGTTATATTTGTTTCATCACGCTATATCAATATATATATATATCGTGCGACAGCCGACAGGGTAATTAATGTATCTAAAGTGTTTCGAGAAGATCTCAGCTGTGAGCAGAGCAATAATGAGGCATTGCAGCTGATGGCTTTCTACTTCTGGCTAGAAAAATGAGATGCACAGAGATTTGATGCAATATTAGTTTTTCAGAAGCAGGGCTCTCAGGTGTAAATCAAGATGGCAGCACCCATGTAATTCAAGAGCACAGATTCTCCATGCTGTTCCCATAATATTTGCATGGGGCAAATTGACAGAGGGGGGAGGGGCTTTAGGGGAACAATTTACTAACTGAAAACTTAGATTAACTGTAATCCATCCATCCATTCTCCGTCCTGCCACCCTTCTCTAGGGCTGATGCAGGGCGGGGCAGAGTTACATTAAAAAAAGTGCAGACAAAAAATCCAGCGCAGACAGTCGCCAGATTGGAGAAGTGGGTGTTGTCATCTTGCTTTGGCCGTCTTCCGAGAGCAGTCCTCATACTGTGCATGCTCCCCCTGCCCATTCAAGCAGCACCGGCTCCAGGTTTATGTGGGCCCTTGGGCAAGAGAGTCTCAGTGGACCCCAGATAAGTCACATGATGTCAGCTTTCAGCTCTGCTGCCACAAATGGGTCTCCGGCTGCTGATCACCCAACAGTCCTTATTGCCTTCCCTATAGCCACCAATCGCCCTTCCTTCCTCATTGCCTTCCCTATAGCCACCAATTGCCCTCCAGTCCTTATTGCCTTCCCTATAGCCACCAATAGCCCTCCAGTCCTTATTGCCTTCCCTATAGCCACCAATTGCCCTCCAGTCCTTATTGCCTTCCCTATAGCCACCAATAGCCCTCCAGTCCTTATTGCCTTCCCTATAGCCACCAATAGCCCTCCAGTCCTAATTGCCTGCCCTATAGCCACCAATTGCCCTCACTTTGTTTTTTCCTTCCCTATAGCCACCAATCATCCTCCAGTCCTTATTAACTTTCCTTATTCCAACTGCCACCAATTACCCTTCAGCCATTACTGATTGCTCCCTGCCACTAAAGACTCACTTGATTCTCACCACCTTCTGAGTTTCCATCAATTGGAAACTCATTTCTTGCCATCTTCTCCATTGTTGTTAACCATCGCCTGTTGCTGAGACCAGCCTTGAGCAGGTCTGTGCATGACACCCAGCATTTGGTGGTTCTGATCCACAGTAAAATAATACAATGGCCAAGTAGGAGACTGAGTGGGCCCTTGGCAATTGCCCAGGTTTGCCCTGTACTGGTGCCCCCTTGCATTCAGTCTGTGAGCATGCACAGCGCTGGATTACTGGTAACTCCTCCCTTGTTTTAGCACTAGGGAAGGATGGCAGGAGGGCTTTTAAAATGGGCAGTCAGGCCTGGCACTTTAAATTGAACCTCTATCCTCATCTGTTCCTAATAGTTAAATGGGCGAGAGATGTTTAAAGTGCCATATTATAGCCTGCCCCAGGTCTATAACTAGACTAAAATCTATCCATAGCAATGCATGTGTTTTATTCTAAATTGTGGGTTTCAAAGTTATCAAGATGTAGTTGGGCTTTGTAGTTTGAATTAGATGAGAAGCCTACTTTGTCTTTATCTCATTTCTTCTCTTGCTTTCCAGCTCTCCGGTCTGTGTGAACGCTTCTCTGATGAACAGTTGGTTGGGATGTCCGTGCGGGAGTTAAATCGCCAACTCCGTGGATTTAGTAAAGAAGAGGCTTTGCGTCTAAAGCAGCGCAGGCGTACTTTGAAGAACAGAGGCTATGCCCAGTCTTGTCGCTACAAGCGGGTACAACAGCGCCATGTCCTGGAGACAGAAAAGTGTCAGTTGTCTCGCCAGCTACAGCAACTTCAACAAGAAGTGGTTAGAGTGACCCGAGAGAGAGATGGCTGGAGAGCACGATATGAGAAACTGCTGAATGCAACAGGAGGGAGCAATGGGGTTGATGTGCTGGGTACAGGGGGGGACACTGGCTCAGGAGCTGAGCTCTTCTTGTGAAACTCCAATAAAAAGACTGGAATCTTTAATGTTATTCAGGACACTGACCTGCCCCAAAGAAAAAAAAGGTTCTTACCTAACATGGAGGTCATGAAAAGCTGCAACATTGGTTTTAGTAACCCATAACCCCCCTGATAAACATAATCTTTTTATGACAGATGTCTTTACTTCTCAAAAAGCCAAACGTTATCATTCCTAGAATGTGGCTAGTGTCATGGCTCCTGGAACATCTGTTGTGTCCAAAGGTAAATTGATCATATTAGGCTTGTTGCTAAGCAGAAAAATACAAAAACAACTTAAACACAAGTCTAAACTTTAGTCCTACCATCAGACCTTCTATGACATATGAGCCCTTATCACCCACCACTCCGCTCCTGCAGTTTATGGTTAATGGAAGATCCTTCCTGGCAGGAACTAGCCTAAGTCTAGGTTCTCAAACGTATATATACATTTAATCTGCCTCTATCCTGTTCTGGTGCAGTTCTTCTGAATAGTTTGCAGTATTTTTGTTCTAGCCAAGTAATGCTCTTTGGTGTGGGAACATATCTCCCATTCGCTCATTTAGAACATCTGTATGAAAAGCTAGAGATTTCTTTTAACAGGACATCTGTATATAAAGCTAGACCTCCCCTTAAAATGGACCAATCACCAGGATCTTCACTATGGTCCATGCCCCATGGTGCATCCCAATTCGGGATGCCCGCTGTGTGAAACCCCCTCCCAACTCACCTTTCCACCGTTCGGCACATGTGCTCGAGTAATCATAAAGCCATTGATCTGCTGCAGATGCATCACCAGTTTCCCCGCACTCCCCATCTCCTGGCCAAGGTGAATGGCTGGGCCCGGGAGCATGCATAGTGATCACAGCGAGGGACCAGACCTATTTCGCTTTTAGACATCAGGCCTGGCCCGGACCGTGATTGGTTCATTTTAAAAAAAGAACAATGCCCAAGTAATCTATTTTTAGCTAAAAGTCAGTTACTGATACATTTGTATCTGTGGCTTTATATGCGGATGTTAAACCATCAAGAAAAGGGAAATTATTCAACTCTAAAATGACTTTATTCTGTTAACATGACTCTCTAGCTTTACACAAAGATGCGTTAAAGAGGCTTTATGCGTTTACAGTGAAACTAAATCATTCTGGTAAATGGAGGCTCTTACAATAATTGTGAAGTTTACTATAGTTTTAGGGGGTTTATTCTATCTTATTCCACTTCCAAATTCATTCAAAGTCTAGCAGTGGTCTCTGCCTATATCTACAGACAGATTCCTGACTTAAAGTGGACCAACACCCAGGATTTTCACTATCCTGGGTGTTGGTCCACTTCTGCGGGGCACTTCGATCGGGGGCACCGCTGTGTGAAACCCCCCCCCCAGAAAGCCCCAAAAAACGTACCTCACCACCGATGGACAAGCGACGGATAAGCTGAGGCCGCCACCGCCGCCTCTCGCGCGTCCCTCTTACAGGGAGCGCACCCGCGCCGGCCATTCACAAATGGCCGGCGCGGGTGCGCACCCTGCTAGAGGGACGCGCGAGAGGCGGCGGTGGCGGCCTCAGATTATCCGTCGCTTGTCCATCGGTGGTGAGGGGCGGCGGTGGCGGCGGTGGTGGCCTCAGCTTATCCGTTGCTTGTCCGTCGGTGGTGAGGGGCGGCGGTGGTGGCCTCAGCTTATCTGTCGCTTGTCCGTCGGTGGTGAGGGGCGGCGGTGGTGGCGGTGGTGGCCTCAGCTTATCCGTCGCTTGTTCGTCGGTGGTGAGGTACGTTTTTTGGCTAGGTGCATTAAACTAGAATTTTGCCAAAATTCTCTTTTGACCAAACCGAATTTGCTAAATTTTGGTTGAATTTACCTTTGACATGAATCTAAAGCCCAATATTTATAATAACAAGCCACAAGAGCAATCAGAACAATGCCAACTGGGGACAACAAGTATTTTGAGAACTGAACCTCAAGATAACCTGGCTCACCCCTGTATTCAGACTATATAGGAAACTGAAGTTTAAATAAGGGGCATAGCTATACATTATAGGTTATGGGGGGCCCAGACACAATATAAGCTGTATAGAGTCTATACCCTATATGTGATGGTTGGCTGCCTAGTTTCTATTGGGCCCCATGCATTCAGTCAGACTTGACTGAAGTGGGTTATCTTTTTACGTCATATTACTTTATTTGCTATTTGAAGATCTCAAAGGCCACTGCGGCTGATACTTACCTATTTGTTAGAGTGGGGAAGGCTGAAAACTGATTGAATGAGATTCAGCATTATTTTCTGCCTGTGCAACCAAAAAGAAAAACAGGTATGTTACAGGGACCACTGCCATAAAAACATCCTATTTTTTGCTGTCGCCCCCTTTTTGGTCTCTTTTCTGTTCATTTCTGTCTCCAGTTATCAAAGAGTAATTTTTCTAAATGAGGTCACAAAAAGCAAAAAGAAGAAAAGCTTAATTTTAACTTCCCCCTCTCCCTTAAAAAAACAGAAAAACAAAACACTTCACATTTGATGGAGTGTGATTGACATTTTTTTTGCAGGTTTGTGAGCAAAACTGGAGCAAAATGTTATCAGTTGATAAGGATTTATTTAAACAATAAAACTGGACTATCTGCTCTGGGCTATTGCTGACTTGTTGCTTTTTGCTTGCATGGCTGGCCTCTGGGATTTTCAGAAGACGCACAGGGCACCATAGGACTAGAGCCAGCAGACTTTTTTATTATTTGGATTTTTTTAATGGACTGCACAATTTGGTCCGGTTAGGGGCAGGGCGGGAAGAAGGTGCTTATCTCAGACTCTACCAGGTTGCTATTTGGGGATGGTAAATGGGGTTTACTGGAAGGTAGACAGTGTATTTTGTCCCGGTAGGGACATCTGCTCCCCTTTGCTAAATGTATTTTTTAGGGGTGGGAATCTATTGTAAGGCACACAGCCTGTGTTGTCCTGGGGGGTGCTATCCTGCTGTCTTTCAATGTAAGGCCCACCCTGTTTGCGTTTACCCATCTTCCTAAATTTGGTCAACAGAATCTTCCTTCCCTGGATCACTTTATAAGGACACTGTCAGAATTTATAGCAGTAAACCTCCAAGGCTATTAAGCAAACAATTGCTTAATGTATTAAAAAACTAACTCCTAGCAAAACTGTCCCCCCACCCCCTTTCCACCCCCCAGTTCAGTTTGTTACTTACCTTTCCATGCTCCAGCCTGCCCTTAAAGTGATTCAGTAGGCACCTTTTCTTTTGTCCTGCGCAGCTGGTGCCAGTTCAGAGTTAGTGGGTCCAGATCGCAACTCACCATCAGTCACAGATGCACTGCCATGCCCTCTCCATTCATTGCAATAGAGGTAGTGGGCCAAGGCCTGACACGCAATGGCGGGGGCATGGCCACACCCCTGTGACAGGTGCCAGGAAGTGCTGGTGAATCAAGTTTGAAGCCCAGGTCCACGCAAGCTCAAATCCAGCGATCAGGCAAGTTGCCGGCCTGACGCTGAATAGCTGCGCAGAACAAAAGGCAAGTAATCCCTTTGTTTTATTTGGTGTCTGCTGAATGACTTTAACATGCAAGGCAGGTCAGAGGTGAGCCCTGTCTTATTTGCTGCCTATCCCCTCCTGCCCTACACAATGCATGATTCAGGAAGGAGAGGTGAGTAACTTATCCTAGCAGAGGTGATATGGGGGGGGGGACTATTTTGCTGTCTATCATTAAAATAAAGTGACTTTTAGTCACTTCTTTACCCTGGTCACCCCTGTGGTAGAGACATGGGTGCCTCTTTCCAAATTGTGCTATCCATGGTTGTGATCTGAACTTTCAAATGGCCCATTGATGGGCGTAGTGACGAAACTTGCCAACAGGGTCGTAAAAACACTGAAATAGATACACAACTTTGGCCAAAACACCTTTTTAGAGCTTGACAAAGAACTAGAACCACTGTAGAGATTTAGCCACATTTTCTGTCTGCAGTGACCAAAAAGGAAGGCTATTTAAAGCAGAGCAGAATCCTTACAGGAAGGCTCTAGATTCTAAAGGAAGCCTGGGCGCTGACCTTTCCCTGGGGCATCCTACTGTGTGACAACCCCCCCGGGGAACTGCAACACTAACCTGCTTCCGCGCTCCCTTGCCGATGTCAACATCCAGCTGCCACATCTCCGTATCTTGAAAGGCTGGGGGTGTGCCCGCTACTGGGGGTGTGCCCGCTACTGGGGGTGTGCCCGCTGCGCTCCCGATTGCTGAAGTTCTGCATGTAAACAGAGCAGTTTGTGATGCATTACATATGCACTGCAAACGTCTCTGATTGGAGGAGACCCTGCGCAGCCTGGGAAGAGATGAGTTGTTGGGCGCGATCTGGGTGCCCCACAGCAGGGCATCACAATACAGGATGCCCCTGGGGCATGGAACAAACCCCTGGGGTATTCAAAATCCCAGGTTTTGTTCCACTTTAAAAGAAAGGTCATGAGTGTCAGTGGGACTAGGAGTTGTTACAAGTGCAGGAACCTCATTTTTGTTCTGATCACAACCATTAATTCCTGATGACACTCACGATGACTGATTTTCCAATAGATTACCTTACTGTTTCAAGTGACAGGAAAAAAAATATCACTTTGGTCACAACTTTGCCACAAAACCGAAAAAAGTTAGGCTTGTAAAGTATTTCAGGGTGATGAAGGTCTCTGGTTAAAATATAACAGGGTTAAAACACAATTTAGTCAAATATTGAACTGCCCTATGACATTGAAATTTGAAAAAGGTTTTGCTTTAGGCTTTGCAACATCTGCCAATTATAGCCCATAAATGCAGCATTCTACTAACCAGGATTGGCTGAGCCTGTCCTATTCAGGGGTACGCTTCTTTCATCTGTTATACCACTCACCCTCATGAAAGCTATAGAGGATTTTCTTTTGAGGGAAACTTTAAGTTATTGCATTTTATGTGTGTGATTGTGAATTGAGTAAAATGCAAACACTTTACAGGCTCCGCTTTCTGCACATAAGGGGCAAGGTTAGTGTTACTAGGCAGACTTGGCTGTGTGTTGTGAAAAGTTTTAAGATTTGTTTTCTCCAACTTCAATATTATTATTATTATTATTTTGTATTCAAAAAAATCTATTTTAGAAAAAATGATCTATTTAAACATAGAGAAATAAACTATGCAGAGTTTTTACAGCAGCATGTCTTGTCATTTACTATTTGTTGTTTTGTGTTTGCATCTACAGTGAGGGTTTTCTGGTGGGGCAGGCAGGTTAAATCGAGTTCTTGTACTTGATTGTTTGTTGAGGTGGTGGAGCCATAGAGGCTGATTCACTACAAATGCCAGGTATTGCCAGATGAGCGTCTGTATAGCGGCGCTTAGAGCAACTGCTAGTAGACGCTGTAAGCGGGTATCGGGCACTGTCTCGGTTACTCTAATAACCTGGCCAGCATTGATGAATATGATGTGTGTTGGGCACTGTAATACCAGTACAGCGCTGCAGTGAGCGAGAGGCAGCACTAGCTCAGTGCGCCTGGCACTCGGCACTCCACACCACATTTAACAAAAAACTGCACACACGCAGCTTTGGCGCTCTAAATCTGGACGCTGCAGCATAGGGTGCCAGACTCTGTGTGATTAAAGTCTGTTTTTGAACACATATCCACCAGTAACAAAGCGAAAACACATGGAATGACATTGTTTTAACACTGTGACAATAACACCTGTAATGACAATTCTGCATAAAAATCTAAAAAGTCCAAAAAATGTATAAAAGTGTTTGTTTGAAGCCAGGAGAGGTCACACAATGATTTGAGCAAAAAAAAATGCCTAATGAAACCCCATTGAAATGTAAAGGAGAGCACTACAGAGCGACAGGTACTACAGAGCGACAGGTACTACATTGAGCTCCTGAGCCTAGAGCGCCGGCGCTATATGCTGAGCCTCCTCTATTAATACATGTGACGCTACATGGCGCTGTTAGAGTCGCTCACCAGATTTGCTTTCCTAAATGTGGTTTTTGTGTACAGCGCCCGGCGTTCACCAGACGCTGCCTGCCGCTACGAAGCACTACCTGGCGCTATCTGTTCTTAAATAATCCCCTTAGTCTCACTTTAACCTCCAAAAACTTCTCAGGTGTATATCCCACCTGCTTAATTTACATTTCACATGCTGTTCAGATTTCCTCAAACATTATACACACATGTGGCCTTAACCCAGGTCAAAACCCGTGCAGCCGGGCCATGGAATCTATTCCAGGCCTGACTGCTAGCTTATTCTTGGGGCATCCTACACTGGATGCCCCGCTGTGTGAAACCCCTCCGGGCACTGGTGATCTTACCTGATCCTTCGCGGGTCCCACAACGCAATTCCTCCGGCGGCCGCATCCCCAGCTCCCCTGCGGTCGCTGGCACTCCTGAGCCCTGCCTTTCCAGGAGCCCCATGTTCCGGGAGCATGCTGGGGATGTTACCAGCCAGCTGCACCCTTGTCACAGCGTCACTTTTGAGAGAGCCTATGGGCTTTCTCAAAAATGCCACAGGGCGTGGCTTTGGCAGTGAAAAACCCTGTTTTCTTTGAAAAGGGGACCTTCCCTTTAAAACTAACTATAAAAAGCATGCCCCCCAATAGACTTCTTACTTGGCCTGATGATTATGTTGGCCTTTTCCTGCCAACCTGAGTTTCTAACATAACCATGCTCCTCGCTATAGGCCATATTACTGGCTGTGTTCCCCCTCTCACTCCCTGCCAACGTTGTGCACACTGATGCTGGTGAAAGTTCTCATTAGATTGACTGGGCTGTATGCATGTGAACCAAGGTGCATAATAGAGCATAGTTACTTCATCTCTAAAAAATACCAAACAAAGCTTACTTTACTGGCACTGGCCTTCTGCTCCCCTGGTGGGAGCAGCACTTCCGAATCATGTGTGACGCGCGGTTAGTCAGCCAATCAGTGTGCAGCAGCCCTGCGGGGGAGTGGAGGGTCAGTGCCAGTAAGGAAAGCTTTGTTTGTTATTTTAAATGCCCAAATCTAGGTCAGTACCAGCTGGAAGGCATCATAAGTTGGGTCCAGTGAGAGCTGGACTTCCCCTTTATGGTGATTTTCCACTTTAAATCAGATATGAAAAAAATAAGGGAAACAACTTAAATAAAACACTATAGTGACAATCAAAACACATTTACCAACTCTTCTATGATTTCTTACATGATGGCACAGAGACCAAACATATGGAAAACCACATGGGTATTTCTTATTTTAGGGACAATTATTTGTATATTTTTCTATATTCTCCACCTAACACCAAGTCTGTTATTCATTGTAGATGTTGAGGCAACATCTGCTAATAGCAAAACTGCTGCTGCTGAATTCAGTATCCAGACAGGTCCAAAGGTTTATATTACTGGAAGACCACCCCTTCCTGGTGGACCTGAAATGGCTGCATTGGGGGATTATGTGAACTACAGTATATTCTCAGCAATAGAAACAGAGGTTTTCTCTAAATACAATGAATGCTTCAGTAAGCTAGTACACAATAGATAGATGGATGATAGATAGATAGATAGATAGATAGATAGATAGATAGATAGATAGATACTGACAACATTCAAAGGGACTGTAAACCTAATGGCAATAATAATGCAGCAAGGAGCACACCTGATGCCTGTCCAGTGTGCCTCTGCTCTATTTCCTGCAGTGCAGGGTAGAAGCCATAGCCGGGCTTTAAAGTTTGCCCTCCTTTCAATTTTATTTCTCCAGGACCACACAAAAAAATGGTTTAGCAGCCACTCTGTCCCTTGATGCTCTCAGCATGAGTGAGAATGGTACAGCTGTCTCTGACCACAGCAGAGCATGCTCAAGACTCATAAAGCTTCACCATGGCATGCCCTTCTCAGCTCAGCCACGACCCAGACACTGAAGCAGACAAAAATCGCTTTTGCTTAGAATGAATAAGGTCGATTAGCTGATGGCATTCGCTCCCGTGCCCAGCCATTCAGACAATGATTTTGTGACATCATGCAAAGGAGAAAAAGGGGTTTCAAGCTCACCTCCAAAAATGCACTACGTGAGTGCTTAGCACACAAAAATCTTTGCCAGGATACAACCTACAATGAATCACGATAGACGCAAATTCGACCACCACAGTGCTGGTAAGACTAGGTCCTGGGTGGGGGTGAGGCATCTTGGTTCTCAATGATGAGCAGCAGCTGCAGATGTAGACAGGTCAAGGGTCTCTCAAACAACTAGTAGATGCTGGATAAGCTGATAGCCAAACCAAATGGGTAGTAATCCTAGCCATGGTCAAAGCCAAAGCAGGTAGGTTTCCAAACATTGTAGGATCCAAAGCAAGTAGGTTTCCAAACATTGTAGGATCCAAAGCAGGTAGGTTTCCAAACATTGTAGGATCCAAAGCAGGTAGGTTTCCAAACATTGTAGGATCCAAAGCAGGTAGGTTTCCAAACATTGTAGGATCCAAAGCAGGTAGGTTTCCAAACATTGTAGGATCCAAAGCAGGTAGGTTTCCAAACATTGTAGGATCCAAAGCAGGTAGGTTTCCAAACATTGTAGGATCCAAAGCAGGTAGGTTTCTAAACATTGTAGGATCCAAAGCAGGTAGGTTTCTAAACATTGTAGGATACAAAGCAGGTAGGTTTCCAAACATTGTAGGATCCAAAGCAGGTAGGTTTCCAAACATTGTAGGATCCAAAGCAGGTAGGTTTCTAAACATTGTAGGATCCAAAGCAGGTAGGTTTCCAAACATTGTAGGATCCAAAGCAGGTAGGTTTCCAAACATTGTAGGATCCAAAGCAGGTAGGTTTCTAAACATTGTAGGATCCAAAGCAGGTAGGTTTCTAAACATTGTAGGATACAAAGCAGGTAGGTTTCCAAACATTGTAGGATCCAAAGCAGGTAGGTTTCCAAACATTGTAGGATCCAAAGCAGGTAGGTTTCCAAACATTGTAGGATCCAAAGCAGGTAGGTTTCTAAACATTGTAGGATCCAAAGCAGGTAGGTTTCCAAACATTGTAGGATCCAAAGCAGATAGCTTTCCAAACATTGTAGGATCCAAAGCAGATAGCTTTTCAAACAGGGTCAGACCCAGAGCAGGTTGTTGCCCAACCAAAGAAGGTTATAATGTATAAGGTCAATTGGCTGCATCCCCGACTTTTTTCCAGAGCGTTCGCTCCGTTCATATAGACTGGGCATGGCGGCACGCGCAGAAACAGGAATGCCGTGGATATGCGGACCATCGATCACAGCCTCGCGGGTAAAGGAAGGTTTACCAGGCGCCAGAGGGTTTCACACAGCGGGGTATCCCACTATAAAATGCCCCGGGGCACATTTTTCATAAGGTCAGAGGAAGTTGGCGTGTGCCTGGAGAGGGGCTTTAAAGTGGACCAACACCCAGAATTTTCACTATCCTGGGTTTGGGTCCACTTCCCGATCGGGGGTGCCCCGCTGCATGAAACCTCCCAGAACACCTGAAAAAACTCACCTCACCCTGCTCCTACGGCGCATGCGTGGCCGCTCGTCCAATCAGTGCGCTCAGAGCCGCTGTGGTATGCGCATCCAAGCAACGTACAACCACAGCGGCTCCGAGCACGCTGGCGGACGCATCTCGCGCTTACCTCTAACAGGGAGCGCGCCCGCGCCGGCCATTCACAAATGGTGCCCTGCTAGAGAGAAGCACGAGATGTGGCCCGCGCATGCGGCGTTGGATCGGGAGTAAGTTAAGGTGAATGGGGCGTCCTGGGGGATTTCACACAGCGACTGATTTTGGACGCCCGCGGGGAGGGATCTGATCGGCCTGGGAATCTTATAGATCAGGCAGGGTGTTGGTCCACTTTAAAGTGATATCATGACAACCTGAGGCTTGAGCTTTTATATACTTGATATAGGTATAAGCAGCTCAAAGGATCATGCATAAGAGGACAAACCAAGTCCTGTACCTCTTTAAATTTGGTCATGATGAAACATTATCACTTCATCACAACTAATGACAATATAGAATGCGAGTTTATAAAATACATAGGTGTATATCACCCTCTAGTGTGTAAAAAGGATATGACGTGTAAACATGTTACATAAAGCAGAAATAAAACCCTGCTGGCTATCTCTGGATTCTAAAAGAATCTAAAAGACCCCAGGGCCAGCCACTGGCCTTCCCCCGGAGCTCTTGCTCAGTATTGCTGAGTTCTGGGTCTTAATAGAGCAGTCTGCCAGGCATTAATATGCACAACACACGTTGATGACTCGATGAGAGCCTGCGCATGTGCTGTGCGACCAGGAAAAGTTATGTTTTTATAGGGGGCGTTTCAGAGATTACACATAGCAGGGCCCCAGGTTTTATTCCACTTTAAAGTGGTATTATGAAAAAAAATTGATGAACTAAAACTACAATATCTGATGTATGATAACATGAGTTTTATGTGTCTTGTTTTAGTTCTTGGGCCTTGATTCAATAAGAGTTGAAAAAAATTCTCATGGTAGTAAAAAATTCAATTAATGAGAAAAAAGCCCTAGAATGTCACTGTTGTTGAATCACCAGGTAAGAAAACAATGAAAGTCAATGGCATTTTTTTTACTCCTAAGAAAAGTAGACCCTGCTTACTCCTTTCTACACTGTAGTAAAAGCTGCCTTTGACTTTCATTGTCTTTTTATCTAGTGATTCAGTAACAGTGACATTCTCAGGCTTTTTTCTCATGAATTGAATTTTTTACTACCATGAGAATTTTTTTTTAACTCTTATTGAATCGAGGCCTAAGTCTTTAAAACATTTCACAGCCTGAATGTTGAGGTTTTATATATTCTATATAGGTATAAGCAGCTCACATGATCATACATAAGAAGACAAACCAAATCCTATACCTCTTTACAATTGCTAATAAAATGTTATCACTTAAATAACATATATGAGTGTACAGCGCCCTCTAGTGTGTAGAAAGTATATGAAGTGCAAATGTGCAATTTGATTCAGATCTCGGGTACCCTATCCTATGTGACAATTGTCAGATTTTGTTTTTAGTCTCCTAGATTTGTTTTTAGATCCTTTCTTACTCCCAACCTTTATAATTGGATACCCAATCTGAACTATTATTGACTTCGCTGGATTGGGACTCCTTATCATATCCAGGTAATAAAGTAACCTTTAACCTTTTTAAGACTTCTCTAAACTTCTGAACTGGGTTAGAAGCATACTGGCCCATCAGAGGACCAGAGAATCCTCTGGAAGTCCCCCGGCATTGACCCAGGGCCACAATTATTGCAGTACAGAAGATCCAATATTCAGTTTTATTGGTTTACTTGAAGTGTCCTGTGAATTTGTTACTTTTGTAATTTAATTAATAAGCATCACACTTATATAATGCAACAACGTGATTAAGAGTGGTCTGCTGTCTCATGCAAGTATGTGCAAGGCTGCGCCTCTTCCTTAGCAACAGGATGTGCACCCTCCCCATAACTGAGCCAAATATGAGGAGCATGCAGAAAACAGAATGGCTGAGATATATGTGCCATCCCAGGTACACAATGACCATTGTAATTGCCCTGCTTGCCCTCCTCTAGAAACTGCCTTGCCACTGGTGAGCTCCAATAATTATTTCCTCTGGTAGACCACAAAAATGATTTTCTTCTAGTGGGATCCAAGAATGACTTCCTCAAGTGACCCCCAAGGAGTGATTTCCTCTGGTGGAATCCAAGAATGATTCCCTTTGGTGAGCCCAAGGAATTCCTCTAGTGGGTAGCAAGAATGATTTTCTTTAGTAAGCCTAAGGAATGATTTCCTCTAGTAAGCCTAAGGAATGATTTCCTCTAGTAAGCCTAAGGAATGATTTCCTCTAGTAAGCCTAAGGAATGATTTCCTCTAGTAAGCCTAAGGAATGATTTCCTCTAGTAAGCCTACGGAATGATTTCCTCTAGTAAGCCTAAGGAATGATTTCCTCTAGTAAGCCTAAGGAATGATTTCCTTTAGTAAGCATAAGGAATGCTTTCCTCTAGTAAGCCTAAGGAATGATTTCATCTAGTAAGCCTAAGGAATGATTTCCTATAGAAAGCCTAAGATATGATTTCCTTTAGTAAGCCTAAGGAATGATTTCCTCTAGTAAGCCTAAGGAATGATTTCCTTTAGTAAGCCTAAGGAATGATTTCCTCTATTAAGCCTAAGGAATGATTTCCTTTACTAAGCCTAAGGAATGATTTCCTCTAGTAAGCCTAAGGAATGATTTCCTCTAGTAAGCCTAATGAATGATTTCCTCTAGTAAGCCTAAGGAATGATTTCCTCTAGTAAGCCTAAGGAATGATTTCCTCTAGTAAGCCTAACATATGATCTCCTTTAGTAAGCCTAAGGAATGCTTTCCTCTAGTAAGCCTAAGGAATGATTTCATCTAGTAAGCCTAAGGAATGATTTCCTATAGTAAGCCTAAGATATGATTTCCTTTAGTAAGCCTAAGGAATGATTTCCTCTAGTAAGCCTAAGGAATGATTTCCTTTAGTAAGCCTAAGGAATGATTTCCTCTAGTAAGCCTAAGGAATGATTTCCTCTAGTAAGCCTAACGAATGATTTCCTCTAGTAAGCCTAACGAATGATTTCCTCTAGTAAGCCTAAGGAATGATTTCCTCTAGTAAGCCTAGGGAATGATTTCCTCTAGTAAGCCTAAGGAATGATTTCCTCTAGTAAGCCTAAGGAATGATTTCCTTTAGTAAGCCTAAGGAATGATTTCCTCTAGTAAGCCTAAGGAATGATTTCCTCTAGTAAGCCTAAGGAATGATTTCCTCTATTAAGCCTAAGGAATGATTTCCTTTAGTAAGCCTAAGGAATGATTTCCTCTAGTAAGCCTAAGAAATGATTTCATCTAGTAAGCCTAAGGAATGATTTCCTATAGTAAGCCTAAGATATGATTTCCTTTAGTAAGCCTAAGGAATGATTTCCTCTAGTAAGCCTAAGGAATGATTTCCTCTAGTAAGCCTAAGGAATGATTTCCTCTAGTAAGCCTAAGGAATGATTTCCTCTAGTAAGCCTAAGGAATGATTTCCTCTAGTAAGCCTAAGGAATGATTTCCTCTAGTAAGCCTAAGGAATGATTTCCTCTAGTAAGCCTAAGGAATGATTTCCTTTAGTAAGCCTAAGGAATGATTTCCTCTAGTAAGCCTAAGGAATGATTTCCTCTAGTAAGCCTAAGGAATGATTTCCTCTAGTAAGCCTAAGGAATGATTTCCTCTAGTAAGCCTAAGGAATGATTTCCTTTAGTAAGCCTAAGGAATGATTTCCTCTAGTAAGCCTAAGGAATGATTTCCTCTAGTAAGCCTAAGGAATGATTTCCTCTAGTAAGCCTAAGGAATGATTTCCTCTAGTAAGCCTAAGGAATGATTTCCTTTAGTAAGCCTAAGGAATGATTTCCTCTAGTAAGCCTAAGGAATGATTTCCTCTAGTAAGCCTAAGGAATGATTTCCTCTAGTAAGCCTAAGGAATGATTTCCTCTAGTAAGCCTAAGGAATGATTTCCTCTAGTAAGCCTAAGGAATGATTTCCTCTAGTAAGCCTAAGGAATGATTTCCTCTAGTGAGCCGAAGGAATGATTTCCTCTAGTATGCCCAAGGAATGATTTCCTCTGGTGAGCCCAAGGAATGATTTCCTCTAGAGGGGCCCAAGGTATGATTTCCTCTAGAGGGGCCAAAGAAATGATTTCCCCTGGGGAGCCTAAGGAATGATTTCCTCTAGTGAGCCCAAGGAATGTTTTCCTCTGGTGGGGCCCAAGGAATGATTTCCTCTAGTGAGCCCAATGAATGATTTCCTCTGGTGAGCCCAAGGAATGATTTCCTCTAGTGAGCCCAAGGAATGATTTCCTCTAGTGAGCCCAAGGAATGATTTCCTCTAGTGAGCCCAAGGAATGATTTCCTATAGTGAGCCCAAGGAGTGATTTCCTCTAGTGGGGCCCAAGTAATGATTTCCTCTGGTGGGGCCCAAGGAATGATTTCCTATAGTGAGCCCAAGGAGTGATTTCCTCTAGTGGGGCCCAAGGAATGATTTCCTCTGGTGAGCCCAAGAAATGATTTCTTCTAGTGAGCCCAAGGAATGATTTCCTCTGGTGGGGCCCACGGAATGATTTCCTCTAGTGGGGCCCAAGGAATGATTTCCTCTAGTGGGGCCCAAGGAATGATTTCCTCTGATGAGCCCAGGGAATGATTTCCTCTAGTGAGCCCAAGGAATGATTTCCTCTAGTGAGCCAAAGGAATGATTTCCTCTAGTGGGGCCCAAAGAATGATTTCCTCTAGTGGGGCCCAAGGAATGATTTCCTCTAGTGGGGCCCAAGGAATGATTTCCTCTAGTGGGGCCCAAGGAATGATTTCCTCTAGTGAGCCCAAGGAATTATTTCCTCTAGTGAGCCCAAGGAATGATTTTCTCTGGTGAGCCCAAGGAATGATTTCCTCTAGTGAGCCCAAGGAATGATTTCCTCTAGTGAGCCCCAGGAATGATTTCCAATAGTGAGCCCCAGGAATGATTTCCTATAGTGAGCCCCAGGAATGATTTCCAATAGTGAGCCCCAGGAATGATTTCCAATAGTGAGCCCCAGGAATGATTTCCTCTAGTGAGCCCAAGGAATGATTTCCTTTAGTGAGCCCCAGGAATGATTTCCTCTAGTGAGCCCCAGGAATGATTTCCTCTAGTGAGCCCAAGGAATGATTTCCTTTAGTGAGCCCCAGGAATGATTTCCTCTAGTGAGCCCAAGGAATGATTTCCTCTAGTGAGCCCAAGGAATGATTTCCTCTAGTGAGTCCAAGGAATGATTTCCTATGGTGAGCCCAAGGAATGATTTCCTCTAGTGAGCCCAAGGAATTATTTCCTCTAGTGAGCCCAAGGAATGATTTTCTCTGGTGAGCCCAAGGAATGATTTCCTCTAGTGAGCCCAAGGAATGATTTCCTCTAGTGAGCCCAAGGAATGATTTCCTCTAGTGAGCCCAAGGAATGATTTTCTCTAGTGAGCCCAAGGAATGATTTCCTCTGGTGGGGCCCAAAGAATGATTTCATCTAGTGAACCAAAGAAATGATTTTTCTCTGGTGGGCCCCATGAATGATTTCCTCTGGTGGAGCGCAATGTACTCTAGCCCAACACTGGGTAGTTGGGTAGCAAAATATAAAGCATGCCCAAAGCCCAGGCAACATATTGAAAGGGTAATCTGAGGGGGGTGGACACAATAAGAAAAATTAATTACACATAGTAAATAGCACACAGTGAACACATGAAATAGGAGACAGTTTCACATGTATAATGTATACAAGTATAAAAGGAGTTGTGGCATCAAGTGGGCCAGGAATAGGACTGGAGGTTCAGTTTGCAGGAATATGGACTTGATGTCAGGTAGCTACAAGGATTCATTCGGCCCTGTATTTTTTTACTCACATTTTTTTTGTAAGTAAACCCTTTTTTTCATGATTTTTATCCTCAATTCACCACCATACTTTTTAAAAAAAATTTGCACAGCTAAATGTAATGTTGAATTGCAGGATAGGTTCACAGGTGTCACAAGTCTTTAGACAATAATATAGGACCTTTGGGTAGACAAAATATGACTGGAATCAAGGGGCACCCAAGTCAGAGATACAGGACACCAGTCCACATGTAGCAATAGGTCAGAGTTCTGAAGACTTGGGCTCAGCTGGGAAGGCTGATGAGCATAACTCATGGACAGGTGAGATTATTTACCATCCCAGAAGCCAGGTGCAATGTGGAATCAAGCAGCCAGGAGGGAGCAGATGCATTACACCTGCTGTTAGACATACTACACTACATGCTGCCAGGTGGGGGATAGAAGGGGGAGGGGGGTTATCCCAGAAACTGCTGTGAAAGAAGTCAAAGTAAATATAAATGGACCTTGTTGCTGTGTTTTTAAGGTGATAAACTAGAGTGTGATTGAAATAAAAAAGAAAGGAACAGGTACACATAAAAGTGCTTATATGCTGATTATTAACCTGAATCAGGCAGGTGAAAAGATAAAAGGAAATGTACCATGTACCATATGTGCTAACTGAAGTCATTACATTGCTCTCGCAACAGCTCCGGTAACTCTTTTTTTAATAGGTCATGTATTTAACACCTGAAATGAAGCATGACATGTTCCTTATTTAATAAGATACTAAGATAAAAATAAAGGTTCCTTGAATCAAGACAATTGTGTGATGACGATTGAGGTGGCGATTTACTAAGCCCTTCACCACGTTTGCCACGTTTACCAAACAAAATGTGCCATGTTCACCCAACTACACCCGTGTTTGCTGTATTACCTTCTAGTTCAGTGTAGTTGGGTGAATGCTGGTGAACACTTCTCACAGTTCTCCAGCTTTTAGCAGAGAACCCCGTAGGAATCTTTGTTTTTTTGCCAAGATTGTCTTTTTAGGTCATTTTTGCATCTGTATCTGATATTTTGAGCTTGAACTTCAGATAGATAACTAGTATTTGGCAAATAATTAATAAAATGTTTTAATTTTTTTTTTTAAATATAAAGTTTTTCACACAACCATGACATTCTCTAGACAGGACACACGTATATTCAAAGACCCAGGCAATAAGGACTGGAGGGCGATCAGCAGCACAAGATGACCCATTTGTGTCAGCGGAGCTGAAAGGTAACATCATGTGACTCACTACTTTGGGGCCCACTAAGACTCTCTTGCCCAAGGGCCCCCACAAACCTGGAGCCAGCCCTGTCCACTGCCATACATCGCGGAACCTGTCAAATAGCGACTCGTCACCTTGTATTCAGCATTACCGCACACCGACTCAGTCGCTATCAACAACCGAACAACGGCCAAGCACAGCGACTACTAGCGGGCGCTCTGAAAATGCCGCTACAGTCGCTCAACTGTTGCTACCTGCCGCTATTAATGAATCTGCCTCCTTGCCTTTAATTTACACTTACAGTGTCTGGAATGTACTTGAAATCATCCAGTAATAAAGAGGAAGCCATTCAATGGTATTTTGACAGCTAAAGATAATAATGGCGTATTTGCAGGCAAATAAGATAATTTTTTCCACTGAAAGCCCTTTAAATAGCCGCCGTCCAGGCATGCTAAGACCAAATGGTTGGCCAGTTTCAAAGCTGACAACTACTGTGCCAACATCACTCTCCCTGGTCGGTCACTGGTGCAGGCTGGGTCATAGATTGCTGCAGGAGCTGCATCATTTTAGGGTCCACCGCTATCACACTATTAGCAGTAGACGCGCTCACGTGAACTCATGGCTTTGGAGCTGACAGCTCTAAGGCTGCTTTCACACCAGCATGGATGCGGAGCGCTCATGCTTTTGGGCGAGCACCCCGCATCCGCCTATGAAAAGCTATACCATAGTAATCTATGGGAGATTTCACGTGTTAATCGGGTGTTTGCGTAGTGTTCCACAAAAGCCCTGCTTGCATCAGCCTGAGGACGCAGCGCTAGCGATCTCCATCCATGTGACTGGTGAGCGCTTGTGCTGAACACTCTCCACACACTGCATACACACACACATGAGTGTTCCGCAATCAGAATAGTGGGAAACCAGCCTAAAACAAGACTGCTGCAGTCCACAGGACTATTTAGGATAGAGGTCAACAGGTGAGTATTTTTTTAGAGTGCCTGGACTGTCCCTTGAAAGCATCCAGTAATGAAGCAGAAGCCATTCAGTGGTGTTTTTGTTTTTAAGGTAATAATGGCTTATTCAGCACCCTACAGAGGTAACAATCAACCTCTCAAAATTGTAACACATTTACACTAGGCCACATTTAACTATGTTTAGCCAGAACCAGTTACATATTACAACAGCTGGGTTAAAGGCCAACACATGTATTTTGAACATTAGCACATGTATTATCAACCCGTAGTAAAAGATCAGTTCTTGCCAACTCTAAATTTCCTGTAAGCCGTAACCTTACAGGATTGTCTGAATCTAATGTGCTAATGTGGAGGAAGAAAACAACAAAAGGCTGCATATTGGAGTTGTGTTAACCAAACCAAAACCCTGAAATATACATATAGGACCATGAAGAGAAATAAGGGCGTCCAACACCATAACACATTTACAGGAAGACTCTTTAAATTAATGCTGGTTTTTAATCATGAAAGTTCCTTCGAAATTACTCCCCTAAAACATCTCCTAATGTAAGTAAGCCAGATTCAATATTAATAAAAGGGACTATGGAGAGCTCCCATTAAAGTGGACTATCCTGGGTTTTGGTCCTTTTCCCTGATCGGGGTGCCCCACTGTGTGAAACCCCCCAGATCGCCGATGTCCTACGGCGCATGTGTAGGTTGATGACATGTGGAAACAGAAATCGAGCGCACAGCTAGGCGGCAAATCTTCCACTTCCAAATGCAAATAGTCCCCTTGCATACGAGTTGTATGTTCTTTCACTCACTCAACAAATGGTTGATTTATCTGTTTATGGAACTAGGCCTTAAAGGAACACTATTGTGAAGTGATACAACTTTAAAAATCCATAGAACACATCGGCTAATGAGAGAAGGGGTCACTTATGCACCCAAACTGAATAAAACTCCCACCAAGCTTGTGGTTTTCTTCTCCTGGTAGGAATAAAATCCAGGGCTGACAGGTTTGAGTTTATCAGGGCAGACAGAACCTGTCCCCTTATTTCCTCTTCAGCAAGCCTGGCTGGATATTTCTTGATGCCGGGTGCATAAGTGACCCGTTTTTTTTGTGATAGCCCTTTTTAAAAGAGGAGCAACACCCCCTTGAGTCTATAGGACTCTTGGCAGGGTTGGTCTACCTCTTTATAGGGCATCTTGAATGGGGATGCTCTGCTGTATGAAACCCCCAGATCGCCCAATCCACTCACCTCTTCCCGAAGCCCTTGTGACACCCTCCCACACTCAGATATTCAGGTAGTCTGGGAGCAGGAGCTCTCCCCGGTCTTCAGGGAAACCGAAGATGCAGCCAGCAAGATTCATGTCAGCCAGCATTCTTGAGATCAGCCAATCAATGATCTCATAACTGCTTCATTGAAAATAGTTAAAAACCTGTTTCTTTTAGAACCGGGCCACCGCTGAGCTTGATTCATTGCCCGAGGTTCTGGTGGAGGGCAAGGGAAAGGGTTTTGTGCCATTTAAAGTGGATGTCCAGTCTATTTGTAACCCCTTTCCCTATCACCCTCCCCTGGTACTGAGGACAAAACTGGGGCAGAGCAAGAGGTTGCAAAAAAAAACATTTAGCTTGGTCCAAGAACTAACTCTGTCACCAGCGCTCCTGTGGCGGCAACAGATCAGTTTCCCCTGCTCTGTGCGCTTGCCTGCCCATCCATTCTAGTGATCTTAGGGCCCTACATTAATTAAAGCAGAACTAGTCTGCTTAGCATCTCCCTTTCAGGGGCATCCCAATTTTGGCTAAGCCTTAGCCTAATGCTAAAATATAAGCTATGGAAAAGGCTAAAATACTTACCCACTTCCATCATTGTGGCTAAGCTGCAGATAAAAGCAGCTTTAGCTCCAGCACTGTAGCATCTCATGCTTCCCTGTCTATGTTTGTTCCTGCTAGCAGTCATATGGGGGAGTGCAGATGTACTTCTCTGCAGCACTGAAACAGGGGTGGAAGGCACAAATGGTAAGTATATTAGCCCCTTCTCATGCTTAAAGTGGACCAACACCCATGATTTTGACTATCCTGGGTTTTGGTCCTTGCCCCCGGGGCACCCCGCTGTGTGAAACCCCCCAGATCGCCGAAACCAACTGACTTCTTCACAGTCCTGCAGAGCATGCGTGGCTGCTTGTCCATTTAGCACGCTCGTGTTCGCTGACATCACGTCATCTAAGCCTTCGTCTAAGGCAAGAGGCTCCGAGTTCGCTGGTGGCCGCATCCCCCGCTACCCTTTAAGAGGGAGCGTGGCCACGCCGGCCATTCACAAATGCCTGGCGCGGGAAGGCGCCCTGCTAGAGGGATTGTGGGGATGTCACCGCGGCTCGAGAATGCGCCGATGGACCAAGAAAGAAGGTAAGTGTATGGACGACCTGAGGGGTTTCACACAGCGGGGCCCCGGGAATCTTATAGCTTGCCGATCGCTGTGGGTTTTGGTCCACTTTAAATTTATGATTAGACTGCAGGGAGGCGCTGCTGTGATCCTAAAGTCTGAAAAGACTTATCAGACTTTAGTATTTCTTTTAATAGTCATTTGAGTACAAAAACACATGCTAATTAATGTTCCATTTAAACCATCCCTACTTATTTGTGCTCAGAGAAGCAAAACAAAAACCTTTCAAACAATATAAAATAATTAGAATTAGATACAAAAATTTCACTCTTGAAGATAATGAGATCAGAATAACAAACCAAATGATTTATAGGAGATAATAATAAAATAGTTGCATTTGGAATCCTGGTGGATGAGCTAACGCTTTCTGTTTGCAGTGAACCAATCCAAAAGTTAATAAAAAATTAAATAAAAATAAGAGTGACCTAAGTGATGTCACTGGTACGGGAAGCCAATCCTAAGAGACAATTACATCACTTTGGTCCCAGTGCCGAAGATTTATTGTTTACCATTGTGGATGGTTGGAACTCATGCTTTTAATGTACATAGTATTGTTGTAAGTTGTGCATTTGTGCTTGATGATTTATCTACTGGCCTTGCTCAACTCTTCCTTATTATAAGTAAATTCTATTTACCGGTACCTATAGCAAAAAAATGGGTATCACAAGTAAAACAAGTTTCAAATGTATTTATGGTTCTAAATTCACAGATTCTTTTTTTTTTTTAGACTTTTAAACATATTTGATTTTTTTTAGACTGTATAACATATTTGATTAAAAATTCTATAACACACGTTTGACCTGTGTCATAATTTTCAGGATACATTCTCCTCATCTCTTCACTACGCTGATTATCTACAGTAGACTGCATCCTAGCCAGCAAAGCTGTGTTTGGCCATGCGAGCGTGCATGCATGTGCACGGTGATGTGGGAACAAGTGAGAACCATTTTGCCGGAGGGGAAATGAACTCTGGACCCTTCTGTTGCAGTGATATACTCTGGTTGTCATGCAAATTTCTACAGCAGGCTGCTGCCCTTTATTGAAAGTCACTAACAGTTGCTGGACTGTAGACAGATGGGTATCCAGACAATACACAGAAGCCAGGATAAGGCAGTACACTGGACCTTTGCTGTGTACTGCAATATCTGGATGGGTCATTACAATGCTCTGCTTTTCCAATCAGGGATACATGCCGTTGCATAGGGGCAGAAGGAAATCATTTCTTTTTTATTTACTGTTTTACTGTATTACCAGTAAAAAAACAACTACCGGCGCTGCCAGGCCAGTGGATGGTAAAGTAAAAAAAAAAAAAGAAATACGAGCCAGGTGGTATAATAATGTTGATTTCTCAAATGACCCCATCATTTATTTCCTGAATAAGTCCTTCATTTCACCCCACTGGGCTCCTAAACACAAAGACACCTGAAAGCCCTGAGCAGATCTGATCCCCAGTCAAGCTGCTTATCCATTCTCATACATACTAGAAAGTATGTATGTTAATTATGCTTGGATCCACATAAACAGGATATGAAATCTTAATATAAAAATCTTACAAGTGGACCAGTCACCAGGATATACAGTTGGTGATTGGTCTATGTTCTTGGGACACCTCGATTTGGGATGTCCCGTTGTGTGAAACCCCTAGATTGTTCTCCTTTCCGCCATTCCCACAGCACATGCACAGGCTCTCGGCCACTCAGTGCTTAAAGCCTTTTGGACTGAACGTCGGCATAGGGAACGGGGGCGTCCAGTTAGTCTGTGAAGCATGCATATCTGAAAAGCTGGGCTTTGAAGTGGGAATAAGCACAGCTGCAGGGATGCTGGGGATGCGCTCACGAAAAAGAACCGATGAAAAGTTTGCGGCCATTGCGGGGGTTCACACAGTGGGGCATTCCAAACGGGAGGGGCACCTTATCGGCCAGCCCTGAGGCTTTTAGACTTCAGGGCCTGGCCGCACAAGGGATTGGGCTACTTTAAAGTAGATACAAACTGTTATCAGCCCTAACCTACACCATATATGGTAATGTCATTATTGTCATCATTATAACATGAACATGAACAGTGAATGTGTGGGTCCCGGCATCTCGCAACTGATGCATGCTCCAGCACCCAGCCATTCAAACTAATACTAATTTATTTAGGTTCCCTTGAGAGTGTATATGGCATGAATTTTGTAATTGTTTTTAATAAACATAAACCTTTTAATCTATAAATAATATTTTTATATTTTTTAGATAACCCCCCATGCCCCTATCCTGCCCCCTTCCCCTGGCACTGAGGCAGGATAGGGGGGTATTACAAAAAAAACTTACCTCGGCAGTAATCCATCGTTGTCATAGGTAGAGGCTACACAGAGCAGCATCCCCCACTCTGTGTGGACATCAGTAAGGATGGAAGAAGTGGGCAGAGGTGGGGCATGAAACAGTGAGGTTGGAAGATGTGAGCATAGGTGAGGCAGGATCAGTGAAGTTGGCATAGGTGACGCCGAAAGAGGTTAGGTGGGAAGAAGTGGGCAGAGGTGAGGCAGAAAAAGACGAGGTGGGCTGAGGTAAGGCAAGAAGAGGTGAGAAGATTGTGAGCAGAGGTTAGTTGTAAAGAAGTAGACAGAAGTGAGGTGGAAAGAAATAGGCAGATGTGAGGGGAGCAGAGGTGAGACAGAAGTGGTGAGGTGGGAAGAAGTGGGCAGAGGTTAGGTGGGGAGAAGTGGGAAGAGGTGAGGTGGGGAGAAGTTGGAAGAGGTGAGGGTGTAGAGGTGAGACAGAAGTGGTGAGGGGGAAGAAGTGGGCAGAGGTGAGGTGGGGAGAAGTTGGAAGAGGTGAGGTGGGGAGAAGTTGGAAGAGGTGAGGGTGTAGAGGTGAGACAGAAGTGGTGAGGGGGGAGAAGGGGGCAGAGGTGAGGTGGGGAGAAGTGGGAAGAGGTGAGGGGAGCAAAGGTGAGGCAGGAAGAGGTGAGGTGGGAAGAAGTGGGCAGGGAAGAAGGCAGAAAAAGATGAGGTAGACTGGGGTGCTGTGGGAAGAGGTGAAGAGGGTGAGTGAGCATCGGTGAGGTGGAAAGAAGTAGACATAAGTAAGGTGGGAAGCAGTAGGCTGAGGTGAGGAGAACAGAGGTGGGGAGCAGTAGGTGGGAGAAGCAGGAAAAGGTGGAAAGAGGAAGTGAAATAAGTAGAAGTGAGGCAGGCAGAGGTGGGAAGGAGTGAGGTGGGCACAGGTAGGTAGAGAGAGGCCAGGGTACCAGGGCATGCACAAATGATGGCAGTGCAGGCTGCAGAGGTCAATCTCTGTAAGAACGAATAGTAAGATACCAAAATGCAGCGCTGTGCAATGCAGGCAATAAAAAGTCACGTTACGACACCAGCCATAGTGTCAAACCCTGTACTACTGCAAATGCTTGGTCTCAGCTATGTGATGTGAATAGAGCCTTAGGGTATGTTCATACCTATGTGTTGTGCTGTGACAACTAAAGGGTGAGAGGGTGTCTGCCTTGTGGTTTTCATTGTTTGTATTGTACTTCAAACTACAAAACAGCCAAGCGAAAACATGGTTCACTGCCCTGACATGGACTACTATGGCCTGCACTGGCCAGTGGTGTGTGGTGTGGCCAGAATGTTGCATGCAGGGCCTTTTCACAATGCGGTACTCATAAACTGTCCCTTACTTGTGGTTTGTGGCCACAAACTAGCAATCAATCTCTGGTAGGTAAAAGGGAACATCTTTAAAAATGTCGAATTCCAATACATCAGATGTGGAAAAGAGCCGCCTTCAGATACCACGGGCATTCTGTGTGGTGGGTGACTCTAATGCATTGGACATGGTAGAGGGCCACCTGTCTATTGAAGAGGGCCAAACCATAAAAGGGACTATATGAGGAATGGTTGGTATGTAGGTGGACCTAGAAAAGAGACACCTGAGGAGTAAAGAGGGACAAACCCAATGAGGGACAAGCTTTGGAAATTAGGTACATTTTGGAGGTAGACAGGCCTTTCTTGCTCGTCAACCTCCTTCTATATCCGTCTGTTAACCACCCCTCCTTCTCTCCCTTCTTCACATATGTGTACCTCTATCTCTCGTTTCCAACTTGCTTCAGTCTTTATTTTACTGCGTTAATTCCATTTTAGAGATGTGTGAACCAGCTGAAGTTGGGTTCGACAAGTGTGGCCAAACTTGCCGCAAAAGTTTGTTTTGGGTCCCCAAACAAGAACCCCATTGAAGTCAATGGGGAACCGAACTTGGGGGCACTAAAATGGGTGTCAAAAGGGGGTAACAATGCTAGAGGGCTGCAATTTAGGGGGCACCAGGGCAATTGTCCTGCAAAAAATGTGGTAGGGAAAGTATTATCACAGAAAACAAAAAAGTAATTAAATACATAAATAAAAAAAATAATAATAAATTGTTTTTCCTGTGTTTAATTCGTTCCCGCTGCAGGTAACTACCAGTGGGTTTATTTTTTTATGTTTATTGGTAATTTTTTGGACAGTTTTGGTTAGATACAATGAGGAATAGCCTGACTTTTTATTTTTTAATTTTATTTTTTCACTTTTCAGTGTTTTACAAAATGTGGCTTATAAAAGGCATTCATTTTAACATTGAAACTGCCTGCAGGTTTATTTTTTCATATTTATTGGTATTTTTGGGGGCATTTCTGGTTAGCTAAATTTTTTGTCTGACTTTATATTTTTTAATTTAATTTTTTTATTTTTAATTGTTTTACTAAATGCTTATAAATTTTATACATTTATAAATGATTTATTTTTATATTGAAACTGCCCGCAAGTTTATTTATTTGGTATTTTAGCAGTTTTCGCACAATTTGTATCTAACGAAAATGAACAGGAGGCGAACCTGTGTTCCCCCCTTTCTAAATGCCGCCGGATCATCCTTAGACATCCTGGTGGCATACATTTAAAGGAGACTGCAAAGGAGCCTGGAGGGGAAATGTAAGTATAAGTAAAAGTTATACTGAAGTCAAGCCCGATTGTTGTCACATCGTCTCGGGCTACACGTTGCTCTGTCCCAAACTTCAATCCATTTTTAAAAAGACTCTGTAGTTCCTAAGTTATTTGTAAAAGAAGGTTCAGAAAAAAAAGAGAAACAGTGGGAGTGGCATAAAGCTTGTACATAAAGGTGGATCATGAGGGTGAGAGACGTGGTATAGGCAGAGATCGCAGCCTGTCAGCTCAGTGTGACCAAATCATGACAGTGACAGACATGGTGCAGGCAGAGATTGCAGCCAGTCAGCTCAGTGTGACCAGATCATGACAGTGAGAGATATGGTGCAGGCAGAGATATTTACTCCAGTCTGTTAGCCTGTGCCTGGAAGGCTGGTATACAGGGTGGCAGCTGGGGGGAGGCTGTTGATTGCTGGCAGCCTGATCAAAGACTGGAGTGAGACGTTGAGAGCTGTGCACGTTCACGAAGAAGAAGACGGGGGGGTTCAGAGCTGCAGAGAGAGGCAGCCAATCAGGATGTCTGGGGAGGGAGTGGGGGGGGGGGGTGTTTCCGTTCTCTGTCCACTGAAGGTTGATTGAAGGACCAGGTCAGTGGGGTGGTGATTGAAAGCTGTATAAGGAAATGATTTCCTAACTACAGAGACTGAGAGAGCAGAAAGGACAACTCTGGAGGGACTCAATGAAAGTTAAGCTACTGGCAGTATCAATGTTAAAATGAAGACCTTTTATAAGCGGCATTTAGTAAAACACTTAAAACTAAAAAAATACAATTAAAAAATAAAAAGCCAGGCTATTCTTTGTTAAATTAAAAATTAGATAAAAATTGTATGCCAAATAATTACCAAAAGCAGGACTCATATAAATGAGTTGGCCTTTAAGATATTTTCCAAAAGGTGTTCTGATTTGGGGTGTAAAACCCCCTGGGCTCTCTGTACACTTATGTTGATTCTCATTCCCTCAGCTGTGAGGCTTTGCTGATATTAGGCAACACTAGTAGTAGTATTCTTACTCGCTTCAGCATGTGCCTGACATGAGTATATAGGGCTGCCCCTAGAACAGGAAATTGTCCAGCCCTAAACTCGAATGCCAAGCCAAACAGGTTTTGGTCTACACATTTTCATTATCCTGGGTTTTTCTCCTGTCTGCATCCCAATTTTGGATTACCTGCTATGTGTACCCCTTGGCATGGCCCCTAAACTCACCTTTCCTTCGATCCCACATGACATGCCTTGCCTGGGTATGCACATGCTCTATAAATAAGGGATAATGATGAGTTAGGCGGATTGTATATGGGAGGCTCTGCTACATCAGACCTGAGGAATGATATGGGACATGCTCTATAAATGAGAGATAATGATGAGTTAGGCGGATTGTATATGGGAGGCTCTGCTACATCAGACCTGAGGAATGATATGGGACATGCTCTATAAATGAGAGATAATGATGAGTTAGGCGGATTGTATATGGGAGGCTCTGCTAGAATTGGAGGAATGATGAGGAAGAAAGCAATTTTGTGGCAATGATTGAGGTAGAAATTCAGTTTTGTGTATGGGTCCTACGCCGCGTCATCCTGTCTGTTGAATCTCATTAATATATGGTGCTGCAAACACCAGAGAGGTGGGAAAGCGGCTCATTGCTGGATATTATTTGGGTTTTGTACAGCAGCTTTGCCATGTAGAAACACACACAGTATCGGACAGGTGTGAATGATGGCTCTCACCAGACCTGAAAATGAACCAAATGAAGAGGGACAAAGCATTAGGGGTGGGGGACAGGCTTTCTAAATGAGGGATAATGAGGAGGTTCTAATGCATCACTCCAGGATAAGGGCCACAGTGACGTTCATGGTCGCCACCTGGCCGGTATTTTTTTTTTTACTTTACTGGCCACCTGTGAAGCGAATGAGAAGCCATAGCAGTTACCAGGCACTATAGACGGTGCCATTGTACTGTGTGTGTGTGTGTGTGTGTGTGTGTGGCACTTGACATGGAGGGATTGGGCAGCCAGTGTGTGAGGTGAAGCACAGGCTGCAGCATCCATTGCTGCGGTCAGCACCGGGGCTTTCCTCAGAGCCGGCCATTCCCGGGAAGCTTTAATAATAGGCTTTCCCCGGCTCCACACAGACAGAGGGGTGAGGGGCTGCGGCCCGGCGACATCCTCCTCCCTTATCAGCAGCCGCTGCCCCTCACCTTTCCTCCGTCCCTCCCCCGCCTTCTTGTCCGATAACAGCAGCTTTCTCCACAGGCCAAACAATTCGCTGACGGATCAGCTGCCTCTTCTTTCGAAAGCGTCTTCCTTGTGTACCTTGCCCCCTCCTCCTCCCTCCCTCCTGCCCGCCTGTTATATGCCGCCCGCCTGCCTCGCCGGCTCTCTTCACTACCAGCGTTGGCGCCGGGCTGTACCGGTAAGTGACTGGCCTCACATTACCCCACCAGACTGCCCCCCTCCCATCACTTCACCTCACCAGGCTGCCCCACTGCCATCACCTCACCAGGCTGCCCCCCTCTTATCACTCCACCAGGCTGCCCCCCTCTCATCACTCCACCTCACCAGGCTGCCCCCCTCTCATCACTCCACCAGGCTGCCCCCCTCTCTTCACTCCACCAGGCTGCCCCCCTCTCATCACTCCATCAGGCTGCCCCCCTCTCATCACTCCACCTCACCAGGCTGCCCCCCTCTCATCACTCTACCAGGCTGCCCCCCTCTCATCACTCCACCAGGCTGCCCCCCTCTCATCACTCCACCAGGCTGCCCCCCTCTCATCACTCCACCAGGCTGCCCCACTGCCATCACCTCACCAGGCTGCCCCACTGCCATCACCTCACCAGGCTGCCCCCCTCTCATCACTCCACCAGGCTGCCCCACTGCCATCACCTCACCAGGCTGCCCCACTGCCATCACCTCACCAGGCTGCCCCCCTCTCATCACTCCACCAGGCTGCCCCACTGCCATCACCTCACCAGGCTGCCCCCCTGCCATCACCTCACCAGGCTGCCCCCCTCTCATCACTCCACCAGGCTGCCCCACTGCCATCACCTCACCAGGCTGCCCCCCTCTCATCACTCCACCAGGCTGCCCCACTGCCATCACCTCACCAGGCTGCCCCCCTCTCATCACTCCACCAGGCTGCCCCACTGATATCACCTCACCAGGCTGCCCCCTCCCATCACTTCACCTCACCAGGCTGCCCCCCTCTCATCACTCCACCAGGCTGCCCCCCTCTCATCACTCCACCAGGCTGCCCCCCTCTCATCACTCCACCAGGCTGCCCCCCTCTCATCACTCCACCAGGCTGCCCCCCTCTCATCACTCCACCAGGCTGCCCCCCTCTCATCACTCCACCAGGCTGCCCCCCTCTCATCACTCCACCAGGCTGCCCCACTGCCATCACCTCACCAGGCTGCCCCCCTGCCATCACCTCACCAGGCTGCCCCCCTCTCATCACTCCACCAGGCTGCCCCACTGCCATCACCTCACCAGGCTGCCCCCCTCTCATCACTCCACCAGGCTGCCCCCCTCCCATCACCTCACCAGGCTGCCACCCTCTCATCACTGCACCAGGCTGCCCCCATCCCATTACCCCACCAGGCTGCCCCCCTCCCATCACCTCACCAGGCTGCCCCCCTCCCATCACCTCACCAGGCTGCCCCCCTGCCATCACCCCACCAGGCTGCCCCCCTCTCATCACTGCACCAGGCTGCCCCCTCTCATCACTCCACCAGGCTGCCCCCCTGCCATCACCCCACCAGGCTGCCCCCCTCTCATCACTGCACCAGGCTGCCCCCATCCCATTACCCCACCAGGCTGCCCCCCTCTCATCACTGCACCAGGCTGCCCCCCTCCCATTACCCTACCAGGCTGCCCCCCTCCCATTACCTCACCAGGCTGCCCCACTGCCATCACTTCACCTCACCAGGCTGCCCCCCTCTCATCACTCCACCAGGCTGCCCCCCTCTCTTCACTCCACCAGGCTGCCCCCCTCTCATCACTCCATCAGGCTGCCCCCCTCTCATCACTCCACCTCACCAGGCTGCCCCCCTCTCATCACTCTACCAGGCTGCCCCCCTCTCATCACTCCACCAGGCTGCCCCCCTCTCATCACTCCACCAGGCTGCCCCCCTCTCATCACTCCACCAGGCTGCCCCACTGCCATCACCTCACCAGGCTGCCCCACTGCCATCACCTCACCAGGCTGCCCCCCTCTCATCACTCCACCAGGCTGCCCCCCTCTCATCACTCCACCAGGCTGCCCCCCTCTCATCACTCCACCAGGCTGCCCCACTGCCATCACCTCACCAGGCTGCCCCACTGCCATCACCTCACCAGGCTGCCCCCTCTCATCACTCCACCAGGCTGCCCCACTGCCATCACCTCACCAGGCTGCCCCCCTCTCATCACTCCACCAGGCTGCCCCCCTCCCATCACCTCACCAGGCTGCCACCCTCTCATCACTGCACCAGGCTGCCCCCATCCCATTACCCCACCAGGCTGCCCCCCTCCCATCACCTCACCAGGCTGCCCCCCTCCCATCACCTCACCAGGCTGCCCCCCTGCCATCACCCCACCAGGCTGCCCCCCTCCCATCACCTCACCAGGCTGCCCCCCTGCCATCACCCCACCAGGCTGCCCCCCTCTCATCACTGCACCAGGCTGCCCCCTCTCATCACTCCACCAGGCTGCCCCCCTGCCATCACCTCACCAGGCTGCCCCCCTCTCATCACTCCACCAGGCTGCCCCACTGCCATCACCTCACCAGGCTGCCCCCCTCTCATCACTCCACCAGGCTGCCCCCCTCTCATCACTCCACCAGGCTGCCCCCCTCTCATCACTCCACCAGGCTGCCCCCCTCTCATCACTCCACCAGGCTGCCCCCCTCTCATCACTCCACCAGGCTGCCCCCCTCTCATCACTCCACCAGGCTGCCCCCCTCTCATCACTCCACCAGGCTGCCCCACTGCCATCACCTCACCAGGCTGCCCCCCTGCCATCACCTCACCAGGCTGCCCCCCTCTCATCACTCCACCAGGCTGCCCCACTGCCATCACCTCACCAGGCTGCCCCCCTCTCATCACTCCACCAGGCTGCCCCCCTCCCATCACCTCACCAGGCTGCCACCCTCTCATCACTGCACCAGGCTGCCCCCATCCCATTACCCCACCAGGCTGCCCCCCTCCCATCACCTCACCAGGCTGCCCCCCTCCCATCACCTCACCAGGCTGCCCCCCTGCCATCACCCCACCAGGCTGCCCCCCTCCCATCACCTCACCAGGCTGCCCCCCTGCCATCACCTCACCAGGCTGCCCCCCTCTCATCACTGCACCAGGCTGCCCCCTCTCATCACTCCACCAGGCTGCCCCCCTGCCATCCCCTCACCAGGCTGCCCCCCTCCCATCACCTCACCAGGCTGCCCCCCTCCCATCACCTCACCAGGCTGCCCCCCTGCCATCACCCCACCAGGCTGCCCCCCTCCCATCACCTCACCAGGCTGCCCCCCTGCCATCACCTCACCAGGCTGCCCCCCTCTCATCACTCCACCAGGCTGCCCCCCTCTCATCACTCCACCAGGCTGCCCCCCTCTCATCACTCCACCAGGCTGCCCCACTGCCATCACCTCACCAGGCTGCCCCCCTGCCATCACCTCACCAGGCTGCCCCCCTCTCATCACTCCACCAGGCTGCCCCCCTCTCATCACTCCACCAGGCTGCCCCCCTCTCATCACTCCACCAGGCTGCCCCACTGCCATCACCTCACCAGGCTGCCCCCCTGCCATCACCTCACCAGGCTGCCCCCCTCTCATCACTCCACCAGGCTGCCCCACTGCCATCACCTCACCAGGCTGCCCCCCTCTCATCACTCCACCAGGCTGCCCCACTGCCATCACCTCACCAGGCTGCCCCCCTGCCATCACCTCACCAGGCTGCCCCCCTCTCATCACTCCACCAGGCTGCCCCCCTCCCATCACCTCACCAGGCTGCCCCCCTCTCATCACTCCACCAGGCTGCCACCCTCTCATCACTGCACCAGGCTGCCCCCCTCCCATCACCTCACCAGGCTGCCCCCCTCTCATCACTCCACCAGGCTGCCACCCTCTCATCACTGCACCAGGCTGCCCCCATCCCATTACCCCACCAGGCTGCCCCCCTCTCATCACCTCACCAGGCTGCCCCCCTCCCATCACCTCACCAGGCTGCCCCCCTCCCATCACCTCACCAGGCTGCCCCCCTGCCATCACCCCACCAGGCTGCCCCCCTCTCATCACTGCACCAGGCTGCCCCCTCTCATCACTCCACCAGGCTGCCCCCCTGCCATCACCCCACCAGGCTGCCCCCCTCTCATCACTGCACCAGGCTGCCCCCCTCTCATCACCCCACCAGGCTGCCCCCCTCTCATCACTGCACCAGGCTGCCCCCCTCCCATTACCCCACCAGGCTGCCCCCCTCTCATCACTGCACCAGGCTGCCCCCCTCCCATTACCCTACCAGGCTGCCCCCCTCACACCTCACCAGGCTGCCCCCCTCTCATCACTGCACCAGGCTGCCCCCCTCCCATTACCCCACCAGGCTGCCCCCCTCTCATCACTGCACCAGGCTGCCCCCCTCCCATTACCTCACCAGGCTGCCCCCCTCACACCTCACCAGGCTGCCCCCCTCTCATCACCTCACCAGGCTTCCCCCCTCCCCTTACCTCACAGGCTGCCCCCTCTCCATTTTTCATTGTGTTGCCACATTCCCTCCATCTTTCTTTTATCTCCTATGTCCCTCTATTTTCAGATTCTTCAAATCCTCCCCCTTTTTTATCTTTTCTCCATCTTTCTTTCTCTCTCTTCTTCGTTCCCAATTCTTTCTTTCTCCAATTCTTTCTTTCTCCCTATCTTTTTCCTTGCTCTATCTTTCCTTTCTCTCTCTTTATTTCTTTCCCTTTTTGTCTTCCTTTCTAACCTTCTTTTTTTATATTTCTTCTTTCTTTCTTCTTTTCTCTCTTATTTATTCTTCTCTTTATTTCTATTTCTTTTTTTCTATCTCTTTCTTTCCATTCCCTCTCTGTTTTTCTCTTCTTCCTTTCTTTGCATTCCTATTTTTAACCTCTCTTTTTCTAGTCCTATTCAAATCTCTTTCTCTCCCCTTCTTCTCCACGCTCTTGTTTATCTACATTCCTCCCATCTCAATCGTATTCCCTTATCCACTCTCTCTCTCTCTCTTGCTTTTTTCCTTTTCTCAATCTCTTTTCTACATTTCCTCTTATCTCTCTCTCGTCTCTTTCTTTTTTCTGTATTCGCAAAGTTTTTATCATATTGTCTCTCTTGTCTCTTTCTTCTTTCCATGTTTCCTTTGTTGCCCCACTGATATACCTCTAAATGCCTTCACATTCCAGTCTGCACCCCACCATTGGCAGTCCAGAATATCCTGGATTAGCTTCCCATGCCACCCCTGGGATTACAATCCTATAGCAGAGAAACACTGATATACCTTTCTTCTATCATCTCGGGAACTTTCATTCGGCTGCCCTCCCGAAAAGGCCAGGCTACCACTGGAATACCTCTTCCCATGTCACCCACCATTGGCAGCCCAAAATGCCCTGGATTACCCATTTCATGTTACAATATCCCGGGAAACACTAAAATCACCTATGGAATTTTCAGCTCACTCCACCAGAATACCCCCTCCCATGACATTCCTGGGATTATACTTTATTGAGGCTAATAATTCACACAGGCTGCTTGTTTTCTTACATTTATCCAGATCATGTTCTGTCGTAGTTTTAGATGACTGGCGAAATGTCTTCCGGGAAAAAAGTTGTTTTGACTCATGGCAGATATTTGTCATTGTCCCCATGACCTCTGGTGAAGCAAGTCTGAATGTTTTTTTCGCAGAATAAGATGTTGGTGTTCCTCATCTTGGGAAACTGAGAGGGGCAGTTTAATGATTGATAGTTCTCTAATCCAGGTAAATGATTTTACCTAGTCTAGGGCAGGTAGCTGCTGGGGTCTGTGTAGCTATGGATCTGTGCTTTAAAGTGGACCAACACCCTGGGGTGATCGGCCCGGGAATCTATAAGATTCCCGGGCCGATCACCCCCCTCACCGCCGGACATCCGAGAGTGGACCAAAACCCAGGATAGTCAAAATCCTGGGTGTTGGTCCACTTTAAACTGACTCGCCACCCTTTTAGTACATACAGACACACTGCTTACTGCCATCACTGGAACCACACTGCTTTTTAAGCTGCTTCCCTCCTCCCGTTATTTTACATCATTTATTTTTTCAGCACACCAGGACATTTTCTGGGGTGATTTATCATGGTTGTATTTGATGCTGTGTTATTTTTTTATTTTGCCTTAATTTTGTAATTTTTCATCCTGATAATACTGGGACATATAACATATTATGGTTAAATTAAGGGCTTCAAGTGGGCCTACACCCAAAACTGAAACCTGTCTTGAGCCTCCCAGGCTCATCTTTAGAGGAAACAACTAAACCGTCAGGGTGTGAATCCTCTGTTGCTGTATCTATGTTACTGCTGCTAACTCTAACACTAAAGTAACAAAGAGGCTGATTCATTAATAGCGCCAGGTAGCGACAGATGAGCGACAGTAGCGTTATTTTCACAGCGCACGCTAGTATTCGCTGTGCTTGGCCGTTGTTCGGCTGTTGACAGCGACTCAGTCGATGTGCGGTAATGTTGAATACGGGGTTAGGAGTCGCTGTTTAACAGGTTCCGCGCTGTATGGGAGCGCATGACAGCAAATGGCCATAGCGAACGGCTCCCAGCATATTCATTAACAAATCACGCTCCAAAAATTCTCGCGCTGTGAAATGCTTGTTTAAACCCCAGAGCGCTGGCGGCGATGGGTTAAACGTAGTTTTTTAACCCCCAAACAACCATATTTTTAGAAAAAAAAAAAAACTTGTTTTTCAAAACATTTTGTAATATGAATACATTAATATCAGACCTGTAATATCAATTCTGCACAATTTTTTTTTTTTAACCTTAAAAAAATATCTAACATTGCAGAAGTGGTCACAGAATTTTTGACATTTAAAAAAAAAAAAAAAAAAAAAACATTAATAGCAATTAATTATGAATATTTAAAGATTGCTCCATTGAAATGCATTGGAGAGCGCCAGGTAGCGAGAGGTCATACCTGTCGCTGTTCAAGGTCGCTCGCTGGCACTGTGGGCTGAGGCTGGAATAATGATGAATGATTCGCTATCTGGCGCTCTGTCAGTCGCTAAGCAGGATCGGCTTGATAAATGTGTGATTGCGGAGGGGAGCCGGCGTACTCGTGGCGGTGACCGTCATTACCGTTCGCTCACCATTCGCTACCTGGCGCTATCCCTTGTTAAATAAGGGCCTTAATCCTCATGAGGGAGCTTAGCATTGGAGAGATACCCCCATGTCCCCTGTCGTACAGAGATTCATATCTGATTTAGGGTTCATAGAGGTTTTTAACCAAAGTCTTTTTTTTAGATCTACACCACAGGCATCTAGTGCAGGTGCCTCCGATTGAAGGAGGTAGATTGAAGTCAGTAGACTTGGCATGTCCCTCCAACTCAGCGGACTGAAAGCCTGTTTCCTGTGAGAATCAGAGCAAATGAAGCCTGTGTATTAGACATGGGTTTGGGGTTTTGGTCTACTTTAAATTATATTTAGGGTTATATTTAGTTGTTAGATGAAAATGTTGACACCTAAGAGGCTGAGGGTGTAAATTAATCCATTTGGTTATAGGTCCTGACTATGGACACATAGGCTGCACATGATGAGGTTGGAAGATTAGGGCTGCTGGATGGTTATATAATCAATAATACCTCCTGACATGGGTACACCTTCCCTATCCTCCATTTATATCCCTGTTATTTCTAGATTGTTATAGCTAGCCAACCATCTATCTATCTATTACCACCATTCTCCCATGGATGGTGTGCACCCAAGCACCTCATCCACATGGAATAACTGCTTCATAGGCTGTTATCTAATACCACCATTCTCCCATGGATGGTGTGCACCCAAGCACCTCATCTACATGGAATAACAGCTTCATAGGCTATTATCTAATATCACCATTCTCCCATGGATGGTGTGCACCCAAGCACCTCATCCACATGGAATAACAGCTTCATAGGCTGTTATCTAATACCACCATTTTCCTATGGATGGTGTGCACCCAAGCACCTCATCCACATGGAATAACAGCTTCATAGGCTATTATCTAATACCACCATTTTCCTATGGATGGTGTGCACCCAAGCACCTCATCCACATGGAATAACTGCTTCATAGGCTGTTATCTAATATCACCATTCTCCCATGGATGGTGTGCACCCAAGCATCTCATCCACATGGAATAACTGCTTCATAGGCTGTTATCTAATATCACCATTCTCCCATGGATGGTGTGCACCCAAGCACCTCATCCACATGGAATAACAGCTTCATAGGCTGTTATCTAATACCACCATTTTCCTATGGATGGTGTGCACCCAAGCACCTCATCCACATGGAATAACAGCTTCATAGGCTGTTATCTAATACCACCATTTTCCTATGGATGGTGTGCACCCAAGCACCTCATCCACATGGAATAACAGCTTCATAGGCTGTTATCTAATACCACCATTTTCCTATGGATGGTGTGCACCCAAGCACCTCATCCACATGGAATAACTGCTTCATAGGCTGTTATCTAATATCACCATTCTCCCATGGAAGGTGTGCACCCAAGCCCCTCATCCACATGGAATAACTGCTTCATAGGCTATTATCACCATTCTCCTATAGGTGGTGTGCACCCAAGCACCTCATCTACATGGAATAACAGCTTCGTAGGCTATTATCTAATATCACCATTCTCCCATGGATGGTGTGCACCCAAGCACCTCATCCACATGGAATAACTGCTTCATAGGCTGTTATCTAATATCACCATTCTCCCATGGATGGTGTGCACCCAAGCACCTCATCCACATGGAATAACAGCTTCATAGGCTGTTATCTAATACCACCATTTTCCTATGGATGGTGTGCACCCAAGCACCTCATCCACATGGAATAACAGCTTCATAGGCTGTTATCTAATACCACCATTTTCCTATGGATGGTGTGCACCCAAGCACCTCATCCACATGGAATAACAGCTTCATAGGCTGTTATCTAATACCACCATTTTCCTATGGATGGTGTGCACCCAAGCACCTCATCCACATGGAATAACTGCTTCATAGGCTGTTATCTAATATCACCATTCTCCCATGGAAGGTGTGCACCCAAGCCCCTCATCCACATGGAATAACTGCTTCATAGGCTATTATCACCATTCTCCTATAGGTGGTGTGCACCCAAGCACCTCATCTACATGGAATAACAGCTTCATAGGCTATTATCTAATATCACCATTCTCCCATGGATGGTGTGCACCCAAGCATCTCATCCACATGGAATAACTGCTTCATAGGCTGTTATCTAATATCACCATTCTCCCATGGATGGTGTGCACCCAAGCACCTCATCCACATGGAATAACAGCTTCATAGGCTGTTATCTAATACCACCATTTTCCTATGGATGGTGTGCACCCAAGCACCTCATCTACATGGAATAACAGCTTCATAGGCTATTATCTAATATCACCATTCTCCCATGGATGGTGTGCACCCAAGCATCTCATCCACATGGAATAACTGCTTCATAGGCTGTTATCTAATATCACCATTCTCCTATAGGTGGTGTGCACCCAAGCACCTCATCCACATGGAATAACAGCTTCATAGGCTGTTATCTAATACCACCGTTTTCCTATGGATGGTGTGCACCCAAGCACCTCATCCACATGGAATAACTGCTTCATAGGCTGTTATCTATTACCACCATTCTCCCATGGATGGTGTGCACCCAAGCACCTCATCCACATGGAATAACTGCTTCATAGGCTGTTATCTATTACCACCATTCTCCCATGGATGGTGTGCACCCAAGCCCCTCATCCACATGGAATAACTGCTTCATAGGCTGTTATCTAATACCACCGTTTTCCTATGGATGGTGTGCACCCAAGCACCTCATCCACATGGAATAACTGCTTCATAGGCTGTTATCTATTACCACCATTCTCCCATGGATGGTGTGCACCCAAGCACCTCATCCACATGGAATAACTGCTTCATAGGCTGTTATATAATACCATCATTCTCCTATAGCTGGTGTGCACCCAAGCCCCTCATCCACATGGAATAACTGCTTCATAGGCTATTATCACCATTCTCCCATGGATGGTGTGCACCCAAGCACCTCATCTACATGGAATAACAGCTTCATAGGCTATTATCTAATACCACCATTCTCCCATGGATGGTGTGCACCCAAGCACCTCATCTACATGGAATAACAGCTTCATAGGCTATTATCTAATACCACCATTCTCCCATGGATGGTGTGCACCCAAGCATCTCATCCACATGGAATAACTGCTTCATAGGCTATTATCTAATACCACCATTCTCCCATGGATGGTGTGCACCCAAGCACCTCATCCACATGGAATAACAGCTTCATATGCTATTATCTAATACCACCATTCTCCCATGGATGGTGTGCACCCAAGCCCCTCATCCACATGGAATAACTGCTTCATAGGCTGTTATCTAATATCACCATTCTCCTATAGGTGGTGTGCACCCAAGCACCTCATCTACATGGAATAACTGCTTCATAGGCTGTTATCTAATATCACCATTCTCCTATAGGTGGTGTGCACCCAAGCATCTCATCCACATGGCATAACTGCTTCATAGGTGGTAAGCAGGATGATCTGCCAACATGCCTTGTTGTGTTGAGGTTAGTGTGAATTGATGTTGTTCTGGTCAGTCAAGTAATATACAGTCAGATCCCATATGGATTTCTAGTTTAACACTTGTCATGGCACCCTTGGCACTTCTAGACCACCTGTCCCTGAGAGCACACTATGTCTTATCTACCCCCTCTCTGAAACACAGTGACACTCTCTATTTGCTATTGTTTGTCTGTTTTGTTTACACATCTTCATTGCCATGACATTAAAGACCTGAGGCAACAATGCCATTTTCAGTGTAGGGTGGCTAACCATGAACATAAGAGCTTCTGTCAACTGCCAATTATCAGATGTGAAGTAAATGTTTTGCATTCACACTGGCTGGGTGTTTCCTTCTGAAGGAACACGGGCAGGGCACTGAAAAGGGTTGTCCCCAGTCCTTTAGGAAGTTACCCACAATTGTGCCTAAGGTTGTATCAGTAGGTAGTGAAAAGAGAAGCACTTCAGAAGTAAGAGTCAAAAATGATGACTTTATGTCCCTTTAACACTCTCCTCTGGGGCATCCAGGTGCCATGCCTCTATAGTCAAAGATTCTTAGAAGCCAAAGCTGAGCATTAAGCCCTATAGGAGGGCAGGAAGTAGCTGCACACTTCAGTGAAGCAAGACTTCTATTGGATGAGCTGTACCTTGCGCACATGTGTGTAGCTATTCACTGTCCCCCAACGGATGCAGCTCTGCTAGAAAAAAGTCATGATCTCTTTTTTTTTTTGACTATCCTGGGTTTTGGTCCACTTCAGGGGGGCACCCCGATTTGGGGTGCCCCGCTGTGTAAAACCCCCCAGAAAGCCCCCAATACTCACCTCAGCACGCTCCCACGTGGCCACGGACAAGCGGGTGACAGCGGCGGACAAGACAGTGCGCCCACCGCCGCCTCCCGCACGTCGCTCTGACAGGGCGCGCGCCCGCGCCGGCCATTCACAAACGGGCTTGTCTAGAGGAGCGCGCGGGAGGCGGCGGCGGTGAGTTTATTTGGGGTTTTGGGGGGGGGGGGCCCTCACCACGGGACATCCCGATCTCGGATGTCCCGCGGTGAGGGAGGTGATCGGCCCGGGCCGATCACCCCTGGGTGATGGTCCACTTTAATGAAGGGCTCACTGATGGTGTGAGGGGGGGTAGGTTAGGTTACTTTAGTGTCCCTGTGAACTAGGAGACACCCTGCCAAATAGTTGATTCTAGACTGTAGATTCACTTTAACACTCCCCATATCTATGAGACCATTGCTGCTTTAACCTTCCTTTAAAAAACCTTATACATTCTGTGGCCGCATATAGGCTTACACTGCAGCTAAGCTGCTTACTCCCTTTTAATTCTAATTATTGCTATTAATTTTATTGTTTGTTTATAATTCCTCATTGTTTTCTATAGCTTTGGTAGAAGTTACAGACAGGCTAAAAGTAACATATTATTGGGTATTATGGACCAGTTGTGACAGATGTTTAACAAAAACACTTTGATACTGGAGCACAAAAAGGTGAGGGCTCTGCCCTTGTGAGCTTGCAATCGAGAAAGAGGACATGGAGATGAGAGGTTGGGTCACAAGTAGCATGTACTAAGCATAGTGGCAAGTGCTTGGAAGATTGTAAAGTGGATTGGCTTAGCCAGATGAAAGGCCTGTGTGAAAAAGTGAGGTTTGAGGAAACTTTGGAAAGTTTGGAGGATTGGTGAATTGTACGCGGAAAGGCATTCCAGAGGAATGAAGTCCTAAAGATGACAGTGGTGAGAGATGATCAGGGTTGAGGACAGGAGGAGGTCTTGGGCAGAGTGATGTCTGCATTCAAGTTGGTATCTTTGAATAAGTGATGAAATATATGAAGGGGCATGACTGGATCGAGCTTTGTAGCTTTAGGTCATCGTCCAGACGTAGTCAAAAGTTTTCCCAAGGTTCCTAATTTTTTTCTGTTTTAAAAGCAAAGCTTTTTTGGCTTACTACCTGACACGAGCCTCTGGCTTCAATTGTTGGTCAGGATCAGGGGGAGTCTCTGGAGGAAGCAAAGTGTAAGAGGTATTTCCTCTTCTTTTAGTGACTGGAGCAAGGCATAGCATAGGACTGGCACTGTAAAAGGTACCTGTAAGCTGCCTGGCAATAGATTTTTATGTTTGACTGGTCAACCACTTTCGGTTAGAAGTCCTCAGTGAAAGTCCTCATTGTGAACATTACTAGCCTCCAGCTGTCACATGGGGCTGCAATACACTATGGGCATGCAGAAGCAGGTGAGTAGTGGGTTCTGGAAGCAGGCTATCAGTGCTGGTGAGCGGGGCATACTTCTTTCAGATTTGAGCGGGTCACTTTAAGGTGTTGAATGCCTGCCTGATGTGTAGGCAGCTTTGGAAGGAAGGGTTTTCTTTGTGAATTATGGGATAGATTGAGCATGTAAGAGTCGATTCATGGCCTAAGCATTTGCACACGTTTTTTTGGAGCGCCAAGTCGTACTCGGGCTTCCTCCTGATTTGAAGTGTGAAAATTTGCGCACAAAGGTTTGCGCCAATGCAGAAGCCTGCACCGTAAATTCTCCGCAAGCGCAAATTTGGCACCCCGAACTGGCGTATGCAACTAATTTATGGGGTGTTAAGACCGCAGAAACGTGCACGCAAATGTGTCAATTTCCAAATAGCTGGAGTAAACTACCAACTTGATTTACTAACAGGCTTATTTCATTCCTAAAACACATGTCTGCCACATCCGGCATGTTTTTTTAGCAACGAAAGTGTCGCCCGCAGGTGTGTTTTAGTTGTCACAGTTGAGACACCAAAAAGGTGGGCCCCAAATTTAAGAGTAATTAAAAAAAAGAAAACATTAGTTGCTCAATTATTAAGCACTAATACACAAAACAGGACAGGGAGGGAGGGTTGAAGAAAACACCTGGGACTAAACATTTGGAAAAACAACACTGGAGGTGACCCAATAAAAAACAACACCTAAAAATAAGGAGAAATAAGCACCTATAAATAAATGACAACTAAATATTTCTCGGTTGCGATTTTGTCTCTCCAGCTTCTGTGTTTTAGGTGAATCTCTATTCTCCATGTTGAAGTATATTCCCTGTCACCTGAGTCATCTGACAGGGGATACAATCCGAAGTCGAGAATAGAGATTTGCCTAAAACAAAGAAACTGGAGAGACAAAATCGCAATTGAGAAACAGTAAAGAAAGGGGAGAAACATGGGGGGGGGGGGGGGCTCGGGACCAGTTAAGGGCTTAGCCAGGCAAATGCGCATGGCCATTTGGACTTCAAAACAGCAGCATTTCAGGCGGACCATGAATTGACCCTATAGTGTTTTTATAGTGGTATTTGAAGTAGTACTGGCGGCCAAGCACTCACAGTGTCACTAGTTGCATTAGGCGGACATCTGAGTAAGCAGAGGATCTCCTGGAGCATGGAAAGCTGCTGACAGCCTGGAACTATATTGGATGTGTTGTTTATAACTCAGAGAATCTTTATCAGGACATTGCTCCCTAGTCCTGCTCATTAATGACTAACTTCCTTGAACCCCCAGCACTTATCGTTTACTTATAGGTAAAGCTGCTGGTTCAGGCTTCTTTTATCGGACAAGCAGTAAACACATTAACTCCAGAAATGTGAACGTTTTATCACTTTATACCACCGGGCTATTAAAAATTAAAGCAAAAAAAAGCTGCCAGAATGTATTAGATTACATTGCTTAGATATGTTTCGATAAACTCTTTCATTGGTTGATTTGGAATTCTATTAATTGGTTACCAATTGTTCCTTGTTGTGCCTGTGAGGAACACCCTAATACTAAGATATGAAGAAATAAGCCATTAACAACCAGGAAATGGTTGCTTTGATTTTTGCCTCTGTCTGGGTCAACTAGACCGTTCTGCTGTTTGCAAATTATATTTGGCTTTCCTTGGTTAAATTCTACTGTGTAACTAAGTGAAGCTGTTAACATTTTATAGGTGATGGCTACATGAATGATTGTGTTGTGGGCAATTATTAGTTTCTTTAGCAAACTGTTGTATGGTTGGTAGAGATAGGTAAAGCACAAAGTATGGAGCAAGCGTAATAGCACCCTAGGTGTTTTTTTGCACTGATAAAGGGGAGTTATTTATACCACTGGTTCCCTGATTAAGAAATAGGGCATCAATAAAACTGACATGAAATCAAACACAGGAAGAGGAAGCAGCCAATGCAGAATAAAGAAGGAGACCCTGCAGAATTGGGTTGCAATTGCAGTGTATGTAAAAGACAGGTGAACTTCTGGAAGTACAGTTTGTTTTCTGGATAGCATTAGCTGCTCACCAGCATGTTCCTTTGTTTCCCAGAGTTTCCTGATTTTTTTTAAATTCCAGTTTTAGTTTTGCAGCACTTCCTCCGCAGGTGTCAGTACTACAAGTATAGAATTAGATTATTTTATGCAGACAGACTTTCTGCGTGAGAGACAATAGGGAGCCTATGTTGAGTGATCGCCTCTTAGTTGATCAGTTTCACCAACTAACATTTTTATAAAGGTCACAGCAAGAGGTAAACTGCAAGCGCTGCGGCCTGTGTGTCCAGGTTTAACATGGCAGTGCTCTTTATACTAGTGAAAATACGGATGCATTATCCACGCGTAAAGGAAAAAGAAAAAAACTCTGCTTGGTCAGCTTTGGACTGACTTTTGTGCAGCACAATTGGCAGAGTAAAGCTTTCTATGCCCAAGCAGCCAGTAACAAGTCCTGTAAGCTGTCTCCTAATTGTAATAGAAAATGCATGTGGAAACTGCGCTCTTTCTGTAAGTGCGCTCCCTGTTCTGAACTACACGAGCCCCACATTTGGGACATACAGAGCAATGATTAATTAGGGAGTATACCTCTGGTGCTGCACCCCATAGAGCTGAGCCCCCCACCCCATGTGCTATGTGCTCACACACATTCAAAACACGTGCCCCCTAGAAAAGCCACTGGCTGCTCACAACAGACTTTTGGTCCAATTCAAAGGATCCCCATCTAGCACTCAAACCCCATCAGCCAGCAATGTGTCACTAAAATCTGGATTAAGAACTGTGGTCTCAGTTGCATACATTTGCAAGTGGACCAAAACCCACCCTAGAGTCTATGAGACTCCAGGGCAGGCATACTCGCTCTCCCGGGGCATCCAGATTCGGGATGCCCCACAGTGTAAAACCCCTGCGGTCGCCTGGGAACTCTTTCCCGGTCTAACAGCGCATGCAAGAACAGTGGCTGCATCCCCGCTATCCCTTTAGCAGGGCACGTGCCCGTGCCAGTTATTTGTGGATGGCCGACGCGGGCATGCTCCCTGTTAAAGGGTAGCGGGGGATGTTGCCGCAATTTAGCCCATGTATGACTGGCTTGGGTGGTGCACAAGGGGCAGGGCAAATTACCCTGAACCAAGTACAGCATCCATTCTGCTATTATACATGGCAAAGCTAAGTCTACCTCTCGGGTGGCCAACATGCAGAACTCAATACCCAGGTTTGGCTTCCTAAAGGATCTTGAACTGTAGGTGCATCTGAAATTCCGGAAGCCCTGAGGCCTTTGTTAAAAGGGACCTAAAGTCTTTTTTTTAATATTGTATGTGCAGAGGTAGGCAGCTGCCATGGCAACATATCATTTTCCTTGACACGTGGGATGCAACTGCCACCTCTTTTTGAGGTCAGGGAGTTCACCATATTAACATAGTAGCAGCAGGCCATTCGGTCAGTCTCTCCCTGACTATCCCTTATGTGAATAATTATACATAGATAGAGAAGAGGTTGTTTTTCATAGATAGTGATGTTTCAATCACACAGAGCTATAAGTAAGTGCTAAGAATAAGAGAGTCCTTGATTAAGCATTATCGTTTCCTTATCTTTTGGTATGACACTCTACATGGTTTCCTTGAGTTCAGTAGATAAGTGGAGAATGACGTTCTGGTTATAGTAGATAAAAGTTCTAAGGATTATTTCCATTAAAGCTTTATAGATACTGCAGGGTATTATCCTACCGTAGCTGTTCAGCTCATTTTGTATAGTAGCCCATACAGCAGCAAATCCTCCAGTGTGGCCCTGCCAATCTGTCATTTATCTCCATATTGTTCACCAGCCCTTTGTAGGTGTCAGCTCAGACACTTGATTCCGAGGGGTTAGTGAGTAGATCAGGAGTGGCCCACATAATGACGTTTGGCAGATGTCCATTGTTGGGGCCTTTGTTCCGCCATCTGCTGTCTGTACCTACAGTCATGGCTGAAGATGATCCTGCCTTTAATTGCATTATTGAGAGCATTATTCCTATTTTACAACAACACACATCTGGCAATACACTAAAATAGACTGTGAGAACATAAAGGGGACCTGTCAGGATTGATTTTATCTGTCACAGCCATGGCTCCCATTCACTGCTAAGGGCTGCTCTGCTGAGCTTCTGTTTGTAGAGGGCCATAGGCTATGAGATAGGGCGTTAGATCCAGTTTCTTCCTGCATCCCCCATGCTTCTCCTCCACATGTAACAGCCCCCTCTTCTCCTCCCAATAGGGTGTCCGCTTCATGATTTATGCCACCCACTCCTTTCAACACAGCTCTAAACTGATGTCTGACTCCCCACCACCACCACTACCACCACTCAGCTTGTCTCTAAATAGTTAGATGCACTTGGGAAGGTACTTTTTACTGACTTTGATAAACAACTTTCATATTACTTTAATACTTCAAACCTCCAGCATTTTTCTGCATGCTAAGCTTCAAACTTCCCACCTCTTAAATTAGGCTATGTTCACACATGTCTGGTTGCATTTGCGGCCTGCATTTTACTTGCATTTTTGTCCACGTTTTTATTTGCGTTTATGTGTTATAACATCCCTATTTCAAGGAATGTGTTTTCGGCCAGGACGCAGCAGGCAGGACTTTTTGCGGCCGTGTTTTTTCCCCTCTTTGCCACAATGGAAAGGTATGAAAGAGGCCATAGACATGGCATTGATGGATATTTTTTGTGGTACAGATGCGTCTCCCGCGAACGCAGAAACTCATGTGGTACCGGACAGGTTTGAATGAGGGGCTTAGTGTTGTATGAGGTGTATGGGTGCCTGAGTAGTGGGGTCCCAGTACTAGGCATTCCTCCCACCTGTAACCTTTATCTAGATATGTACTCCCACTGGTTGCTTTCTCTTTATTTCCTGCACCTCAGACAAGATTGGCTGCCTGTGTAGGAGGCTCATCCTCTTCTCTCAACTTACCTTCCATACTTCTATTTCTCTTTTCTTCTCTGGACTGAAACCCTGTTAATGCGTCATTCCAGAATTGGTCGCCTGGGCAGGAACTCCAGGACTTGGCTATTTCTTATTCTGCTTATGTAAAATTGTTACTTGTCACCCATTAGTCCCTTACCTATTATATGTCTGTAGCCTCCCTGCGATGACAAATTCCTATTACATATGTGATGTATGTTCCCGTCGAAATAAATCTAAATCCGAGAAGCCATCACTTGAAAGATTTTTTTTATACCTGAGTAGAATAAAGATTCTTAAACCTTTTCAGCCCTTGAGCAATATGCACATTCTTCCTGGTGTGACCTTATCAAGTGTTTAGCTCTGTTATGACTTCTCTTTTCTTTATATGCTGATGTCATCTGGATTCTGCAATACTCTAGCGTTTAGTTGCTTATTCACAAAAGGGAGTTGTGTATACAATACATTCCTGTTGCTAACCTCTAATTTGTACTCTTACTGTTATAAACTACGGTATACTGCTATGAAACGTGTATGAATTAAAGTACAAAACATACAGCACATTCTCAGATTTTTAACAGATTTAGGTAGGACTGCCGTTTTCCCAAAATTCTGGGTCACATATAACCTGGCGGCACAATTCCTTCACCTTAAAGTGGACCAACACCCAGGATTTTGACTATCCTGGGTGTTGGTCCACTTAGGTGGGGCACCCCGATCGGGGGGGCCCCGCTGTGTGAAACCCCCCCGATCGCCGCAAAAACTCACCTCTCCCCGCTCCCACGTGACCTCGTCCGGCCAATGACAGCGCTCAGAGCCACTCTGGTATGCGCGTCCAAAGCCGCTTGGACGCACATACCAGAGCGCTGTCATTGGCTGCGTCTCTCGCTTCCCTCTAACAGGGAGCGCGCCTGCGCCGGCCATTCACAAAACGGCCGGCGCGGGAGCGCGCCCTGCTAGAGGGAAGCGAGAGACGCGGCCGCGTCTCGCGCATGCGCCGTTGGATCGCCGGTAAGGTAAGGATTGTGGGCCTCCTGGGGGGTTCCTCCCCGCGGGACATCCCGATTTCGGATGCCCCGCGGGGAGGGATCTGATCGGTCCGGGAATCTTATAGATCCCCCCTGGGTGTTGGTCCACTTTAAATCCATGAAATCAGTTTTTAGATGCCACAAAAATACATCTTGCAGTGCACCCCTCTCATGCTGAACCCTTTCACACCTCTCTGATCTACATCATTTGGAAAGACAGACCCATGTCCTCTTGACAGGTATCGGGCTGGAGGTTGACATGTGTCATATTAAAGTGGACCAACACCCAGGGGGGATCGGCCCGGAAATCTATAAGATTCCCGGACTGATCAGATCCCTCCCCGCGGGGCATCCGAAATCGGGATGTCCCGCGGGGAGGAACCCCCCAGGAGGCCCACAATCCTCACCTTACCGGCGATCCAATGGCGCATGTGCGAGACGTGGCCGCGTCTCTCGCTTCCCTCTAGCAGGGCGTGCACCCGCGCCGGCCGTTTTGTGAATGGCCGGTGCAGGCGCGCTCCCTGTTAGAGGGAAGCGAGAGACGCAGCCAATGACAGCGCTCTGGTATGCGCGTCCAAGCGGCTTTGGACGCGCATACCAGAGCGGCTCTGAGCGCTGTCATTGGCCGGACGAGGTCACGTGGGAGCGGGGAGAGGTGAGTTTTTGATCGGGGTGCCCCACCTAAGTGGACCAACACCCAGGGTAGTCAAAATCCTGGGTGTTGGTCCACTTTAAGAACCATATCAGAGGGAAAACCTGTCTGGTAAGTAGCTTGTAATCTGATTCCGCACTGGATTTGTGACTGTATCCTGGAGTTTGCTAATTGAGACCTCCACCCAGATTTTTAAGCAGATTAATAGAAGCTGTAATGACTGACACCTCTCATCCAGAGCAGCAGGAGAAGGAAAAGAACCATTGGAGAGTGCTGAAATGAAGCTGAAATCAGCCCTACAGCCAGATAACTAACAGTCATCTTCAGGGACAGGGAATCTGACGACCTCGGCAATCCCATGACGGTCCACCATTTTGGCCTTGGGAGGTGCTCTAAATACTCATCCCTCTCCATATTGTCCTATCCTGTAGCCCACATGACAGAAGTGGGCCAATGGGGAAAGTCAAGGGTTTTCTTGAAGCATTGTATATTTATCAGTGATGTTGATGCAGTAATTTCACATGAACCATCTGTTTTTTGTATTTTAACAGTAGTTAAATAGTAGTAATATCTTTTTTCCTGGTAGCTCCACTATAGATAAGCCTCCTAATTCTGAGCGGTTTCCTGACAATAGAGAGTTTAAGCAGAACTTCAGTTAAAAAGGACCCCCACCCTGCCACGCTACCCTGGTACTGAGGCAGGAAGGGGGGTTACAAAGAAAAAAACCCATACCTTAGCTAGGCCTCCGCATCCCACTCCCAGTCTCCTGCAGCCGCCGCACGTGACGTAGCTGCAGAAAAACACATCCCTCGGCTCCGTGTGTGCTCCCGCCGTTCATTCACTTCATGGCTCTGTCTTCCAGCCAAGATCCAGAGCTAAGGTATGGGTTTTTTTTTCTTTGTAACCTTTGTCTTTTTTAACTGAAGTTCTGCTTTAATATTGGGAAATCCATATTGAAGGGACTGAATTCCTCTTCTGTTCCAATGTATTGTGCTCGTCTGCGTTACTCACCCACTGACCTCTCGCTTTTCCTCTAGCTGGACATGCTGCTGTGCCTTCACTGCTGCTGCTGACTCTTTCATTCCATAATGGGTACCTCTACTAAATACACGCCGGCCGCCACACAGGAGCCAGTGGTCAATGGCAAGAATGAACCTCCAGTGGACACCAGCTCTCAGGAATCCATGAAACTCAAGAAGGAAATTTCGCTGCTAAATGGGGTGTGCCTGATTGTGGGCAACATGATCGGCTCTGGCATCTTCGTCTCCCCTAAGGGCGTCCTCATGTATAGTGCTTCCTATGGTCTTTCTTTGGTCATCTGGGCAGTCGGAGGAGTGTTTTCGATCTTTGGTGCATTATGTTATGCTGAACTAGGGACAACTATTACCAAATCAGGAGCTAGCTATGCCTACATCCTGGAGGCCTTTGGGGGTTTCATAGCCTTCATCAGACTGTGGACTTCTCTGCTTATTATTGAGCCTACTGGCCAAGCTGTTATCGCCATCACTTTTTCCAACTACATGGTGCAGCCTATCTTCCCATCCTGTGAATCGCCTTACTCTGCTAACAGACTCATTGCAGCAGCCTGCATAGGTAAGCATTATCCATCATGGGGCAAGGGAACACGGGGAACAAAATGTGAGGAAAAGGATCGGTGTAAATACAGACACCCCTCAAAACCTTTGTTTTAGTGTTTCAATAGGCAACAGTTCCATACTTTGCCAGGAATTTATTGCTATCCTGTTTCCTTGTTTCGCGGTTTCCTCTTCCTTATTTTCAAGGAAGCCATTGCTATGTTGTAAGTGGGCCACCACAATCTAGAGGTAACTGTGTGATCACATCCCTGTATTGATTACTTTTATCCACTGACTGGCCAATCAGATTGCCCAGTGAATGACTTATTCAATACAATTTACATATATTAACAGGCTACCTGCACCTGCGGATATTCCCTATTGCTTTTCTTAACATATTTTCTAAGATTTGGCCAGGATATGAATTGAAGGATTACAGCATTTCTTTCCAAGCCTAAGAAAATAGGCTTCGGCTAAAGTTTTTACTCAGTAGTCCACCAAATTTACCCAATAACTAATAAACGCCCTGCCAAGGACAAAAATAAAAGAAAAAAACCTTTACACTCATACCCCCCACAGCCTTTCCATCTTAGGCCACTTGAAAAAAAATTGGGTTCAGAGATTGAGGCCTGCGGCATTCCCGCTTGTGGGTAAGAACCGTGGCAAACAGCTGTCCATGCTTTGTTACTCACAGTGGTTGCTGGCACACCCCATCCATTGCAGCTAGAGCGGAACAAAACCCGGGATTTTGATTATCTCGGGTTTTGTTTCTTGGCCTGGGAGCATCCTAATTTGGCATGCCCAGCTGTTTGAAACCCCCCAGATTGGCATGAAAAAACTCACCTTATCCCAGTCCTATTGCGCATGTGCAACCAGGAGCGAAAGCGGGCGCATCCCCAGCTGAGGGCACGCTCTCGTCCCCAGCCTAATGGAATGACTGGGAGCAGGAGCAGGGAACAGCGATGCTGGGAAAAGGCAAGTTTAACAGCAACCGGGAGGTTTCACACAGTGGGGAATCCTGACTTGGCAGAAGGCCAGCGGTTTTCGTTGTAATAAAATGGGCGGCCCCAGGCATTGTGACTGGATGGCACAGCGGTTCTCGCTGCAGGACATGATCTCAGGCTGAGAGAGACAGCCAATGAGGTTATCTGGGCAGGGAGTGGTGGGTGTTTCCGTTCTCTGTCTCCAGAAGGATGATTGGAGGACCAGATTGGCGGGGTGGGTGCTAAAACTAGAAGGAGGAAGGGATTTTCATCAGGAAGGAGAAAGGACTTCGCTGGATCCACTCAATGGAAGGTAAGCTACTGATTTTGCATAGACTGTCCCTTTAACATTAATTAAAGCAAATAGCAGTAATATGTACAAATCTAATCACAGGTCAGTGCCTGAGACCCACAGGAGAACTCTCTTGTGCTGTGGTGGGCCAGTCTGACACTGCTCCCAGCTAAGATAAACAGAATAATTTTATTTAGTAGTAGGGCTGGCAAGAAGCTGATGAAACCCCCAACGGCGGGGTCCTGGAATCTTAAAGATTCTAGGTTCGACTGCTAGCCTACCACTGGGGCATCCTACACTTTTAAAGTGGACCAAAACCCACGCTGATTGGCCTAGGAATCTATAAGATTCCCAGGCCGATCAATTACCTCCCCCCCCAGGCATCCAAAATCGGGATGCCCCACTGTGTCCAACGGCGGGAGCCGCATCCCTGCTATTTCTCTAGCGCACAGTGCCAATCGCCTCTATCAAAAGTGTTGCCGGGCACGGCTTTGGCGGTGGAAAAGCGGGGGGGGGGGGGGGGGGGGGGCTGGGGGGTGAGGGATAAGTGGAGGACCCAGAAATGGGTTTCCATCTGCTTTAAGGGCCTTGCCAGGGGTTTGGTAAATGTTGTTTTGTTTTTTGTTCATCCAAAAATGCTACCTAATGCTGACATATTATAACAGGTAAAAAATGGTCCTTTCAGTTCACTTTTGCAACTACTGGTTATATACAAATTGCCTTATTACAGCATTCACAGGCTTGCTATCCTTAAAGTGGACTAATCAGCCCGTGCATCTGGCCTGGAATCAAAAGGATTCCAGGGTGGGCTACTAGTCTGCCGCCAGGGCATCCTATACTGGGAAAACCCCTCGGGCACCGGTAATCTTACCTGATTCCGGCAGCTCCCGCAACACCATCTTTGCGGACGGTCGCATCCACGGCTTCCCTGTTGATGTACACCCCCGGGCCCATGATACTACAAACTGCTTTATTGCTCTGATATATATTTTTGTGATTTATAGTCAGGGTTTCGTTTCTAAACATGAGAATTATTTGGAGCAGAGTAGCTTACGCAGCACTTTCCGGGCATCTGAATGTGGCTGGATTGAGCTGCATTTGACGCAGCAGCAGAGCGTGTTGTGCTCACCAATGGTCATGTGTCTGGTCATGTGAGTGACTCATATGGAAGTGAAACTTGTGTCTGTGTGCATGGTTGTGGATGTTGGGAGGAAAGGGTTATCCTCCCTAAAGTCCTTACTGGTTAAATGACATAGTCTATTCCTGTTTTTTATTTATCTTTTTTTTTCCATCTGTATGACTTCTGTCTATTGTGTTTGGAAGCCCTTTGTTCGCTGGACTGTCACTGATAGGATGCGGGAGGGAAGTGCTGAACAAGGAAGTGCTGAGGATCTTCTGCTGACAGCAGCAGGACAGTCCCATGATCTCACTGATGTCATGGATCTGCCAAATGCTTGGCCACAGAAAGGACAGGTTCAGGCCGGAGCAGCATCACTTTATACACAGATCAGGGATAGATTGTGTGCCAAGAGATAAGAGGGGGGGGGGCTAACACTGCTTTAGCATTACAAAAGGCCAAACACTTGGCCGATTTGCTCTTCTTTTATCTCCAATCCCTTCAAGTTACAGATGTGAACGAGAATTCTGACCTTTAAAGCTTCAGACTAGTTATGTGTAGGTGATTATGGATGAATTGAAGCCGATGGCTCCAGCCAGGCAATTCACTTTTACAGAAATGTATTAAATTGGACTAAAACCCAGTGTGATCGGTCTGAGAATCTGTAAGTTTACCTCCCCCCGGGCATCCCAAATCAGGATGCCCCACTGTGTGAAACCCCCCAGGTCGCCCCATACACTTACCTTGCTTCCCGGTCCAACGGCCCATGCGTGAGCCATGGCCGCATCCCCGCTATCCCTCTAGCAGGGCACGTACCCGCGCCAGCCATTTGCAGGCACGCTCCCTGTTAGCCAGCATGCTCGGAGCCACTGGCCTTAGATGCCGTTTTAGATGGCGTGACGTCAGCTGCTCTCAGTGCGCTAATTGGACAAGCGGCCGTGCATGCAACAGAACCGGGAAGAGGTGAGTTTGTTCGGGCGATCTGGGGGGTTTCACACAGCGGGGGTGCCCCGGGGGAAAGGACCAAAATCCTGGGTTTTGGTCCACTTTAACATAAATGGCAAGCTTGGAGACCAGTTTACAGGGTGATGGGTGTGGTGGGCAGGGGTGTCATATAGGGATGTGGCTTAGTCTTAGTATATAAGGGTTTAAAACCCATAATTCTGCCCATACTCTTCACTAGTAACTGACACAAGCGGGAAAAAACACTTAAGGTTGCCTATTATTGGGATTCATTTTACCATTGTATGCCCAGTTAGTGGACCCTCAAGTCATTTCTGAATGGAGGGCCACTTTAAAGTGACCCTTTATTAGTGGGGGATGCCCGCCACACATACTACTGTAGCTGGAAGCCCAAGAGTGGGCAGAAGCACTTCTAGTAGATTAGGTCAAGGGAATGAGGATATAGGTAGGTATCTGTGCCTGATTGTGGGCTTCTAGATGTGCAAAAGACGCCCTCTTTCCTCTGCCCCAACAAATCATTGGTGGAGTGAGAGCGAATGTCCCCAGGTATCAAATGATATATGCAGAGTGTCATCCTTCCACCATGAAATTCATGCCCACCAGAGATCACAGACCAAAAAGTTTAAATAGATTTTTGACCCACTTAGAATGTGTCCTGGGGGGGGGGGGGGGGGGGAGCCTGATTAGGGATGCCCCACAGTGTAAATCCCTAGCCATGCAGGAAACTCACCCACTTCCAGGATTCGGAGGTGATCAAATGTGGCATCAAGCAGAGTGCTCTGCAGTCACCACACTGTTCTTCCAGTTCCAGGGCGCAGAGGGGATCTTTGTGTTGGGCAGAGCAGTCACAACACAAGGGAAATTACTACACATAAACCCAGCTTATATGTGGGAACATAATAATGGTCAGCATTTTTCCTTGTGTTAGGACGATGTTGCCCTACGCAACGCAAGCGGATAGGTGTGAATTGAGTCTAAAGTGGACCAAAACCCTGGATTTTCATTATCTGGGTTTTGGTCTGTCCCCCAGGGGGCACGCCATTTTGGTAAAACCCTGCCGTACACCCAGGAAACTTGTCCAACCGTGCATGTGTGGACTTGCATCCGCTGTTGGCTCATAAAAAAGGTAAGATTTGTTTGTGACTCGGAGTGGGGGGGGGGGCCTTCACAGAGCTGGAACCACTTCAAAGTGATCATACCACATCAACTAGGACTGTGTGTCCAGTGGTCTAAATTAATATGACTGGGCCTTGGTGCAAACATTAAATGGGGCTCATATAGTAACTATTTACCTGTGTTGGATGCAACTAAAGGCTAAAACAGAAGATATAAGGGTTTCCTTTTCCTGTGCATGATGCCGTGGTAAATAATGTAAGAGGAGCCCCAGGTGCGGTCGCTACCCCTGCACCCCCTATACTATATGTCCTGTTAAAGGAGGTGTATCGTGAAATTGTATACTATTAAAAATCCACATAAACATGTCAGCTAGTGAGAGGAGGGGTCAGTTATACACTCCAAATAAATAAAACTCAAACCAAGCATGTGGTTTATTCTCCTCTGGTGGGAATAAAATCCAGGGGTTTTGTGCATGAGGGGGTGACAGAACATATCAACCCTAATTTCCTCTTCCTTCCATTAAAATAAGAAAGCCTGGCTGGATATTTCTTGATGCCGGGTGTATAAGCAACCCATCCTCCCGTCATCCAGCATATTTGTATGAATTTTTTGCCGTAGTCCTCCTTTAAAGAAGCACTAGTGTCAGCATAGCGACAATGCTGCATTGCACAAGAACCAGATTACTGTTAGCTGCAAAACAGCAACAGTAAAATCTGTGTGCATCTCAGATATTAAAATTGCCATTTCAGGTCACAATTATCTGCTACAATGTGTTATCATGAAAGAACATGTTTGGGGATGAGCAAAGAAACAAAACAATACTTACCTAATCCTCATTAGATCTGATTCAGCACAGCCCTGGCTACCAACAAGCCCATTATAGTAATTCTATAGCCAGCTGAGTTAACCCAATATGCTCATATGCTCTGCGTCTATGCACCATTCTTGTGCCAGAAGTCCCACATTGCTTTATCAGTGGCCATAGCATCATAAGTGGACATGGAGCAAGTTAACATATTCTTTATGCTTATCTGGGTTGGCTGAGAGAGAGGATGGGGGGGGGGCTTTAGGTACTTAGAACCATCACCAGAGACCTAAAGAATAATGAGAAGCTAAAACCAGGCATATGGCTCTATATTGTTGCAGAGTGTGAGTGCAGCGGAGTTGTAATCCCGATAGACAATAGTAGTATAACAGGAACTGGCTTTACTCGAGCATTAATGCAGTAACAGAATGTCACCTTACATAGTGGCTTAGAAAACAACAAAGAGAAGAACGTGCAGTGATAAATTACAGCTCAATCTACAGGAAGAGACCACACAGCAGAAAAATACAGTTGCACATTAGTAAAAGCGCCATCTAGTGTCACAACCTGCAAACTACAATAAAACCTAGCAAAAGTCACTCTAGCATAGACTAAGATGGAAGCCTGTTGTATAGTTTCTCTAACATTTATGACATGGGACTGTCATGGATTTCTCAGCTGAGAAATCCCAATAGTAGTAAATGACCAGAATTAGACTGAGAGACAGAGGCAGATATGCGGCAAACCATGTTTAATAATAACAAACAGTACACACCAACCAAGCTGCTATATACATATAGATAAATCATGAAACACACTCAGATTGCGGTGAAGTCAGAAAACATACGTGCTTAGGAATCCAAAGTCCAGCTAAAGCTGGTACAGAGGTTCAGGTTCCAAAGAGATTAATGCTGATCCACTGAGGCCATGTGTTGATCAGCTTATATATAGGCCACAGGTGCTGGCTGTTTGACACACCTCAGCAGGACAGAGCCATCTGCTGGTCGAGCAGCATAATGCAGGGGAAATCAGGCTGTGGAGGAACTCCAGACCTGACAGGGACATGCAACAGCTGCACACTACAGGGAAGAAGTTCTTTTATTGGTGGGGATGTGGATGCTGCACCTTTGTGTATGTGTTTCTGTCCCGATCAGTGAGTGGCTTTATTTTTGCAGGTTTTACCATTGGCGTAAGGATTAAAGTGGAGCAACCACCCCCTCTATAAGACTATAAGACTCAAGGAGCGGTGGTCTCCCTTTATTATTGTGGCCAGTGCCACCCACTCCATTCAGATTTCCTTTCTGCACTGACATCGGTGTAGCAAAGGAAATTTTAATCGAATGATCGGCTGAATGGCCTACATAGGAACCAAGTAGAGGTGATCCTTGGGTATACACATAGTGTGGCATCCCAAATTGGGATGCCCAGCTAGCGAGGAACAAGAATGTGAAATTCTTGGGTATTCTAAGTATGTCACACACCCCGCTTCAAGATATCCATAACATGTGGGTAATACCGACCTGAAGGGGTGTTCCTGCAGAGATGACAGCAAAAAGAAAGCCCCTCCCTGATCCATAAATACCTGGGACCTCCCACTCATCACCCAGTTTTCCATCTCTGCAGACGGCGAGCAAGTCAGAAGATGATGGCTCCTCCTTGCACAGGGGGATTTCAGGTAGCCGGGATGACTCCCGGCCCGCTACTTATTTATTTCCGTTTGGACCCTTTTTTTCCAGGAATCCATATGCCTCCCAGCTTTGGCTGTGGGTCCAGGCGAGGGTATATCAGCACCTTAGGTGCTCAGGAGCAATGCTCCACCGTGAGACCCTATACGAGAGGGTAGGCGGTTACACCGGGTTGGTGACCCCGGTTTGGGATGCCCCGTCCCTTAGTTTAACTTTCAATGGCCCTCCCAGGATCCCTTTTCCACGGTGGGGTTGGGGAGTGTGGGTCCCTTATTTATTACTCTCGTTCTTAACCATTTTCTGTCTTTTACTGATGTTAGTGTGTTGTGTCACTTTAAATGCTTTTTACTCAGCGCCGCGGCCGTTTTTGCGGAGGCCTTGTGCGGTGCTGGACCTGTCTCTTATCTATTCTTCCCCCCCATTTTGACTCAATCATCAATGGCGGTGGTAGTTACCTCACACCATGTAAGATTGTCCTTCTAGTGGGGGGGGGGCGGGGCCGGACCGTTGGTGCGGGGCCGGGGTCCGTCCCTACTGGTTAGTCTGATTATGGTGCTTGGTGTGTGTGTGTGTTTCTCACTGTTGTCCCCCCGGCCGGGCGCCGCGGCCGCACATAACGCTGCGGCGCCGGCCGGTTCTTGGCGCCCTTTTTTCCTGAGGAGACGTTCTCCTCACGATTGACCTGGGGGCGGGGCCGGTGTTGCGGCGCGTCACCACTGCCCGCCCCCATCTTTCCCTGGCGCCGCTGCGGAGCTCTGCCTTGCGTAGGAGGAGGGGGGGCGGTGCTTGGCGTCACGCGTGTCCCGCGCTGACCACGCCCCCTTCTCCTCTTCTGTCAGCAAGCCTCTTCCTCACGGTCGCCATTTCAAGCTCCCGCGGTTCTGTGAGTGGCCTATGGCCCCCCCTCTTCCCCATTCTCTGTGCTGTAAGGGTGTCTTTGTCTTCCATAGCCTTATAAGCCTTTTTCTGTGTCTTTCAGGCGGAGGTTTTCAGGAGGATCTCCAGTAGCATTTAGGGGGTCTCTCCCGATCCTTGATCACTGGGTTCATTATTGCTCATAAATCCTCCCACTCGGGACATTAAAGGGGCATCCCGGGTTGTCTAGTGGCGTAATTCCCTGGGTCATAGCGACTATTCTTAAAAGTTCACCTTATGGAGGCATCCCCGGATACTGGGCTCGGGGCCCCTTCGGGGCATCCCCGGAAGTGTATGTTGTGTGGGGTATCCATTACTGGGGACGATGTACTTCTGTGTATACCATGTGCACAGCAAACTATTTCGCGGCAGTCCGAACCCCAGGCGTCTGGGTCAGCACCGCCGGTCGCTTCATCTCCCCCTCCCGCCTTGACACGCACTCCGTGTGACGTCGTCATGGGCAGGGAGCTGCAATCTGAGATGTGCGCCAGATTGGCTAACCTTGAAAAAATTATCTCCAGCTCGGTCGCCCGTAAGGCTCCGACTAAGAGGAAGCATTTGTCGCCGGCTCCGCTGGTGGAGGACCATGAGGATGTTAATAATCTGGATTGGTCTGATTATTCCCCGCTAGAGGAAGGGGAGGTTTATGAGGATTCTGATATTTCAGACGATGAGCAGTCCTTTGGCGCTGATGCCGAGCTTGGTGACTTGGGGAGATCCTCGGATACTCCTCACGCACTGGCTCTGATGTTGGAGGTTCTGAATATTTCCCCTCCCGAGGAGGTGTCTCAGCAGAAGGGTGAATTGTTTGAGGAATCCAGGCCGCGCTTGGAATTTCCTACACAAAGGCATTTTGACAAAATTATTACTAAGGAATGGGACAGGCCGGCTCGGCTCCCTGGCATCCCTCAGGGGTGGGATAGGAAATATCCCTTCCCTTCGGAGGCGGTTAAGCGCTGGGCATCTCCCCCCGAGGTGGATGCACCGGTTTTGGGGTTGTCCAACTCCTCGGTTTTGAATAGACCTGATTGTTCCACCCTCAAGGATGGAGAGGATAAACGTATTGACCAGATGGCTTGTCATGGTTTTTCTAGCGTTGGGTCAGCCATGCGGCCTGTTTGCGCTTCGGCGCTAATGGTGTTGGCTGCCAGGTCCGTGGTCAGGGACCTGCTGACTTCTTCCGGGCTTCGTCCTGGTAGTGCCGAGTTTCTTAGCCTTAAACGGTGTGAGTTGTTTTTATCCTTTGTGTTAACAGCCTTGGATGACACTTTGATGATGTGTGGTAGGACATCGGCGCTGCTGGTTACTATTCGGCGGTCGGTGTGGCTGCGCCAGTGGGCGGCTGATTTTATGTCCAAGAAGTCACTGACGGCTCTACCTTTTGTTGGATTACGGCTCTTTGGAGAGACATTAGACTCTGTCACCAAGGGTGGTAGGTTACCTCAACGCAAGAAACAACGCAGTCCCTTTCGGGGGGCGCCTTCCTTTACCCCTTCCTTTCGTGGGGCCAGATCTGGCAGGGGGTTTGCATTCCCCTCTTCCAGAGGAGATTCTGGGAGCAGGGGCAGAGGTCGTGCCCGTCCAGGATACAGTTGGGGCTCTAAGCCCAAGCCGGCCGCTAAGCCGGCTCAGCAATGAGGGGGCGCCCTCACCCATGCGGGTGGGGGGACGGCTGCGACACTTCTCCCAGATCTGGGATCAAGAGGTCTCGGACAGATGGATCCGGGAAGTAGTGTCTTCCGGTTACAAGCTGGAGTTCGAGCTCCGCCCCCCTTCCAGATTTTTCAGGTCTCGGATGCCTTCGGAACCTCTGGCGGCGCAGGGGCTCCTGTTGGCAGTAGAGAATCTTCTGGACATGGCTGTCATTTGCCCAGTGCCCCCTTCGGACTAGGGCAGGGGTTTTTATTCCAATCTGTTCACGGTACCCAAGAAGGACGGATCGGTCCGACCCATCTTGGATCTGAAGTTTCTCAACAGGTTCATCCGGCCTCGGAAATTCCGCATGGAAACGCTGCATTCGGCCATTCACTCTCTTCGTCAGGGAGATTTTCTGACGTCCATAGACATCAAGGATGCTTATCTACACGTTCCAATTTTTCCAGCACACCAGAGGTTTCTCAGGTTCGTGGTGGAGGATCGGCATTTTCAGTTTGTGGCACTCCCTTTCGGTCTCACCTCGGCTCCTCGGGTGTTCACCAAGGTGCTAGCGGGGGTGATGGCTCTGCTAAGGGTTCAGGGTATCCGCATTGTGCCCTATTTGGACGATCTTCTGATCATGGCCTCTTCTTTCAACCAAGCAGAGTTGGACACCAGAGTGGTGGTGTCCACTCTGGAGAGGTTCGGTTGGGTGGTCAACCACCCCAAGTCTTCTCTTTCTCCGTCCAGAGTAGTGACCTTTCTGGGAAAGTCTCTGGACACTTCGCAGGCCAGGGTGTTTCTGCCCCAGGCCAAGATTCTTTTGATTCAGGAGTTAGTTCGGCTTCTCTTGTTGGCCCCTCGTCCGGCCATCCGTCTAGGGATGAGGCTGGTGGGGTTAATGGTGGCCTCATTCGAGGCGGTTCCCTTTGCGCAGTTTCATACGAGGACGCTTCAGCTTCATCTGTTGAAGGTTTGGGACAAGTCTCCTCTATCGTTGGATCAGTCCTTCCTGATGACTCCCCGAGTTCGTCGATCCCTGCAATGGTGGCTGGGGTCAGTCAATCTGTTGAAGGGCAGATCTTTTCTGGCTCCGCGTTGGGAAACAGTCACCACGGATGCCAGTCTGTCAGGTTGGGGGGGTGTTTGGAAGGACCTCCAGTTTCAGGGTCTGTGGGGCCCGCAGGAGGCTCACGAGCCCATCAATGTTCTGGAGTTGAGAGCCATCAGGTTGGTTCTGTTTCGCTTGACTCATCAGTTGCGGGGCCTGCCTGTTCAGGTCCGGTCGGACAACCAGACGGCGGTTGCTTACATCAATCACCAGGGGGGGACTCGCAGCAGGAGTGCCCTCAGGGAAGTGTCTTTGATTCTGGACTGGGCGGAGAGCCACGTCCCGTGTATCTCAGCAGTCTACATTCCGGGAGTGGAGAACACGGAGGCGGACTCTCTGAGCAGGGCCTCCTCTCGTCAGGGGGAGTGGTCTCTCAGTCCCAAGGTGTTTCGTTCGATCTGTCTCAGATGGGGGTTCCCAGCGGTGGACCTCTTTGCCTCTCGTCACAATCACAAGCTTCCGGTCTTTGTGTCTCTCTCGCAGGATCCACTGGCTCTGGATGCCATGTCTCTGAACTGGAGGGATCTGGGGTTTCTTTACCTGTTCCCTCCGTTTCCAATGGTAGCCAAAGTGGTGCGCAAGCTGGCCCTGGAGGGCGCGTCGGCGATTCTGGTGGCACCAAGGTGGCCAAGGCAGGTTTGGTTCGCAGACCTGGTAAGACTGGCAGAGGATCAGTTCGTTCTGCCTCTACTGCCGGACCTGCTCACCCAGGGTCGGCTGCGCTATCCCAATTTACCTTCGCTGGCTTTGACGGCGTGGCTGCTGAAACCGCCATCTTGAAGGAGGAAGGTCTTTCTGACGCGGTGGTTCAGACTCTTATTAGCGCCAGGAAGCGCTCTTCCTCTACTATTTACTATAGGACTTGGAGGTCCTATATTGACTGGTGTGAAAGTAGGTCTTTCTCTTGTCGGGAGTTCTCCATTTCCAGAATCCTGGAGTTTCTTCAACATGGTCTGGATCTGGGGCTTCAACTTAGTACCTTGAAGGGGCAGGTTTCTGCCCTGGCGGTGTTCTTTCAAAGGTCCTTTGCACTTCATCCCTTAGTCAAGACCTTTATCCAAGAAGTTACGCATGTACGGCCCCCGATGAAGCCCTTTGTTCCAGTTTGGGATTTGAACCTGGTTCTTTCCGCTCTTCAGAACTTTGCGTTGTTATGACTTATATTTGCCTCTTCCTGGTCCCTTACCTTACTGCTTCTATATACTGGGTAATGAGTGGGAGGTCCCAGGTATTTATGGATCAGGGAGGGGCTTTCTTTTTGCTATCATCTCTGCAGGAACGCCCTCTTCAGGTCGGTATTACCCACATGTTATGGATATCTTGAAGCGGGGTGTGTGACATACTTATAATACCCATTTTACAGGTGAGTATTTCACAAAATGGTATTTTTGTTAGTTTTTACATTAGATTAGTGTCCTTGTGAACCAGGACCGGGCAGATATGGGCCAAGGAGGTACCTGGTCAGACAGTGTGCTGAACCATCAGTAGACCATGTTGTGGTTTTATAGTGGCAGCTAAGACAGGATTGCCTGATCATGAGATGCCGACCATTATTTAGTGTCTCAGATGGTCTTTAGATTGTACTTCTCTATTTCTATGTACAGTATCTCTTGTCACAAATGTATCTCTTTGCCTCCTAGCACTCCTCACCTTTGTCAACTGTGCCTATGTCAAGTGGGGGACCCGGGTCCAGGACTTGTTCACCTACGCCAAGGTCCTGGCTCTGATTGCTGTCATCATTGCAGGCATTGTAAAACTGGGCCAAGGTAAGTTACTGGAACAGGCTGAAGAGAGCAAAGCAAATATGTGCACTTGTAAAGTAGAACAAAATTAGAGCCTTGCATTAAAATGTTTCTTAAAGGAGCACTATCGCAAAAAAATGGCCCAATGATTTGAAGGCAGAGGGAGTTTTTTTTTTTTTTTTTTTTTTTTTTTCAATATGTTTTTATTGGAAGGAGACAAAACACAAGGCTCAAACATAATGCAAATGACAATCTCTAGGTACAGCATATGAATATAGATAACAGTATCAGAGCCCGCGTCTTAACCTCCCGTATTAACTTTTTGTAATTTTAAAAAGTGTAACCAAGATTTGTATAAAAGAAAAGGGGGAAAAAAAAAAGGGGGGAAAAGAAAGAGAAGACAGAGAAAGAGGACGTTCTCAGGAAGAAAGGGGGACAAAGAACAACACCCACTATAAAGGTTCCGCCCCTCACCCCTCCCCCAACGGAGGGCGAGAGGCGGGTCAGCTCCGCATCGAAAGAGGGGATCACGAGCGGCAGACGAGGAGTGTGCCCGGGAGGGCACTATGGCACCCAGCACAAACAAGTCCGCAGCCCGATTACAGCGTGGAGAGCATGGTCATGAATTCTGGCGTGTCCCGGGCCATAATCCATATCATCCAGGTCTTATTGAACTTCTCTCTCCCGCCCTCCACTCCCTCGAGCACCATCTCCTCCATTCTCCGGATCCCCTCCACCTCTCTCAGCCACTCCCAGATGTCCGGTGTGTGCTGGGAACGCCAGTGCCGGGGTATCACCGATCTGGCCGCGGTCAAGAGGTGCCGGAGAATTCCCTTCTTTGCTGCAGATACCGAGCCAGGCACCATGGATAACAAAGCTATTTGCGGTTCCCCAGGTACACCCTCCAGAGTCAGGAAGTTATAGACCGCAAAAACCTGGTCCCAGAACTTATGTATCAAAGGGCAACTCCACCAAATGTGGAGCAGCGTACCTTCAGCATTGCCACACCGCCAGCACACTCCCGAGTCAGCTCCTCCAAATCTGGTTAGGTCTGCCGGACATCTATACCACCGGGACAAAATCTTATAATTTTTTTCCTGTGCTCTACATGCCAGATAGAGTTTATGCGTTAGCGTGAATGATTTTTCCCAGTCTTCGGCTTCAAACTCCCGGTCCAAGTCCCGCTCCCATCTCCTCACATACCCAGGAGCATCCGAGGGGTCCCCCCCTGCCAACAGGACCTGATACAGGAGCGAGAGGGCATGTGGTGGACCTCCGTCAGCTGCCAGGATGCTCTCAAATGGAGTCAAGGGGCCAGTGAGTGTAGTTCCCCGGGCATGGGAGGAGATAAAGGCGACCAGCTGCCTGTGAAGAAACCAGGACACCCTCTCCCCCCGGCCCCGAGTCTGGAGATCCCGAAGGTCCGGAGGGCGGCCGTTCCTCATCGTATCCACTAGTCTAATCCCCTGAGATTTTTCCCAAATCAGAAACTTGCTAACCCCCACTCCGGGGGGGAAGGCAGGATTATCGAACAAAGGCGTAAATGGTCCCGGTCGACGCGACAACACTTTCCTCTTGAGGGTCGCATCCCAAATAGTTAGTAAAGCGCGGGTCAACAACGGAAGATCGTGGAGCTTAGGTCTCGTCTGGGGCTCTACCCAAGGGAGTGCGGTAAGGTCGAGGGGTGAGGCCCCCCCCTCTATTCCCACCCATAACTTATCACCCTGGTGATGGAACCAGTCCACTAGCCTGACCAATAAAGCTGCAGTGTGATAACCCTTTAGATCCGGCAGGCCCAGTCCTCCCCTAGCTTTGGGTCTAATCAGGGTCGAGTAACGTATCCTAGGCCTCTTATTGTTCCAGACAAATCGGATCCAAGCACTCTTCAGGATCTTAAAGAAATCTCGATCTGGTACAATTGGAATGGCCTGAAACACATAGAGGAAGCGGGGCAATATATCCATCTTCAATATGTTTATGCGCCCCATCCACGAGTACTGCGCTTTATTGTATGTCTTAAGATGTTCCTGGGTCTTAGATATAAGGGGGGCATAGTTTAATTTGTATAGATTGTCCAGATTAGTGGGTAGCTGGACCCCTAGGTAAGTAATGGACTCCTTCCGCCACCTGAATGAAAAGTTTGCTTGTAAGAGCCGTAGGGTATCGCCAGGGAGGGAGATGTTAAGAGCTTCCGTTTTGGAGAGATTGACTTTAAAATTACTAAGGGCACCAAATCTATCTAGTTCTTTAAGTATAGATGGTAGGGAGAGATGAGGGGACGTAATGTACAGCAGAAGGTCATCCGCAAATAAAGAGAGTTTGTGCTCCCGCCCCCCACATGGAATTCCCTTAATCGCTGAGTTTGCTCTAAGAGCCTGTGCTAAATGTTCCATGACTATCACGTATAGCAACGGGGAGAGCGGACACCCCTGTCTCGTCCCATTATTAATGTCAAATGGGGACGATAAGACCCCGTTCACCCTAACCCTTGCTGTCGGCCCCCTATAGAGCGACATGATCTTACCTAGCATTTCCGGGCCTATCCCCATCTGGACCAGTGAAGCTCGTAGAAAACGCCAGTGGACCCGATCAAACGCCTTTTCGGCGTCCACAGAGAGTAGGCATGAAGGGATCTTCCGGGTTTGCGCATAATGCATAAGGGTAATCGTCTTCAGAGTATTGTCCCTAGCTTCCCTTCCCAGTACAAACCCCACTTGGTCTTTATCTATAATCCCCGCCAAGGGTTCTTGCAACCTGTTTGCTATGGCCTTAGCGAAAAGCTTCATATCCACATTGATTAGTGAGATCGGTCTGTAATTGCCAATCACAGTTCTATCTTTGTTAGGTTTCGGTATGACTGTAATATGGGCCTCTAAGGACTGTCTGGGGAAGGGGCAGGAGTCCGAGACACTATTGAATACTTTCGTGAGGAAAGGGGTAAGCCTTTCCCTTAAAATTTTATAAAAACGCGGCGTAAAGCCATCTGGGCCCGGGCTTTTCCCCAGTGGGGTCCCTTTAATAGCCCTCTCAATCTCAGTCTCTTCAAAAGGTGTCTCCAGCATGGCTCCCATCTCCTCCGGCAGAGGAGGGACTGCCGTCTCCGCTATGTAATCTGCAATGCGGGTATCTAAACTCCCCAGGGGCGAGGAATCCCGTCCGGCCTTAATATTGTATAGCCTAGTGTAGTATCCCTGAAATTCCTCCACTATCTGGTCGGGTCTGTGAACTTCCCTGCCCTCCCCCCCTTTAATGACCGGGACATACGTCAAGTCCTGTCGTGGGTGCAAAGATCTCGCCAGCAGTTTCCCACATTTATCAGAAAATTCATAGAACCTGGCTTGGCATCTATCCCTATATTTCAAGTAACATTGGTCGTATAGCTTCCTGAGCGTCTCCCTGGCCGCAATAAGTTCCATCAGGTCATTATTGGAGGATGACTGTTTATGTGCCTGTTCCAGTGCGCTAATACGGTCTAAGGTGGATCTGATCTGATGCGTCCTTTCTCTCTTCAATCGGGAGCCATGCTTAATAAAAATCCCTCTGAGGACACACTTCATCGCCTCCCACTGTACTGGCAGAGGAGTGTCGTCCTTGGCATGATCAGTGATGAAGTGTGAGATGGAACCTTCCACCTCAGCCAGACAGACAGGATCCCCAAGTAGGTTATCATTAAGTTTCCATCCAAATTGTCTCCGTGCCCCACCCGTCACCGGCAGGGTGAGATATACCGGAGAGTGATCCGACCAGATCATCGGGCCAATTGAGGCACTCACGTCCCCAGACAAGGTATAATGACTAACAAAGATATAGTCTAGTCTACTGTAAGAAGCGTGAGTGTGCGAGAAAAATGTGTAATCTCTCGCCCCCTGGTTCAGGACTCTCCAGACATCCACAACCTGTAGGTCACCCAGCGCCTTCTTAAAATTTGTCAATTTAGACTGTGGTATTGCCGACTTACCCTGTGATGTGTCCAACCGCGGGTCCAGTGCCATGTTAAGGTCTCCCCCCAAGATTAAAATCCCTTCAGTGAATTTCGTCAGGAGACGAAGAAAACGGGCCCCCGTCCCCGCCTGATCTGTGTTAGGTAGGTATATGTTTGCTATGGTGTAAGTCTCCCCCCCAGCCAGAAATTTCAGGAAGATGTACCTCCCCGATGGGTCGATCTGCGAGGCCACAGGCTCCAGCGAGGCTCCTTTATGTATCGCAATCGAAACTCCTTTAGACTTAGCATCTGGATTAGGAGAGTGATACCATCTAGTGAAGTACCTGTTCCTGATCTCCGGAAGTCTACCACTGCTAAAGTGGGTTTCCTGAAAAAGTATCACATCTACCCTTTCTTTGTGTAACCCATAGAGTATCTTGGCTCTTTTTTCAGGGACATTTAGCCCCTTAGCATTGAGGGAACAGATCTTTATGGTAGCCATGCCGCCAGACCCCCCCCCCCAACCCAGGGCCCGAGCACAGAGAAGGGAGGAGCGTAGCGGGCACACCCCAATATCCCCCGAGAACCGAGGAGCAAGATCAAGGTGAGAAGTAGAAAAGGGACAGGAGGAAAAAGGAAGGAAAGAAGAACCTAGGAAGAGAAAAACCCTCAAACAGGAAAGAGGGTTGGTTCTATAGCTGGAACAACTGTTCCTGAGTCTGCCTAATCCCACCCGGCCGGAACCTGGTGAGAAGGGGCAGAAACCAGTGGGGGAAGAAAAAAGTGACCTCGCACCCGGAGCGGGCCCCAGGACACCCCTAACCAACTGCAATAGTATTATAACAAGTATTTAAGGCATAATATAAACAACGTTATTTCAAACCAACAATAGGACGAGCAAATAGAAACAAGAAAATAAATTGGCACAGCTCAGTAAAATAAACACACGTATTCCTCAACCCCCCGCAGGGGCGGCCCTCCAAGAGGGAACAGTCTCTTCTCGAAAAGGATATCAGTGCGGTCATCATGAGGACCCCTCAGCCGGAGGCCAGCAGCTCAGAGTTCCACGATCTATCTCCCTGGATTCGGGCGAGCAGGGCGGGCAGGACCCCCCCCGCCACGCCTCCACCTACGTTCTCCTCTGCCGTCCGGCGCTCTTCGTGGGAGAAAGTCTGCGCTAAAGTCCAGCCAGTCCGGCAAATCTATGGGATCGACGCCCAAAAAGCGATATAGGGCCGGGAGGTCCTCCCTGCGCCGCAAGGTGAAGGTGGCATTGGCATGTCGGATAATAAGGTGGAAAGGATGCCCCCATCTATACGAGGCATTTAACTCCCGACATTTTTCCAGAAGGGGGCGCATCATTCCCCGCATACGCAGCGTGTGGCGGGAAAAATCCTGAAGAATCCGGATCCCGTGACCATTCCACTCCACGCGTCGCATCTCCCAGGCTTTACGTAGGATGTCCTCCTTGGCCAAAAAAAAATGTATGCGGCAAAGAACATCCCGCGGCGCATCAGGATCGCCCGCCGGTCTGCTAGTCACCCTGTGAATGCGATCAATTATTATCTCAGAGTCTTTCGGTTTCCCCAGTAAGGTATTGAAAATATCCGAGGCCACCGACCGCAGCTGGTTTGGGGGTACTGACTCTGGGATACCCCTCAGCTTTAAATTATTGCGCCTATTGCGGTTTTCTAGATCATCAGCCTGCAAGATGACCTCAGTAAGCTGACATTTTTGATTGCGGGATGCCCTCTCCAATTCAGCGATTCTATCTTCATGGTTCGCATTGGAGCTCTCCAGAGAGGCCACTCTAGTATCCAGCGCCGACGTTTGTTGATGGAGGTCCTCTAGATCTTTCCTGACCGCTCGTTCAATTCTCAGTGCCACCGCTTCTAAATCCTCCTTCAGGTCAGCTTTAGTGGGGAGAAATCGGAGGAGAAGCTTTATGCTGGGATCTAGCTCAGCGGGGATGCCCCCAGGTGCTGGAGATGGGCGTTGTTCAGAACGGGATCCACGTTCCAGATCTTTAGGGAGGTCTCCTTCTGGGTCATCCCAACAGCCCCCCTTTGTGGCCGGTCGTTCTTGCGGGTCCCCCTCAGTATTTGAATACCAGGCCAACGGAGGTGTACAGGTGGCCGGGAGTACAGGGCTGTGGATCTGTGACCATCCCAGGTCCTCACACTCCATAAGGGGGTCCCCATCTGTGAGGGTGGTGTCTGCAGGGGGCGGGGAGCTGGCAAGGGAACTGCTGGATGGCGGTGGGTGGTGAATCTCACATGTAACTGTGAGAGCATGTGTAGCTTGGCAGGAGGAGAGACCCCCAGCCCCCCCTGTTTGTGAGGAGGGTGAGGGCTGTGGTGTGGAGTACTGCCCCGGGGCACCTGCCATTGATGATGGCTGTGCCGCGGAGGTCCCCGTTTCCGCGGCGCCTGGCCTGTCACGTGGCCGCAATGGCTCCTGTAGCCTGTTCAGCGCGTGCCCCCCCCCTTCACTGGCAGGCACAGCACTGGCAGACAGAGCACTGTGCTGCACGGGGCCGATCGCGTCCGCCGCCGCCGGCATGTCATCAGACCGGCTCCTCACCTCTGACAGTGAGCGTCTCTCGTCCTCTGGTCTCTGCCTCCTGGGGCCGCGCTGCGGGAGACTTGCTCCCCTCCTTCCCCGCGCCATCTTGGAAGCTGCCACCGTCGCCTCCTCGATCGGTCCCGCCGGCAGCATATAGCGGGCAATGCCTCCGCCCGCACGCCCCCCGCCGCCTCTCTGAGCCTTCTTCTTTCTACTGCTGCCCATGCTGAGGAAATCTGCTCGTTCCCGATGCCAAGAATCCTCTACAAAACGGGTGAGTCACTGGAGCCCCTCAAACGAGCAGCCTCACTCCGCCATGCGTTGGCCACGCCCCCGGGAGTTTTTTTAATGTGTTTTTAGTTGGGGCATGGGGTGCCATGTCACCTACTCTCGTAAACCGGACCTTCACCCTAAATAAGAGCCTATCTTTTATGTTTCCCCCACCCTGTACTCACATTAAAAATCATCCTACCTGCATCTACTGCATTTTCTGAGCGCTTAAACATCCAAGATGGTTGCCCATGGAGTCTCAGGCTGCCTGCAGACAGGAAGTGTCTTCTTACTGTGCCGCTCTGCATTCTGGGATTGCTATCCTTTTCCTGACCACAGCTCTGCTCTGTCTGTGCAAAGCACAATAATAACCCCCCCTGCACTCCCTAGAGTCTTGAACAGAGTTGCAGCCCAGTGGAGGAAAAGAATAATATGTAAGTGACTAAAAATGTAAAATATATTAATTTTAGATGCTGGGGAATAGTCTTTTAAGGGCTTGGGGTTTTCATTAAATGATGCTGAAGGTCAGATTTAATATAGCTGCAGAGGTAATGCTGCAGCACAGTCCTCCCCACATATTGCCTAGCACCAGGTAGCCACATCATGTATGTGTACTGGTTGCTAGTGTTGCGATGGGTAAGCTCAGCCCCAGCCTATCCTTCTGTGATGTCTCTTTTGCCATTTTGGCATAGCCCTTTAACTCTTTCAGTGCCAAGCACGTAGATTCTACGTGCTCGCTTCCACTCCACTTAAGTGCCAAGCACATAGAATCTACGTGCCTGACTTTCCCCCCTGCTACTTAAAAAAATAAAAATAAAAAATACTCACCTGACCCCTCTTTGGATCCGGCCAGGTCTCCTCTTTAAGTTGGTGCCATCTGATCCCCCGTGGGGGGTCGGATGGCTCCAGGAGAGCCCCCGGAATAGCCCCCCTCCCCGCTTCGGCAGCAGCAGCTGCTAACTGTAAAAAAAAATAAAAATGACATTTACTTACCTGAGGCCGCGCTGTCTCCCGATGGGTGTCCTCTTCACTGGGGGTGCCTCCGATCGCCCCCCCCCAGCCTCTTCCGTGGCGAGGAGAGGGCAGAAATTGCCCTCCCCCCCACTTCCTGGAACAGGTCTGCTAGCCCCGCCCCCCTGGGGTCGGGGGCGGGTGACATCGTTGTGATGTCACCAGCAGCCCTCTTAATGCCGGCACCCGAGACAGAGAATCAGAGAATCAGTCAGTGCCTGGAGGAGAGCAGATGGGGAGGAGGAGAGGGCTGAGATCGCCCCCCCCTCTCCAGGCTCTCTCTTCCAAACACCCGAGCAGACTGTCATCGCAGATCGCCGGGCCCACACAGGCTATGTGGGTTCCATGAGACCCCTTATACCAGTTCACAAGGCTGGGGGCTGGCAAGTTAGCCCCCCCACCCCCAATTACCTGCCTCCCCAAAGCCCAGGAGGGGGGGGGGGGCAGAAGAGCCCGGGCCCACATAGGCTATGTGGGCTTGTAGGCTGCAGGGTGGGGGGCCACAAAAGCTGGCCCCTTCACTCTGTTCCTACAAGCCCCCATAGCTGGTCCCGGGCTGGTAATGCTGGGTAAGGGGGACCCCATTTAAATTTTGGGGGGATTTTTAAGGGTTTTTAACCCTTAAAATTCCCAAAAAAATGCCCCCCCCCCCCCGCTGGGAGGGGGGACCCTATGTCATTTTTTTTAAATTAACCCCTAATATTTATAGTGTGGATAGTAGTAGTATTTTATTTGTAATTGTTATAAAGTGCTATTTTCAGTTTGGGGGGTCTCCTGGGCAAGAATGGGGGGCTACCAATACATATGTGGTACCGTTGTAATCGGGAGAAATTGGGCTTTCACATGTAATATGTTTTTCTCTAATAAAGTTAATGTTTTATTTAAAATAAAGGAGACAATTGTCTAAAAAATAATTATTTATTTATTTTTACACACAAATATTAAAAAAAAACTGTAGAAAAATTACAAACAAGACATTTCATGTTCAAGCCTAAACTCTGCTGCAAAATATATATCTATAATTTTCCTGAAAATTCCGGCAAAAATCATGGTTAAACATGGCGCAAAACATGGGGAAAAATGACCTGTCAACAGAGGGTGACAAAACTTCAAGTAGGCTGGCAATTAAAATGGTTAATAGTACCTCTGCATGTTGGGTATTGTTCTGCTCGGGGGACCTTGCTCTTTCAGATTTAGCTTAATTTTTCTTGTTTGCATATTTATATTTTAGGAAAACATGTTATTTATTCAGTTTTTTTATTCATTTTTTTAGGGAAACCCTGTGCAACCTAAGAATTCTTTGAGGGAATATATGGTTTATGGGGATATTCCAAATGTAAAGGGTTGTTTTGGTTGAAAAATCGCAAGGTGCGCATTTTGTCTGCAGAGCTGAAATTTTCAAGTAAAATTACTGTTATGCGCATGCTTTACTTTGGGGTGTTTGCCAACTCTTCCTTTGACAGTACCTATGCATGTTGGGTATCGTTCTGTTCGGGGCATGTTGTTTTTTGAGATTTTACTTGTTTTTTCTTGTTTGCATATAGTTTTTTTTTAGGAAAATGTGGCTTGATTCTTCCTTTTTAATCTTTTTTAGGGAAACTTTGTGCAACCAAAGAATACATTGAGGGATTACTTCCAGAAAACTAAGCCCACATAAACAAGCTTGGTACGCCTAGAAAGCTTGAGGAGGTTACTTCCAGAGAATATATAGTAGTATAGGGGGGTATTTTAAATGTAAATGGTTGTTTTTCTGGAAAAACTGCAAGATGCGCATAGCGCATAACGCAGTTGTATTTTATCTGAAAATCTCCTAAAGCTCTGTTTCAGTTTGGGGGAGTCTCCTGGGCAGAAAAGGGTGTCTATCAATACATATGTGGTACCGCTGTGACTGGGAGAAATTAGGGTTTCGCACGCAATAAAATTTTATTGACAAACTTATATTTTTTATTACAAACAAACACTACAAATTGCAAAAAATAGATTTTTTTAAAAATTTTTTTTGCACATATTTCACCAAAAAGTATTGAGAATACACTAAAAAAAGGCCAAACAAGAGATTTCATGTTGACGCCCAGACTCTCTTGAAAAAAACAATATATCATTTTCCTGGGAAATCCTTTCAAAAATCACAGTTGAAATGTGTAGCGCAAAATAGTGAAACATGGTCTGGCAACAGAGGGCGACAAAAGCTGCAGGTAGGCTGGCCTACCAGACCATTTTGCCCTATTTTCGGCTCCCCATTTTCAACTGTGATTTTTAAAGTGATTTCCAGGGATTTCAGCAGAGTCTGGGCTTTAACATGAAATGTCTTGTTTGTAATTTTTTAGGCGTACTTTCAATATTTTTGGATGAAATATGTGCAAAAAAAAAAAAAAAGATTTTTTACAATTTGTAGTGTTATTCCAAGTATGCAGCACACCCTGCGTGGTCGGGTTACGGTAGACAGCACCTATTAGAGGTGTTTTTAATGGAGTATTGCTCCACCGCAAATCCCCCACCAAAGGGTAGGCGGCGCAGGTTTGGTGAGCCTGTATATGGGATGCCCCGTCCGCTTTAGCCCTCCTTACATGCCCCAAATGTAACTATGGGCTTATATTTCCCCTTCTCCTGTTTGCCCGGTTAGTCGGGGGGGGGGAGGGGGTCAGTGTCCGTGTTTGTATGTGTGTGAGTGATTGCAACTATAAAGCTCTTTATCTTTGTGACACTGTACAGCTGTGCTGGCACATAGGCTCAGTGCTCCTTCCTCCTCTCCTCATTGATTAATTTTTAATCACTTTTGAAAGGCCCACGCACGTGCTCGGCGGCAGTGGCGGGCAGGTGACGTCACTGGGGCCGGCTGCTCGTTGATTGGCTGCGGGGCGGCTTGTCTTTGGCCTGTCCCCGCGTTCCTGGAGGGGCCTAGCGCTTGGCGCGTTCCGCAGGCGGCCCGCCCCGGTCCTGTGCCCTATATTAACCATATTGAAATTAGGGGCTTAATTATTAAATCCTCCCACTAGCGGACATTTAAGGGGCATCCCGGGTAGCTGCACAGCATAATTCCCATTGGTCATTGTGACATTAAAATCACCGTATGGAGGCTTCTCAGGATGTTGTGCTCGGGTCCCATCGGGGCAAGCCCGGCTGTGTGTGGTGTGCGGGGCATCCCATGTGGGGGTTGATGTGCGGGTCTGTGTACCCTGCGCCCAGCAGGCGCTTACGCGGCAATCTGGGCTACATGTATCTGGGTCGGCACCTACTGGATCGTCCCCTGCCCCTCCTCGTTTGATTATGACCCCCAGTGAGATCAACACTAGCGGGGAGTCTCAACCTGATGTTTCCACCAGACTGGCCAACATTGAGAGACTAATTGCTAGCTCTGCAGCCCGTAAGGCTCCAGCTAAACAACGGACTGTGGCGCCTGCCGCGCCGGCCTCTACTATGGAACAAGATGATTCCCTTGATTTGTCTGACTATACCCCTCTCGAGGAAGGGGAATTATTTTCAGATTCTGATTTCTGTGATGATCAGCATTGCCTTGGCGCTGATGCTGGCTCAGAGCATTGGGATGCTGATGACACCCATAGACTTGACTCAAGTTTTTGAAGTACTTTCCATTTACCCCCCTGCAGTGGCTCCTAAGCAGCAGGGGGAATTGTTTGGTACCGCAAAGCCACGTTTGGAATTCCCAGAACAGACGCATTTTAATAATCTGGTTCTCAAGGAATGGGAGCGGCCTAGCCGGCTCCCCGGTATCCCTATGGGATGGGATAGGAGGTATCCTTTCCCCTCGGATGTGGTCAAATGTCAGGTCAGAAGTGGATGCCCCTGTGTTGGGGTTGTCTAACACTTCTGTGGTGCATTACCCTGATTCCACTACCTTGAAGGATGGTACGGACCAGCGTATTGACCAGCTGGCTTCCCACGCCTTTGCCTGTGTGGGTTTGGCCTTGCACCCGGTTTGTGCTTCGGCTATTACGGCCATGGCTATTAGGACCTCAGGGGCCTTCTGGACGGCTCCCATGAGGATCCTTCTAGTGCTGAATTTAGAGCCTTGTCACATTGTGAGATGTTCATCACCTATGTTCTCTTTGCCTTAGATGACACCATTCGGATGTGTAGCAGGACCTCGGCCTTGGTTGTCTCTATCCGCCGCTCGGTCTGGTTGCACCAGTGGGCAGCTGACAATGCCGCTAAGAAGGCGCCCACAGGGCTCCCCTTTAAGGGGCTGCGCCTGTTTGGTGATCGTTTGGACCTTTTTGCTAAGGGAGGTAAGTTGCCCCAACGCAAAAGGCAGCCGCGACCCTTTCGGGGCTCTGCGTCCTTCACTCCCTCCCTTCGTGGGCCTAGGTCAGGCAGGGGGGTATCCTTCGCGGGTCACAGGGGAGATTTCTGGGGCAAGGGCAGAGGCCGTACCTGGCCCGGATCCTCCTGGGGTGCCAAACCCAAATCTACTGCCAAGCCCGCTCAGCAATGTGGGGGCGCCCTCACCCTTGTGGGTGGGGGGACGGCTGCGGCTCTTCGCTCAGGTCTGGGCTCAACAAGTCTCAGACAATTGGATTCTGGAGGTTGTCTCCTCTGCCTTGGTTGTCTCTATCCACCGCTCGGTATGGTTGCACCAGTGGGCAGCTGACAATGCCGCTAAGAAGGCGCTCACGGGGCTCCCCTTTAAGGGGCTGCACCTGTTTGGTGATCGTTTGGACCTTTTTGCTAAGGGAGGTAAGTTGCCCCAACGCAAAAGTCAGTCGCGACCCTTTCGGGGCTCTGCGTCCTTCACTCCCTCCTTTCGTGGGCCTAGGTCAGGCAGGGGGGTATCCTTCGCGGGGCACAGGGGAGATTTCTGGGGCAAGGGCAGAGGCCGTGCCCGGCCCGGATCCTCCTGGGGTGCCAAACCCAAATCTACTGCCAAGCCCGCTCAGCAATGTGGGGGCGCCCTCACCCTTGCAGGTGGGGGGACGGCTGCGGCTCTTCGCTCAGGTCTGGGCTCAACAAGTCTCAGACAATTGGATTCTGGAGGTTGTCTCCTCCGAATACTAGCTGGAGTTCGCGGCCTCCTCCCAGATTCCTCAGGTCCTGGGTTCCTACGGACCCTCAGGCATCTCGAGGTCTGTTTCTGGCGGTACAAAACCTTCTGGCCATGGGAGTCATTTGTCAGGTCCCTCAGGGAGAGAGAGGTCAGTGCTACTATTCCAATCCCTTCACAGTACCCAAAAAGGATGGTTCCATAAGACCCATCCTGGACCTAAAGCTTCTCAACAAGTTCATCAGGACCAGATGTTTTCGCATGGAAACTCTGCGCTCCTCTATCAGCTCCCTGCGCCCGGGGGACTTTATGACGTCAATAGACATCAAGGTTGCTTACCTTCATGTGCCGGTCTTCCTGGGGCATCAGCGGTTCCTCAGGTTCGCAGTAGAGGAACAACACTACCAATTTGTGGCACTTCCCTTTGGTCTCACCTCAGCCCCCAGAGTGTTCACCAAGGTGTTGGCAGGCGTGATGGCCCTTCTCAAAGCCCGGGGTATTCGCATTCTTCCTTATTTGGACAACCTTCTCATTACGTCCCATTCACTCCAGCAGGCAGAATTGGACACCCGGACGGTGGTGGCAACCCTGGTTCGGATGGGTGATCGATTATCCCAAATCCTCCCTCTCCCCGTCCCGGGTGACCCCCTTCCTGGGTATGACTCTGGATACCATTCAGGCCAGGATTTTCCTCCCTCAGCAGAAGGTGGACTCTCTTCAAGCTCTTATTCATTTCTTGCTGTCCAGCCCTCATCCCTCCGTCTGGCAAGGGATGCAATTGGTGGGACAGATGGTGGCCTGCTTCGAGGCGGTCCCTTATGCTCAATTTCACATGAGACCCCTTCAGCTACATCTTCTGTCAGTCCCCTGTCTCTGGATCAGGCATTTGTTCTATCTCCTCTGGTCCAACGGTCCCTCCTGTGGTGGCTGGACTCAAGGAATCTTCTGGGGGGCAGATCATTTCTGACACCATGTTGGGAGACGGTCACTACGGATGCCAGTCTGTCAGGTTGGCGGGGCTACTGGAGAGCCCTCCAATTCCAGGGGCTCTCAGGAGGCCCACGCCCCCATCAATGTTCTGGAGCTGAGGGCGGTTCGGTTGGTGCTGACGCCTCACCTCCAGGGCCTGCCGGTTCAGGTTCGCTCCAACAACCGGACTGCGATCGCCTACATCAATCATCAGGGAGGGACTCGGAGCAAGAGTGCCCTCAAGGAGGTGTCGTTGATCTTGTCTTGGGCCGAGGACAATGTCCCATGCATCTCTGCGGTTTACATTCCAGGAGTGGAGAATCTGGAAGCGGATTCCCTGAGCAGGGGGGGCCTCTTGCCGGGGAGAATGGTCCCTCAACGGCGAGGTCTTCCTATCCCTTTGTCACAGGTGGGGGATGCCGGATGTGGATCTGTTTGCTTCTCGCCACAATCACAAGCGGCCAGCATTTGTCTCACTGTCCCAGGATCCTCTGCCACTGGCGGTGGATGCCATGTCTCCTGGCAGGGGTTCGGTCTCCTCTACCTCTTCCCTCCGTTTCCCCTTCTGGGCAAGGTTCAGCGCAAGCTGCTTCAGTAAAGAGTGCCAGCTGTTCTGGTGGCCCCCAGGTGGCCAAGACAGGTGTGGTTCGCAGACGTCGTGCAGCTGGCGGTGGATCAGTACCCTCTGCCCCTGGTTCCGGATCTTCTCACTCAAGGACAGCTCTATTACCCCAATTTACAAACGCTGGCTTTGACGGCCTGGCTGCTCAAACCTGGTCAGGGCTAGAAAGAAATCCTCTTCTATCATCTACTATAAGACCTGGCGGACCTACATTGACTGGTGTGAGGCTAGGGCCTTTCCCTGTCAGGTGTTCTCCATTCCTCGGATCCTGGAGTTCCTTCAACATGGTTTGGATTTGGGTTTTCAGCTCAGCACTCTGAAGGGGCACGTCTCCGCCTTGGCTGTTTTCTTCCAGAGGTCCTTCGCTCTTCATCCTCTGGTCAAAACTTTCTTCCAGGGGCCACTCATGTGCACCCTCCCCGAAAACCCATGGTACCGGTCTGGGATTTGAATTTGGTATTGTCGGCCCTTCAGAGTCCTCCTTTTGAGCCGGTGCATGAGGCTGCGCTGTCTATTCTCACTTTGAAGGTTGCCTTCTTGGTGGCTATCACTTCTGTCCGGCGTGTTTCTGAGTTGGCGGCTCTGTCTATTCAGGCCCCTACTTTGAGAAACACCAGGACAAGGTGGTTTTCCTCTTTAAACCAGACTTCTTGCCTAAGGTTGTCTCTGCTTTCCACCTCAATCAGGGCATTGTGTTTCCTTCTTTGTGCCCTAATCCTGGTAATGACAAGGAGAGGGTCCTGCATTCTCTGGACGTGGTCAGGAATTTGAAATACTACCTGGTGGCTACAGCGCCTTTCAGAAGGACGGATGCTTTGTTTGTGGTACCCTCGGGTCCCAAGAAGGGTTTGGCTGCTGTTAAGTCTACTATTAGTAAATGGATTCGTCAGGCCATTGGTAGGGCCTATTCTGCTAAGGGAAAGGATCTTCCTTTCCGTGTTACTGCTCATTCTACCCGTGCTGTTGGGGCTTCCTGGGCCTTTCAGCACCAGGCTTCTGTTGAAGAAGTTTGTAAGGCTGCTACTTGGTCTTCTGTTCATACTTTTTCCAAGTTTTACAAGGTTGATGTTCGGGCCTCAGCGGATGCTGTTTTTGGCTGCAAGGTTCTGCAGGTGGCAGTGGTTTGAACTGCGCATTGTTGCCTTTTGGGATCCCCACCCGTTTGTTGGACACTGCTATTGGATGTCCTAGACGTAATGAATCATTACTGGAGCAGGGCGTGCTGCATACTTGGAATAATACAATTCTGTGAATACTCACCTTGTAGAATTGTTATTATAAGTATGCAGCACGCCCTGCTCCACCCCACCCTGAGTACTTATTCTTGGATCCTCTATATGGTGACTGTTTCCTGGTTATTGTTGTTAATCTTGTTATTTGCTTCTCCTGGTTCCCTTACTGCTTTTTTATACTGGGGAATTTAGTGGGAGGTCCTGGGTATATAAGGACCGGGAGGGGCCTCTTTTTTGCCATCTCTGCAGTAAAGCGCTCTCTTGTGGACTATATCCCAGACGTAATGAATTATTTTACTGGAGCAGGGCGTGCTGCATATTTATAATAACAATTCTACAAGGTGAGTATTCACAGAATTGTATTTTTTTTGTAATAAAAAATGTACGTTTGTCAATAAAATCTTATTGCGTGCAAAACCCCAATTTCTCCCGGTTACAGCGGTACCACATTTCCTGCCCAGGCGACTCCCCCAAACTGAAACAACGCTTTAGGAGATTTTCAGATAAAATACAATTATGCAATGCGCTATGCACACCTTACTGTTTTTCAAGATATATATTCTATATATTCTCTGGAAGTACACACCTCAAGCTTTCTAGGCGTACCAGGCTTGTTGACTTGGGTGCAGTTTTTTGGAAGTAATCCCTCAAAGTATTCTTTGGTTGCACAGGGTTTCCCTAAAAAAAGAATAAAAAAGCTGAATCAAAACCATATTTTCCTAAAAAAAAACCATATGCAAACAAGAAAAAACAGAAAATCGGAAAAAGCAACATGCCCCGAACAGAACAATACCCAGCATGCATAGCTACTGTCAAGGGAAGAGTTGCCAAACACACCAAAGTAAAGCAGACAAAGTGCGCACCTTGTGCTTTTTCTACCAAAACGAGCCTTTACAATTTGGAATATCCCCCATAAACCATATATTGCCTGAAAGTACACATTTTAAGCTTTCTAAGCGTACCCAGCTTGTTGTAGTGGGCTCATCTTTCTGCAAGTAATTCCTTAAAGAATTCTTAGGTTGCACAGGGTTTCACAAAAAAATGTATCGAAAAGCAGAATAAAAAACACCTTTTCCTAAAATATCAATATGCAATAAGAAAAAACAAGCTAAATCTGAAAGCGCAAGGTCCCCTGAGCAGAACAATACCCAACATGCATAGGTACTATTAACCCTTTTAATTGCTTGAAGTTTTGTCATCCTCTGTTGACAGGTCATTTTTCCCCATTTTGCGCCATGTTTAACCGTGATTTTTGCTGGAATTTCCAGGAAAATATATATATATTTTTTTTTGCAGCAGAGTTTAGGCTTTCACATGAAATGTCTTGTTTGAAATTTTTCTACTGTTTTTTAAATATTAATATAATATAATTAATAATTATAAAAAATTAATAATATTAATAAAAAAAGAAATAAAATAATATTTTTTAGACAATTGTCTCCTTTATTTTAAATAAAACATTTGTTTTATTAATAAAAACCATATTGCACGTGAAACCCCATTTCTCCCGATTACAACGATACCACACACACACACACCAAGGGCTCTTCTAGGAGACTCATGAGTTGTTCCCCAACCTCGACCAGGTTATGGACAAGAATGGACTAAACCAAACCAATATCTCTTAAGAGTTGAGATGTCTTGTATATTTTGCCAGTGGACTTATATAACCTTGCTGAAGATGGATCACCTTGTATCTTGTCTGGCCATTTCACTAGTACACTGCTAAACATCCCTTTCTGAGGTTCAGTAGTTACCTCACTGCTGCAATTTCCAAGAAAGTAGCCTCCTGCACACTGCCCTGCTTTCCCAGCTCCCCTGTACTGTACCTGTGCAGGTATATGCAGGAGCACCCGCACAGTGTAAAGTGGTGGTTCTTCACTGCTTGTGGAACAAGGTGTTGCCATCAGGTAGCAAGTCATTAGGGCCAATGAGTCTTTAGTACTCTGTGGGAGTGATAAACCAGTAGTTTTAGTAAAGGGCCAGTGAGCCCAATAAATGGCCACCATGGACCTCATATCACTTCCTGTGCTGTTCCTGTCTAGTCCTCTTTTTCTATGCTAGCACTTATGCACTCCGTGTGCTGTGTTTGTATCGCTTTACAGAGCTTTCGGTCTAACCTACATATTTGCCACCACCTGAACCGACCGCCGCCAGTCTGACCTACATATTTACCACCACCTGTTTCTTGACAACACCTTTGTCTGCACGTATACCACAGTACCTCTTACCAGTAACCTTCAACTTTTGTCTGTTGATTTAGTCTCCGCCCTCTCTCCTGTTTCTAGCACTTGGAGGATTGATCATCTGTTGCTAACCTACCTATCTCTGATCATCTGAGTGTTACTTTAGACTTTGTTTTGCCCTGATTGTACATCAGCCTTTGTGGCCTCAGGTGTCATCTTTTGCTTGCTTGTGTATGTATATTATGTCCTGGCAAATGGGGACTTGACAATAGGTCAACCAGCAGTGACAGATTGGGGGTCGACAACTAAATGTAGGCTTCCTCTTCTGTTAAGCTGAAAATCTAGCAGATCCACAAGTATGTTGTAATGGCCTTTCTTGACTTATGGACAATGGATATGGGATCAAACAACACCGTCATAGGCATGTCACTCTAGGACCACTTGCAGATAGAGAAAGAGAAGAACAGACCATGGGTAAAGAGAAAGAGAAGAACAGACCATGGGTAAGCTAGGAAATGGGGTGATGGAAAGTAAGGGACACACATTTCCTATTTCTCATGTCAGGGTGTGTGATGCTAAATAACATCACACAAGGCCCTACCTGAATACTGTCAAATCATTTTATTATACAAATGTAGTGTTTCAGGTTGTGGTAGAGGAGATGACTATAAACAAGGACCAAAGCCTGGTTGCGGGTGAGTTTGCTGAACCCTTTTTTTTACATACAAATATTTTAGTAGCCCAGTATTAGCTTTCTGTTTAATGTAAATGTCACTACAAGTGTTGTCCTATATTTTAATGTTTTAATCTTTATCCTTACTGCATTGCCAGGTGAGACACAGAACTTTGACGAAGCCTTTGCTGGTTCTTCTTATGATGTAGGACATATTGCACTTGCCTTGTATTCAGCACTCTTCTCATACTCAGGGTGGGACACACTAAATTTTGTCACAGAGGAAATAAAGAACCCAGAAAGGTGAGCTCATTGTAGAGAAAGATGAAGGTAAAATAAGGCTGATATTGTGGAGGAAAGTGTAGATATGCAGAGCGAGATGAACCACCCTTTGGGTTGGCCCTTTCTCTGATACTACCTACTGCTGAGTTTTGTATTGGTTGGAGTATGCTACAGGAGGGGCTTAGGTGCTTTCTTTATACTTACTGCCAATACAAAACAAGATAATTACAGTATGACAGCTGAATTCATAGGTCGTGTATAACTGTCTGCATCCACCAGTTTTGGGTTTCGGTACTCACTAGCATTGTGGTGGCTTTTTAAAGAGACTGCAGATCTTCATGAAATGATCATTTTGTAAGCTTGCTGTAATGATTCCATACACCGTAAGGTCCCCAGAATGCCACTTCATTATGCACTGAAGATTAGCCAAGGCACATGTAAGCTCTCCCCAAATTAAAGCAACATATTATCAGATTGACATGCAGGCCACTGGCATTTTATACTTCATATATATTATGTAAACCCAAATGACAGCCCGGGTAAGCCTGAGTGTTGCCTGCAGCAATGCCCAGTTTCTCTGCAGCAACCCCCACCACTGAGCCAACCATCAGTGCTAAGCTTGGTATTCTGCTTTGAATCTTCTACATGCCCATTGGCGAGAAGGACCCACATAAACAGGAAGTGAATCTGCCAGACGACAATGGACATCAATATTCAAGCTTAAAGGGACAGTCCAGTCTAAATGACGTTTGTGGTTCAAGGAAGCAGCCATGATGAGATTACATACGCTGCCACCCCATTGTCATCTATTGAGATGTATTAGACAAAGCACCCCTCACCTCTTCTCTGAATAAAATTCAGTGAGGCAGCAGATACTGATCCCGTCATGGCTGCTCCTATGAATCGCAAAAGTTATTTAGACTGGACTGTCCCTTTAAATGGAATGAGTGGCAGAGCTTCTGCAGAGGGACAGGGTGCTGCTGGTGGAAGGGCAGTATGCCTTTCTGGATTTTCCACAGGGCATCCCAAATCAGGATGCCCTGCTGTGTGAACCCCCCCAGGGCACCCACAAAAACTCACCTTTCCCTGCTCCATTGTCGCATGCAAAGGCTCTCCAATCAGAGGCATTTGCCTTTTCGAATCGGGATGCCGTGCTGTGTGAAACCCCTTGGGTTTCCCTGCACCCCACGACAGCATGTACATACACCTGCCCCAGCCATTCAGATTCTCAACAATCAGAGCCATTTGCCGAATGGCATAGTCACAACAGATGGCTCTCATTGGACGAGAGCCCATGCAAGCGCCGCTGGACTAGGTGAGTGATAAGCAGCATTCTGGGGGGTTTCACACAGTGGAGCATCCCGATTCAGAATGCCCCAGGGGACTGAAACAAAACCCGGGAAGGTCAGTAGAGTGGCAGATCAGTATTTCACCAACCTTGATAAATCACATTATTATTTCAAGCGAATAGATTGCACATAGTATAATAAGTTATCTGGTTCAGCAACTGCTGCCACTGCATTTATAATACTGTATGAAACACAGAAAGACTCAGGTACAAGTACGCAACATAATGTGTGACTTAAAAACGTCTGAAAGGTAACATATGGCACTAAGTTTTATTCCTGCTTTACATTCTCTACAGAAACCTACCCCTGGCCATTGGCATCTCTATGCCCATTGTGACTGTTATTTACCTCTTGACCAATGTGGCCTATTACACAGTGCTGGACATGCGCTCTATTCTGGGAAGTGATGCTGTTGCAGTGGTAAGGAGGAACTACAGCTTTACCATAATAATCATCATATGATTCTGCTTCCTGTTCCTAAGTTACTCTTTATTTGATGTTTAATTTACAATGGACCTTATTTATGATGTGCGCCTTTTAGCATCATGTTTGTGGCTATAGCGCCAGCTTCGGAGCTCCAGCATCCCCATCTTATCTAGTGCTGTGCTGTGTACTACATTGGCGCTAGCGGTCGCTGCGCCAAACGCTACTAATTAGCTTTGATTGCATTGCACTGAGGTATTGGCCAGCCTATGTCACCGCTTGTTGGACCCGCTGGCCAATTATCCACTTTGTGTTTTTCCGGCGCTCCCCAGCATATTTATGACATTTATCCTCCTTGAAATCTTTGGCGCTGTATTATTCTAAGTATGTCACACACCCCGCTTCAAGACATTCATTACATGTGGGTATACTGACCTGTAGATCTTGCAGAGATGATAAAAAAAGGTAAGACCCTCCCGGCCCATAAATACCTGGGACCTCCCACTCATTCCCCAGTCTTTCATCTCTGCAGAGGCGAGCAAGTCAGAAGATGATGTCTCCTCCTTGCAGGTAGCCGGGATGACTCCCAGCCCCTTTTTATTCTTCTATTTCTGCCCGGATCCCTTTTCTTTAAGTTACTTGCCTCCCAGCCTAGGCTGCTTGTCCGGGCAAAGGTAGTTGGCACCCCTGATGCTTAGGAGCCGTGAGACCCCATAACAAGGGGTAGGCGGCTATCCGGGTTGGTGATCCCGGTTTGGGATGCCCCGTCCCTTGGCCCTACCCTGGCATGGATTCCCCCTCTGCCGGATACCCTTGGGGGGGGGGGGGTCCCTTATGGATTCATTCTTTATTATGTGTGTATGTGATTCAGACTGGTGCTGGCGGGGCGCCGGCGGTCCCGCGGCGCCGGCCTCCAGCGTGTGGTAAATGGGTAGCGCGCGCGCCTACGGCCCGCCCCCCCGTGCTGCGGGCACTGTTGTTAGGTCCCGGCATCTTGCCGGGAGATACGGGAGAGGGGCGGGGCCAGGCGCCCTCCCTCCTCCTCTGCTCTCCACGTGTCCCCACGGTTCCCCCTGTCTGGCGTGCGGTATTCAGGTGGGGCGAAGGTCGGGTGAGTGGCCTGTGGCCATCAGATTTTCTATCATTAACTCCTTATTGGACATTGCCAGCATGGTCTGAGTGTGTGTGTGTTTTTTTTTGTATGTTCCAGGTGGACCATTGATACTATTAAAGGGGGATTCTCTCGGTCCAGGATCCCTGGTTAAATTTAGTTGGCTTAAAATTCCTCCCACTCGGGACTTAAAGGGGCATCCCGGGTTGCATTACTGCGTAATTCCCTCGGAGCATTGTACACATATATATATATATATCTATAAAAAAATCACCGTATGGAGGCATCCCCGGATACTGGGCTTGTGCCCCCCTCGGGGCAATCCAGGCTGTGTTTATGGTGTGGGGTATCCCTTTTGGGGGATGATGTATTTTTTTGCGTACCCTGTGCGCAGCGGTCTATTACGCGGCAGACCGGATCTCAGGCGTCCTGTTCTGCTCCGCCAGTCTCCTCCCCATCTCCCCCTCTCTTGACACGTACCCTATGTGGTGTGGTCATTGGCGGGGAGTCGCAATCTGAGGTGTGTGCCAGATTGGCCAATCTTGAAAAATTGTTTTCCAGTACCGTTGCTAAAAAGGCCACAACAAAGAGAAAACATTTGTATACGGCTGCGCAGGCCTTTGATAGGGAGGATTTTGACTCCCTGGATTGGTCTTATTGTTCCCCGCGTGAGGAAGGGGAGTTGTATGAGGAGTCTGATGACTCCGATGATCAGCAGTTTGTGGGCGCTGATACCGAGCAGGGCCAGGGGGATTCTTTGGATACCTCTAGGGTCCTGTCTCATATGTTTGAGGTCCTGGCTATTTCTCCCCCCGAGGCGGCTCCTCCGCTGAAGGGGGAGTTCTTTGAAGTGACCAAGCCGCGCTTGGAATTTCGTTATCAAAAGCATTTTGATGGTATCATTCTCAAGGAATGGGAGAGGCCTACTCGGCTTCCGGGTGTCCCACCGGGTTGGGACAAGAAATATCCCTTTCCGGCGGACGCAGTGAAGCACTGGTCGTCTCCCCCCGAGGTGGATGCTCCTGAGTGCACTACTCTCAAGGATGGTGAGGATAAACGCATTGACCAGATGGCCTGTCATGGTTTTGCCAGTGTTGGATCGGCCTTGCGGCCGGTTTGTGCTTCTGCGCTTGTATTGGTAGCTGCCATGTCGGTTGTTAGAGGATTGTTGACCTCTTCCGGGCTTGACCCGGCTAGTGAGGAGTTTGCCGACCTTAAGCGCTGTGAGTTATTTTTGTCCTTTGTGCTGTCCGCCCTGGACGACACATTGGTGATGTGTAGCAGAGCTGCCACCCTGCTTGTGGCTATCCGCCGGTCGGTTTGGATACACCAGTGGGCGGCTGATTTTGTGTCCAAAAAGTCGCTCACGGGGTTGCGGCTTTTTGGAGAAAAATTGGATTCGGTGGCAAAGGGAGGTAAGTTACCTCAGTGTAAGAAGCAGCGTCGCCCCTTTCGGGGGGCGGCTTCCTTCTCTCAGTCCTTTCGTGGGGCTAGAGTTGGCAGGGGTTCGGCCTTCCCTTCGTCCAGAGGTGATTCCTGGCACCCAGATATCTTTATTTAATTCCTTATTTAAAGCTTGATGTGTAATGCTTGAACAAGAGTGTGCCACCAATTACTTATTTTAGATTCCTGGCCTAGGGGCAGGGGTCGGGCCCGTCAAGGACACAGTTGGGGCTCCAAGCCTAGAGCCGCTGCCAAGCCGGCTCATCAATGAGGGGGCGCCCTCACCCTTGCGGTTGGGGGGACGGTTGCAACTCTTCTCCCAGGTCTGGGTCCAAGAGGTCTCAGACAGGTGGATTCAGGAAGTGGTGTCTTCCGGTTACAAGCTGGAGTTCGAGTTCCGGCCCCCTCTCAGATTCTTCAGGTCTCGGGTGCCGTCAGATCCTCTGGCCGCCCAGGGGCTTCGGGCGGCAGTAGCAAGTCTCGTGGACATGGCTGTCATCTGTCCGGTGCCCCTCTCAGACCGGGGCCTGGGCTTCTATTCCAATTTGTTCACGGTGCCCAAGAAGGACGGTTCCATTCGTCCCATTCTGGATCTGAAGTTGCTCAACAGGTTCGCCCGTCCCTGGAAGTTCCGTATGGAGACTCTGCGCTCAGCCATCCATTCACTTCGTCGGTGGGACTTCATGACGTCCATAGACATCAAGGATGCTTACCTGCATATTCCAATATTTCTGGCACACCAGAGATTCCTCAGGTTTGTCGTGGACAATTGGCATTTTCAGTTTGTGGCTCTTCCGTTTGGCCTTACCTCGGCTCCAAGGGTTTTTACCAAGGTGTTGGCAGGAGTGATGGCCATCCTCAGAGCCAGGGGTATCCGCATTGTGCCCTATCTAGACGATCTTCTCATCATGGCGTCTTCCCTCAGTCAGGCGCAGCTGGATACCAGGAATGTGGTGTCCACTCTGGAGAGTTTCAGTTGGGTGATCAACTATCCCAAGTCCTGTCTCACTCCCTCCAGAGTGGTGGAGTTCCTGGGAATGTCTCTGGATACTTCTCAGGCCAGGGTGTTTCTCCCCCGAGCCAAGGTTCTTCTGATTCAGGAATTGACTCAGCGTCTCCTATCCATCCCCCGCCCGTCCATCCGGCTAGGGATGCGACTGGTGGGATTGATGGTGGCGTCGTTCGAGGCGGTTCCCTTTGCCCAGTTTCACACAAGGACGCTCCAGCTCCATCTCTTGGCGGCCTGGGACGGGTCCCCGCTGTCATTGGAGCAGTCCTTTCTGATGTCCCCCCGGGTGCGGCGTTCCCTTCGGTGGTGGCTGAAAACTAGCAATCTGACGAGGGGCAGGTCCTTTATGACCCCTCGTTGGGAGACGGTCACCACAGATGCCAGCCTGTCAGGTTGGGGGGGATTTTGGAAGGATCTTCAGTTTCAGGGGCTGTGGGGGCCTCAGGAGGTCGCTCTGCCCCAAGGTGTTTCGGTCGCTTTGCCACCGGTGGGGGACTCCGGAGGTGGACCTCTTTGCCTCTCATCACAATCACAAGCTTCCGGCATTTGTGTCTCTCTCGCAGGATCCGCTGGCTCTGGCAGCGGATGCCATGTCTCTGAACTGGAGGGATCTGGAGTTTCTGTACCTGTTCCCTCCGTTTCCCATGGTGGGCAAAGTGGTGCGCAAGCTGGCCCTAGAGGGTGCGTCAGCAATCCTGGTGGCTCCAAGGTGGCCAAGACAGGTTTGGTTCGCAGACGTGGTAAGGTTGGCAGAGGATCAGTTAGACCTGCCCCTTCTGCCGGATCTGCTCACTCAGGGTCCACTGCTCTACCCCAATTTACCAACGCTGGCCTTGACGGCGTGGTTGCTGAAACCTCCATCTTGAGGGAGGAAGGTCTTTCTGATGCTGTCATTCAGACTCTGGTTAGGGCTAGAAAGCAGTCTTCCTCTGCCATCTATTATAGGACTTGGAGGTCTTATATTGATTGGTGTGAGGTCAGGGCCTTGCCTTGCAGGGCGTTTTCTATCCCTAGGGTCTTGGAATTTCTGCAACATGGTCTGGACCAAGGTTTGCAGCTCAGTACGCTGAAAGGGCAGGTTTCTGCCCTGGCGGTTTTCTTTCACAAGTCTTTTGCTCTTCATCCTCTGGTTAAGACCTTTTTCCAGGGGGTTACGCATGTGCGGCCTCCTAGGAAGCCTTTGCTCCCAGTTTGGGATTTGAATTTGGTTTTGTCTGCCTTGCAGGGTCCTCCTTTTGATCCTTTGCAGGATATTGCACTTTCTACGCTTACTCAGAAGGTTGTTTTTCTGGTTGCCATCACTTCTGTTCGGCGTGTTTCAGAGTTGGCAGCCTTGTCTATTAAGGCTCCTTACTTTGAGAGGCATCAGGACAAGGTTGTTTTCCGCTTCAAGCCAGTTTTCCTTCCTAAGGTGGTCTCTGCTTTTCATTTGAATCAGGATATTGTTCTTCCTTCCTTGTGTCCTAAGCCCAGCAATGACAAGGAGAGGGTTCTGCATTCTTTGGATGTGGTTCGCTGTGTGAAGTACTATTTGGTGGCTACTTCTCCTTTTCGTAGGACTGGCGCCCTTTTTGTGGTGTCCTCTGGGCCTAGGAAGGGTTTGGCTCCTGCCAAGTCTTCCATTTGTAAATGGATTCGCCAGGCCATTGTTGGGGCCTATTCTGCCAAGGGGAAGGTTCCCCCTTTTCGTGTTACTGCTCATTCTACTCGTGCTGTTGAGGCGTCCTGGGCCTTCCAGCACCAGGCTTCTGTTGAGCAGGTTTGTAAGGCTGCTACTTGGTCTTCGGTTCACACTTTTTCCAAGTTTTACAAGGTTGATGTTCGGGCCTCAGCGGATGCTGTTTTTAGCCGCAAAGTTCTGCAAGCTGCAGTGGTTTAAGTTTGTGCCTTGTTTTTTGGATCCCCGCCCTTTATGGACACTGCTATTGGATGTCCCACATGTAATGAATGTCTTGAAGCGGGGTGTGTGACATACTTAGAATAATACCATTTTGTGAATACTCACCTGTAAAATGGGTATTATAAGTATGTCACACACCCCGCTTCACCCTGCCCTTTTGTATTCTGGATCCTTTATATGGTGAACCTTTGTTAGTTTTAATTGGCTTTCCTGGTCCCTTGATCTTACTGCTATCTTTATACTGGGGAATGAGTGGGAGGTCCCAGGTATTTATGGGCCGGGAGGGTTTTACCTTTTTTTGTTATCATCTCTGCAAGATCGCCATCTACAGGTCAGTATACCCACATGTAATGAATGTCTTGAAGCGGGGTGTGTGACATACTTATAATACCCATTTTACAGGTGAGTATTCACAAAATGGTATTTTCCTGGCGCTGGTTAGTGTTTTTTTATTACAGTTACAAGAAATCACTGCTGGGGACAAACTTTACAGCGCGTTTAGGCTGCATTTTACTTGTTGGTGTCAAAATTTCAAATTGTTAAGCAAAATAAGCCATTAAAGTGGACCAAAACCCATGATTCTGGATCCCAAATATTGATCGGTGCCCCGCTTTGTGAAACCCCCCAGGTCGCCCAAACAAACTGACCTCTTCCTGGTCCTATGGGGTATGCGCGGCTGCTCTGTCCCTTCATCTAAGGCGAGCGGTTCCAAGCTTCCTTCTAACAGGGAGCGTGCCCGCGACGGCCATTCACAAATGTCTGGCATGGGCATGCACCCTGCTAGAGGGATAGCGGGGATGCGGCTCGCACATGCGCTGTTGGACCAGAAAATAAGATAAGTTTATGTGCGACCTGGGGGGTTTCACACAGAGGGACATCCCGATTTTGGAAGCCCGCGGGGGAGATTCCTGGGCCACCTTGGGTTTTGGTCCACTTTAAAATCAATTTTAATAACCCCCCCAAAAAATATTGAACCATCTAGGTCCCAATGCAAGTTCAGAATAAATATATGTGTCTAATATTAATTGTAAGCATTAAGCACTAAGATCTAGTTCTGCCCATTGTGCTCTATAGGATCTTGAGCTAAAGTGCCAGGTTTCATCATGATCAGTGCTAGTGTTAAAGTTATACTGAAGGAGAGGGGCCGATTGTTGTCCCATTGTCTCGGGCTACACATTGCACTGTCCTAAAGTTCAATCTGTTTTCAAACCCCCCTGTAGTTCCTAAGTTATTGGTAAAAGTATTAGAGCATTGGAGGTGCAGATAAAAAGAGAAACAGTGGGTGTGGCAACAGTGATATGATGTAAGCACACTGTGATGAGTGTGAGAGGACAGAGGAGGGCGTGGTTTCAGAGCTGCTGAGAGAGGCAGCCAGAACGTCTGGGCAGGGAGTGGGGGGGGGGGGTTCCTTTCTTGGTCCACTGAAGGTTTGTTGATAGACCAGATCAGCAGGGTGGGGACTGAAAGCTGAATGGGGAAGTGATTTCCTCACTAAGGAAACAGACGGAGCAGGAAGCCCAGAGCTGCAGCCACTCAGTGAAATAAGCTACTCATTTTTATTTTTTAACTTCTGACTTGACGAACACTTTAAATAAGACGCTAGCCGGTGGCCGCATCGGTGCTGCCATTTTTTTCTTGAATCCCACACTGAGGCGCTTCAGGGAACAGGGCTCCCCATATCATTACATTGTTAATTAAATAATTGTTATTTGGTTATAAGGTAGAGGATAAAAATGATAGGAACATGTACTGCCAGATTGGTCTTACCCATCATGGCGGTTCCCAGCAGCTGCCAGAAACTATGGGTGTTATTTAAGAAACGCTTTCGCCAGGTAGTGCCACGTAGCGTCGGGTAAGTGCCGGGTGCAGTATGTGAAAACCACATTTAAGAAACCCAATCTGGTGAGTGCCTCTAAGAGCGACATGTATCATCACATGTATTACTAGAGGCGGCTCAGTGTATAGCGCTGGCGCTCTAGGTTCAGCAGCGCCATGTAGTACCTGTCACTCAGTAGCGCTCTCCCATACATTTCAATGCTGTTTTATTTGGTTGTGTATAAATAGTGTGTTACTAAAGTAAAATGTAATTTGTTTTGGCTCAAATCATTGTGTGGCCTCTCCTGCCCGGCAACCAAACACTTTTATTGTTTTTTTAATGCAGAATTGTATGTGCAGGTCGGCCATTGCAGTGTCATTGTCACAGTGTTAAAACAATGTCATTCCATATGTTTTCGCTCTGGTGCTGGTGAATATGTGTTGAGAAACAGACTTTTATCACATAGCTTCTGGCGCTCATCGCTAGAGCACCCAGTTTTAGAGCGCCGGAGCCGGACGCACTTAACTGGAGCTACCTATCATTTGCTGCAGCATTGTCCTGTTGTTAGATGTAGCATAGCCTTGGGCGCTTTGACTCGGGCTAGCATTCGCGATTGGCTCTGCAGTGAATCAGGGAGAGCGCTTTTACAGCGGCCACATTTGTCTGCCCGCTAGTCTAAGTCACAGCACCCGACACCCGCTTGCAGCGCCTACTAGCGGTCGCTCTAGGCGCCGCTATATAGACGCTCACATGGCAATACGTGGCTCTAGTCTGAAATCAGCCTCTATGCTTCATGGTCATGCGGCCAATCTAGCCTGTTGAGGATCCAAAGGGTAACGCTATAGATTAGCAGACCCTCCTAATCCTGACTTTCAGTGTGTAAATATATTATACAGGGAAAATGTAGAATAAACTTGACTGTCACCTAGTTTATTATACAATTAGTCTAGTCTAGATTAGTTTGGGTAGCTTCTAGACTGGGGGGGGGGGAGATGAACAGCCCTTAGAGTTGTCTCTTTCTCTGATGCCACTTACTGCAGAGATTTCTATTGATTGGGGTTCGCTACAAAGGTCTTTCCTGTGATTCCCGGTGTGTGTAATTCCCTGTGTCTGTGTGTTCCTCCTAGTTTTTAGACTTTAGACAGTATGTCACTGAAGACAATAAAATGGTACTTTTTTACTCCTGAGAAAAGTAGAGACTTTAGTAACTTTAGTAGTAACTTTATACGGGCGCTGTAGCACAGATAATGGATATTCAAGGGTAGCTCAAAATACCATTAATGTGCTCTTGCCATGCCAGTAACATCAATTAGTTCTTATTATCCATCTTTTTTCTAGACGTTTGCTGATCAAATCTTTGGAATCTTTAACTGGACAATCCCGCTGGCTGTGGCTCTGTCATGCTTCGGAGGTCTGAATGCTTCCATTCTCGCTGCTTCCAGGTAACAAGCATGTCATTATAGTGCAACTGCTACAGAAAAACAGGTTTCATTTCAATTGACTATTGTTCCCAGCTGATTCATTGAACCTGACACACCCTGCCGATTAGTATGGCAATAGGAGCTATTAAATAGTAGTTATTAAACCATTTTTTCTACCTAAAAACAAAAGTTTGGGGCCACTGTATGGCTTGGCGTGGCTTTGCAATCTAAAAACAAACAGGCATTTTAAAACAATTAACTACATATACAGCACAGCAATGGCTTCATCAGTCACCAGGCTTTTCTGCCCACTTAAAGTGGACCAAAACCCAGGATTTTGACTACCCTGGGTTTTAGTCCTTGCCCCCGGGGCCCCCCCGATCAGGATTCCCCTCGCTGTATGAAACCCCACAGATCGCCAATGCCAACTCACCTCTTCCTGGTCCTATGGTGCATGCGCGACCGCTTGTCCAATCAGCACACTCGGATCCGCTGACGTCACATCGTCTAAGACGAGCAGATCTGAGCGCGCTGACGGCCGCATTCCCCGATTCCCTCTAACAGGAAGTGTGCCTGCGCTGGCCATTCACAAATGCAAAAGGTAAGCGTATGGGGCTTTCACACAGCGGGGCATCGCAATTTTGGAGGCCCCTGGGAAGAGGGAATTGATCAGCCCGGGAATCTTATAGATTTGGGCCAATCGTGGTGGGTTTTGGTCCACTTTAAGCTGGGCCCCATGCATACTCCACTGGCTGGCTGTAGTAAGCGATCCTTCCCCTAATGACAAGATGGTGGAATCCATTGCTTATTGGGATGGGCGGGCACCTTGATTGACAACACTGAATCCCTTTAGATCAATGCTGCTTGATGAGATGTCTGAGGGTAAAGTGAGTATTTTTTTTGCCTATAACCAGCCTATAAGTCAACTCTGACTTATCAGGCCTCAACTCCAGCTTCAGACTCCCAACGCCTTCTTAATGGTCCATAACTAGTAATGTACTGTAGTACAATGGTAACGTTGTGCTTTTTCTCATCATTATATAAGCAATCAGGCTACTTAGATAGAACATTCAGCAAATTATTATCATTACTAAACAAATAATTCCCTGCCACGTAATAACATGGAGAAATACTAACCTTTGTCCTCTACAGCTCCTTTGTGCAGCGCCGCTGTCTTTATACTTATCACTCAGGGAGATCAAGCGAATCCACCATCCATCACCTGGCAAACTTGGTGCCGTTCATCATATGGCTTTATGCCCTCATGACACACCTACTTCATCCATTGCAAAGAAGGGGGTGTGCCGAGACGAGGCATGTTAGAACAACCTTGGCACATCCTCTCTATTGCAGTGAATGGAGTAGGTTGTGTGGGGGCATAAAGAAGGCGCCATGGACGCCTCCTCTGATGCTAGAATATGAAAGATGCTGCCACTGCATGGAGGAGCTTTGGCGGGCAAAAGTTTTTTTTGTTACTGCCTGGACAATCCCTTTAAATTCCTATTAGTTTCAGACATTGTAACAGCATGAAGACACTAAGTATATGGGGCAGAAGATTGGAGAACTCATTATTCTCTTTAAAAAAAGCCTGATGTTACCATTTGACTACAGGAAATGTATTACTAATTATTGGCCATTTATGAAAGAGTTGGAGCCTGATAAAATTGAGAGTAAGGGGGGAGGTTTCAAACAGCGGGGATGCCCCGGGGGAAAGGACCAAAACCCAGGATAGTCAAAATTCTGGGTTTCGGTCTACACAAACAGTGATTCCTCTTCAAGTAAAAACGTATGGAGGTGTTTCTGTGGATCAATTCCTTGACTTCTTGACAATAAAATGGATGTTACAGTTTCTTGAAATGTTTTATTGATTACAGAAGAGAACTGCTTTTGCTGAACTTTTCTGCATTATATCACAGGCTCTTTTTTGTTGGATCTCGAGAAGGACACCTTCCTGATGCGCTCAGTATGATCCATGTGGAGCGATTCACCCCGATTCCAGCTCTTCTGTTTAATGTGAGTGCCTGTAAAGTCACACAATTAAAGGGACCTTCTAGGCAAAGGGTTAAAGTGGACCAAAACCCAGAACTTTGACTATCCTGGGTTTTCGTCCTTGTCCCGATTGGGGATGCCCCGCTGTGTGAAATCCCCCAGATCGTCTGAACTAACTCACCTTTCCACGGTCCTATGGAGCATGTGCGGCCTCTCTTCCAATCAGCGCGCTCATACTCGCTCCCGCCTCTTCGTCTAACAGCTCGTCTGGCTGCCACATCCCCTGCCCCTCCTGGCACGGGCACGGTCCCTGCTAAAGGGATAAAGGGGATGCACCATTGGACCGGAAAAAAGGGTGACCTGGGCGGTTTCACACCAGGGGGCATCCCGATTCTGAATGCCATGGGGGGGAGGGAATCTAGCGGCCCTGGAATCTTACAAATTCCGGGCTGTCATGGCATGGGTTTTGATCCACTTTAAACGAGTCTGCTTTCCACATTGCTGGCTGTCATGGGCTGTATCTTTCATTTACAAGCACTTTGCATTCCTTGATAAACCCTAAAGAACGCAGTCCCTTCTGCGGACTTATATTTCTGGGACCCCAAAATGATCTGACTTCTTAAGGGACCCTCGCATTGAAACTTGAACCGTGAATGGGTCATAATCTGCTTCTGAGGGGGCCCTGCAGAAGGGACAGAGTTCACTGGGAGTTATTGAGAAATATAAAGCATGCTGAATAAAAGCTGGATAAAAGATGTAGCCCCTGACAGCCAGCATGGAGAGAGCAGAAAGCAGGATAATGTAACGCTTTGCTTGGAATGGCCCTTTTACCTTTCAATTATTTATATTGGCCCTAACATCACGGGCCTGAATGTGTAGCAATGGATCCTGAGAAACCTGTATCCGAGGTGAAGCCCAGTAACGGCAAAGTGATGCCTCAGCTCAATGCAGGTAAAAGTAGTGACTACCACATAACAGTCATAGTACAATACTGTATGTATAACATGTGAACTGATATGTAATTTGTTCTGACAACCAAATCCTATCAATGCCCTGTCATCTAAGATATTGTTTGTATTCTATGATTATGTGTACCTGTGTTTCTATTAGGAGCCTGGAAAACAAAAGTGTTTGCATTGGTGGCTGCAGTGTGTAGATGACCTGAATCTACTAATGCGTTAGGTGTAGTGCTATATACCATATTTTTTGCCCTATAGGACGCACCTAGGATTTGGGGGAGGAAAAAAAGGCTAAAAATATATAAAACCAAAAACGCACCATTACAGACAGTGTGGCATTCCCCTATCCCATTCCCATAGGCAGTGTGGGATGCCCCCATCCCATAGACAGTGTAGCACGCCCCCATCCCATTCACCGTATACCCAGTGTGGCATTCCCCCCTCCCATTCCCCATATAGGCAGTGTGCATCCCCCCCCTTCTATTCCCCATATACCCATTGTGGCACCCCCCCTCCCATTCCCCATATAGGCAGTGTGCATCCCCCCCCTTCTATTCCCCATATACCCATTGTGGCACCCCCCCTCCCATTCCCCATATAGGCAGTGTGCACTCCCCCCCTCCTATTCCCCATTTAGGCAGTGTGCTCCCCCATTCCCATAGGCAGTGTGGAATCCCCTCCCCCCATTATCTTAGGCTGTGTGGCATCCCCCTCCCCCCATTCCCATTGGCTGTGTGGCATCCCTCTATCCCTCTCCCCCCATTCTCATTAGCTGTGTGGCATCCCCCTCCCCCTATCTCCATTGGCTGTGTGGTATCCCTCTATGCCTCTCCCCCCATTCCCATTGGCTGTGTGGCATCCCCCTCCCCCTATTCCCATTGGCTGTGTGGCATCCCCCTCCCCCTATTTCCATTGGCTGTGTGGCATCCTCCTCTCCCCCCGCTGAGCAGCCGGCTCTGTGAGTCGGGTGTGCGTGGCCTGCGCTGCGTCAGCATCGGCCACGCCCACCTGATTCACGGAGCTGGCCATAAGAAGCAGCGGCGGGCAATAGTAGCTTCGGGGCCAGAGACAGCGCCCACCGCTCCTCCATCTGCTGCCCCTTCCTGGCCAGGGCAGGGCAGCGGGTGGGCGTGGCCTGCACAGACTCGGTGCAGGCCACGCCTATTTACTGCATGGACCTGGGTGCTCGCATGCCCCGGACGGACGAGGCAGCAGATGGAGGAGTGGCGGGCGCTGTCTCTGGCCTCTCGCAGAGTGACGGGAGCGCCGGGAACGGGTGAGTTTTATTTATTTTTTTTACATTCACCCGATAAGGCGCCACTGACATTTTCCCCTCACTTTTGGGGAAAAATAAGTGTGCCTTATAGGGCTAAAAATATGATATATATATATATATATATATATATATACACACCACCAATTAGATAAGTTCCAAAGGAGGAAGGAACTTAGTTAAAGAAGACTGTTACTATGTAGGAAATAGGAAGGACCAGACTTCCCTTTGTGCTAATTTAAAATGTCACTGCACACCCGTGTCAAGATCTTAATTGGCAGTGCCAGCATCCCAACAGGATGCCTCTGTGACTTGCTTTCCCCTGCTTGTCCTGTTGGGTCATAATGAACATACTGATTGGCTGATAGCTGGAGGCAGGGGAGCATGGGTATCTGCATCACGTTTGGACAAACCTTTTAAAGCAAGTTGGGGGAAGCTGCCATTAAACCGGACCTTCAGCATCATTTATTGAAAAGCCCACACCGTTAAATTATTCCCCAGCATCTAAAACTAATATATTTTACGTTTTTAGATGCTTACTTTTTATTTTTTCCCCCACTGGGGTTCAACTTTAGGATATGGGCGCTGCCATCTTACCTCAGAAGCATCACATATTGAGGAGAGGAGAGACGAGGGGGGCGGGTTATAGCTGTGCTTTGCACAGACAGAGCAGAGCTGGGGTCAGGAAAAGGACAGCAATCCCAGAATGCAGGGCAGCACAGTCAGAAGACACTGTTTGCAGACAGCTTGAGACTCCATGGGCCGCCATCTTGGACGTTTAAAGGCTCATAACATGCAGTAGATGCAGGTAGGATGATTTTGAATGTCAGCAATCTGTATGTACAGGGTGGGGGAAACATACAAGATGGGCTCTTATTTAGAGGCAAGGTCCGCTTTAAATTTCCGGTGCGCTAATGGTTCTGATTGTTATATAGACCTAGACCAGCACTTAGGCCAGGAGATGAACTGATTCAGGCCCTCCATAAAGATGTATATGAAATGGAAAATTAAATACATGTTACTTGCCTTTATAAGTATATTTGGGCATAGAACAATGTATTATTTTACTGCCACACTTTGTCTGTCTGGGAGTGAAGCAGTTAATGCTGATTCAGCAGTGGCTTTAAACCAGTGGCTTGCAAAGGGAATATTTCATCACAGAAAGGGAAGTAGTTGTGCATATGTCAGTCAGAGGAAAGGTAATTAAGGCTTTGTCAGCATCTAGATCAGCATGAAAGGCGTTCATTACAGTAAGTGTGGCTGCCATAAGCTCAACTCCTTCCATACTGTCCCCACTGCCAGGCTGAATCTACTTGTTAATGGCTGAATGCACCCCCGGTAACCCAGGAAAAGTGTAGATACCTGCTGGTCCCTTGGGTCCCGAATATCAAAAAACAAGCAACATGAAAGGAATATTCCTAACTAACCTCCAGGATAGTTCGACCCCATGTAGCCCCACAGGGTGACTCTCCACCCATCTTCTGCTGTCAGCCATGATTCTGGCAGCATGCACCTCTGCCTTCAGTTTGGAAGGGTAAGCTTGGAGTCCTGAACAGAGTTGCAGCCCGGTGGGGGAAAGGATAATAAGTGACTAAAAACTTAAAATGTATTAATTTTAGATGCTGGGAAATAGTTTTTTAAGGGTTTGGGCTTTTCATTAAATCATGCTGAAGGTCCGGTTTAAATGGACTAAGAGGCAATTTTAAAGGTACAGTACAGCATTGCAATACAGCAGTTTAATTCTCTGTATCCATAGTATAGTAATAGTAATTTGTATTTTCTTGCTTAGGCAGCAAGTCTAAAAAAATGAGGAATTTTCTGAGCAAGGTGTAACTATCATGTGTTTGCAGGGTGCGATGGCTCTGGTGTACCTGTGTGTTGAGGACATCTTCCAGCTCATCAATTATTACAGCTTTAGCTACTGGCTGTTTGTCGGCTTATCTATTGCTGGGCAAATGTATTTGCGATGGAAGGAGCCAGACAGACCTCGGCCACTGAAGGTTAGTATTTTACATGCACAGATGCACAGTGTTTGTAAAAGATTTGTCTTTGTTCCACACGTTCTTCAGCTTTCCCTAAAAAGGCCTAGACCAGGGGTACTCAACCACTTCTTGTATAGGTCCATGGTGAGAGGTGAAGATCCGGGCAGGGGGTTGTCGTGGGGGCGGGTGGATAGTTAGAAATCAGCGCACTGGGGGGGGGGGGGGGGCTATATATTCCTCAGGCAAAACTAAAAGGGGCTGGGCAGCAGGACCGGATTGGATTGGGCAAGAGACAGAGAAACAAAGTGTGTACCTTGCAATGCCACTTCCTGTCCATACAGTACTTTATATTGCAATGCTCATGACACTGGCAGGGAGACTAAGCAATACATCGCAATACATCGCCGATCAAATAAAGAGAGCAGTGGTGAGCACAGTAACACAGAAACAACTGAATGCAGGGCTCCAGAAATCTGGCGCCGAGGTCCGCTAGTTGAGTACTGATGGCCTAGACTCTAAAACAACCCCCCTCCCCCATCTTCATCTTCACACCGCCCTACTCTAGTCCTGTTTTCACTATATCCAGTCCAGGTCGTCTCAGAAGTGATGACAGATGGGTAATCCAACGCTAGGTGGCGCTTGACTGCAGGATCAAAAAGCTGTAGCTTCTCCCAGCCCCCTATAAAAACAGGTGTCTCTCTATGATTCCCCAGTGTTCTTCCTGCAGTCTGCTGCATAAGGATCATATGGATACTCTCTCCTGGAATACTGCAGCTGAGCGGGGCCTCCTAGCCCGTCGGCCACTGCATCCTTATTGCCACCGTTCCCGTGGACCCACTACTGCCTCCCAGCTTCGGCTGATCGGGACGGTGAAGGTAGGGTGAACGCCGAGGTCAGGCGTTGGCAGAGCTAGGCTCTGGGCCGCAGACCCTGCCCAAAGGGTAGCCGGCCATAGGCTGATGGTGAGCCTATGTAGGGGCGAGAGGAACCACCTTATGCCCACGAGGTTTATTCCCTTCCTGCCCCACAAGCTTTATTGTTGTATTGTGCTGGTGTTTTACTTGACTGGTCTGCTGTCCCTTGCGTCTTGATGTTTTTTACATATTTTTTACCTCACATACTCACCCTCCTCGCTCCTTCATCGCTCCGCTCTCTCCCCTCTCCTTCATGCTGCCCCGCTGTGATGGGGGGGGACGTCTGCACTGCACAGGCGGAGTATGTCTGGGTGCGCGCGTGCTGCCGGCCCCGATTTTCGGGCCGTCGGGGGGGGGGGGGGGCTGCAGGGCCACACGATGACGCTTTTCGCGTCATGGTAGTGCGGCCCACCCCTCGTGGAATGTGTGCTGCTGGCTGATCCGCGCCATCTCCTCCTCCTGCGCGCTGCTGTCGTCTCTGCCTGCCTCCTGAGCGGTATCGTGAGTCCCTCTGATATTGTCTCTTATGCGCTGGGCATGTGCTGTGGGATGCTTATACTTGTTTCACATTGTGTCTTCCAGGTGGGCCCCTTGATATTAAGGGTTGTGGTTCCTCTCAGCCTGAACTTTCGGGGTTCATCTGCCTATCGCTCCTTTCGAGGAGGAAGGGGCTCTTCATTTTCAGGTGCTCGCAGGGATTCCTGGGGACGAGGTAGGTCCCGCGGCCGACCCAATCCCTCCTGGGGATCCAACTCCAAGCCCCCTGCCAAGGCCCCTCAGGCATGAGGGGGCGCCCTCACCCATCCGGGTGGGGGGACGGCTTCTGCTATTTGCTCACGTCTGGAGACAGCATGTCTCGGATCAGTGGATTCAGGAGGTGGTTCCTCCAGTTACAAAATAGAGCTGGCAATTTGGCCGCCCTCAAGATTTCTTCGGATTTCCCAGAACCCATTGACGGCACAAGGCCTGCGAATGGCCGTCCAACACCTTCTGCTGTCAGGTGTGATTTGTCCCGTGCCTCGGCAGGAACGAGGTCAGGGCTTTTACTCCAATCTGTTCATGGTGCCCAAGAAGGACGGCACGCTGAGACCCATCCTGGACATGAAGGGTCCCAACAGGTTTGTCAGAGTCAGACATTTCCGCATGGAGATCTTACGGTCCGCAGTGAGCTCACTTCGACCCGGCAACTTCTTGACCATGGTGGACATCAAGGATGCTTTTCTGCACATTCCTATATTCCAGGGGCATCAGAAGTTCCTGAGGTTTGCGCTGGGGGATCAGCGCTACCAGTTTGTGGCGTTGCCATTCGGGATATCCTCAGCCCCCCGTTTGTTCACCTAGGTGCTGGCGGGCGTCATGGCTATCCTGAGAATCCAGGGCATTCGCGTGCTGCCTTATCTGGTCAATTTACTGATTGCTGCTCAGTCTCTTCATCAGGCCGAGAGCGACACCCGGACGGTGTTGTCCACTCTCGAGGATTTCAGTTGGGTAGTCAATTACCCCAAGTCTTCAGTCACTCCCTCGATGGTGAGGTCTTTTCTGGGCATGACGTTGGACACCTCTCAGGCCAGGATGTTCCTGCCACAGCAGACGGTGGTGGGTCTTCAGACGCAGGTGCAGGCCTTGCTGTCTTGTTAGCAACCATCTGTCCGTCTGGGGATAAAACTTGTGGGCCTTATGGTGTCAAGCTTCGAGACAGTGCCCCTTTGCTCAGTTCCACATGAGACCTCTTCAGTTGAATCTGTTGACCGGTTGGGATCGGACGCAGGAGTCACTGGAACAGGAGTTTTCACTGTCTCCCCTAGCCAGGCAGTCCCTCTTGTGGTGGCTGGACTCCAGAAATCTGCTGGTAGGCAAGTCATTTCTGACTCCACGGTGGGAGATTGTCACCACGGACGCCAGTCTGAACGGCTGGGGAGGCTTTTGGCTGACGCAGAAGATCCAGGGTCAGTGGGGGCCGCAGGAGGCCCACTTACTCATAAATATCTTGGAGTTGAGAGCGATCCGGTTGGTGCTTCTTCACTTGACTCCCTTATCTAAGGGGTTGTGCGATTCAGGTTCGCTCGGACAATCAGACGGCGGTCGCCTACATAAATCACCAAGGCGGAACTCGGAGCAAGCGAGCCCTCAAGGAGGTGACCCAGATTCTGACTTGGGCAGAGGAGAATGTTCCCTGCATCTCGGCGGTTTACATTCCTGGGATAGAGAACCAGGAGGCAGACTCCCTGAGCAGGAGTGCCTCACGCCTGGGGGAATGGTCTCTCAGCAACAAGATCTTTCACGCTCTGGGTCTCCGCTGGACGTGGACCTATTTGCATCCAGACACAATCACAAGCTCCTGAGATTCGTCTCCCTGTCGAGAGATCCTCTGGCCTTTGCCACAGACGCTCTGGCGATTCCTTGTACGGAGTTCAGGCTCCTTTATGTGTTCCCTCCGTTTCCACTCCTGGGCCGAGTGCTGTGCAAGATAGCCCAGGAGGGGGTACCAACCATCCTGGTGGCTCCTCGGTGGCCGAGGCGGAGTTGGTTCGCGGACATAATTCAGATGTCAGTCGATCACTACCTCATGCCCAACGACCCAGGGCTTCTCACGCAGGGGTCGCTGTGGCACCCCAATTTACAGATGCTGGCTTGACTGCCTGGCTATTGAAACATCAATCCTGACGGAAAAGGGGCTGTCAGCCACGGTTGTTCAGACCATGATTCAGGCGCGGAAGAAGTCTTCTTCCATGATATACTACAGTTTAGCATGCCTACATTGCTTGGTGTGAATCCAAGAGCTTTCCTTGTCGCACTTTTTCTATCTCTAGAATTTTGGAGGTTTTACAACACGGCTTAGACTTGGGTCTCCAGCTGAGCACCCTCAAGGGCCAGGTCTCGGCCTTGGCCATCTTTTTCCAAAAATCCTTTGCCAATCGTAGACTGATCAAGACCTTTTTCCACGGAGTTACCCATGTACGCCCACCGCGTAAGCCTGTATTACCAGTGTGGGACTTCGATCGGTGCTTTCTGCTCTCCAGAGTCCCCCCTTTGAGCCCTTGTGTGATGCTGCATTGTCTATTTTGACCCTAAAGGTGGTATTTTTGGTAGCTATCACCTCGGTTCGTCGCGTGTCAGAGCTGGCCGCGCTTTGTATGAAGCCTCCTTACTTTGAACGGCATAGGGATAAGGTGGTGTTTCGCTTTAAACCTGATTTTTTGCTAAGGTTGTGTCTCCTTTTCACCTAAATGAGGAAGTTGTCTTGCCTTCCTTGTGTCCAGCTCCGACTAACTCTAAGGAAAGGACCCTCCATTCTCTGGATGTGGTCAGAGCCTTTAAGTACTACCTGGTTGCAACTGAGTCCTTCAGGAAGTCAGATTGTAGGCACTCTGGATCTGGTTGCTATAGCATAGTGCGCCAGACGCTGTGTGATTAAAGTCTGTTTTTGAACACATATCCACCAGTAACAAAGCAAAAACACATGGAATGACATTGTTGTAACATTGTGACATTAATACTTTAATGCCAGACCTGTAATGACAATTCTGCATAAAAATATTAAAAATCAAAAACGTTTTAAAAAATGACTCCTAGGCCAGGAGAGGTCACACAATTATTTGAGAGAAAAAAAAAATAAATTAAAAACGAAAAACCCTGACGCTACATGGCGCTGTTAGAGTCGCTCACCAGATTCGCCTTCTTAAATGTGGTTTTGCGTACAGCGCCCAGCGTTCACCAGACGCTGTCTGCCGCTACGAGGCACTACCTGGCACTATCCCTTGATGAATAAACCCCTAGGTCTTTCTGAAGTGGCTGCTATAGATTCAGTGACACAGGGTGCAGTTTCCGTCACCCAGTTACTGCAACATCTGCTCTGTCCTTTTGTCTAGGTGGCATAAAAACCCAAAGGGCACTTAACCGTCAGCCCAAAATTTACCCCACAGGCTGCTGTCCTCCGGCTTCAGACCTGCCAGCTTCAGTGCTGACAGCATGCTTCTCCCCAGCTTTCAGCGCCCCTTGCTAAAATCAAATGGTCACATGATGCACCCCCTGCTGCCAGGGCTTGCAGCAATCAGGAGAGATGTCTGCTGTTGACACGGAGCACTGACATTTGCAGGACTCAGTGGGATCAAATCTGCAGGCTGGGAGGTAGGTGCTCTTTGCTGCCTGGAATGGGATTGAATATATATATAACATGTATACTTCATTTTATACACATTAGAACATGAACCTAAACCCTTCATGGCAACTCTGTGGCAATGGATCACCTCTCCAAGGCTTTGCTTAAAGTGAACCAAAACCCAGGATTTTGACTATCCTGGGTTTTGGTCCTTTCCTTCGATCGGGTGCCCCACAGCATGAAACCCCCCAGATTGCATCCCCTGCTTCCCTCTAACAGGGAGCGTACCCACACCGTCCATTCACGAATGCCATGGACCGGGAAGCAAGGTAAGTGTATGGGGCAACCTGGAGGGTTTCACACAGCGGAGTATCCTGATCTTCGATGCCCCGGGGGGGAATAGATCGGCCCGGGGATTTTATAGATTCCTGGGCCGATTGCCGTGGATTTAAGTATATACCGACCCTTTGTTCATTGTGCTCCATCTGCAGGAGCTTCACCCCCCCTTCAGTTGGATCATCACAAGTGGCAGTAGAGAGTCAGTAATTAATGGAGTTTGGGTCTACCTTTATAGAGTATAATCAGATGGTCCAGGAACTTTGCCCCATACCTCCCGCACTCCATTTCTTATCTAGCACTTCTTGGAATAGGGTTGGGCTGCTGCATCATGTATCTCTTTTTTCCAATAGGAAGGCCCACATTGCAGGGACCTTTTCTGAATGGCCTTGCCACCTATAGAGTACTTGCTCTGAGAAACAAGCCCATGTTTACTTGTCCCATGCTGACAGCCTGTGCCAATTGTGTTTTTTCTTTCAGCTGAGCTTGGTGTTTCCAGTGATATTTTGCCTCTGCACTGTGTTCCTGGTGGCTGTGCCCTTATATAGTGACCTGATAAACTCGCTTATTGGAATAGCCATCGCGCTTTCTGGTGTGCCAGTCTACTTCCTTCTTGTACGGGTCCCTGAGAAGAAGAAACCGATTTGGCTGAGACGAGCAGCAGGTAAAACACATGTCATGTTTGTTCTGCTATAGAAAAACAAGCCTAATTTGACCACGCTTTAACTGTAATAGTTTCCTTTATTTTCTTGTAGCTGCTGTCACTCGCTACACTCAGATCTTGTGCTACTCTGTTATCACTGAGATGGATTTGGAAGAAGAAGAACTGACAGCAAAATCTGACTGAGAGACACAGTCACTGCTTTAGATCACTCCTCAGGAACCTCATTTGTCTCCTAATTTATTTCTTACACTGGATGGACAGATTTTTTTATGCTGTGGAAAGCTTAAATGCAGAGTGGCTGCGGGGCAGTGCTCTGGAGGGAAGCTGGCTTCATTTCTCCCTGGCAGGGGAAAGGTTAATCATTGTCTCCCACTGGAAGTTGCTTTCCTCTCATTTGGGAGGATGATACGCAGTGCTGGCCCACGCACGGAGGGGGTTAAGTCCGTAAGTGTACAGCTATCTTCTATGAACCAGTCTGGAGAGCTGAAGTTCTCATGACCTTGGTGTGCCTTACATGGCTGAGCAATTTTGCACTGTCTGGAAACCTACTATCAGGCCTTGGCTGTCATTGAACAGCTGGAATAAAGATGTAACAAAACTCAAAAAGGAACATTGCAGTCATTTTGTTTTTAGAACCTTAATATGTCTCCCATTAGTTTATGTTTGGTGGCTGTAAATTGTTGAACCTTTGGTAAGCAGTTTACTATAATAAAGGGTGGATTTTGTGAAAACCCAGATTAGACTCCTAATACCACACACACAGAGACCACTCATGCTTCATGTATACAAGTTCCATTCATTCACACCTGTCCACACTGGTCTAGTCTCTCCATACATGACCCCCATACCTGTGCATTCTACATATACCATAAATGTAGCAGAATGCCTTACTGGGAGCCCAATGCTGCTCACACACATTCAGTATGGTCCAATTATGCAAAGCACTTGGCTACCACCACAAGTCCATATGTAGGGCTTTAATGGGGGAGGGTGGCTGTTAATCTGGATATACTGTATACTTGTCAGGTGATCTATACGCCAATGAAGTCTGTGACCCTTCCTCCTAGTAAACTGAAAAGGGTCCCTAAAGTCAGCTGCCAGTTCTTATCAGAAATTCAAAAAGCATAACATATAGACAATGGCATAATAATGAAAGGATGGTGGATCCTAAAAATATTTAGAAGTAGTGGAGGCATCAAAAGACAGAGAGCCCTCTGGTGGGGGGCAGCCAGGCAAAGTACCCCCCTCCCTTTCCTGATCTTGCCTATGGTATGTGTGTATGCAGGTGCTATCTAAGCAGAGGTCATACAGGATTGGCTCCAGACTACCAAACTCCCTTCAGAAATGCATCCCTTCCAACGCAAGTATATGTTCCTAGGAATAACCAACTGCTATCGGCACTTAGGAGATCATTTAAGGAGGGACAGGCCAAAAAATCATAAAGAAGGACTATCGCAACGACTATCTTTCCCCCTTAATACACTCAAACCTGTCGCCCATAGATGTTATTCCTACCAGGAGAAGACAACCACAGGCTTGGTGTGAGTTTTATTCATTTCGTGTGTATATTAATGACCCCTTCTCTCATTAGCCGACATGTTTGTATAGGTTTTTAATAATACACAATTTCGCTATACACCTGCTTTAACCCTTTAAATGCCAGCTACAGGAATTTCCTATAGCTGCCTCTCCTTCAGTTGAGTGGCAGCTACATAGCTGGCATTTTACCCAATTTAAAAGCCAAAAAAAAGAAAAATGCTCACTTATGTGCAGGATTCAGCAGTAGGGGGTCTCCGATCCAGGAGGATCTGAGGCAGGAGAAAGCCTGTTATCTGCCCCCTCCCATGCTTCTGAAGGTGCGGCCGCCGCAGGGAGGGGCTTTTATAGGAGGAGTGGGATAACGTCATCCCTCTCCTCCACTATAACAGCTGCTTCTGGCACCGGCAGATCTATCAGATGCTGGTAGTGATCAGTGCAGAGCGGGTGTGGGTGCAGGGCTCTCTGATCCCCTGTCTCAGCACCCAGCTTCTGCTGATCACTACCAGCTGTCAGCATTGCAAGGGGGATTGTTGCGGGGCAGTGCTTAACAATGGCTTAAAGGTAAGTAAAAAAAAAAATACATTTTAATATCATCTTTGCTGTGTGTTTTTGTTTAACCCTTTGTGAACCTGTAAGTGGTCCATGAGACCACTTACGATACCAATTCACAAGGCTCAGGGTCTGGCAAGTCACCTGCAGCGGGTAGCTTACCATTAACCTCTGGCCCCATTACTTGCCTCCCCAAAGCGGGGGGCTCTGGCCCCTGCACCCTGGTCATAGCTACAGCCTGGGCTGGCTTTCGTCACACGGGGGGTTTACGGGTTGTTTTTCTTGAGTGTACATAGTAGTTTCTCCGGGCTGGAAAGGGTATCTACCGGTACATATGTGGTACCACTGTAACCAGGAGAAAGGGGGCTTTTACATACAATGATGATTTCATTGAAAAACCTACATTTTTTTTTATTCTATGAGATTCCCAGGCGATCGATTCCCTCCCCCGGGGGCACCCCGGTAGCACGCTTGGACCCGCTCCCACCGCTTCGTTCAAGAGCTGGTCTAAATGGAGGAAGTGGCCACTGCTCGTGCAGTTGGTCCAGGTGAGAAGATGAGTTCCTGGGCGACCTTGGGGGTTTGACACAGCAGGGCATTCCGATTCTGGATGCCCCGGAGAGAAGTAATCAAGTGGCCCTTGATTCCAGCCTATAGATTCCAGCCTTCGGATTGTGAGTTTTGGTCCACTTTAAGGCTGACAGCGAGCCCCACACATATGCCAGATCGCATCCACCATCTATTCATTGCAATGAAATGGACGGCGCTGCGTGACTGGCACGAGGGGCGGAGGTGGCGTGCGAGCTGCTTGAAGGCGAGTGCCTGTTGCTTTGGTCTTAGTAACCCTTTAACATTATTGCCATACCCAAAAGCTGGGATGGTTTCTCCTGTGGCTGCTCTGTGGGTGCAAAGCAGGAAAAGCGCTTCATTAAACACAATAAAAAGTGTTCTTATGATAGTGAGAAATGTATAAAGATAAACAGACATGCAGAGACACCTGCCCTGCATAGTGAATGGAACATGTCCAATCTGTTCCTCAGAACAGGTATAGAACGTGGCAGCCCTGGCTGAAGAACAGGAGACAATAATACAATTCTGTGATTACTCACCTGTAGAATTGGTATTATGAGTATACAGTACGTCCTGCTCCAAATATAATACTTACAATCGGGTTATACTCCGCCGGTTGGCGCTGGACTGCAGAGACATTGAAAATAGGCTCCTCCCGGCCCCTCAAATACCCGGAGACCTCCCACAAATCCCCAGCATTGAAAAGCAGTTAACGAGAAGCCGGGAGAATTAAACAACCCAAACTATCAACTATAACAATAACAATCACCATACAGGGGATCCAAGATAATGCAAAACCAAGGGTGGGGTGGAGCAGGACGTACTGTATACTCATAATAACAATTCTACAGGTGAGTATTTCACAGAATTGTATTATTCTTAGTATACAGTACGTCCTGCTCCAGAAAGATTACTTACACTCGGGACATCCAATAGCAGTGTCCATAAAGTACCACTGCCGCCTGCAGAACCTTTCGGCCAAAAACAGCGTCAGCTGAGGCCCTAACATCAACCTTGTAAAACTTTGAAAAGGTATGAACAGAAGAACAAGTAGCGGACTTTCAAACTTGTTCAACAGAAGCCTGGTGCTGAAAAGCCCAAGAGGCCCCAATAGCACGAGTAGAATGAGCAGTAAGGCGGAAGGGAGGATTCTTCCCCTTAGCAGAGTAGGCCTGAATCACAGCCTGACAAATCCACTTGCTGATAGTAGACTTGGCAGGAGCCAAACCCTTCCTAGGACCAGAAGGGACCACAAAAAGAGCATCAGTTTTCCTGAAAGGTGCAGTAGCCACCAGATAGTACTTCAGACACCTAACCACATCCAAAGAGTGCAAAACTCTCTCCTTAGCATTGCTAGGATTAGGGCACAAAGAAGGAAGAACAATATCCTGATTCAAATGAAAGGCAGACACTACCTTAGGCAGTGTTTGACAAGAAACACCACCTTGTCCTGGTGCCTCTCATAGTAGGGGGGCTGAATGGACAGCGCCGCCAATTCAGACACACGCCTGACAGAAGTGATAGCCACCAAAAAGACAACCTTGAGCGTGAGAATGGCCAAGGCAGCATCCTGCACAGGTTCAAAAGGAGCACCCTGCAAGGCTGACAGAACCAAGTTCAGATCCCAAACAGGAACCATAGGCTTACGTGGGGGATGCACATGAGTGACCCCCTGGAAAAAAAGTCCTGATCAGAGGGTGCTGAGCAAAGGACTTCTGGAAAAAGGCCAGGGCAGAAACCTGACCCTTCAGAGTACTGAGTTGGAGCCCCATCTCCAACCCATGCTGCAGGAACTCCAGAATCCTGGGAATAGAGAAGACACGACAGGGAAGAGACTTAGACTCACACCAGTCAATGTAGGCATGCCAAACCCTGTAGTAAATGGAAGAAGAAGACTTCTTCCCAGCTTTAATCAAAGTATCCACAACTGAGGAAGACAGCCCCTTCTCCATCAAGATGGCGGTTTCAGCAGCCAAGCCGTCAAAGCCAGAGTTTGTAAATTGGAATGGCGTAGTGAGCCCTGAGTGAGCAGATCTGGCACCAAGGGCAGAGCGTACTGATTTACTGCCAGCTATACCACGTCTGCGAACCACACTCTTCTTGGCCATCTGGGGGCCACCAGAATTGCTGGCACCCCTTCCAGAGCAATCTTGCACAAAACCCTGCCCAGCAGGGGGATTGGAGGGAAGACATACAGGAACTGAAAGTCCTTCTATGACATTGCTAGTGCATCCGAGGTCAGGGCCAGAGGATCCTGGGACAGAGAGACAAAAGCTTGTGATTGTGGCGGGACGCAAACAGATCCACATCTGGTTGGCCCCAACGGTGACACAGAGATTGAAACACCCTGCTGCATAGGGACCATTCTCCCTGGTGAGAGGTCCCCCTGCTCAGAGAGTCCGCCAGGCGATTTTCCACCCCCGGGATGTACACAGCTGAAATGCAGGGGACATTGGCCTCCGCCCAAGTCAGGATCAGAGACTCTTCCTGGAGGGCCCCCTTGCTCTGGGTCCCTCCCTGATGATTGATGTAGGCAACTGCCGTCGCATTGTCCGAGCGCACCTGAACAGGCAGGCCCCGAGGATGAGTAGTCAAGCGAGCCAGAACTAACCTGATCGCCCGCAGCTCCAAGACATTGATAGGTGTGTGGGCCTCCTGAGGGCCCCACCTCCCCTGGAACCGCAGGGACTTCCAGAAACCCCCCCAACCTGACAGACTGGCATCCGTGGTGACCGTCTCCCAGGAAGGGGCAAGAAAGGATCTGCCCCCCAACAGGTTCCTTGAGTCCATCAACCACAAGAGGGACCTCCTGACCAGAGGGGAGAGCACACAGACCCTGTCCAGGGATGCTGGGTCCTTGTCCCATACTGACAATAGGTGAAGTTGCAGAAGCCTCAAGTGGAACTGAGCATAGGGGACCGCTTCAAAGCATGCCACCATCAGGCCCACCAGCTGTATCCCCTGCCTGATGGAGGGATGAGGACAAGCTAGGAGAGACTGAGCCTGTGCAATCAGACTGTCCACCTTCTGCTGAGGAAGGAAGATCCTTGCCTGAACTGTATCCAGATTCATTCCTAGGAATGGAGTTACCAAGGAAGGGGACAGTGAGGACTTGGGGTGGTTGATCACCCACCTAAATGACTCCAGAGTGGACACCACCAGCTGAGTATCCAACTCTGCCTGATGTAGAGACTGGGAAGTGATGAGGATGTCATCCAGATAGGGAAGCACGCGGACGCCCTGACATCTGAGCAGAGACATCACGCCAGCCAGCACCTTTGTGAACACCCTGGGAGCTGAAGTGAGGCTGAAGGGCAATGCCACAAACTGGTAGTGTTGATCCATCAGAGCGAACCTGAGGAACCTTTGATGACCTGGCAACACAGGAGTATGAAGGTAAGCATCTTTGATGTTCACAGAAGTCATGAAATCCCCTTGGCGCAGGGAACTGATGGCAGAGCGCAGAGTTTCCATGCGAAAGTGCCTGCCCCTGACAAACTTGTTGAGGATCTTCAAGTCCAAGATGGGCCTGACTGAACCATCCTTTTTGGGTACTGTGAATAGGTTGGAATAAAAGCCCTTGCCTTTTTCTCTTAAGGGGACCTGGCAAATGCCCCCTAGCTCCAGGAGGCCTTGCACTGCTTGCACTAGCTCCTGAGCTGACACAGGGTCCTGAGGAATCCGGGATGTGATGAATCTTGAAGGGGGATCGGCAGCAAACTCCAACTTGTAACCGGAGGACACTACCTCCTGAATCCACCGGTCTGAGACATGAAGCCTCCAGACGTGAGCGAAGTGCTGCAGCCGTCCCCCCACCCGGATGGGTGAGGGTGCCCCATCATGCCTGAGGGGGCTTAGGAGAGGATTTAGCTTTGGGATCCCAAGAGGAGCCAGGACGTCCACGTCCTATGCCTCTACCCCAGAAATCTCCCCGGGCCCCAGGGAAAGAAACCCCCCTTCCCTGTCTTGCACCACGGTAAGGGGAGGAGAAGGAACCCTGACCCCGAAAGGGCCGATATTGACGTTGGGGTAACCTGCCTCCCTTAGCAAAAAGGTCCAGGCGGTCCCCAAACAGGCGCAGTCCTTTAAAGGGAAACCCAGTGAGGGCTTCTTGGCAGCGTTGTCAGCAGCCCACTGGCGCAGCCAAACCGAGCGGCGTATAGCCACCACGAGGGCAGAAGTTCTGGCACACATTCTGATGGTGTCATCCAATGCTGATAGGACAAAATTTACAAAAACATCACAACTGGAGAGTGCATTAAACACCTCACAAGGCAATTCATCAGGGGCACTATCAAGCATATTTTTGATAAGGGTTCTAGTGGCCACAGCAGTAATGGCAGGGGTACAGACCGGGCACATGCAAAGGCGTGGGATGCCAGCTGATCAATGCTCCGGTCCTCAGCATCCCGCAGGGTAGTAGAGTCAGGGGAATGCATGACAGAGGTGTTAGATAGCCCTAGGATCGGGGCATCCACCTCGGGGGGGGGGGGGGAGATGACCAACATTTAATCACCTCAGCCGGAAAGGGATACTTCCTATCCCAACCCAAAAATAGCAACCCCGGATGCCCCAATAACCCGCTAGGGAAGTGGGAGTATTATTTTTACAAAGCCTACAAGTAATATACTAAAACAGGGCCGGGAGAAGCCAAAAAGGGTTCGCCCCGGCTGAAAGACATAAGCAGACAAGACCTTAAGTACATCGTAACAAACGTGAAGGATATAAAGCCGCCCGCGAGGCCACTTACGGACCGCGGTAGGTAGGAGTCCGTCGCGCATAGGCCAACCAAGCAGGAAAGATGGCGTTGGTATACCTCGTGCAAGCCGCCAATGATGGCGCACCAGTGCCTGAGGTAATGCCGCAGCCAAGCGGGGATGCCAAGTCAGTGCGCAACGGTGGCAAATTTAAAAAGGGCCAGTAAAGACAAGTCAGCGCGGCGGCTGACACAGGACTAAACAGCATGTGAAAAGGGAGTGTAAAGCACAGAATGCATAACATGCATATACACACACACACACACACCCCTCTTTTCCCCCGAAGACTACAAGGAGGATGAGGGAGGACGGCGGCCACTTAAATAGGGCCCACCGATAGGCAGGGGCAATAGTGCGGGAGGGGCATCCCATAGAGGCTCACCATAAGCCTGAACCGCCTACCCTTTGGTGGGGGATTGCGGTGGAGCAGGGCTCCTAAGCACCTAACAGCGGTGCTGCCTACCTTCACCCGACCAGCGCAGCCAAGGCTGGGAGGCATAATACTAGTGGAACGGGTGGGAATAGTCCTACAGGGCCACAGGTTAATAACCCCGCTCACCTGCGAGGAGAGCCATATTCTTGTCCTTCGCAGCCAGACTGCAGAGAAATTCTGGGGATTTGTGGGAGGTCTCCGGGTATTTGAGGGGCCGGGAGGAGCCTATTTTCGATGTCTCTGCAGTCCAGCGCCATATGGCGGAGTATAACCCGATTGTAAGTATTATATTTGGAGCAGGACGTACTGTATACTAAGAATAAATCATTCCAACAATCCTCTTCTGGGAGATCAGACCATGAGAGATCAGCATTCATTGTGGTAGGGCTCTCAGGCTTTCATGTTTCACTTCACAGTATCTTGGAGCACCTGATCCAGCACAAATCCAGTGCTTCAAGGATCCAGTGGCCTTACTTTAAAGTGGACCAATCACTGTCCCCTGTGTGAACTCCCCTAGATCGACTGCAAACTGCTTACCTTTCCATCGATCCCTTGCAGTGATCGTGAGCGCAGGAAAACCAGGCATGTTTATATCCGTCTATATCTATACCGCCACTCAGTCCAAAACAACGGCCTTATGTGTTGTGGGAATGGGGGGGGGGGAAATTGAGTGGACAATCTGGGGGAGTTTCACACAGCAGATTGGGATGCCCCCTGGAGAAATACCTATCCCCATGATAGTAAAAATACTGGTGATTGGTCCACTTTACCCTGCCTACTCAATTAGGAAAACAATTCCAAATCTGTACTCCCATCTACATTGCTGTTATGTCTGATAAGCAGCTGCTGGAAGTGTAAATAAACAAGCAATCCTGAGGTGCCCTTATGTTAAAGAGGACCAATCACACCATGTGGTCCCCCCTGGAGTCCGTGAGCCTCTCAGATTGCCCCACATTCACTCACCTTTCATTCAGGCTTCTCCCTTCATAAGGGACCGGGAGAAGCTGAATTTTCCAGTTTCGCGCTCCCGCTCCCTTATGTTGGGCTCTCTGTTTAAAGGGGAACAAAACCCAGAATTGCCCCAAAGGGAAGGCCCGGGATCGGCACCAGTGAATTTTGTTCTGCTGTATGCAAGGCCGTGTCCTGATCATTAATATGCACAGAATCTGGTGCTGATTGGACAAGAACATGTGCATGCGGTGTGGGGCCAGGGAAAGGTGTTTTGGGGCAAACTGGGGGGGTCCACAAAGCAGGGTACCCCGGAGCAAGAACCTAAACCTGGGATACTGGGTTTTGGTCCGCTAAATTACACTTGCCCATTTCTGGGCACAGTGTCCCTTTTAGGCAATCTATTGATTAATAATATCTAAAATAACGGGGAGGGAAAGTCTGCTTTGGCTGATTAATGAAAAACATTAACAATATAGACAGCTAAAGATATATTAGAGTCTAGAAGAGTCCTGTACACATATGGTTGCACTCCCTCACCTCCATAGCAGACATAGAATCAGCGTCCTGTGTCTACAGGACTCCCACCTCTCTTCTTGTAGATCTGGTGTATAGGCTTGGTGTACGGTTGCCAATAGCAGATTTCAATTAGTGAAAAATGCTTCCAAAAATAATAAAAACAAATTTGCCAACATAAGAAAAAAATTGCTACATGGCTTTGAGGACATTTGGCCCATAATATAAACTTTCAAAAATACCAGCAAAAGAAGACTTTCCTTTTTAACCCTCATTCACACCTGTCTGCATGTGTTTATGGGTACCACAAAAAAAAACAATAGCACCTATCTGGTGCAGCAAAGAAAAACGCAGCCGCAAAAAGCCCCGTCTGCTGCGTCCGGGCCGCAATTACACCCCATTAAAGTCTATGGGGTTGCAAACACAAATGCATTTGTTCATGCAGTACTGTGTGCATTTTGGGTTACCATAGATTTTCATGGGATTCAATGGACAGGAAGGCAGGGCTTAGGACCTGGAAACAGGGATTTTTTTATAACATATATAAAAAAATATATGCAAAAAAATAGGTGCAACACATGACAGAATTCCTTCCGTAAACACTGCCGCAAAACGCATGCCTCAAATGCAGCCAGACATGTGAGAACATAGCCTAAAGTTTTAAAATCTCTCTGGCTGTCAATGTTGTTACTGTCCAAACCCTTTCCCTTGTCTCTCTTTTTACAGGAGTGTCTATAGAGCTTGCCCACAGTTTTTGTATTTTTTATATTAAAAAGCAAACCTTTTTGGCTGCGGAAACAAGTTATTTTGGCCTTTCCATTTCCTGAATATACTGTATTTTTCGCTCTATAAGACGCACCTAAGATTTTTGAGCAAGTAAAAAAGTATTCTGAACCAAATCGTGTGCTCAAATAGCCCCCCAACCCTTACAGGACATGGCAGACCCACCCAACAGGTAGATTGACAGACCCTCAAAAACAAGCAGCATGCAGAAGCCCCCTCCACATATAATGGGCAGTGTGCAGGGTAGTGTGGAAGATCCCCCCAGCCCCAAAAACAAGCAGCATGCAGAAGCCCCCTCCACATATAATGGGCAGTGTGCAGGGTAGTGTGGAAGATCCCCCCAGCCCCAAAAACAAGCAGCATGCAGAAGCCCCCTCCACATATAATGGGCAGTGTGCAGGGTAGTGTGGAAGATCCCCCCAGCCCCAAAAACAAGCAGCATGCAGAAGCCCCCTCCACATATAATGGGCAGTGTGCAGGGTAGTGTGGAAGATCCCCCCAGCCCCAAAAACAAGCAGCATGCAGAAGCCCCCTCCACATATAATGGGCAGTGTGCAGGGTAGTGTGGAAGATCCCCTCAGCCCCAAAAACAAGCAGCATGCAGAAGCCCCCTCCACATATAATGGGCAGTGTGCAGGGTAGTGTGGAAGATCCCCCCAGCCCCAAAAACAAACAGCATGCAGAATCCCCCTCCCTATATAACATGTAGCCCCAATCCACCACAGATCAGGCAGTGTGGCAGATCACCCCCCCCCCCCCCCCCCCATCCTCAACTGCCACTGAGTTAGTTCAAAACGTCTTACCTGTTTCGCGCCAGCCGCAGCGCGCTGATTCATCAATAACAGCGCACAGAGCAGTGCGCCAATGTCTTAGATGCACTGGCGCACGTTGGCTGCCAAGAGCGGTGACTTCTTCCAGATTGCAGCACAGGTAAGAAGTTTTTTTTCTTTAACTAACTGACCCAGCAGTGGTCGGGGTCTGCCACATCGCCTTCGCCCTATAAGACACACGGGCATTCACCCGCCAGCTTTTGGGGAATATAAGTGTGTCTTATAGGGCAAAATACAGTATGTTTGCCAGTGAGGCCACTGCTGCCCCAGTTAACAGTTTATATTATTATTAACACGAATGTTTATTCTTTTCTAAAGGGTGACTACACGGATAATGATTTGGTGATCACATACACATGGAGGTCGATTCAGAGCCAGGTGAGAATTCTCACTCCCTTCTTAGGAGAGAAAACTGTCATTGACTTTCATTGTTTACCTTGGGGCTGATTCAGAGCCAGGTGAAAATGTACACCCAATAGACAATGAAAGTGAATGGCAGTTTCCTCTCCTAAAAAGGAGTGTGAATTCTTACCTGGTTCTGAATCAACCCCATGGTGTTATCCATGTTGTGTCTCTGCTTTTGCCATTCACACTCCTTTTATCTAAGCAATTTCACAATCCCAGAATGCATTGGAGTTATGCTTATTGAAAGCGCCAAGTTTTATAGATGCAATTGTCTAGCACAGGAAGAGTAAACATTGTGAGGCATGTCAGGGCCTGTATGTTTTCCTCTTTTTACTGAATAGACCATGTCCTGAAATGTCCTGAGTGTGCCGAAAGCAGAAAAACAGCCAGCACACAATATTTATAACTCATTGTGTAACCGCAGGTCTCAAATCACTTCTAGACAATACAATGGAAAAAGCTAAAAACACTCATAGGGTCATTTGCAGTAAAACAACAAAGTGACAGCTGCATAGGAACACACTAAGTGGTGGCATAACCAACATTGACCTGTATGGCCCTGGGAGTGGCTTTTGGCTTGAGACCCCGCACAGTATATCACCCTACTCATGTCACCATGGTGCATGTCTCTTTTTTTGGGCAGCCCAATGTGTACATGCATAGTATACAATAATATTTTCAAATCAGCCTTGGAGTGCTGGCTCTTGTGTGTGTTTAAAGTGATCCTATACCCAGAAAGTTTATGTTGTCACCTTCTATCCCCAGCCCAGAGTCCCCAAAGAGCCCATTTCTTTTTTTTCTTAAAAACACTAAAAGGAAGCAGTATGATGTTGAATTGTGACCATATGCTAATTTATTCAGTTACAGGCTAAACTGTCACATAATGCCAGTTAAGTTGAAGTACTTTCAGATGTATTGCAATTATAATGGATAAGACTGCCCCCAATGGTGAGCTGTGTGTACTGTAACTGAATGTATCATCATTGAAAAACACCAGGCGGTGGGACTGCATCTGGTTTGGGTTATGAATACTGGGCAAAGGCTTTACTACCTTGAGGTAGGATCACCTTAAGGCTTGTAAGTCCCAAGGAGAGGGGGTGGATCACTGCGCATGAACAACACAGGAGAGGGGAGGCAGCCTGGAAGAAGCAGTGGGCTCAGATTCGTGCGGGTGGTCAGCGGTGTGCTCTGAGCAGGCCTTGTAAGTTTGGAAGAGACCCCACCTATAGATAGTTTAAAGAGAAGATATAGAAAATATATATATATATATATATATATATATATATTCCTAAAATGTCTGGGCCCAAACATTAGGTTGGAACTTCCTATACTGTTATCTGAAATTACTTTATCACCAAAGCCATAATGAAAAACCATGTCCCCAATGTTATTACAGTTGTCATTGTTAGCTGGAGGATACATTTAGTGTTTCACTATGCTATGCCGTCGAGGCCACATGTGCTCAACCTGTGGCCCTTGGAGCCATCTAGAAGGGTTAAACAGAGCTGATGTGTAAAGGTAAATAGAGGCTTAGTAAGAGCTTGGAGTAGTGAGAGGTTGCTAGGAGCGTGATATAGGAGGGGACCCATTGCCCAACAGAGGTGGCAGCAGCGAGATGGCTTGGTGGAACGTGGTGACATTGATAGCGCAAAACCACCTCTGGGTGTCATCTCTGGCACCATAACAAGATAAGAGTTTTTCTACATTTAATTGTATGTTTAGCACCGGGAGATGTTTAGATAGGTTGAGTATTGTGAATACAGTGAATGAAATAATACCATTTTGTGATTACTCACCTGTAAAATGGGTATTACAAGTGTGTCTCACACCCTGCTTCGGAATGATTAATAACACGTGGGTTATAGTCCAGTAGAGGGCGAACTTCTGCAGAGATGACAGGAAAAAAGAAGCCCCTCCCAGTCCATAAATACCTGGGACCTCCCACACATTCCCCAGTATAAGAAAGCAGTAAGGGGACCAGGAAGAGCCAATATGATCTGAGAAAAAATTTTCACCAAAAAGAGGATCCAAGATACAACTCAGGGTGGGACGAAGCAGGGTGTGAGACATACTTGTAATACCCATTTTACAGGCGAGTAATCACAAAATGGTATTATTCCAAGTATGTCGCACACCCTGCTTCGGAATGATTAATAACACGTGGGACATCCAATAGCAGTGTCCAAAAAAAAGGGTGGGGATCCCAACAGGCAATAATGCACAAAGTAAACCACTGCAGCTTGCAAAACTTTGCGGCCAAAAAACATCATCCGCTAAGGCCCGCACATCAACCTTATAAAACTTGGAAAAAGTATGAACAGAAGACCAAGTACAGCACGAGTATAATGAGCAGTGATCTGAAAAAGGGGATCCCTCCCCCTGGCAGTATAGGCCCCAACAATGGCCCGACATATCCATTTACTAATGGTAGACTTGATGGGCACCAAACCCTTCTTGGGCCCAGAGGGCACCACAACAAGGCGTCCGTCCTACGGAAAGGAGAAATAGCCACCAAATAGAACTTCACACAACGAACCACATCCAAAGAGTGCAGGGCCCTCTCCTGGACATTGCTAGGCTTAGGACACAAGGAAGGGAGAACCACATCCTGAATGAGATGGAAAGCAGAGACAACTTTAGGTAGGAAATCTGGCTTAAAGCGGAAGACCACCTTGTCCTGGTGTCTCTCAAAGTAAGGGGCCTGAATAGACAGAGTCGCCAACTCAGAAACACGTGGAACGGAGGTAATAGCCACCAAAAAGGCAACCTTTTGTGTGAGAATAGAAAGTGCAACATCCTGCACCGGCTCAAAAGGAGGCCCCTGGAGGACCGAAAGAACCAAATTCAAATCCCAAATAGGCAACAAGGGCTTGTGAGGGGGCTGCACGTGAGTGACCCCCTGGAAAAAAGTCTTAACCAAAGGATGAAGAGCAAAAGACCTATGAAAGAAAAACCGCCAAGGCAGAGACCTGCCCCTTCAGAGTACTAAGCTGAAAGCCCAGATCTAAATCGTGTTGAAGAAACTCCAAAATTCTGGGAATCGAAAACACCCTACAAGTCAAGGCCCTAGCCTCACACCAATCAATATAGGGCCGCCAAGTCCTGTAGTAGATGTTAGAGGAAGACTTCTTCCTAGCCCTAACCAGCGTCTGGATCACAGCATCAGACAAAACCTCTTCTTTCAGGATGGAGGTTTCAGCAGCCACGCCGTCAAAACCAGCGTTTGTAAATTGGGATAACAAAGCTTACCCTGTGTGACCAGATCCGGAAACAGGGGCAACCTGTACTGATCGACCGCCAGCCGCACGACGTCTGAGAACCACACCTGTCTTGGCCACCTTGGAGCCACCAGAATTGCTGGCACATCCTCTTGAACCAGCTTGCGCACCACCGTGCCTACCATGGAGAAAGGGGGAAAAAGATACAGGAAACCCAGATCCCGCCAGACAAGGGACATGGCATCCACTGCCAGAGCCAGAGACACAAAGGCAGGGAGCTTGTGGTTGTGATGGGAGGCAAAGAGATCCACCTCCGGGAACCCCCATTTGTGACAAATGGATAGAAATACCTTGTTGTTGAGGGACCACTCCCCTCGGCGGGAGGACCCTCTGCTCAGAGAGTCCGCTTCTACATTCGCCACCCCTGGAAAGTACACCGCCGAGATGTATGGAACATTGCTCTCGGCCCATGCAAGAATCAGGGACACCTCCCTGAGGGCACTCCTGCTGCGAGTCCCTCCCTGGTGATTGATGTAAGCGACCGCAGTCCGATTGTCTGACCGAACCTGAACCGGTAAGCCTTGGAGGTGATGCGTCAAGTGCGACAGCACCAACCGAATAGCCCTCAGCTCCAAGACGTTCATGGGGGTGTGCGCCTCCTGAGGACCCCACAGCCCCTGGAACTGATGTTCCTTCCAGAAACCCCCCCAGCCCGACAGGCTGGCATCCGTGGTGACCGTCTCCCAACAAGGGGCCAGAAAAGATCTGCCCCTCAGAAAATTCCTTGGTTCCAGCCACCACTGAAGAGACCGCCGGACGAGGGGAGACATTGCAAATGACTGATTCAAGGACAGAAAGCATCTGTCCCAATCCAATAACAGAATGAGTTGAAGAGGCCTCATGTGAAACTGAGCAAAAGGAACTACCTCGAAGGAGGCCACCATCAATCCCACCAGCCTCATCCCTTGCCGGATGGACGGGCGAGGGATGGACAGAAGAAGACGTATCAGATCTTGAACCGTCTGCAGCTTTGATTGGAGGTAGGAACTCCCTGGTATGAATGGTATCCAGAGTCATGCCCAGAAAGGAAACCTCCCTCGACGGGGAGAGGGAAGACTTGGGGTAGTTGATCACCCAACCTCTCCAGCGTTGACACCACCAACCTGGTGTCCAGCTTTGCTTAACCGAGAGAGGATGCCATGATGAGAAGGTCGTCCAGATATGGCACAATGCGAAAGCCCTGGGCTCTGAGAAGGACCATTATACCCGCCAACACCTTGGTGCCGAGGTCAGCCCAAAAGGAAGAGCCACAAACTGATAGTGCTGATCTCCCACCACCAATCTGAGAAACCGTTGGGTGTCCTGGGAAGATCGGCACATGAAGGTAAGCATCCTTGATGCCTATGGACGTCATAAAATCCCCTGGACGAAGAGAGTGGATGGCCGAACGCAGAGTCTCCATGCAAAATTTCTTGGTTCTGATGAACCTGTTGAGAATCTTTAGATCCAGAATGGGTCTTATGGAGCCATCCTTTTTGGGCACTGTAAAAAGGTTGGAGTAATAGCCCCGGCCTCTCTCTGAGGAGGGCACCGGACAGATGACCCCCATGTCCAGAAGGTTTTGTACTGCCAATAAAAACCCCTGCGCGGCCCGGGGGTCCAAAGGAACCCGAGACCTGAGGAATCTGTGAGGAGGCCGGAACTCGAACTCCAGCTTGTACCCAGAAGAGACCACTTCCAGGATCCATTTGTCTGAGACCTCCCGGGTCCAGACCTGGGCGAAGTGCCGTAACCATCCCCCCACCCACGAGGGTGAGGGCGCCCCCTCATTGCTGAGAGGGTTTGACAGCAGACTTGGGTTTGGAACCCCAGGTAGTTCCGGGATGGGCACAACCTCTGCCCCTGCCCCAGGAAGCACTTCTGAACGCTGAATGAGCAACTCCTCTGCTTGCTCGAGAGCCACGAAAGGAAGGATTAACGAAGCCTGCACCCCGAAAGGGGCGGCGCTGCTTCTTGCGCTGTGGTAACCTTCCACCTTTCGCCACTGAGTCCAATTTATCACCAAAAAGGCACATACCCAGGAAGGGTAGCCCAGTAAGCGACTTCTTAGCCGCAATGTCAGCCGCAACCAAACCGACCGGCGTATAGCCACAAGCAAAGCCGAGGTTCTACTACACATACATATTGTATCATCCAATGCCGACAAGATAGAGGATATGAACAAATCGTACCGCGTAAGTGCAGCAAATTCATCACTAGCGGGGTCAAGATGGGGACCATCCAGCAGACCCCTAATTACCGACCTGGAAGCCACAGCCGTGAGAGCTGAAGCACAAACAGGACGCAAGGCCGAACCCACACTGGCAAAGGCATGAGACGCCATATGATCAAGGCGTCGGTCCTGACTATCCTTAAGCGTGGTAGCGTCTGGTTGAGTGCACAACTGATGTGTTGAACAAACCCAGAACAGGGGCGTCGACCTCGGGTGGTGACGACCAGCGCTTCACTGTGTCCACCCGAAAGGGATACTTCCTATCCCATCCTTGAGGAACACCGGGAAGTCGGCTAGGCTTTTCCCATTCTTTAAGATTCAAATTGTCAAAATGCTTCTGATTTGGGAACTCCAGTCGAGGCTTAGAGGTCCCCAAAAAATTCCCCCCTCCGCAGGAGGAGAAATGGCCAGCACCTCAAAAATATGGGCCAGAAGCCTGGGGGTATCAACAGTATCCCCACGCTCCTGCCCAGCATCAGCATCCAGTCAAAGGAACCATATTCCTCAAAATCCAAACCCGGCACAGCCGGTGATAAATGCCTTCTCTTAGCTGGGGCCTTTCTGGCCGCAGAGTTAGAAATCAATTTCTCGATGTTAGCCAATCTAGTGCAGACATCAGAATGCGACTCCCTGCTAGTGACGGTGTCACTTGGGGTACGGATCAGGCGTGGTGGAGAAGGTGATGGGGCCGGCGGTGCTGACCCAGACGCCTGGGACTCCGACTGCCGCGCTATGGCCTGCTGTGCACATGGTATGCAAACCAGCACATTATCCCCCGCAAGGGATGCCCCACAACCCACACACTGCCGGGATTGCCCCGGAGGGAGCCCGAGCCCGGTATCCTGGGAAGCCAGGTGATTTTTATGGTAGTCGCAATGACCAGAGGGAATTACGCTAGTAAGCTACCCAGGATGCCCCTTAAGTCCGTTAGTGGGAGGATTTGTAATGCCCCGAATTTAGCCAAGGGACTCTAGGGCCGGGAGAACCCCCCTTTTTTACGAAGCAGGGAGTCCTCCTAAAAGACATAAAGAAGGGGACCCCGTAAGCAAGGCACACTCTAACCATAAGACAAGCAATCATACATGGCAAAAAAAAAAAAAAAATTATATATATATATATATATATATATATATATTATATATGATAAATCTGTATGCACAAGTAAGCACAATAAGCGTTAATGGCCGCCACCGCGCTGGGTAAAGGCGTAGAAGCCCACTAACAGAGATATAAGACAAAAAAGGCCCCGCAGGGCACTCACAGTACTGCGTAATGGCGACTCTCAAGCCTGAGGTGAAGGGAGAATAGGAAGAAGGAGGGCGGGCAAGCGCGGATCACACGCCACACCTGGCCCCGCCCCATCCTCACCGAGAAACGCGGTTCCCAGCCAATGGCTAGGTGCCGCAAAGGCGCCAGAGACAGGGGGGCGGGCCGCCGCCAGCGCGCCGAGCGCCCGGCCCTGACAGAAATGAGGGGGAGAAGCTCTCCCCACCAAATGTGGAGCCAGCCAGAGCGGCCAGCTCCCAACGCGGCTGCAACAAGGGCCCAGTGCACAAAAAACACACCACACACACACTCAGGCACACAGCATAAAGAAGTGAAAACAACCACTAAGGGAGAAGGAACAGCCCCCCCCCCCCTCTATTGCGGGAAAGGGAGTAATGGAAGGGGGGGTCCCCAACTACAGGAGTAGAAACGGGGGAAAACAGGCAGGGCATCCCAAACCAGGGTCACCAACCTGGTATCCGCCTACCCCCTATTATGGGGTCTCACGGAGGAGCATGGCTCCTAGCAGTACACCTGCTAAGGTGTAACCTACCCTCACTCGGACCTACAGCCAAGGCTGTGAGGCATAGGGGTTTTAAAGTAACTCAGGTCCGGGCAGAAATAGGGACAGAGTTGGCCGGTTGTGAACCCGGCTTACCTGTAAGGAAGGAGACAGCCATCTTCTGACTTGCTCGCCGTCTGCAGAGACGATTACTGGGGAATGTGTGGGAGGTCCCAGGTATTTATGGACTGGGAGGGGCTTCTTTTTTCCTGTCATCTCTGCAGAAATTCGCCCTCTACTGGACTATAACCCACGTGTTATTAATCATTCCGAAGCAGGGTGTGAGACATACTTGGAATATGTGAATTCTGAACATATTAATTGTGGCTGGTCAGTTTCAAATCACTTCTATGGCCCGTGCTTTTCAAAGGGTTGGGCACCCCCTGGTCTAGGCAATCATGAAACAAGCAGATACATTTGTAACTCATGGAGATAGCCAAAAGGGTTCTAAGTCCAGGGACCTCATGAAAATAGGCCTTTGCACCACCCCACCATGGTTAGCAACCTGCACTTCAAAGGAACCTGTCCGAGAGAAAACACCATTCACTTGTAAAATGGTATTTTCTGTGTCATTCGCTCCGATTCAACATTCATATATATAAACAGGTTAATCTCAGCCGGCAGGCGTGTCTGCAAAGATTGAAAGCTGTAGCGCCCCACACCCAATCTATATAAGGCTCAGCCGCCCCCGCAGGCCCCATGAAGTCAAAAAGCAGTAACAACCATGGGAAGAACAACCATAACCAATGCCCCAAGGGCAGGCAAGTTAGGAATGCCAAATAGCACCAAAACAATGAGGAAGTTGCCACCTGAAAAATCAAGGGGTCAGCCGTCGAGGTGGAGCAGAGGACACAGATAAAACCATTTTACAGGCGAGTTATCACAAAATGGTATTTTCTCCGGTTTCTCTTGTGCCTCGACAGGCATTCATAAACACATCCCAAAGCAGTCCCTTTCCTAGGGTGGGCACAACTACTGAGCATGAACAATGCGACTGCATGAACCATGGCCATGAACAACATGGGAGCCAGTTAAGCAGACCCTTTGCAGAGGATTTGTTGCTATGTGCAACACCAATAAGGCGAATTCGGCATCAGCCGACACCTTAACGTCCACCGTGTTATACTTTATAAAGGTGTGAACAGAGGACCAAGCCGCAACCCTACACACTTGGTCTGGAAACTGGAGAGAAGCCACTTACTTTTGCATGCATAGGCCTTAGCCACTGCCTGTCTTATCTACTTGGTGACAGTGGACTTGCTAAGCACCAAGCATTTCTGACCCCCCCGCCCCACAAAACCACAAATAAGAACATCGGTCTTCCGAACAGACAGACATTGATAACGGAGCCCAAGCAGTGCAGTAGCCTTTTCGTATTCCGAGTAGGAATAGGGCAATAAGAAGGTATAAAGGTAGATATCATCATAGGGAAAATTCTTCTCTTACCCACCATGTCCTTATGAAAAAAAGACAACGTAGGAGGCCCTAAACAACAGAGACATTGACACAGACACTATGTGAGCGATAACCACAAAAAAACACGACTTTCGAGTCATCAAGTAAGGGAAACAACTGCCATAGGCCCAAAAGGGACCCAGTGCAAAGCCCACAAGAACAGGTTGAATTCCCAACGCAGAACCGGGACTCACCGAGGCAGGTGTTAGTGTGTAGCACTCTTGCATGAATGTCTAGATAGAGGAATTTGCAGTAAATAACCACTGGAAAGCAAGCTGGGGAGGGGCAGGGGGACAGGTGATAGCTGCCACTATTCTAATGTCCCTATGCGCCAGGGGCATCCCCACTAGCACACACTTGCCATGTACCTACCTGACCTGGCACATCCGTATATATCTGCTAATCAGTCCTTTCATGGCTTTCCGTCATGGGCACTGGCCTGCAGGCATTGTAGTAGGTCTCTGGAAAGGGCATCTTGTGGTGTTGGGGAGCAAGGGGATTGTTCCCTGCCATTTGCCTGCAAAGACTGGACTGGGGCCTGAGCCCTTATAGACTACGTGGGAGGAGCTTCAGCTTTCAATCTTTACAGACATGCCTGCCAGCTGAGGATAACCCACGTGTATATGAAAGCTGGAGCAGAGTACAGGGGAAACACGAGAAGCTGCCAGTGCCATGCGTCCGTCTCACTGCTCCACCAGCTGCAGCAGTTACTAAGCCACTAACCTGCTGAACCAATGTGCACATCAGATGTTGGTGCTTTTCAGGCATCCGATGTTCTCTGCAGTTACATTTCTTTTTCAATGTTGGTTTACAATGGCAACCCTCAAACAGCCTTATTTGTAAGTGGAGCTGTGAATCTGGGCAGCTGGTTCTAGTAGCCTCTACTCTGCACACTCAAACGTTTCATCTTTACTTGGTTAGGTTTAAACAGCAGCAGCTTACACTATTTAAAGCAAAGTACAGTCTCTATATGCCTAGCCATTGCGCTTAGACAGGATGGGGAGGGTACAAAAATACAATTCTGTGATTACTCACCTATAGAACTGGTATTATGAGTATACAGTACGTCCTGCTCCAAATCTAATACTTACACGTGGGATATACTCCGCCAGATGGCGCTGGACTGCAGAGACATCGAAAATAGGCTCCTCCCGGCCCCTCAAATACCCGGGGACCTCCCACAAATCCCCAGCATTGAAAAGCAGTTAATGAAAAGCCGGGAGAATTAAACAATCCAAACCATCAACTATAACAATGATAACCATACAGGGGATCCAAGATAATGCAAAACCAAGGGTGGGTTGGAGCAGGACGTACTGTATACTCATAATACCAATACTAGAGGTGAGTAATCACAGAATTGTAGTACGTCCTGCTCCAAATCTAATACTTACACGTGGGACATCCAAAAGCAGTGTCCATAAAGTAGGGTGGGATCCCCAAGAAAAATCAGCAGCAGACAGTTTAAACCACTGCCGCCTGCAGAACCTTTCCGCCAAAAGCAGCATCAGCTGAGGCCCTAACATCAACCTTGTAAAACTTTGAAAAGGTATGAACAGAAGACCAAGTAGCGGCCTTGCAAACTTGTTCAACAGAAGCCTGGTGCTGAAAAGCCCAAGAGGCACCAATAGCACGAGTGGAATGAGCAGTAAGACGGAAGGGAGGATTCTTCCCCTTAGAGTAGGCCTGAATCACAGCCTGACGAATCCACTTGCTGATAGTAGACTTGGCAGGAGCCAAACCCTTCCTAGGACCAGAAGGGACCACAAAAAGAGCATCAGTTTTCCTGAAAGGTGCAGTAGCCACCAGATAGTACTTCAGACACCTAACCACATCCAAAGAGTGCAAAACCCTCTCCTTAGCATTACTAGGATTAGGGCACAAAGAAGGAAGAACAATATCCTGATTCAAATGAAAAGCAGACACTACCTTAGGCAGAAAGTCAGGTTTGAAACAAAACACCACCTTGACCTGGTGTCTCTCACAGTAGGGGGGCTGAATGGAAAGTGCCGCCAACTCAGATACACGCCTGACAGAAGTGATAGCCACCAGAAAGACAACCTCGAGCGTAAGAATGGCCAAGGCAGCCTAATGCACAGGTTCAAAGGGAGCACCCTGCAAGGCAGAACCAAGTTCAAATCCCAAACAGGCACCATAGGCTTACGTGGGGGGCGCACATAAGTGACCCCCTGGAAAAAAGTCCTGATCAGAGGGTGCTGAGCAAAGAACTTCTGGAAGAAAATAGGCAGGGCAGAAACCTGACCCTTCAGAGTACTGAGTTGGAGTCCCATCTCCAACCCATGCTGCAGGAACTCCATAATCCTGGGAATAGAGAGCACACGACAGGGAAGAGACTTAGACTCACTCCAGTCAATGTAGGCACGCCAAACCCTGTAATAAATGGAAGAGGAAGACTTCTCCCTAGCCTTTATCAAAGTATCCACCACCGAAGAAGACAGCCCCTTCTCCATCTTGATGGAGGTTTCAGCAGCCAGGCCGTCAAAGCCAGAGTTTGTAAATTGGAATGGCGTAGTGAGCAGATCTGGCACCAAGGGCAGAGCGTACTGATCTACTGCCAGCTGCACCACGTCTGCGAACCACACTCTTCTTGGCCACCTGGGGGTCACCAGAATTGCTGGCACCCCTTCAAGAGCAATCTTGCGCAGAACCCTGCCCAGCAGGGGAATTGGAGGGAAGACATACAGGAACTGAAAGTCCTGCCGTGACATTGCTAGAGCATCCGTGGTCAAGGCCAGAGGATCCTGGGACAGAGAGACAAAGGCTGGGAGCTTGTGATTGTGGCGGGATGCGAACAGATCCACATCTGGTTGGCCCCAATGGTGACACAGTGATTGAAACACCCTGCTGCATAGGGACCATTCCCCCTGGCGAGAGGTCCCCCTGCTCAGAGAGTCCGCCAGGCGATTTTCCACCCCCGGAATGTTCACAGCTGATATGCAGAGGACATTGGTCTCCGCCCAAGTCAGGATCAGGGACGCTTCCTGGAGGGCCCCCTTGCTCCGGGTCCCTCCCTGATGATTGATGTAGGCAACTGCCATCTGGTTGTCCGAGCGCACCTGAACAGGCAGGCCCTGAAGGTGAGTAGTCAAGTGAGCCAGAACTAACCTGATCGCCCGTAGTTCCAAGAGGGCCCCACTTCCCCTGGAACCGCAGGGACTTCCAGAAACCCCCCCAACCTGACAGACTAGCATCCATAGTGACCGTCTCCCAGGGAGGGGTAAGAAAGGATCTGCCCCCCAACAGGTTCCTTGAGTCCATCCACCACAAGAGGGACCTCCTGCCACGAGGGGAGAGCACACAGACCCCGTCCAAGGACGCTGGGTCCTTGTCCCATACTGACAAAAGGTGGAGTTGCAGAGGTCTCAAGTGGAACTGAGCATAAGGTACCGTTTCAAAGCACGCCACCATCAGACCCACTAGCTGCATCCCCTGCCTGATGGAGGGATGAGGACAAGCTAGGAGGTACTGGACTTGTGCAATCAGACTGTCCACCTTCTGCTGAGGAAGGAAGATCCTTGCCTGAACTGTATCCAGATTCATTCCTAGGAATGGAGTTACCAAGGAAGGGGACAGTGAGGACTTGGGGTGGTTGATTACCCATCCAAATCACTCCAGAATGGACACCACCAGCTGAGTATCCAACCCTGCCTGATGTAGAGACTGGGAAGTGATGTCATCCAGATAGGGAAGCACGCGTACGCCCTGACATCTGAGCAGAGAAATCACTCCCGCCAGCACCTTGGTGAACACCCTGGGGGCTGAAGTGAGGTAAAATGGCAAGGCCACAAACTGGTAGTGTTGATCCATCAGAGCGAACCTGAGGAACCTTTGATGACCTGGGAACACAGGAATATGAAGGTAAGCATCTTTGATGTCCACAGAAGTCATGAAATCCCCTTGGCACAGGGAACTGATGGCAGAGCGCAGAGTTTCCATGCGAAAGCGCCTGCCCCTGACAAATTTGTTGAGGATCTTCAAGTCCAGGATGGGCCTGACTGACCCATCTTTTTTGGGTACTGTGAATAGATTGGAATAAAAGCCCTTGCCCTTTTCTCTTAAGGGGACCTGGCAGATGACCCCCAGCTCCAGGAGGCCTTGCACTGCTTGCACTAGCTCCTGAGCTGACACAGGGTCCTGAGGAATCCGGGATCTGATGAATCTTGGAGGGGGACAGGCAGCAAACTCCAACTTGTAACCGGAGGACACTACCTCCTGAATCCACCGGTCTGAGACATGAAGCCTCCAGGCGTGAGCGAAGTGCTGCAGCCGTCCCTCCACCTGGATGGGTGAGGGCGCCCCATCATGCCTGAGGGGGCTTGGGGAGAGGATTTTGCTTTGGGACCCCAAAAGGAACCAGGACGTCCACATCCTCTGGCCCTACCCCAGAAATGTCCCCGGGCCCCAGGAAAGGAAACCCCCCTTCCCTGTCTGGCACCACGGTAAGGGGAGGAGAAGGAACCCTGACCCCGAAAGGGCAGAGACTGCCGCCTGCGCTGGGGTAACCTGCCTCCCTTAGCAAAAAGGTCCAGGCAGTCCCCAAACAGGCGCAGTCCTTTAAAGGGAAAAACCAGTGAGGGCCTTCTTGGCAGCATTGTCAGCAGCCCACTGGCGCAGCCAAACCGAGCGGCGTATAGCCACCACGAGGGCAGAAGTTCTGGCACACATTCTGATGGTGTCATCCAATGCTGAGAGGACAAAATTTACAAAAACATCACAACTGGAGAGTGCACTGAACACCTCACAAGGCAAATCATCAGGGGCACTGTCAAGCATATTTCTGATAAGGGTTCTAGTGGCCACAGCAGCAATGGCAGAGGCACAGACCGGACGCAGCGCCGTCCCCGCACATGCAAAGGCGTGGGATGCCAGCTGGTCAATGCGCCGGTCCTCAGCAGGGTAGTAGAATCAGGGGAATGCATGACAGAGGTGTTAGACAGCCCAAGGATCGGGGCATCCACCTTGGGGGGATGACTAACATTTAACCACCTCAGCAGGAAAGGGATACTTCCTATCCCAACTTTTTGGAACCCCGGGAAGTTTACTGGGGCGCTCCCATTCCTTGAGCACCAGGTTATGGAAATGTGCCTGCTCGGAAAATTCCAAACGTGATTTTGCTATATGGAAAAGCTCCCCTCTCTGTCTGGGGGCCGCAACAGGGAGAGAGATGGACAAAACCTCAAAAATCTGGGCCAATAATCTGTCAGTGTCATCCGGGGCCCAGAGGTCAGAGCCAGAATCATCGTGACCCCTTGGTCTCTCATCAGATGAGCCTGAGTCAGAAAACAGCTCCCCTTCATCAGAAGGGGTATAGCCACAAAGATTCAAAAACTCCTCAGTTTCCATAGGGAAAATAGTGACATTAGGCGTGAAGTGCCGCTTTTTAGCAGGGGCCTTACGCGCTAAGGACTTAGCAATCAACTGCTCAACAGTAGCCAGTCTAGAAGACACATCAGGCTGAGAATCCCCACTAGTATGCAACTCAGCAGGAGTGAGGTTTAAGCTTGAGGGAGTAGGTGAAGTGAAACGAGGTGCAGCCACTGGCAGGCCAGATTGCAATGCAAGCACCTGCTCAGCACAGGGTACATAGACCCGCGCCTTGTCAGCATGAGGCTGCCCACATGCTACACACAGCCGGTCTTGTCCCGAAGGGACCCTGGTCACATTATCCTGGGATGCATCCATATGGTGATTATAGCGGTGCTATACGCCAATAGGGAATAACGCTATATAGCAACCCCGCTATATAAGCTGCCTACCTTCACCCGACCAGCGCAGCCAAGGCTGGGAGGCAATTACTGATGGAACGGGTGGGAATAGTCCTACAGGGCCGCAGGCTAATAGCCCCGCTCACCTGCGAGTAGAGAGAGCCATTTCTCGTCCTTCGCAGCCAGACTGCAGAGAAAATCTGGGGATGTCCCCGGGTATTTGAGGGGCCAGGAGGAGCCTATTTTCGATGTCTCTGCAGTCCAGCGCCATCTGGCGGAGTATATCCCACATGTAAGTATTAGATTTGGAGCAGGACGTACTGTATACTAAGAATAAAGTAAACCCCTTACCTCACCCAGGAACAAGCACCATTCCCTCGGCATCTCGGGTCCTGGGTGCAGCCATCTTGGAGAGAATGCACATAATGACAGGTCAGTCACTCAATTCAGCAGTGTGACTGTACTGTTCATTCAACTGTCACTCAGGTCTACGGCTGCCATTCAGAGTCCCCCCCGCTGGAATCAGGGGAGGTTTGCGCTGATCAGGTGAGTTGTTTTATTATTTTATTGCCCAAATTGGGCTTAGCACAAACAGCTTAGCGTTCCCCAGTAGCTGTTAAGGATGGTGGAGAATAAAACAAATCTCAAAAACAGGTATTACACTGCTGAGCCCCAGGGGAGAAGCAGTAAATATTTGTATTTTTGAGCATATATGCCATTTACTGCCTGTAGCTTAGCGTCAAAGTGAACACAACTGTCAAAATCCTCGGCACACATCTCACCTTAGCAACACATAATCCCTGAGGACATGCTTGGCTGTGCCACCACAGGCCAATAACCTGTTCTGTCCTGGTGGTGGTGGGGGTGCTGGGGTTAGAGCTTCTGGAGGACAAGTTCCTGCCCAATTGGTGCCAAGTCTCACATAAAGCTTTAAAATGAGGATAAAATTCTAATAAGGATTAATGATGTGTGTTAAAGCAAAAACAGTGCAATACAAATTGTAAATAATCTGAAAGTAATAAAGTCTAAGTGGATTCCTGGGTGGAACTGCAGTAAAACAGGTTACTGTATGATGTGTTGACAGCAATAATTCAGATGAAATAGTCTTGTTTTTCTTCCTTGCAGTTTCAGGACATTATCTGAAGGTGCGCCTCCTGTTATGCCACGTGAGAACAAAGTGCACTGCCTTAAAGTGGACCAACACAATGATGCTCATATGCATCTCTCCCTGCGGTCAATTTTAAAAACAAAACGGTGGCTCATGGATTTGCAGGCCATCTTCAGACAGGAAGTGCTGCTGGGTTTTCTGTTACTGTGCATTGTCAGTTATGTCAGGCAGCAGCATGACTGAGATGCTGGGAGAGAAAGCTCCAAAATGGCCGTTACCTCTGGAAAATAGCTAAGGCGTTTTTACAACTTTTAGTGGATGCAGGAGCAGATGTAAGTACTGACAATGCTTTAGTATCATGCATGCTGATGGGGCAAAGCGAGAATATATGTTGTGATGAGTCTTTGCATTGTAATAAGTCCACTTTAAAATCAGACCTAGAGTCAAACGATCACAACCTAAATTAACCCACACCCCCAGGAAATGGCGAGTGTGCATGCCCTTGGCCACTGGTGGTCACATGGGACATGCAAGAGGTGCTAGGAGTATCGATCCTAAGTGGCATCAAAAGGGGAGGGGATGCAGTGGCCCCAGGGGAGTCTAAAGGGACAAAATAATTCTGGTGGTTTATGGAAGCAGCCATGATGGTATTACTGAAGCTGCCGCCTTATTGACTATTGAAGGGGGGGTAGTGCTTTGTCTCAAGCACTATAGAAGACAAAAATACAATTCTGTGAGTACTCACCTGTAGAATTGATTTTATAGTATACAGCACGTCCTGTTCCAATAATTCCTTACACTTGGGATATCCGCCACAAGGTGGCGCTGTGGACTGCAGAAAGACTTGTGGCCACTCCCAACCCCATAAATAGCCAGGTACCTCCCACCAATTTCCAGTGTTGACAAGCAGTTATACAAGAAGCCAGGAGAATCAAAATGGATAAGAACCCAAAAAGAACTTTTGAACAATCACCATACAGAGGTAACCAAGAAAAATGATAACAAGGGAGGGATAGAACAGGACGTGCTGTATACTATAAAATCAATTCTACAGGTGAGTACTCACAGAATTGTATTTTTCCAAGTATACAGCACGTCCTGTTCCAATAATTCCTTACACTTGGGACATCCAAAAGCAGTGTCCGTAAGGTAGGGTGGGATCCCCAAAGAGCAAAAGCGTGCAGTTTAAGCCACTGCTGCCTGCAGAACTTTGCAGCCAAAAGCAGAATCAGCTGAAGTATGAACAGAAGACCAGGTCTTACAAACTTGTTCAACAGACGCCTGGTGCTGAAAGGCCCACGAGGCACCAATAGCACGAGTGGAATGAGCAGTAAGGCGGAAAGGAGGCTCCTTCCCCTTAGCAGAATAGACCTGCGCCAGCGCCTGACGCATCCACTTGCTGATAGTGGCGTTAGCCGGAGGCAAACCCTTCCTAGGTCCAGAAGGGAGAACAAAAAGAGCATCAGTCTTCCTGAAAGATTCAGTAGCTACCAAATAAAACTTCAGAACCCTGACCATATCCAAGGAATGCAGAGTCCACTCCTTGGAATTAGCAGGATTAGGACACAATGAAGGAAAGACAATGTCCTGATTGAGATGAAATGCTGACACCACCTTAGGCAGGAAATCTGGCTTATACCGAAACACCACCTTGTCCTGGTGTCGCTCAAAGTAAGGAAGTTTAATGGAAAGCGCCGCCGACTCAGAAACACGCCTAGCAGAAGTGATAGCCACCAAAAAGGCCACCTTAAGAGTCAAAATAAGCAAAGTAGCCTCACGTAGAGGCTCAAAAGGAACATAGGCTTACGTGGCGGGCGCACGTGAGTAACCCCCGGAAAAAAGTCTTAACCAAACGATGGTTGGCAAAAGATCTTTGGAAGAAAATTGCCAAGGCTGAAACATGTCCCTTGAGAGTACTAAGTTGAAGGCCCAAATCCAAACTATGCTGCAAGAATTCCAGGATCCTGGGAATAGAAAACACCCGACAGGGAAGAGATTTAGACTCACACCAGGCAATGTAAGCATGCCATACCCTATAGTAGATAAAGGACGAGGACTTCTTCCTAGCCCGAATCATGGTAGTGACAGGGCGGCAGCCCTTTTTCCATCAAAATGGAGGTCTCAGCAGCCAAGCTGTTAAAGCCAGCGTTTGTAAATTGGGATGGCGTAGCTGCCCCTGAGTGAGCAGGTCTGGAACCTTGGGCAGGAAGTATTGATCTACTGCCAACTGTAGCATGTCTGTGAACCACACCCTTCTTGGCCAACAGGGAGCCACCAGGATGGCTGGCACCCCTTCCTGGGCAATCTTGCGCAGAACCCTGCCCAGTAGAGGAAACGGAGGGCACACAGAGGAGCCAAAAGCTCTTCCAAGACATTGCTAGTGCATCCATGGCTAAGGCCAGAGGGTCTTGGGACAGAGAGACCAAGACTGGAATCTTGCGATTGTGACGGGATGCAAACAGATCCACATCCAGCTGACCCCAGCGATGGCACAGGGAGCGAAACACCCTGCTGCTGAGGGACCATTCTCCCAGACGAGAAGTCCCCCTGCTCAGGGAGTCCGCCTCCAGATTTTCCAACCCCAGGATGTACACGGTCGAGATGCTGGGAACATTCTCCTCCGCCCATGACAGAATCAGACACTTCCTTGAGGGCCCTCTTGCTCCGGGTCCCTCCCTGATGATTGATGTAGGCAACCGCCGTCTGGTTGTCCGAGCGGATCTGAACAGCCTGACCCTGAAGGTGAGGGGTCAATTGGGCGAGAACCAACCTCACCACCCTCCGTTCCAGAATGCTGATAGGAGTATGGGCCTCCTGGGGGCCCCATTGCCCCGGACAGAAAGGTTCTGCCCACCAAGAGGTTCCTTGAGTCCAGCCACCACGAGAGGGACCGTCTGGCCAGGAGGGACAGAGCAAACACCTGATCCAGGGACACAGGGTCCCGATCCCACACTGATAAGAGGTGCAGCTGCAGAGGTCTCATGTGAAACTGAGCATAGGGTACCGCCTTGAAGCAAGACACCATCAGGCCCACCAGTTGCATCCCCTGCCGGATGGAGGGATGAGGACAAGAAAGAAGAAACTGGGCCTGAGCTTGAAGACTCTCCACCTTCTGTTGAGGGAGAAAAACCTTGACCTGAGATGTATACTGTTCCCATTTTTTTATTACAAAAAAACACTACAAATTTTAAAAAATTGTTTTTTTATTGAGAATACAGTAAAAAAAAGGCCAAACAAGACATTTCATGTTGAAGCCCAGACTCTGCTGAAAAAAACAATATATAGTAGTCTGGCAACAGAGTGTGACAAAAAATCTAGGTAGGCTGGCACTTAAAGGGTTAATAGCAATAGCCGTTATGGCAGAGGCACAAACCGGGCACAGCACAGTCCCCACAAGGCATGACAGGACAGCTGGTCCATGCGCCGCTCCTCACCATCCCACAGGGTAGTAGTGTCAGGAGAATGCATGACATATGTATTAGACAACCCTAAAATGGGCGCGTCCACCTTGGGAGGACATGACCAACGCTTAATTACATCAGCAGGAAAGGGAAACCTCCTGTCCCAACTCTTGGGCACCCCAGGAAGTTTACTAGGCCGTTCCCACTCTTTGAGCACCAGATTATTAAAGCGGCTCTGCTCAGGGAACTCCAAGTGAACAGGTTAACAGTATGAAAAAGCTCACCCTGCTGCTGTGGAGCCACGGCAGGAGGGGAAATACAAAGCACTTCAAAAATGTGAGACAATAACCTGTCAGTGTCATCTGAGGACCATGGGTACCACCATATAACTTATGTTGTTCCTCAGAGGATTCTGAATCAGAGAACAACTCCCGCTCCTCAAGGGGGTAAAGTCCAGACAATGAGTAAGGTCCCTCATCCTCAAAAGGAAAGAGGGAAGCAGCGGGAGATAAATGCCGCTTCTCGACAGAAGCCTTATGCTGGGCTGACCCAGAAATATGCTTTTCAATGCTGGTCACCCGTGCAGCCAAGTCATATTGTGACTCCCCGCTAGTGTGCCCCTCACTGGGGGCCAGATGCAAGCGTGGGGGGGTAGGTGAAGCAGAAAGAGGCGCAGTACCAGGGCCCCTAGCATACGCCCCAGGCTGTAGCGCCAGTACCTGCTGGGCGCAGGGCACACAAACCCTGACACTGTCACTCACAGGGGATATCCCACACATAATACACAATTGGGCTTGTCCCGAAGGAACCCCAAGTACATTATCCCCGGAAGCCTCCATATGGTGATTTTTGACACAGGCGCAAACCAGTACAGGGACACAGCTAACTATAGCCACCCTTGGTGGGATGCCCTCTAAAACCCGCTAGGGAAGGTGGGACATTGGCAAAGGGCAGGGCCGGGAGAACCACAATCAAAGGTGACTCGCCTGCAAGACACAACAAGCATCCCCAGCATATACAGTTAAAATCCATATAAAAACCCCCCGTAGGAGACTCACGGAGCAAGCGGACAGAAGCACGAAGAAGCAGAACAGCCAGACCACATCACAGCACCGCAAGGACGAGGCCACAAAATGGCGCCGGCAGCAGTATCTAGAAGGGCGGACCGCGGGTCAAACCGCGGTTCCCGCCCCCCCGAAATGCGCGAAACAGAGATCACGAGGGGCGCCTGGCGCCATGACTGAAGCCAAAAGACATAGTAAAAAAGCACCAACACCCGCGGAGCGCCATACAACGGCCCACACGCACGCCATAGCAATAAACGCAACATTAAAATCACACACAATAACAGACTCCCCAGGGCACCCCCTGCCAGCCGCGCGGGCCATAGCGAGGGTGTCCCGACAACCTCTAGGGAAAGGGGAGATATTAAAAAAGGGGATCCAAGATTTAGGGCCAACCCAAAGAGGCTCACCATAACAAAGCCTGTCGCCGACTACCCTTTGGTACAGGGTCTTGCACCCGGAGCAGCGCTCCTTCAGCACCTGACCCTGACCTGAGCCCGCTCCCTGCGCAGTAGAGAGCCATCTTCTATCTTCGCAGTCCAGACTGCAGAACTAAACTGGGAATTGGTGAGAGGTACCTGGCCGGGAGCGGCCACAAGTCTTTCTGCAGTCCACAGCGCCACTCTGTAAGGAATTACTGGAACAGGACGTGCTGTATACTTGGAAAAGGGCGGCAGCTACAGGTAATCCCATCATGGCTGCTCCCATGAACCACAAGAATTATTTTGTCCCTTTCGACTCCCTTGGGGCCACTGCAACCCCTCCCCTGGACTAGAACCTTTAAAACAGAGGTTCACACTCTTGTAGATAGACCTATTTAATCGACAGAGTTCAAGTGGATTAAACCTTAAACAGAAACATAGCAATGACCACGTGGTCATTTATATCAAGCATGCTGAAACTCACTCAGGCTGGGTTCAGACTATGCTGTAGGCAAGGCTTTTGCAGGGACAACTGTGCTGAATCCAGAGAGCAGGGCTTGAGCTAATGGGTGTAGGGTTTATGATGAAGCATAGTGGATTAAAGGGCTTTAGTTGAAAGGCCACACGGCTGGCTAGCAAATATATAGACACTACACTTAATACACTAGCAAGTTCCAGACGCAGAGCCATCATCGTTTTGAAAGTAAGGGTTAAGACACCTACATAGTTTACATTTTAATCTAGGGGCAGACAACATATCTAAGACTTAATTGTTCTGTCTTGGAGTTTTTTATTTTCTCTTTTTTTTAAGTCCACAAAACAATCTCGATACAACATTGCCCCTAGGCAACATATCTATAATTTTTAAAGAACTCCAGTATGTACCACGTGGATTCTACCATTTTATTCACAATGTCCTCAGGTTGGTTGCTTAAAAGTTAAACCATAGAAGCCATCACTGCTGACCCCATTTAGAAAAAAGTTGGCTGCTTGGCTGTCATACCGGTTCAATACCTGCATCCGTGTTTCAAGGCTAAACATTGATCAACACGACAGCCAGGCAAGCTGGTCAGCTACATGTATCCCCAAGGTTCTTATATTACAGGTTTTTCGTCGATTTCATAAAACATTCTTGATAAGGAAACAAAAAGCCAGACGGAGCCATATTAAGAGTTTATAAACTGGAGAGTAGATGTGGCATTTAGCCAATTGTGTCCTGCCAGGGTTTGTCTTTTGGTTTCTTGGGAGAAACTGCAGTTGTCTCTCTCTGCTGTAAAGGGTTCTGGGCAAATGTCTGTCTCAGTGGACCTGTTAAAAGAAAAAAAAAAAGAAAAAAAAAAAAGCTTTATCAGCAATATTCTTCTAGGTATAATTCACGTAAGAGAAGGGGGACTAGAGAAAGATACCGTATTTTTGCCTTTTAAGACACCCGTGTCCATAAAACGCCCCAGGTTTAGGGGAGGGAAATAAGAAAATAAAATATCCTCCGCCCTTTCACCCCATTACAGACAGTGTTTGGTGTCCCCCCCCCCCCATTATGTCCAAGTGTGCAGCACCAGCCCATTACTTGCAAGTGTGCAGCACCCCCCCCCAATTACAGACAGTGTGCGTCACCCCCCCATTAAAAGAAGTGTGTGGCATCCTCCCACCCCTCCAGGGCTGTGGAGTCTGAGTCGGTGAAAAGTTACCGACTCCAAAATAAAAGAAAATCATCTCTTACTAATATTGTATAATAAATGTAACTTTCAAAAGGAAGTTTAAATCGAAGGCCCTTGTAAATAATCAGTGACAAGCAGCAGCAGATTGATCTAGTGGTGATAGACGAGTTCTCTAGTCTCCCCTGTCCCTTATACTCAGAGTCTTCATGTCTCCCAAGGCCCTTAGTTACAATATTTAAAAGAATCAATCCACTTCGTTATTAACCCTAGAGGAAGTTAGGCACCCTCCTGCTAGGTCATTGAGCTGGTTAGAAAGGGAACTAGTTAAACTTGGACGAATTAGAGGCTGGCCAACTCAAACCAACACATAAAACTTCGCTTCTGAATGTATAAAATGTTCACAGTTTATTTTTACCAAATACAAAATTAACAAAAAAAAACAAAAAAACAAAAACTATAATAAAAAGGTAAAAATGTATCACCACAATCACCATATTAAAATCGTTAGACACTAGGCAATATATGCGATCCGCTTTTTCCTATTTCTAAGTGGTACTTATTTATTCCACTTGAGAGATATTAAAGATAATTCATGCCATCTCATAATGGTGCTTGTTTGTTCCATTCAAATAGAGTGAACATGTTTTGCTTTTGTGCTTTGTTAACACCCTTGGCTCGCCAATTTTAACTTTTATTATATGTAGTGTTTTTGGTTAATTTTGTTTCTAGTAAAAAAAAAAATTGTGAACATATTACAAATTCAGAACTGGAGATATTGTTTGTGGAGGTTTGAGGTGGCCAGCCTCCGATTTGTCCAAGTCCCACAGTTACAATGCCTGAAACTTACAGGAACGTAAAGGTAATGTCCAGGCAAAAAAAGAAAGTGTGTGTACTCACCTGTAAATTTCTTTTCTAGTCATCTTTCATTCCGGGGCACCACAAGTCAGCTACACGTGGGTTAACCTCAGCCCTAGGCAGGAACTGCAAGTACGCAAAATTCTTTTTTCTTGTCCCTTCCATTCCAGGGCACCACCAGTCAGCTACATGTAGAGTGGGAACAGTGCAAGCCGCAAACCATAATCAGGAACAGCAGGCCCCAAACAGAAGGCCTCTAGTCTAGACCCCTGGAAAGGGCCAGCACTGCCTGCAACACCACTCACCCCAGAGTGGTCGCACCTGATGCTGTCACCTCCACTTCGTAGAAAGTCGAAAAGGTGTGTCCGGAGCACCCAGTAGCAGTCCTGCATAACTGGTCACAGACCAGGATGAGGCTATGTCCTTGTAGGGTGAGCGATGACTCGGAATAGTGCCTCCCCCACCCAACCAGGCATAGGCACGATCCACAAACTGCCTGATTCACCTACTTATGGCAGACCTATCAGCCGCCAGGCCTGTCCGCTACCCCTCTAGAACGACTGTCCTAAGAAAAGCTTGAGAGGCTACCAAGTAAATCCTTAGGACCTGGGAAACCTCCAGGGAGTGAAGGACTTGCTCCCTCCAACAAGTGAGGCACGACAACAATAGCAACCTATTCACCAAAGCCAGAAGGAAGGAACCATCTTCGGTTAAAAAGAAAAATTTGACCCTGCGGTGATACGATTGAACTGCCCATGTAGAATAGCCAGATAGAAGTAACTGCCAAAAGAAAAACCCCTCTTAAGGGTAGCATAGCGAAGGAGCCTCCCCCAGCCTTCCAAGGGAAAAACTCCCTGGAGCGTCAAGAGGGTGGGATTACAATACAAAGGTGGAACAACCACCTTCACAAAGGGCGAACATGCAACGACTTGCATGCATGTGCAGACCAACCTGCTCTCCGGTCACTGGAAGAAAATGGACAAGGCCTATACCCAACCATTAAGGGTTGCTGGGTTGCAACCCAGCGGCCAGGCCCTGTTGAAATAAACCTGGCCTTCTGAGCAGCGAAAACTGTTAAACTCACATCAGCCACGCCAGGCCGCTACTTCCTGTAGTAAGCCTATCTCCGGTTCCGAAACAAGGTTGAAGGACTGCAGAGGACCAACTCCTCCCTCCACGGCGCTAAAGGTCAAGCTAGAACCCGGGCCGCTGCAGAGGACCCTGTTGCGCCAAGACAGTCCCCGCTGCCAACCCCACCAGATTCGTAAAACCAACCTCTCCGATCAGTGTGGGTCGAGCAGGGCGACAGGAAACCCTTCACAGAGTATCCACCCGAACCAGCGACCCAGAAGTGCCAACGATAGAATCGCGCAGAGCAGATAGTTATCGTCTGAGTCCCCAAGCACGCTACCCCGAGCCGACTAGTGGTGGTGCAGCCACCTCTGATCCCACACCCTGTAACCAGCAATATCGAACACCAGCAGGGAAGCCTGTGCCTGGGAAAGCAGGAGTGCTGCTGTAGAAGCACACACGTCAGCCAAATGCCCCCAGTGGAATGGAAACGGAGCTGATGCGCGATGCCGCCGAAGCTGCAGAAGATGTAGCCGCGGGAAGCTCTCAACACCGCAAGGTGAGTCGCCTCCCGGTCCCACTGAAGAAAGATTTGCTGCATCTGAAAGATGGGGAAGGTGGTGGTGGAGCCTGCAACCCGTGTGAATGTGGGCAGCCCACCCCCCCCCAGACCACAGGGCTGTACAGCCCCACAGTCGCACCCATAGCCTACGAACTGCAACCAGCTGACCATGTAGACCTGGGATGGGGGGGAGCTATCCAGGGTGGCTGCAGAGTAAACAGCAGATCCAGAGGTGGGGGGATGTGCAGCACATATCCCAGGCAAGGGGAAGAAACTTATCAGATCGACCATGAAGAGCCTGAGTTCAGTTGCCTTTTTTACACTAAGGGACCCTGGAGCCACCAGGCCAAAAATAACTAGCCCCAGGTACCAGATACGCATAACTGAACCTGGATGTGCTGCCCTCACTTTGGCTTCTTCCTGCATTATCGGATTAGTGTCCAACTCCAGGCACCAGAAATAGCCATTGGTGAGGGTCTGGGAGACAGAGTCGAAGCCCCCGCCCCCGTCAAACAGCACTAGCACTACAAAAAAAAATAAATAAAAATAAAAGAAATTGGAGGAAAAACAAACAAAAATAAAATTCTGTGATTCTCATCTGTAGAATTTTTTTCCCTCCTCTTCCAATCCAGGCAGTCACAACTCAAATACAAATGGGTTAACACTCTCCACCAAAGGGCGTGACTGCATGGATTGCATGGAGTGGAAGAGGAGAAAAACAATTCTATAGGTGAGAATCACACAATTGTATTTTCTCTCATATTCCACTCCAGGGTGTCACAATTCAAATATGAATGGGACGTCCCATAGCAGTACCCTTGTTTCAGGGTGGGATTCCCAAAGGCAATAACTATATCCCCTCAGCCTGCAAGAGGAGATATCCAAAAATCTTGAACCACCGTCTACAAAACTTCCGAAAGCAGCATCTGCTGAGGTTTATATGTCTACCTTCTAAAACTTGGTAAAATGGACCAGGTTGCGACCTTGCAGACCTGCTCTGTCGAGGCCCGATGTTGAAAAGCCCAAAAAGAGCAGATAGCTCTGGTGGAATGGGCAATAACACGAAAAAGGAGGCTCCTTGCCTCTGCAACTGTGGGTCCTAAATACTGCCTGTCGAAACAATCGGCTGATAGTAGATTAGGCTAGAGCCAAACCCCTCCTTGGACCCTCCGGAATAACAAATAAATAATCTGGTCTGCAAGCTAACAGGGTTGAGTGCTGTGGCTCCTTTAAGACTTGTGTGTACTAATTGCCCTGCTAACGTGCACCTCCCAGGTTAGTTATAAAATGGTCTGAGCGGCTGCCACCCCCCCTTTGTTTCTTTTGAATTTGTGCAAGCACATGGTGTGTGGGGTCTAGGCTGTATTGCAAGGTCTTTGACCCTTCCACCCCATGGCTTGCACTTGAGAGGTTTAGGGCAACCTCAGGTAAGCCTGCTCCCAATTTATCTATTGCACTGTATGTCCCATATGGGCTCTCAGAGATTAGAGTTAGGACTGCACCCCACAGAGGCACTTTGGCGTAGTGGTGCAGCTTAAGCATACATGCAGATGTGTGTGACCGAGTCCTCTGTTTTTAACCAAGTTTAGAGACAGATTACAGGCTGGTCTGCAAGCTAACAGGGTTGAGTGCTGTGGCTCCTTTAAAGTGGACCAACACCGAGAGGTGATCGGCCCGGAAATCTATAAGATTCCCGGGCCGATCACCTCCCACCCCGCGGGACATCCGAGATCGGGATGTCCCGCGGGGTGAAACCCCCCAAAAAAACCCCAAACACCTTACCTGATCTCCGGCCGCCGCCGCCTCCCTCGCGCCCCTGTAGGCGTGCTCGCGCCCGCGCCGGCCGTCTGCGAATGGCCGGCGGGGGCGAGCGCGCGCCGAAGGTGACGCGAGGGAGGCGGCGGCGGCGGCAGCCGCTTGGACGTTCCTGATCCCCGCCTGGACGTTGGCGGGGATTGGACCGTCCAGTCACGTGGGAGCGGGGACAGGTAAGATTTTGGGGCTTTCTGGGGGGTTTCACACAGCGGGGCACCCCCGATCGGGGTGCCCCGCCGAAGTGGACCAAAACCCAGGATAGTCAAAATCCTGGGTGTTGGTCCACTTTAAGACTTGTGTGTACTAATTGCCCTGCTAACGTGCACCTCCCAGGTTAGTTATAAAATGGTCTGAGCGGCTGCCACCCCCCCTTTGTTTCTTTTGAATTTGTGCAAGCACATGGTGTGTGGGGTCTAGGCTGTATTGCAAGGTCTTTGACCCTTCCACCCCATGGCTTGCACTTGAGAGGTTTAGGGCAACCTCAGGTAAGCCTGCTCCCAATTTATCTATTGCACTGTATGTCCCAGATGGGCTCTCAGAGATTAGAGTTAGGACTGCACCCCACAGAGGCACTTTGGCGTAGTGGTGCAGCTTAAGCATACTTCTGCAAATGTGTGTGACCGAGTCCTCTGTTTTTAACCAAGTTTAGAGACAGATTATAGGCTGGTCTGCAAGCTAACAGGGTTGAGTGCTGTGGCTCCTTTAAGACTTGTGTGTACTAATTGCCCTGCTAACGTGCACCTCCCAGGTTAGTTATAAAATGGTCTGAGCGGCTGCCACCCCCCCTTTGTTTCTTTTCAAATAAATAATCTGTTTTACGAAATTCTGGAGTAGCTGATATGTAGAACTTAAGGCAAACCTATCTCCTCAATGTGAATGAGAAAAACACTCTGGGGGGTTCCCCTATTCCCCCCTTTTTACTACTAAACCAACAGTCTCACACTTGCACTCAAATTATCATCATAATATATATATTTTTATTTTTGTGTCACATGATACAAACAAGGTTAAAATCGTTTAAAATCCATATGCCATGCTGTAAGCCATTTACACCACAAGGGGGTGCCGTCCCTCTATTTCATTAAAGTGGACCAACAGCCTCCCAAGATCGGCCCGGGAATCTATAAGATTCAGACCGATAAGACCCCTGACTGCGGGGCATCCCGATCGGGGGTGCCCCGCTGTGTGAAACCCCCCCAGATCCCCGAAATCCCTACCTTGTCCTCGATCCAGCGGCGCCGCCTCTCGCGCGTCCCTCTAGCAGGACGCGCACCCACGCTGGCCGTTTGTGAACGCGCCCTGTAAGAGTGATGCGCGGGAGGCGGGCGCGCTCTCTTGTCCGTCGGCGGCGATTGGCAGCGACGGTCACGTGGGAGCGAGGAGAGGTGAGTTTTTCGGGGTTTCTGGGGGGTTTCACACAGCGATCGGGGTGCCCCGCCGAAGTGGGCCAAAACCCAGGATAGTCAAAATCCTGGGTGTTGGTCCACTTTAAGGTTCAATACTAATTTTATGTATGTGCTAATGATTAGAATATATACAAATTCTAATTGAAATAATTCTATACATATATCTATAAAGTGCTGGTGCGGAAAAGTGCATCAAATTCATAAGTATTTCATGTGCAAAATAGAAACCCAGACTCAATCAAGGTGAAGTGCAACAAGAGAAATTCACAGTACATTCAATAGGAACACCACCTTACATCACCTTATATAACCATATAAGAGGGCACAGCTGACACCCCGGCCCGCCTACGCTTTCGAGACCGTATGGTCGCTTTTTCAAGAATATATATATATTTTTTTTATTCTGATCATTAGTACATACATAAAATTAGTATAGGACCTTAATGAAATCGAGGGACAGCACCCCCTTATGGTGTAAATGGCTTACAGCATGGCATATGGATTTTAACCTTGTTTGTATCATGTGACAATAAAAATGAAAATATATATGATGATAATGTGAGTGCAAGTGTGAGACTCTGCTGGTTTACTAGTAAAAAGGGGGGGGGGGGGGAATAGGGGCACCCCCCAAAGTGTTTTTCTAATTCTATAGAAAGCAGCCACAGAGCAGTGCACCGCTTATAAAGTTAATATATAAAAAATTGTTGTTGGTGCCACCCCCCAAAAAAGTTTGTTCATTAATGTAAAAGGAGGAAACTACCTTGGGCAGAAAATCCTGCTTGAAGCGGTAGACCGCCTTATCCCTGTTTAAGCCTTTAAAGAGGAAAAAAATAGATTTTAATTTTCCTGGATTTTGGTCCCTTTCTCTAAAGCCACCTCATTTGTAATACCCCGCTGTGTGAAAGATGGACTGAAATTGTACCCAAAGGCCATCTAGGCAACTGGTCAGCATAGCACCTACTATACCAAAGTAGGAAATTTCCTTTAACATTAAGTTTTTGGATCCGGTGCTCATGTTCGGTGGACACACGGATACAGCCATGGAACATAATGCCATACAAGAGGGTAGTAAGTGGAAAAAAAAATGTTTGGGTAAGCATCCAAAATGGGCAGTAGGACTTAATTTTCACTGAACTGTACTAACCTTTTGCAGCAATATCCAAGTGGTGCTTTATTCGCTTTTCTCTATCCTCCAGCTGATGTGCCAGTTGTGCATTTTTCCAACCTATGAGGAAACAAAATGACAATCATATTGCAGAATGAATACACAGCTACAATAATACTGTTCATTTAAACCGTGTAATTGACAGCAACTGCATTCAAATGCCCTGGATTTACCTCCCTCAGATCCAGAACATTAAAAAATAAATCATTTCTTTAAGAAAAAGACGACTTCTTAGATTGTATCAACAGCATCAATCATATTTTCATTATGGATAAACAGTTTTCTGCAGCAACTATTAATTCTTTTCAATTACAATGCAGACATATAAGGCATTATGTAACAAAATATAAGGGAACTGTATGTGGATCCTAAAGCAGATCTAGACACAAAATAATGTAATGAGTTTTATCCCCACCCCTTGGGAATGCCAATTTGGGCTCTAGGTTAAAGAACAGTTGGCCTGCACATTTTATTTCTACTAAGCAAAATTCAATGTTGGAATGACACAAATAGACATGAAAGTGCTATGAACTAGATCAAAAAGTACCAGTTTTCAGACTCTTTATGAAGCCATCCTGTTTTGGGAGTACGGATTGGTCATGTTTGATATGTTTTGGGATTTTTAACTTCTCTCGAACAGCTGGAATCCGAAGAAAGGCCACTTGGGCTATTGAGAAGAAATTTGATGTCACCCAGTATGTGAACACAGCCTGAAAAAGAAATTACAATACCATAAAATGATAATTGCAAACACTGTCTATAAAGAGTGACTTTTTATTATATGCTGCCTATGTAGTCTGTCCAAACAATGTTGGATGGGGTTTCAATTTGACACCTTCCTTTAAAGAGCCTGCCCAGGCTAAGTGTACGATGAAAGCAAACAAGTCTTACCCCCATATAGTGAATTTCTGTTACGCTGCCATGTCAGAGCAGTTATGGTAAATAATGATCTTTTGTAATGCTACGGCTGCAAATTGCTCTCCAGCCTGTATCAGGCACAGACAAAATGTTACGTTTTAGTCTCTGAAATAAGGGGTGCGCTCCTGTCTATATTCCTGTTTCCCCCTTTTCACTTTCTATTAATTTCTACTCAACATACATTCAGCAAAATAACTGCAACATAATTCTTTTATATGCTGGCTGTTTACTTTGCAATAAACAACAATAAAAAGATACAGGCTGACCATAGAAAAAAGGGGATAGATCAACAGCTTTATTCCTCAGTACACCAGGATGGATCAGCTGTGTTGCAGGTAAGGAACCCTTGCATTTGATTTTACACTTAACCAAAACAAAATCACTTTATTTCCAATATTACAGGTTAAAGAACAGAGCTTATTAAACATTTCACGTATTTAAGCTGTACTGTATGCTTTCAGTTTGGGCCAGCCCCTTTCAATTCAGTCAGGAGACCCTTTTGTAACCTTCCATGCCCCATTGCAGCAATAAATCCCTTTCCTAATACTCCAGTGCCAGGCTGTCAAAGGGGTAACTAAAAGATCCACCCTACTGCAACTCCAGCATAGCCGATCGGTCTCCCGCAGCCCGTGTTTGTAAAGCCAGGAACTGCGCTTCCAGGTTCCCTTTCCTATTACATCCCTTTCCTATTACTCCAGTGCCAGGCTGTCAAAGGGGTAACTAAAAGATCCACCCTACTGCAACTCCAGCATAGCCGATCGGTCTCCCGCAGCCCCGTGTTTGTAAAGCCAGGAACTGCGCTTCCAGGTTCCAGCTGGTCGTAGCCTCTGAACGGCCGAACTCCCACTCAAAACTGGGGCCTACAGATGCGGAACTTCTGGCGTTATGCCGAACAGCAGAGCAGGAGTGGCAGTGAGATAAGGGCATCTTCAAGTTATCTGCTGGAGTATCAAAAATTCTACAGAGGTGGAATTTTCCTTTAAAGACTCTGTTGTATGTAGCACCAGATGACAGACGATTACATGGCAGAGCTAAAGACAAATTCATTGTCATACTGTTTAAGAGAATGTCTACCCACTATAACAAAAAAGCTATACTCACCTTTTGCTGCCCCCTGCAGCGCTTCCAACTTCAGGCTTTGGTGTTGTAAAACTTACCAGTTAAAGAAATCAAGCACCGCGCCAGTCAGGATTCTCTGCACAATCCAGGAATCCCAATTAAATTCACTGCAATATAGTCTCAGCACACTCCCTCTACTGCAATGAATGGAGTGAGCATGTGGAGGTGCTTAATTCTGTCCTGGAGGATGCAGAGATGGGAAATCGCAGCTGCACAGGAGGGTGGTCGATTTTGGCAATACAATACACTTTACAGCACTGGGGCTAGGTGGAAGAGCAGCGGGGGACAAAAGGGGAGCATCTTTTTTTTCTGTGGCTGGAGAGGGACTAATAGAGGAATTGTACTAGCAGTCAGTAACATGAATCAAGTACTCACAGTTGGGAAGTTCATGGTCAGAGGGAAAATGATCAAGGGCATCACACGAAAAACAGTCTTCATGACCTTAAGGTTGGGGTTATTTACACCGGATTCTGCTCCCAGCTGGAGAGAAGGATAGAAAAAAAAAACATTTCATAAGCTTTCACAAAACAAAAATTTTAAAAAACACCAGAACAGAAAATTTAAGTCTACTATGAAAATGCTTTATCGATAACACGAAGATGCATCTCACCTCTAGAACAGCCCACATGCTGCATGTTACAACCATTGGCAGTATATAGAAAGGATCAGCCATGGTCAGGTCTGAGAACCACCACAAGCCTCCAGTTTGCAAGCTGGGCACTGGGAGATAGGCCATTTGTCTCAGGGATACGAAGAAAGAGATGAATACTGGCGCCTAGGAGTAAAAAAAATGTACAGGAACATCATTAAATGTACATCAAAAGCCAGACATATGTAAATCATAAATCTCATAGGTGCAGGGGTGGGGTTACAGCCCCAAACTGAGATTGTATGGGATAGGACAACACTAAGTAGCTAGTATTTGTGAAGTGTAGAGAAAATGCGGCATGCATATGTAATCAGTCTTTTTAGGACCACCATCGCCTGCAATTACAGCTGCAAGTCAGTTGGGGTAATCTGTACAAGCTTTGCATAGGCTGAAAATATTTCAGTGTTACTTTAAGGTGTCCTGTACTCTATCAAACTAAGAGCATAGATATTTAAAGTGGACCAACACCCAGGATTTTGACTATCCTGGGTGTTGGTCCACTTAGGTGGGGCACCCCGATCGGGGGTGCCCCGCTGTCTGAAACCCCCCCGATCGCCGCAAAAACTCACCTCTCCCCGCTCCCACGTGACCTCGTCCGGCCAATGACAGCGCTCAGAGCAGCTCTGGTACGCAGCCAATGACAGCGCTCTGGTATGCGCGTCCAAGCGGCTTTGGACGCGCATACCAGAGCGCTGTCATTGGCTGCGTCTCTCGCTTCCCTCTAACAGGAAGCGCGCCTGCGCCGGCCATTCACAAAACGGCCGGCGCGGGAGCGCGCCCTGCTAGAGGGAAGCGAGAGACGCGGCCGCGTCTCGCGCATGCGCCGTTGGATCGCCGGTAAGGTGAGCATTGTGGGCCTTCTGGGGGGTTCCTCCCCGCGGGACATCCCGATTTCGGATGCCCCGCAGGGAGGGATCTGATCGGTCCGGGAATCTTATAGATTTCCGGGCCGATCCCCCCTGGGTGTTGGTCCACTTTAATAGCAGAATTTAGAATGCACAGTAAAAGACCCATAAAAGACACACAGTACCCAATATACTCACCTAATCTTCAATCCATCAAATAGCGGATGGTCTGGCAGAACACAAAGAACTGGTGCCAGGTCAGCAAAGTTATGCTTTTAAGCTTTTTGCTGGTGGTCATGTTTTCCTACCTAGGGGCAGGGTCTATGCCTCCCAGTAGTATGCTGCCCGAAGGACGTTTTAAGGTTTAAAAATAGATTAAGCTAAAAAGGTTTAGTATGGGCTAAAACAGTTTAGAGGAGGATACTAAAGAGTTATGAGGTCGGCTAACACCATCAGTAAAATTCAGACGCCAAAATGTACTATCTCCTTAATAGTGAAGGATGTGCACACCACACAAATAATAGGATGTTAGATTAACTGTATAGAAATGGACTACGCCTATAGTACAATAAAACATCTACAGTTCGGTCCATACATATTTGGACAGAGACAACAGTCTAATTTTGGTTCTGTACATTACCCCAATGAATTTTCAACAAAACAAGACACAGTTGAAACTCAGACTGCTAAAGCATTTTTTTTTTTTTTTTTTTAAACACAATTCCTTCATTTCAGGAGCTCAAAATGTTATGGAGAATGTTATTCCATGCTGAGGAAAGCCAACTGTTCAGGTTGAGTACGCATTTAATGCCTGTGATGGCCAAAAGATCCCGGAGGATTACAATTCATTTAATCCTCCGGGATAGTATTTATTATACTATTGATCACCGATGTGCGCAGATATCTACAAATGTATATATATTGTTTTGTGGGTCCCAGAAAGGGGGGCATCTGTATCTACACTCTAGCATCTCAATGGAGGCTAGAAATGGTTGCTTTCTGGTGTAGAAGGCCAAATTATTTAGCTGCAGCTCTACTAGCCAACCTTGTGGGTGTGGTGACATATAGCAGCTTTGCAATAGGGTTACCTTAGGTATGATGAATAGTAATTGCAATGTCAGAAGTTTATTTCTCGGATTAAATTAAAGCAGAAGACATGCTTGCAGCCTTCCACAACACAAAATAATGTCCCAAGATGGAGAAAAAGTAGGGACAAAAACAAGTGTAGGAATGGAGGAAGCCGGGTGTCATGCTTTTCTGGGGTTGGAAAAACCCCCAGATTTGACATCACATGTTGACTAAATAACCGTTCTCATTATGAAATTATTCTGCAGGAAATAATTCTATTAACAACCAGTTACAACGTTATAACACAACCTCACCTGTACAAGAGGCACTAGGAAACCACGCAGTGGATTGACATCATGCTTTTTCTGGTACGCTGTCAGATCTGCATATGCCTTGGCAACTGTGCCATAAAAGAAAAAAATAAATAAATACAAAGTAAACCCAGGCTGTACAAATAAAAATCACTACAACTGCATTTTGTTGTAGATAAAAACAGGAAAATTGTGAAAGCTCCTTTTTGTTGGCTTACTTGGTCCATGCCTACAAGGTTTGCTGGGTATATGGTTTAATAACAGGCTTAGTAAATGTCCCCAGTTCACCATTGTGGGTGCACTCCAGTCCCCAGCATCTGAACGGCTGGGTGCGGGACTAGGCAGAGCTATAAATATGGAAGTGTTACAATAGCAAAAGCTAGTAGGGTGCATTTCCTTTTTTCTTTATAATCCTCAAACTATGAGCATCTGGCAGCAGGATCCTTTCAGACTTGACAATCTTAAAAAGTAGGTCCCTCCTCTACAGATGGAGCTTTCAGAAACAGTGCATGTCACGTCTCCTCTGTTTTAGTGAGCAGAGCAACATGTTGCAAATAGTTTACAGGCACCAGAAGAATTGCTGTGCACATGCATACATTGGGCCCTGTTCTTTAAGACTGGTAAGTTTTACATTGCTAAAACCAAAACTAACTCAAAGGAAGCTTCTGCAGGGGAGAAAGGGTAAGTATTCGCTTTCTATTTTGCCCGGACATTTAAAAGTACACCAAAACCCAGGAATTTCACTTACCTGGGTTTTGGTCCACTGTACAGCCACATTCTGTTTTGAGAGGTCTCTTTTTGTGAGCCCCCGCCCTCCAGGATCATTGCAAATCTTACCTGGCACCGTGCTCCCAAGGTACATGTACTGACTCCAACAATCAGAATATATTGCAGAGCATATCCATGCCCAGCAGTCTATTCTGAAGGAATATATGGCTGGGCACATTCCGCTAGCTGTTGTGTGCACCCACCACCAGCCATTCAGATATGCTGACCTGGGAGCACGCATTGGATGGAGGAGTGCTACCGATGCCACAGAGAGTTTCACACAGGGGACATTCCAAATCAGAATTCCTAGGAAAGGCTTTCACCAATCCCCGAGTATTTTTAGACTCCAAGGACAGGGTTTTGATGTACCCCTAAAACTGCACTTCTGTTGTGCAGGCCAGACTGCTGCTCTAAATGCTATGTGACTTGCAAGATTATCATACAGAATATTTTCAGCCTAGTGGGGGTGTCCCACAATTAATATAAGCAACAATTTCAAATTAAGCAAAAGCGGACGTACAATCAAACTTATTCCCAGTTTGCTTAGCTTCATTCATGCGTGTCGTCAGCGCAGTGATCTGTGGCATGTGATTATTAAGTTTTGCAGCTTCTCTCTGTCCTTTGACTATTAGCGGGAACACCAAAATACGGGCTATTATTGTGCCTGTGGAGGAAAAAAGAAACAGTAAGTAATGGCAGGATGAGATATATATATATATATATATATTATATATATATATTTTATCATCAATATTTATATTTATAACGCACCATCATAATTTGTGGCACTGTAAAGATAGAAGTATAGGGGTAACAAGTAAATACTTACAATATATCAATGACAACAATAGGGTTGATTCATGGCTGTGCACCAAAAATCCCAAAATTGAAAAGTGAAACCACATGCTGAAACTTGCAATTCGGCGCACGATCCATGGCACCACGCGCATGAATGGTGTACATGCGCATTGCACAAAATGGTATGCGCAAAGTGTGATCATGAGATTTCGATACTGGAGCATGAAATTCAGCTCTTTTATGCTGAAATGGCCCAGTTCCATGCACATTTTGCTGGCCCCATAGCCCCCATGTTTCTCCCCCCATCCTTAATGTTTAGGAAGTAGGACGCTATCCTAGAGGACTAATGGAAATACCGTTACCGGTAAGACCATCCTCCAGAATGGCATTGCCATCGAAGGAAAGTAACTACTAGTGTCCTAGCTCAGGATGGGCAAACAATCTCCAACACCTTCCTTCTGAACTTCTGTTCCTGACTCAGAAGTTCAACCTTATAGCGCTTCAGAAAGGTGTGGGGAGACGACCAGGTTGTGGCTCTGCAGATTTCTTTCAGGGAAACGCCACCAATATATGCCCTGGAAGCCGAGACTGCTCTCGTAGAATATGCCTTTATTCCCTGTGGGACAGGAGTTCCTGTAGCTTGATACCCTGCTATAATAGTGTCTCTGATCCACCTTCTTAAGGTCTCCTTCTGCCGTCAACCTTCTATGTTTCACCTTGCAATTGAGGCTTTGGAGGCTTGTAGAGCCTTGTGCTTTCCTGCAAAGGTGACTAACAGGTGGTCTGACCTTCTCCATTCTTTGGTAGCATCTATGTATAATAAAAGCTCCTAGCATCTAGCAATTCCAGTTGCTTGATAGCTTGATCACGAGAATGGTCGATAGTTGGCAGAACAACTTCCTGAGTTCAGTAAAATCTCAAAAGAACCTTTGGTAAGTAAAGTAGATTAGGTTTAATAAGGATCCTGTCCGGAAACACCCTCAAACAGGGTTCCTTGATAGAAAAGGCCAGCAAATCACTGACTCCCCTAGCAGATGTGATGGCCACAATGAGGACCCCCTTGAGTGTTAGGAACTTTAGAGAGGCATTCTTCAAAAAGGGACATTGTTAACCCCTGCAGAGTCAGGAAAGGAAAAAATATTGCTTGTACTGGTTCTTTTTCAGATACGGCAATCTGTCCACAATGGAAATATTCTTCAGCCGATCTTCGAGAAATACAGATAAAGCAGACACCCGTATTTCAGTGTACTCAGGGCTAGACTGAAAAAATTTCAAATCCCTCCTGCAGGAAGCACATGACAAATGGCAACGTTCGAACGGCACAAAAAGTATTTTACAATACATTTTTTGCGTGACAACTTTCCTGCTTTGTAGCGCAGTGGACACGGTTGGACAGACCTTTTATCTTTAATATCTCATATTCAGGGTCCATAGTGCAAGGTTGAGTGCTGGGGGATGTGGATGCCGAATGGATCCCTGACAGATCAGATTTGGAACTAACGGAAGGAAAATAAATTTAAGTGGATATAGCACACCAAGTACTTAGTGGTGGGGGTGCAACTACTTAAGTCTGATTACCCATTCAAACCACACACACATCATATATACAATAAGTAATGCATACCACAATGATGCAAAGAATAAGTTGTATCAATACATACAGAATATGTACAGCTTTACAACAGCTAAACCATTTTCTAAGTTTAGCTAGTTCATAAGGAGCACATATTGAAAGAAGTTCCCCATCTAGCAGTGGATTGCCTTCAGAGAAATTATTTCTATATTGCCCAAGTGTAGATTTCTATTCAACCTGGAGCTTATTAATAAAGCACATATGTGCAACCGCAAAAATTTAATGTCGGTGGGTCAAAGATGGACATGGCAGTATATATACACAGGTAAAACAGGGTAAATTTGGACCCAGAAATAGTAGTGACAGATACACAAAACTTCAAAGTCAGAGAGTTTACATATTTAGCAAAGTTGGTTTGGGACCTATTACACTCTGCTGCGTGTACAACAACATGAAACACCCAACACTAATGCAGCGATCATGTAACAGGCACAACAACAGACAGAGTAGAGATTGGTGAACAAAGCAACAATGAAGTACAAGATTCTATTTAGCCAGTTTGTAGCAATCAAAATTGTATATGGTTCAGGCGCCATTTTTAAGCCCCCCATCCGGCTGTATTTGCGCTGTCGCGTCACTTGCACATGTCGCCGTCCCGGCCATTTAGTCCTCCAGCTGGTTATATAACCAGCAAGACTGAGGCGGCGCATGGGGCAGTGACATGTGCTGAATCAACTTTAATGTAAGTTGAAGTGAACAAAATTAGCACAGTAGTCGACAGTGCAGAGGCGCGATGGGGGATCTTCTTGTAGGGGATTCATCTTGCCATTTATTGCATATTTCTGAAAACAAAAACACACAGAATTAATTCTTGCATAAATATAAAGTAATTTGTTGCTAGTAAATCATGTTGTCACTATACATTCCCTTACCATTGTGCTCTTAAAGGGCCATCCATCTTTTAATGCTCCTTGTATTCTGGCACTATTTACTGTACCAGATATAATAAGGGGGAACTCTACAGCATGTTTATGCTTAATATTACAATTAACACTCTCTAGAGATAAAAAACAAAAATAAAATGAATTTAATCGAAAAAAAAAGTTTGCTACAGTATGACGTAAGTAGGAAACTGACTGTTTGTATTAGTGCCGTTTGGTAGGGAGTAAAATAGATTCCTACATTTAACACTCGGGGGCATCTAGTTTATAAACCCATTGTAGTTCTCTTTGAAGGAGAACTACCGGAAAGAGCCACGGTGGATTTGCCAACATTTGTGCCAATGAGGTGCTACGAGCAGATCCCGGGCCTAACCCCCCTCATCTTTTGGATTACCAGAGGCAATAGTCTCAAGAGAGGAAATGCATAGCAAAGCTCTGAATGCATCCATGCCCCAGGCTTAGGATCCCCTTGACAGGGGATTTCTTTCTTGTAGCAAACAGGTCTATCTCTGGCAGGCCCCATTTCCTGGTGATCTTCAGAAATACCGGTTGACAGTTCCTATTCCGCCTGATCAACCGGGACTCTGCTCAGAAAGTCCGCTCCCGTGTTTACGTCTCCTTGTATATGTACTGCTTGAATCGAATACACTCCGTTTTCCAGATTGTAGAGAATTGCTACCTTGTGAAGCTCCTCGAATCTTGTTCCCACCACCATAACATTGTCCAACACTATCTGGATATCTCATTGATTCTCTTCACTGCCATAAGCTGCCTGAAATTGGACAATTTTCTGGAAATTGCTGCTGACACAGGAGCCCTGAGACTCCAGACAGTGACCTCCCCCCACCTGAAAAAGCTTGTGTCTGTGGTGACAAACAAGGGGTCTGGAGTGAAGACCTGTCGCTTATTAGGTTTGGGAGTCCACCACAGTAGGCTCTGAAAGCCCAAGGATAGTTGGTTTTTGTCCCAATGTTCCAGAAGAAAATGCTGAAGTGGTCTTGAGTGGAGCTGAGCCAATACAACGGCAAGCATAGATGAAGTCATTAGAGATCTATCAAGGACAGAATCTGCCTTAAGACCACCCCTGGGCGTGCCTGGATCTGGGTAACAGAGGTTACCAGCTTGTTTACTTTCTTTGGCGGTAGAAGAATCTTTTGCTGCTGTGTGTCGATCTTGTATCCCAATAAAGGCATCAGTCGCTGGAACGAGTTTGGATTTTTCCAAATTTAGGAGCCATCCAAGCCTCTGCAAACACTGCTTTGTCCTTTGTAGTCCTGCTAGAAGGGAAGGTCGATCTGGTGCAAACAGGGGATCGTCCAGATATGCAATGACGTTTATCTAGTTCAAACTGAGGTATTCCTCAGCAAGAACCTTTGTAAAAATTCGAGGAGCTGATGAGAGGCAGAAGGGCATCGCTCGGAAACACTAATGAATCACCAGAGAGTGGTTGTGTGGCTAGTGGACAGATTCCAGAGAGTGGTTGTGTGGCTAGTGGACAGATTCCAGAGAGTGGTTGTGTGGGTAGTGGACAAATTCCAGCTTGTACCTGTATAATCCGGACAACGAAGGGACTTTGGGAGACCTTTTTCCAAGCTGAGCCTTTCCCTCTATAGGAACCTCATCCCCTGAATTTCTAGACCGGGATCCCTGGCTGCCCCCATCCCTACTAGTCTGAAGGGCAGGGTTGGAAAAAATACTGGAAGATACTGGTCCAGCTGAGATTTATAAGAGGCAAAAGGTATACTCCAGGTCATTTTGAGGCAATCCAAAAATACAGCAATCAGAGTTAACATACTGGGGGCTGACATATCCTCTATGCCGCGGGCACAAAACTCCTTGCTCCAAATATCAGGAAAGGGAATGCGGCAGTTAGGGAAACACTTAGGAGCATACTTTTCCCCTTTCTTTGCCATCTTTATTCTGAAAAGAAAACAAATAGCATCCCCAAACTAGTATAGGACAGTCAGTAAACCATAAAAACACTCGACTGCACAGAGTCCTGTGAATCTGCACCGTCCATCATTGTGTCAGCACCCCTCTGCTACAGACTGTGCATCCAGCAAAGAAGGAATCAGAGCCAGGAAGTGCGCTTTCCTCTTCCATGCTCTCGGAAATTACATTAGCTGCGCCACCGTTCTGATGTCATCGTGCCCGAGTAACTCCAGCAACTCCCAGTAGAGCAGAGTTGGTCCCCGACCTTTCCTGCCACCAGCCCTAGGCCACCAGCGCTGAACGAAAGCGTGGCCCTCCTCCACTGCCATCTGGCAGGGCAAAGAGGCCAGTAAGTGGTCAGATGGAGTCCGGCACTCAGCGGGAACATGAGCAGGACCTGGAGTACCATGGCGTCAGAGGGGCAACCCTCCCCAGATAAAAGCAAGTAGGACTGCAAGAAGGTAGTCTTCCACCCTCTAGTTCCTGGACCCGCCATAAACTCCTGGGATAGAAAACAACAAACATGACATCGTCATCCATGCGTTTCCTGGAGAGAAAACAATGAGGGCCAAGGGAAGGGGTGGGCCTATTAATGCTCTTCCAGTTTGTGTTTCCTATACAGGTGAGGAGGTGGCGTCTAAGCCGTCCTGGAGGATGCTGAGGGAAACACATGATATTATGAATTAGACTTAACAGACAAGTAAATAAACACAAAGATGCAAGAATACATTAGGAGAGAGGGTCCTGCCCTTGTGAGCTTACAATCTAGCAGGTGTAAATCAAGTAAAATTCCTACCTGTCACAATAGCTCCCCACCAGGGCAGCCCAACATCCATATGTAAAAACGACAGAAAGTTCTGCACCAAACCAACTGGGCTATAGCCACAGAGTCCCAGTTCAGCCAAACTTTGTTCCACCTGACCTGTCATCTCAGCAATGGTGGGGGCCAACTCACTGACTGGAGGAGGCAGCACGGCTTCGGGGACAGGAACGGCATGTGGCACAGCTGCCTCTGGGGTAGGTGGGACAGCCAGGACAGTCTGGTAAGTAAAGAAAACACAGGGTCAGGGGAGAAAACAATAGTTGTGTATTTCAGACATATTTGACGTGCAACTCTAGGCAAATATGAGGAATCTGCATTACTTCTTTTTTGGAAGGTTTTAATCTGTCCCGTTACTGCTCTAATGGCCGTCTACCAGGTGACACTTTCAGCCCTGGAAGAATTGCTGCCTCACATGATCTAGGGTGCGACATTCTGTAATCATTGCACCTCCAATGTCTTGCAAGCTCAGGCTATTCATGTCTTTACTAGCACTTTCCTCAGAAGAATTGTATATTTTTATGCCTGGGAAAGATATCAGAGACAAGGAGCTTGTCCTTGCCAAAACATTTATACATGGAACATGGCTGGCTACACAATTTACAGGAACGCTGATGTGGAACAAGCCTGCAGCATGAAAAGAGCACTCACCTGGCTGGCAGCTGCCGTCACTGTACTTTGGAAGCGAGCATTGGTTAGGAATAGTATCCGATGTGTACCAGGGGCCAGAGCCCTGTGTGGACGGGATGATCCTGGACATCTGTGAAACTGAAGGAAAAAATATAATCATGCACTATAATGAATACGCTCTGAATGTTTAATTGCAATAAAATTTCCAACATCCCTTCCGCAGTAACAAAGCACCACAAAATGAAACACATAGGGGGGAAAACAATGCACATGGCCTGAACAATGATGGTCAGTGAACAATGACCTGGTCACATGGCCTGAACAATGAGGGTCAGTGTACAGGGGTGTCTGGAATGAATGTACATTGAAGTTTTGTTTCTCATCTCTATAGTCAAATACACACAGTTCAAACACCCCTACACACAATATACAAGTGGGAAGACTGGCCCAGGGAGGGTGTAGGTCCATTTTAAGGAACAACCCAGCTCCTGCAGCCACAACTCACTGTGGTCCAGGCCCGGTCTTTCTCAATAGGAATAGCAGTGTGCTGCAGGTCTGCTTAACAACTTACACTTAACACCAAGGCCCTTTTACTGTCAGCATGCGTTTTTTGATAGTGAAGTGCACGACCCATGAAGTGTTGGTCAAGGTGGCACTGGTGAGCCCTAAACCTTGAATCATGCAATGTGGCAGCAGGGGAATTGCCTGGCATAATTGTCCATCCCCCATGCCTAAAATGGGCATCTTATTGTTAGCAGGAACAATGGTTAGCTAATAGGTAGGTGTAAAAAGGATGGTTGCTAGCAGCCTCAGGCTGGAGCATAGCATTCTGTAGGTCTTAAAACGGAACTTCAGTTAAAACCAGTGCTGTGGAGTCAGAGTCGAGGAAATTTTGGGTACCTGGAGTCGGAGTCGGCAAACAATGCACCGACTCAGACTCCTACTAAATTTTGATTTAGCAAGTTTAAATGTCCAAATTCACGAAAAGTTATAATTAATGACTTCTCTATTGTAAGAATAAAGACCAATGCATGCAGTGCCTCACGTAACCGCAAAACGAACACGTTAAGTGACCGTGAAGAAGCTTTTCATGTGCTTCACTATATGGCACGCAACGCACAATTAGAAGCGGCAATACTTATACTTTGCATAGTGTTGTGTTCTGCTGTTACAGGGAACCCATGGGTAACCTAGCCTCTCACTGATAAGGGATTAAGTAAATATGTTTTTTGCAGGATTAGAGACACTTGTGTAAGTGAAGGGAATGGAGGATCAATAGTTCAAGACTGAAGCTGTACCATTGGAAAAACTGCTGTCATCCAGCAAAAGGCTATAAAAACTTGTAAACTTCGATTGTTAGCTTAAACTTTAAACATGACTATGGGATTCTACTAGGGAAATCATGTTTTCTAATAAAGGCCCCTTTCTGGATCCTACCACTGCCCTATCTTCAGCAGAAGATCAGCACACAGAAAGGAGAAGGCAGCTTCTGCCCAACTACCTCTCTGCTAGAAGTAATGACATGTATGTTGCCTTTCTTTCCTTCAAGGAATGTATAAAATACATTCACATATTAATACAGAGGAGTCGGGGAGTCGGAAGTACAAAAAAACTGAGGAGTCGGAGCATTTATCTACCGACTCCACAGCCCTGGTTAAAACTGACCCCCACCCTGCCACGCTACCCTGGCGCTGAGGCAGGACTGAGGGGGTTACAAAAAAAAGAAAAGACGCCCACGCCACTCCAGATCTTAGGCGCCGCCATCTTGCATGCAAAACGCAGAGCCGCGCGATTCTTTTTTTGGCTAGAGTAAGGGTTTTTTTTTTCTTTGTAACCCCCTCCCGTGCTGCCTCAGCACCAGGGTAGGAGGGGTCAATTTTAACTGAAGTTCCGCTTAAATCTCACAGTGCACAAGGCCTAAAATCTTAGGATTTTCATAGTAAATTTGTTTCTTTTTAAACTCCCTGTCATGACCCTGTAAACAAAAAAGAGGAATCACTCATCTGGACCGAGCGGTGAGCTTTGGCAGAAGTGGGGCTGTCACATTGTTCGGGTGATGAGATTGTCACTCACAGTCTGCAGTGGCCTGGAAGATGAGAAGCGCTCCTGGCATGGTATAGGGCTTACCAACGGTTCCAGGTGAGACATTTTTTTTGTTGATGTTTAATTAAAGTGGACCAAAACCCAGAATTTTGTCTATCCTGGGTTTTGGTCCTTGCCCCCGGGGCACCCCAATCGAGGATGCCCTGCTGTGTGAAACCCCCTCAGGTCCCTGAAACAAACTCACTTCCTCCCGGTCCTATGGCACATGCGCGGCCACTCCTCCAATCAGTGAGCTTGGATCCGCTGATGTCTCTTTGTCTAAACCTTCACCTAAGGCGAGCAGCTCCGAGCATGTCGACGGCCACATCCCCCGCTACCCTCTAACAGGAAGCCCTGCTAGACGGATAGCGGGTATGTGGCTGAGGCTCGTGTATGCGCCGTTGGACCGGAGAAGAAGGTAAGTGTATGGGCGACCTGGGTTATTTCACACAGCGGGGCATCTGGTATTTGAATGCCTTGTGGGGAGGGGGATCAATCGGGCAGGGAATCTTAGGTTATGGTTATGTGGTTGAGTGCTGAGGTTGATGGGCTTATTTTAGAACTCTTACAGTCACTTTTAGCGGTTCTCAAGATCTAGATCAGCATCCCACCACTGCAGTTCTTTAGGGTCTGTCCATAATTAGCAAGTAAAAGTTCTGCTCCATTCACTGTAAAAGAAGGGGCATGTCACACACTGCCTAGGTGTGAGGCACCCAAGGGTACCATTCATTATGCGGAATGAAACTTGGGATTTTCACTATCCGGGGCTTGGTTCCTTTGCCCTGGACATCCTGATTTGGGATGCCCCGCTGTGTTAAACCCCCCAGTATAACTCACCTTTTCCTGGTCATACGTGGACTCTCGTCCAGTCAGAGCCGTTTGATGAGCTTATGGAAAGTCTCGGTGTACAGCAATCAGGATATATAGTGTGTCTGATGCAGCTGATTGCGCTCTCGATTGCAGAAGGGCAGAGCAGTTTGCCAAATGACATATGCATGACAAACGGCTCAGACTGGATGAGAGCCCACACCTGGAAAGAGGCGAGTTTCGCTGGGTGATATGGGGGGGTTCACACAGCAGGGCATCCCAAATCAGGAAGCCCCCAGGGCACAAAACAAAACCTGGGATAGTCAAAATCTCTGGTTTTGTTCCACTTTAAAGCAGTCTAAAGCCCAGGATTTCACACTTTTAGTCTACCTTGCAACCCAATTAGGGGTGCCCTGGTGTTTGAAACCCCCAGAATCAATGCAAATCTTTCCTCAGCCCCCACGGGCTCTCCCTCAATCAGAAGATTGCTGTGAATATTAAAGTTGACCAAAACCGGTCTCAGCAGTTTTTCCACACTCAATGAGGATGCCCCGCTGAATTACACACACAGCCACTGATCCTATGCATGCACAGGTCACACTATACTTTAGCTAGGCATATACCCACACAGCCTTTATGAATAGCCAGTGCGAACATGCCCCGAGCTATAGGCTGAGAACACAAGAAAGGGGAGTTTTACGGGCAATCTGTGGGGCATCCCAAATTGAGATAAATCTGTTACATGTACCAAAACCCAGTGAGAGAAAAACCTGGGTTTAAGTCCACTTTAATGACCAGCTGGCTGCATGCACCCACAGCTAGCCATTCAGATAGGCTGGTGGGGATGTATGCGTGGGATGGAGAAGTATTGGGGATGCTGCTGGAGGCCCACGCATGTGCTGTGGGATTGTATCCAGAGGTCAGTATAAGGCGAGACGGGTTTACACAGCGGAGAATCCCAAATCAGAATACACCTAGAGAGACTTTACCTCCAGCTAGAGAAGGGCATCAGGGTGTGATGAGGCAGAATACACCTGACATGGCATGTATGACATGTGACAGGCAGAGGATGGGGCAGGAGAAGGACGCGCGGTGCCTATGTGCACCTACAGCACTGTGACCTCCATGGCCGCCACACGTGTCTACCTGCCCCCAGCAGCACCTCCTGCTCCTCAACAACACCGCAAGCAGCTCAATGGGCGCTCTTACATGTCGCTCCGTCACCTCACTCAGCCGCCACACTCCTCGTACTCTGTGACCCAACACAACCCGACATGCCGCTTCCACCCTGAGCGCCGCCATCTTTCCCGGGACGTCATATACCGGCGCCTGCAGCTGCCGGGGAGTCGCGTTGTTGTGTACACAGCTGTCAGGTGTCGCGCATGCGCAAAGGTTTGACTGGAAGCTGCTTGAGTGTGGAATGACACAGTCAGCATCATCACCATAGTGACATGCGTGTGTTATAATGCAGAACAGTTACCTAAACTGGAGACAAACACATTTTTGTTAGGACCAACTTTTTATTCTTAGACCTCATTAGAATGCCTCACGGGGTCAGTCATGTCTAGGTGACGCATGTGTGCTCAATAATCCTTGCTGGCTGCCATGGAGTGTCACTGTGACGATGTGATGGCGGGGGGGCATGCATCACAGAGGCGTGGAGTTCTAAAGTAGGTCCAGTCAGTGGTGGGGGACAAAAGGAGAGTATCTCTTTTATTTTTTTTAAACCAAAACACATAAAAATGAGTCGGATCTCTTTAAGAGATTTTTCTCGGGACATCCTGATTTGGGATTCCTTGCAGTGTCAAACCCCCTGGTGTACCTCCCAACTTTTGGAAATGTAGTGGCGTGCATAGCGTGCCTGCGGTATTTTTGGACCATTAAATCACGCCCTAGTCATGCACCCGGCCACGCCCTTAAAGGGAAATACCAACTACGAATTACATAATAATAATAAAAAGGCAAGCCCCCTCCCCCCACGCAAAGCCACGTTACTCCCCCCACACACACAGGCTAGCCCCCACCCACACATGCAAGCCTCCCCACACACGCAAGCAATCTCTCTCCACGCCAACCCCCAGCACCTCTCTCTTTTGACAGCCCGCCTCTCTCCTCACGTGGTGGCGTGCATAGTGTGCTGTGGAATTTTTTGACCATTAAACCACACCCTAGTCATGTCCCCCAGCCACGCCCTTAAAGGAAAATGCAACCTACGAATTACATAATAATAATAATGGCAGAGCCCCCACACACAGGCCTACAGGCAAGCCCCCCCCCCCGCACACGCGTATACAGGCAGGCAAGACCCCCGTGCTCACATGCATACAAGCAGGCAAGCCCCCTGCACACAGGCAAGCCCCCCCAAACACACAGGCAAGCCCCCCCCCCCACAAACACAGGCAAGTTTCCCCTACACACAGGCAAGTCCCCCCCACACACAGGCATTTTCCCCTCCACACACAGGCAATTTCCCCCGGAACACAGGCAAGTTCCCCCCACACACACACAGGCAAGCCCCCTCCCCCACAAACACACAGGCAAGCCCCCTCCCCCACAAACACAGGCAAGTTTCCCCTACACACAGGCAAGTCCTCCCCACACACAGGCATTTTCCCCTCCACACACAGGCAATTTCCCCCTCCACACAGGCAAGTTCCCCCCACACACACACAGGCAAGCCCCCTCCCCCACAAACACACAGGCAAGCCCCCTCCCCCACAAACACAGGCAAGTTTCCCCTACACACAGGCAAGTCCCCCCCCACACACAGGCATTTTCCCCTCCACACACAGGCATTTTCCCCTCCACACACAGGCAAGTTCCCCCCACACGCACACAGGCAAGTTCCCCCCACACACACACAGGTAAGCCCCCTCCCCCACAGACAGGCAAGCCCCTTCACACATGCAAGCCTCCCCACACACGCAAGCCCCTTACACAAGCCCCCTCCCCCACAAACACAGAGGCAAGCCCCCTCCCCCCACGCAAAGCCACGTTACTCCCCCCACACACACAGGCTAGCCCCCACCCACACATGCAAGCCTCCCCACACACGCAAGCAATCTCTCTCCACGCCAACCCCCAGCACCTCTCTCTTTTGACAGCCCGCCTCTCTCCTCACGTGGTGGCGTGCATAGTGTGCTGTGGAATTTTTTGACCATTAAACCACACCCTAGCCATGTCCCCCAGCCACGCCCTTAAAGGAAAATGCAACCTACGAATTACATAATAATAATAATGGCAGAGCCCCCACACACAGGCCTACAGGCAAGCCCCCCCCCCCGCACACGCGTATACAGGCAGGCAAGACCCCCGTGCTCACATGCATACAAGCAGGCAAGCCCCCTGCACACAGGCAAGCCCTCCCAAACACACAGGCAAGCCCCCCCCCCCCCCCACAAACACAGGCAAGTTTCCCCTACACACAGGCAAGTCCCCCCCACACACAGGCATTTTCCCCTCCACACACAGGCAATTTCCCCCGGAACACAGGCAAGTTCCCCCCACACACACACAGGCAAGCCCCCTCCCCCACAAACACACAGGCAAGCCCCCTCCCCCACAAACACAGGCAAGTTTCCCCTACACACAGGCAAGTCCTCCCCACACACAGGCATTTTCCCCTCCACACACAGGCAATTTCCCCCTCCACACAGGCAAGTTCCCCCCACACACACACAGGCAAGCCCCCTCCCCCACAAACACACAGGCAAGCCCCCTCCCCCACAAACACAGGCAAGTTTCCCCTACACACAGGCAAGTCCCCCCCCCACACACAGGCATTTTCCCCTCCACACACAGGCATTTTCCCCTCCACACACAGGCAAGTTCCCCCCACACGCACACAGGCAAGTTCCCCCCACACACACACAGGTAAACCCCCTCCCCCACAGACAGGCAAGCCCCTTCACACATGCAAGCCTCCCCACACACGCAAGCCCCTTACACAAGCCCCCTCCCCCACAAACACAGAGGCAAGCCCCCTCCCCCACAAACACAGGCAAGTTTCCCCTACACACAGGCAAGTCCTCCCCACACACAGGCATTTTCCCCTTCACACACAGGCAATTTCCCCCGGAACACAGGCAAGTTCCCCCCACACACACACAGGCAAGCCCCCTCCCCCACAAACACACAGGCAAGCCCCCTCCCCCACAAACACAGGCAAGTTTCCCCTACACACAGGCAAGTCCCCCCCCACACACAGGCATTTTCCCCTCCACACACAGGCATTTTCCCCTCCACACACAGGCAAGTTCCCCCCACACGCACACAGGCAAGTTCCCCCCACACACACACAGGCAAGCCCCCTCCCCCACAGACAGGCAAGCCCCTTCACACATGCAAGCCTCCCCACACACGCAAGCCCCTTACACACAAACAAGCCCCCCCCAACTTTCCATGCACGCCCTTCAAACATGGAAGCTACTACCCAAAGAAAAAAAAATAAGACCAGATGGCCAAGCCAAGGTCCCCAAAATAAAACCAGCCACCTTGTTCGAGTATCCCATCCAAGTTGAAAGCTCCTCGCCAACCGCCCAGCACCTCTCTCTGCTCGCCACCCCCCCTCTTTCCTCACCAGCCCTCAGCACCTCTCGCTCCTTGCCAGCCCCCAACACCTCTCTCTCCTTGTCAGCTCCCAGCATTGCAAAGCCACTCGCCAGCCAGCACACAGCACCACTCTGTTTACCTGCACACAGCACCGGCCTCCAGCAATGAGCGCCACACGCCCATGTAATGTGTGACAGCCGCCCAGCTTCAGCCGCCACTCCTGCCCTGGCATAGCCCCCTTCAACTCTCTGCTCGGTTGCACATTAACAGTAGCGCCGGACCCCTTAAAGTGGAGCTGCACACATTTGTCACAGCGCCGTGGGACTCCTAAAGGAGCCACCGCCATGCCACAAAACTGTCCACACCCTGGTACTCAACACAGTGCCACAGGATAACTGGACAAGAGCCCCAAAGCGGGATTGTCCCATTACAATCGGGACACCCCGGTTTCCCCATAAATTTCATACATTTTGTATATTCCTTTGTTTTTTCTATTCCTTCTTTCCTTGTGAAGCAGGGCAGTGATGCCAATATGGCAGACTGAAATTCTGAGCTTCTTAGGGGACTTGTTTTTGCATTTTGATAGGAAAATTACCCTTTAAGAGGAACCGCAACAAGCTGGGCAGGGGGCTGCGGGATTGGGTCAATAGGGGTTGGGTTGGATTTCACATAACATCTATGAGACTCCAGGGCAAGCTTACTCACCTCCCCATGGGGCATCTTGGATTTCTGCTGTGTAAAACCCCACAGGGTGCCCAATATTGTTACCTTTCCCCCAAGGGAGAAAGTGATTCCGCGCGTCTCTGATATGTGCGTCTGGGGATTCCATCCAGCTTCTCCAGACACACATTTCTGTAGTGGAATAGCACAACTTTTATATATATATATATATATATATATATATATTGCTCCAGTTGGTTTAATTGTTGGAGATACTGAGCAATAGTTTACAGCTTGTCTCTGTATGTGATCTGCATATATATTGTTAGGTTAATGCAGCCTACTTTTATGACAGTAGATGGCATTGTTACCAATGCTTAACTGTAGTCTCTCTATGCAATTTCCTGCTATGTTGTGTTTCCTGTACATTGAGGTGATCCCTATGACTTCTTTTTCTTGTCTATGTTATCTACCATGTAAGGTGACCTTCTCATACTGCACTCATATTCCAGTAAAACCAGTTTCTGTTTCACCACAAATGACTATCTGGATTTGACTGAGCTGCACCTAGCACTCACACTTTGCAACAGGTTATGGGCCCAGTGACCGAATGAAGAGCCAGTAATCAAATAAAGCCCCAGAAACTGGATAAAGCCCAGTGACCAGACACGGACCAGGTAGAGCAAAGCCTTGAAAGGGAGGCAGCAGGGCCAATGCGGAGATTAACATAAAGAAGATTCCACAGAGACATCTCCTGTATACAAGTAGAAATGCTATTATCCAGAGATGACTTGTGGGAGGTTATCACTAGAGAGAGGCCACAGGATAATTATCAGGACTGGGACAGGTAAAACCAACAGGCATGGGCCACCAGAAGCTTTCTAGTAGGAGATGATCAGCTTATGCACATATGCAGTGAGAATACAGCAAGAGGCATGTGGGATGTACTGAAAAGACTGCATGAGAGATAGTTTAAACAGCAAGTTGTTTCTACTGAGGAAATGTTACAAAATGAGGCTTAGCAGAGAGCAGGACATGCAGCAGCATATAAATGCCATGCTGGAAGTGATCCCACTCAGATCATTTGGTAAGAATATAACAGACAGCCACCCGATACTTACACTGCACTGAGCAATGTGCTGCAGACAAGGCCTGAGACAGATCTGACACTAGAATTTGTAAAGACCAGGATCATAGATGAGAATAAGCGATTAAAAGAGTTTGTGCAGGACTTCACAGAAACCGACACCAGAGTAGCTCTTAAAGTAGACCAAAAGTCAAAAAAGAAAGTTTAGTAAATTTCTCCCTTAAAGTCCCCCTCTGGCAAAAACTACTTGACAGGGCTTAATGCCATGTAAATGTTCTAGAATAACAGGCCGATTCTTTGCTGCAGAACTGAACGGGAGCGGCCATCTTGTCACACACATAAGCATGAGGACAGAGCTATGCCAGCAGCAGCCCACACCAAACTGAGAGATACTTCACAGACACATGGGTTAATATGTGCCGGTTTGTCACACAGAGTCAGAAAGTCAGTTGATCCTATCATTGAGAATACCTGTGGCCTTTAGTGTGCTAGGAAATGTATTTTGTAACACTGTACTGGCTGGGTCTACTACAGTATGTCACAGCATGTCTTATATGTATGGCCTTTCTTTGTATGCAATTCCCTCTCCCTAATCCAGGCTGTTTATCTTTATAAATATGTAGCTTTTTGTACTTTTATATACTTACCACTGGGTGTCACTGTAACACCTTATATCTGGGGAGAAACTTTCTCTGCAGGCTGCATCAGCCTTCTGGTCACCTTTTCAAAGGGCTGGCTGGTTAATAACAGACAAAAATAAAATGTACTTATGATCATTCGAATGTTTGGTTACAGACACAGAATGATTTTGCCCAACCAGATTTAGACAGGCACTGAAATATTTTGCCCAGGACAGAATGGGCCGGACGGAATAAATTTGCCCAGGATAGGCATGTATTTTTCCTAAGGACAGATGCAGACGCTGAATTATTTTGCCCAGGACAGATGCAGATTCTGAATTATTTTGCCTAGGATAGTCACAGATTTATCTGGCCCAAGACAGATGCGGATGCTGAATTATTTTGCCAAAACAGACACCAAATCATTTTGCCCAGGGTAGCCACAGAATTATTTTGCCCAGGATAGTCACAGAATTATTTTGCCCAGGATAGTCACAGAATTATTTTGCCCAGGATAGTCACAGAATTATTTTGCCCAGGATAGTCACAGAATTATTTTGCCCAGGATAGCCACAGAATTATTTTGCCCAGGATAGCCACATAATTATTTTGCCCTTGATAGCCACAGACGCTGAATTATTTTGCCCAGGACAGATGCTGAATTATTTTGCCAGAACAGCAACCTTTATGGGCACTGTGTCTGGAGCGCAGCATACCAGTGCATCACCCGGGAGGACGACAAGCAGGCGCGAAAGTGGGCCCCTGGTGCGAAATGGAATGAGGCCCCATCATGGCTCATACAGTAACCTTTTTCCTGCCAGTTTAACTAAATTGGATACAACTAGACAACTAAAGACTGAAACAGACAAAGTATGCTTCTTTTTTGTACATGATGCAATTAGAGCACAGGCAAACAACAATGACGGGGCTCCCTGATGCAACTTCTGGTCTGGTCTGCATATTCCATCCAGCCATCTTTCAGCCTAATTTATATTTCTCAATAGGTCCCATACATGTTTCAATATCAGGGTCCCCTCAGATGTCAATGCATTTGAGGAACCCTAAAAAAATGAGTCAGCAGAAGGGAGCAGATTTTGGTGAATAAAAGATGCAGCCTCTGACAGCCAGCATTGGGGCAAGCAGAAAGCAGGCTAATTTTACTGTTTGTCTGGGGTGCCACTTCAATGAAGATTTTCACTAATGACACTGGTCTTATATTTATCTTCTTCATAATTTCCAGTGTTGACTTATTTATAGCCCTAATATAGAGTCCTAACCTACCACAACCTTTTGTTGTCTATCCCATATATCCGGATAGACATTCATTATTCATTATTATATGAGTCTTAAAATGAGTTACACATTTTCCTTATACTGCAGCATGTTAGCACTATTTCCTTTAGGTAAGCACTTTAGTAACTGAAGTGCTAATTATACTCTTATCCTGTTGTACCTGTTACATTTGAATCCAGTTGTATGGAAAAGTACCGTAGTTGATGTTGCCCACAATATAAGGAGACTTGTTTTGGAGATACTACTTTTCCTACTGGATACCTGTACAAGTCACTCTGAATTGAGAAAGCCAAATGACTAACAGAGAAAAGTATTCCAGAGAATAAAACAGCGAGTCCATTTGCCTTGATTTATACCTGTAGATAAAGACAGATTGTGATTAAACAATACAAATATAGAAACAAATATATGTCTGCTGGGAGAGATGATATATATATATTAGGTTTCCCCCCTCAGCAGCCATTTGTCTGTAGTCCTTCTGCCCCCCCCCTTCACCCCTTGGGGGCCTTAAACCGGACCGACAGCCTGGCACAGTTGGAAAAGAAAGGTAGCGGCCATTTTGGAACTTCCTCCCCAGCATCTCAGCCATGCTGCTGCCTGGATTCAGCTGACATAACTGACAATACACAGTAACAGGAAGCCCAACAGCAGCCTGCACATCAATGAATCACTATCTTGTTTCTAATATTTACTACAGAAGAAGTTAAAAAAAAGGTACATTAATGTTGATGTGCAATCTAAATTACCCTGGGGAGGGATGCATATGAGCACTGTTTGTTGTGTTGGTCTAGTTTAAGTCATTTTTGACTGTTGGTCCGCTTTAACTGCCGCCAGAGGGAAACTGAAATACCACTGGTTAGGAGATACTGCTCTATCAAAAAACATCTACTTTTACACCTCCTCTTGTGCTTGCCTCCAGGACTTCTCATGTGCCATTCCAATCTTCTGTAATGCCCTCCCCCACTCAATTTGCCACTCCCCAACCCTCCAAACTTTCAAAATACCAATACCCACTTATTCAGAAAAGCATACAACCTGGCCCAAGCATTTCTCTAAAGGCCACATGCCATAAAACTCTTATCCTTTAGACTGTAAGCTCACAAGGGCAGGGCTTTAGGTAGCCAGTTTGGAAGCCTTCAGACCGGATAGCCCCCAGTATCTGGCATTCAATACTTCCAAATGCTGGCCACCACAACATGTGAACTGGTCCCTTGGACCTTTCCAGTTTACAATCAGTTAAAAAAGCAAAAAAAAAAAAAAAATACAGTAAAAAAAAACTCGCTGTTGCTGCATCTTTCCTTATCTGCGGTGTCCTTTCTGCAGGTTCGCCGTGTAGGGTTGGCGGGACTCTTGCTGTTGGCGGGAAGCCACTATTGCAGCTGCCCTGCCAGCATCAGTAGTGAGGTGGAATCCCAGGGAATCTCCTTCTTTGTTCCTCCACTCCAGTTACATCATTAGTCACATGGGCATTCCACAGAGGACATCCTCTGTGGTATAAAAGCTTCCATAGCGGCCTGCTTGACCAGGGGAGAACCCCCAACCCAGTGGTCCTGCAGAGAGGACACCTTGGCTCTGCCAGGGACAGATTTTTTTATGTTGTTTTTTTTTTCTTTTTTGACTGTTGGGGAACTAGTAAGGAGTCCAATGGATTTACTAGTTCCCAGGTTAGTGACAGCTGACATGCCACCTGCCAGCATTGGTGGGTAGCATGCCGAATGATTTGACCCAGCTCTTGACAGTATCCGTGATGGGGCGAGCCAGATCAAATCAGCAAGATCTAAGTGGTGGCTAGCTTTGAGAAATAAATGCACAACAAAATGCATTCATATCCAATAGTCTAGATATAATGGATGACTACATCTCTGCTGCACACATATCACTACACATGGCTGCTTCGACAGGAGTAAATACCTCCAGCTGAAGTCACACAAGGACTGTAATGCAGCAAATTGATTATAATTCAAAAATGCTTTGAAGATATATTGTATGTAGTGTTAGCACATTATCCATTCATCATAATCATGCAGTTTATACCAAAGTGCAGTATATTCACCATCAATGAAACCCAAATGTCTTACAATCTTATGGCCACTAAGTGTCACCAGAGGCCTACTCATAAGCAAATGTGCAACAACTCAATAGTCCATGAATAATAGCAGTAAAGAATGATCACTTATAAAGGAAGTGACTCAAAAGAGATGCCTAAAACAAACCCCAAACAGGTGGCAGAAGGGTTGGGCACTGAACCTGAGAGGCGGAAAATGAATTGACTTTCTGAGTATTGAAATCATTTTTTTGTGCAAAATAGCCAGCCATATATTTTATTCACAATCCATCACTAATAGAATTTCCAATTTGTGCAAGATTAAAGGGATGGCATGAAAGCCTCAGTTATACCCCTTCCTTACTTTTAACATGCGCTATACTGCCATCTAACCAGCTAAATTGGAACTACAGCCGCTACATAAAGTGTCACAAATCTGCATTTGGGAAAAGCAACACTGGCTTTGTCTCTTTGCTCATTAACTACATTTAACTATATATAAGAAAGTATATACATAATATGTCTTCAAACTATGAGAGTGCAAAAGACTAGGATGCTGAGTGAAGAAAATATTTTAGAACTGCACTTAATGATATTATTTTCTTTGATTGAGAGTGAGACAGAGGTATTGTACCACACTCATACTAACTGAAACACCCTTAAGGAGATCCAATGCCTATTTTTTGGCAAGGGAAGTCCTGGAGTCTATGAGACTCGGGGGGGGGGGGGGGCTACCTCTTTTTGGGGCATCCCGAATCGAGATGCCCTGCTGTGTTAAACACCACAGATTATCCGATCCACTTACCCTTTCCACAAGATTGGAATGAGTTCCACTGATTGGCTAAGCGGCCCTCATGGAAAAGGTGAATTTATAGGTGATCCCCAGGATACACACAGCAGGGCATTCCAATCAGGACAGAAACAACACCAAAGGAAGTCTATTTCTTGGGGTTTTTCCTTTTTAAGTGCAGGGGGAGGCACTCAGATTGCTTGTACCCCTGAATCTGTTTTCACTTACCTGTCCCATGCTACCTTGGCATAACTGGGCCACCAGCCAGAATCACAGCTCCCGGCGGCAACGGAGAAAAAAATGGTACTGGCTTATGGACCAGGTAAGTGTTTTCTTTTTTACATAAAAAAACAGAGGGACTTAACAAATGGGCAGTCTGGCTGGATTGGCCCTTTAATGTATTTGAAAGTGGAAAAAGACAGATGAAACCCCCTTTAACTATAGTAAACGTTGCAATTATTGTTAGAGGCCCTCTTTAACAGAATCAGGTGATTATGTAAGAGTTTTCTTTATGGTATAACATCTGCATATAAAGCTAAAGATGCAAATGTATAAGTAACTTACATTTTATCATTATTAGAGATGGGTGAACCCAAACCGCAAAGTTCGGACTCGTACTAAATTTTGCAAGTTCGGGTTCCCAAACCTGAACGCGGACTTCAGCCAGAAGTCCGTGTTCGAGTTTGGCGTCCGGCCCGAACGCAGAAAACTGCTCAGCCCATCATCCAGCTTCACCTAAGGTTGCAGAAGCAGGAAGCTACTGTAACTCACCTCTGCCCGATCCCCTTCCTGTCAGAGCGGCACCAGAGCCCGTAACTGGCTGGGGCAGCAAAAAGATGACCATCGGCTCCCATGAGTAGCATTAAAGCTGTCCTCAACTCATGGGAGCCGATGGCCATCCTTATGTAGCCCCGGCTGGGGCCAACACCACTGCCACCACCATTGCCGCTCCATCTCACTGACAGGAAGAGGATCGGGCAGAGGTGAGTTAAAGTGGACCGAAACCCAGGATTTTGACTATCCTGGGTTTTGGTCCACTTCGGTGGGGCACCCCAATCGGGGGTGCCCCGCTATCTGAAACCCCCCCGAAAGCCCAGAAACACTCACCTCACCACGCTCCCACGTGACTGCTCCAGCCAATCACAGCGCTCAGAGCCGCTGTGGTATGCGCGTCCAAGGCCGCTTGGACACGCATAGCAGCTCAGCGGCTCTGAGCACTGGAGGCCGCGTCTCACGCTTCCCTCTAACAGGGAGCGTGCCTGCGCCGGCCATTCACAAACGACTGGCGCGGGTGCGCGCCCTGCTAGAGGGAAGCACGAGACGCGGAACCGGCTCGCGCATGCACCGATGGAACGGGGCTGAGGTAAGGTTTGTGGGCCTCCTGGGGGGTTTCCATTTCGGATGCCCCGCGGGGAGGGATCTGATCGGTCCGGTAATCTTATAGATTCCCGGGCCGATCCCCCCTGGGTTTCAAGCCACTTTAAAGCAGGGTGCTTCTGCTGCACGCTATCCATCCCCCCGCCATCCGCCTAACGCTTGGGTCCCCATTGATTTCAAAAAGGTCTGGTTTCGTGTCCCCGACCTGAACATTTTTTCAAAGTTAAGCTGAACTTGCCGGACCCGAACTTTTGGCAGGTCGTCCATCCCTAATCATTAAGATTTAGAAGATGCTTTTGTTGGATACATTCTGTAAGGTGGCAGTTACTAAAGTTTACTCCTTTTCTTTTACCAATTTTAAAAATACATTATTTGGCTAAGGGACCCTCTGACGTTTTTGATTCAATGAGAACAATGTTCTGTGCTCTTCCCATCATGCAGTTTGGTGCATTTGGCTACTTTTATTCCTTTGTAGAGCTCTAAATGCACACCCTGAATTCCCCATAGACTTTAATGGGGTTGGAGTGTTGCAGAATCAGAATACTGCAAATTACTTAGCACCAGAACAGAATAGAGGCAGATTTGGCTCATCCCTAGTTGTGAATTAGTTTTTTTTCATTTATCATGAATGACACTTTCACGTATAGAGGGTCTCAGTGGAGGGCTTGCCAAAATATAGGCATTTTTTGCAGAGTAGCAGCTCCCCATACTAATGAAGACTGGGCTCCTCTACATATTCAGTGCTCTGAATACTGTGCAGGTATTTGCACCCACCCATCAGGACAGTTGGTAGGTAGGTTGCAACTCTCTGCCCCATGACTAGTCCCATGGACCCCCTTGTTCACAGGGGGCAGAAGTAAAGTGAAAAAAAGAATATGATCAAACAGTAAAAACATATTTAAATACATATAACACTACTTCCCCTTTTTACCTATTCATCAAAAATAGATTCATGAGTTTTGCTATGACTTTTGTTGTTCTACCCATTTTCTTGATTCCTTAACCCTTTTGTTGCCAAGCCCGTAACACCTACGTGCTGGCTTGGCTGGGCGTTAAGTGCCAAGCACGTAGGTGTTACGTGCTTGACATTCACTCACCTCCTGTCAATCTGCGGCAGCATTCAGCAGGGATTCCGGCTCCATCTTCTAGGAGGGTCCTGGGGGGTCACCTGGAGGTGACCCTGACTTCACCCGAGTCACCTGATCGCCGCTGGACGAATGAGAAGTGGGGCGCGCGGCTGCTGTCATCAGCCGGCGCCACCACTATATAAACAACATGCGGTCTCCTGTTGCTGTCTTTGCCCGTCGGATCGAAGGTAGGTGGAGGTGTGTGGGGGTGGTGGAGGTGTGTGGGGGAGTCACTGATTGTTGGGGGGGGTCACTGATTGTTGGGGGGGTGAGTGGGTGTTTGGCCGTAGGTGCTCAGGTGTGCGCCGCTCCGCCGCCGCTGCCGCCACCACTTCAGGAATGTGGGGGGGTCACTGATTGTTGGGGGGGTCACTGATTGTTGGGGGGGTCACTGATTGTTGGGGGGGTGAGTGGGTGGGTGGCCGTAGGTGCTCAGATGTGCGCTGCTCCGCCGCCGCCGCCACTCCGCCGCCGCCGCCACCACTTCAGGAATGTGAGGGGGTCACTGATTGTTGGGGGGGTCACTGATTGTTGGGGGGGTGAGTGGGTGGGTGGCCATAGGTGCTCAGATGTGCGTTGCTCCGCCGCCGCCGCTCCGCCGCCGCCGCCACTTCATGAATGCTGCTCCATTTGCCGGATCTCTCTCATCGGATCGGAGGTGTGGGGTGGGGGGGTGTGTGTGTGTGGGGGGGGGGGTTGTGATCTGTGGGGGGGGTTGTGATCTGTGGGGGGGGTTGTGATCTGTGGGGGGGGTGGGGGTTGTGATCTGTGTGGGGGGGGGTTGTGATCTGTGTGTGTGGGGGGGGTGTGATCTGTGTGTGGGGGGGGGGTTGTGATCTGTGTGTGTGTGCCGGCGGTCAGATCTGGGGTCAGATCTGTGCGTGCCGGCGGTCAGATCTGGGGTCAGATCTGTGCGTGCCGGCGGTCAGATCTGGGGTCAGATCTGTGCGTGCTGGCGGTCAGATCTGGGGTCAGATCTGTGTGTGCCGGCGGTCAGATCTGGGGTCAGATCTGTGCGTGCCGGCGGTCAGATCTGGGGTCAGATCTGTGCGTGCCGGCGGTCAGATCTGGGGTCAGATCTGTGCGTGCCGGCGGTCAGATCTGGGGTCAGATCTGTGCGTGCCGGCGGTCAGATCTGGGGTCAGATCTGTGCGTGCCGGCGGTCAGATCTGGGGTCAGATCTGTGCGTGCCGGCGGTCAGATCTGGGGTCAGATCTGTGCGTGCTGGCGGTCAGATCTGGGGTCAGATCTGTGTGTGCCGGCGGTCAGATCTGGGGTCAGATCTGTGCGTGCCGGCGGTCAGATCTGGGGTCAGATCTGTGTGTGCCGGCGGTCAGATCTGACCCCAGATCTGTGTGTGCCGGCGGTCAGATCTGACCCCAGATCTGTGTGTGCCGGCGGTCAGATCTGGGGTCAGATCTGTGCGTGCTGGCGGTCAGATCTGGGGTCAGATCTGTGTGTGCCGGCGGTCAGATCTGGGGTCAGATCTGTGCGTGCCGGCGGTCAGATCTGGGGTCAGATCTGTGCGTGCCGGCGGTCAGATCTGGGGTCAGATCTGTGCGTGCCGGCGGTCAGATCTGGGGTCAGATCTGTGCGTGCCGGCGGTCAGATCTGGGGTCAGATCTGTGCGTGCCGGCGGTCAGATCTGGGGTCAGATCTGTGCGTGCCGGCGGTCAGATCTGGGGTCAGATCTGTGCGTGCCGGCGGTCAGATCTGGGGTCAGATCTGTGCGTGCCGGCGGTCAGATCTGGGGTCAGATCTGTGCGTGCCGGCGGTCAGATCTGGGGTCAGATCTGTGCGTGCCGGCGGTCAGATCTGGGGTCAGATCTGTGCGTGCCGGCGGTCAGATCTGGGGTCAGATCTGTGCGTGCCGGCGGTCAGATCTGGGGTCAGATCTGTGCGTGCCGGCGGTCAGATCTGGGGTCAGATCTGTGTGTGCCGGCGGTCAGATCTGGGTGTGCCGGCGGTCAGATCTGGGGTCAGATCTGTGTGTGCCGGCGGTCAGATCTGGGGTCAGATCTGTGTGTGCCGGCGGTCAGATCTGGGGTCAGATCTGTGTGTGCCGGCGGTCAGATCTGACCCCAGATCTGTGTGTGCCGGCGGTCAGATCTGACCCCAGATCTGTGTGTGCCGGCGGTCAGATCTGGGGTCAGATCTGTGTGTGCCGGCGGTCAGATCTGGGGTCAGATCTGTGTGTGCCGGCGGTCAGATCTGGGGTCAGATCTGTGTGTGCCGGCGGTCAGATCTGGGGTCAGATCTGTGTGTGCCGGCGGTCAGATCTGGGGTCAGATCTGTGTGTGCCGGCGGTCAGATCTGGGGTCAGATCTGTGTGTGCCGGCGGTCAGATCTGGGGTCAGATCTGTGTGTGCCGGCGGTCAGATCTGGGGTCAGATCTGTGTGTGCCGGCGGTCAGATCTGGGGTCAGATCTGTGTGTGCCGGCGGTCAGATCTGGGGTCAGATCTGTGTGTGCCGGCGGTCAGATCTGGGGTCAGATCTGTGTGTGCCGGCGGTCAGATCTGGGGTCAGATCTGTGTGTGCCGGCGGTCAGATCTGACCCCAGATCTGTGTGTGCCGGCGGTCAGATCTGACCCCAGATCTGTGTGTGCCGGCGGTCAGATCTGACCCCAGATCTGTGTGTGCCGGCGGTCAGATCTGACCCCAGATCTGTGTGTGCCGGCGGTCAGATCTGACCCCAGATCTGTGTGTGCCGGCGGTCAGATCTGACCCCAGATCTGTGTGTGCCGGCGGTCAGATCTGACCCCAGATCTGTGTGTGCCGGCGGTCAGATCTGGGGTCAGATCTGTGTGTGCCGGCGGTCAGATCTGGGGTCAGATCTGTGTGTGCCGGCGGTCAGATCTGGGGTCAGATCTGTGTGTGCCGGCGGTCAGATCTGACCCCAGATCTGTGTGTGCCGGCGGTCAGATCTGACCCCAGATCTGTGTGTGCCGGCGGTCAGATCTGACCCCAGATCTGTGTGTGCCGGCGGTCAGATCTGGGGTCAGATCTGTGTGTGCCGGCGGTCAGATCTGGGGTCAGATCTGTGTGTGCCGGCGGTCAGATCTGTGTGTGCCGGCGGTCAGATCTGGGGTCAGATCTGTGTGTGCCGGCGGTCAGATCTGGGGTCAGATCTGTGTGTGCCGGCGGTCAGATCTGGGGTCAGATCTGTGTGTGCCGGCGGTCAGATCTGTGTGTGCCGGCGGTCAGATCTGTGTGTGCCGGCGGTCAGATCTGGGGTCAGATCTGTGTGTGCCGGCGGTCAGATCTGACCCCAGATCTGTGTGTGCCGGCGGTCAGATCTGGGGTCAGATCTGTGTGTGCCGGCGGTCAGATCTGACCCCAGATCTGTGTGTGCCGGCGGTCAGATCTGACCCCAGATCTGTGTGTGCCGGCGGTCAGATCTGGGGTCAGATCTGTGTGTGCCGGCGGTCAGATCTGTGTGTGCCGGCGGTCAGATCTGGGGTCAGATCTGTGTGTGCCGGCGGTCAGATCTGGGGTCAGATCTGTGTGTGCCAGCGGTCAGATCTGGGGTCAGATCTGTGTGTGCCGGCGGTCAGATCTGGGGTCAGATCTGTGCGTGCCGGCGGTCAGATCTGCGGTCGCGCGTGTGTGGGTGCCGGCGGTCAGATCTGCGGTCGCGCGTGTGTGGGTGCCGGCGGTCAGATCTGCGGTCGCGCGTGTGTGGGTGCCGGCGGTCAGATCTGCGGTCGCGCGTGTGTGGGTGCCGGCGGTCAGATCTGCGGTCGCGCGTGTGTGGGTGCCGGCGGTCAGATCTGCGGTCGCGCGTGTGTGGGTGCCGGCGGTCAGATCTGCGGTCGCGCGTGTGTGGGTGCCGGCGGTCAGATCTGCGGTCGCGCGTGTGTGGGTGCCGGCGGTCAGATCTGCGGTCGCGCGTGTGTGGGTGCGTGCATGTGCCGGTGGTCAGAGTGAATCCCCTCGATTGTCAGTAAAACTTACCTTACCACCGCTCTAGGTATAGCATAGTGCGGCTGTTGTCCATGCATGCGTCCTAAACACTCCCTAATCTTAACTTTTTCTCTTAGGTTGTTCGCTGAGATCTTCTCCATTTGTTTCGTTGTTTGGACCTTTCGCTTGCCCTTTTAGGAGCCTAGCCCCCGCCCCTCCTTTTGGGAGCCTAGCCCCCGCCCCTCCTTTTGGGAGCCTAGCCCCCGCCCCTCCTTTTGGGAGCCTAGCCCCCGCCCCTCCTTTTGGGAGCCTAGCCCCCGCCCCTCCTTTTGGGAGCCTAGCCCCCGCCCCTCCTTTTGGGAGCCTAGCCCCCGCCCCTCCTTTTGGGAGCCTAGCCCCCGCCCCTCCTTTTGGGAGCCTAGCCCCCGCCCCTCCTTTTGGGAGCCTAGCCCCCGCCCCTCCTTTTGGGAGCCTAGCTGGGATCCCGTGACCTGCTGCTCCTGACTCCACCACTTCTCATCGGGTTGTAACTATACACTTTTATTTCTATTTTTGTCTGTTTTTTTTGCTTTGTTTTATTGTATTGTATTTTTTTGTTTCATTTTTTGTCTGTTTTTTTGCTTTGTTTTATTGTATTGTATTTTTTTGTAATTTGTCTTTAGTTTTAGCCTTTAGTTTTAGCCTTTAGTTTTAGCCTTTAGTTTTAGCCTTTTTTTTTAGATTTTTGTTTGCATTGGGGTATGGCTGGTAAGCGGTACACTGCACAGGAAGCTGCGGCTTACCTGATGGCGTCTGACTTGGAAGATTTTAGTGAGTCAGGGTCTGAGTTCTTCCCATCAGATAGCGAGTCAGACAGTGTATACTCTACTGAGGAAACACAGCCGCGCAGTGCTACCAGTAGTAGCCACCGTAGAAGGGATAGTACCGCACAAAGTGAGGCCACGCTTCAGGCGAGTGTAGTGCAGGATGAGGCATCGAGTGCTGCAGCTGGTGAAGGAGCGTCTGCGTGGAGGCCTCCTAATAATATTTCCCCCGAAATTCCCCTTTTGATTCGGTCCCCGGGGTCAATGTAGACACCACAAATTTTGGTGTCATTGACTTTTTCAAATTGTTCCTCACAGAAGCCATCCTACTGGATATGGTCTTCTATACCAATCTGTATGCCGAGCAGGTCTTAGCGCAAAACCCCCAGCAGAGGCACGCCCGAGCTCAGGCATGGCATCCCACAAATTTGAGTGAGATAAAGAAATTTTGGGGGCTCACTCTAGCAATGGGTATCCTAAAAAAATTTAGTATTTCCTCCTACTGGGATACCCAAACCATATTGGCAACTCCATTATTTCTGGCCGTAATGTCCAGAAACCGCTACCAAATTTTACTGCGGTTTCTGCATTTTAACGACAATTCCACTGCTATTCCCCGTGGTGAGCCCGGTCACGACAGGCTGCATAAATTACGGCCCCTGCTCAACAGCCTGTCAGATCGCTTCGCAGTAGTGTACACCCCCGGCCAAAAATTATCAATTGACGAGTCACTACTGCTTTTCAAAGGGCGCATTGTTTTTCGGCAATATATCCCTAGCAAGCGTGCCCGCTACGGGATTAAATTTTACCAATTATGCGATAGTGTGACCGGCTACATCAAATATTTTCGAATCTATGAAGGAAAGGACACCTATCTGGACCCCCCTGGTTGTCCCCTTGATTTGTCAATAAGTGGAAAGATCGTTTGGGACCTTATGACTCCATTGTTGGGTAGAGGTTACCACTTATATGTGGACAACTTCTATACCAGCATCCCCTTATTTCGCGCCCTTTATTCGTTGGATACCCCGGCCTGCGGCACCATCAACCCTAAACGCAAAGGATTGCCCAGGCCACTACTTGAAAAAAAATTAAAAAGGGGGGAGTCTTATGCTCTAAGAAGCGATGAGGTCCTGGCCATGAAATACATGGGCAAAAAAAATGTATTCCTTCTGACAACACTCCACGATGAGTCAGTTGTGAATGTAAGGCAACGTGGTCCCCGAGCCCCTTCCCAAAAGCCACGTTGCATAACCGATTATAATAAATTCATGGGTGGCGTTGATAAAACGGACCAAATATTAACTTATTACAACGCCACCCGAAAAACTCGAGCCTGGTACACTAAAGTTGCTATCCATTTGGTCCAAATGGCAACCTACAACAGCTTTGTTGCCTTCAAGGCAGCAGTGCCAGGCTCCAATTTATCGTACATAAAATACCAGCAGCAGTTACTCCCTGCTTTGTTGTTTGGGGATACTGCGGAAGAACCAGATCTGCCTACCAATGACAACCAGGCCAGATTAGTAGGGAAGCACTTTATAAAGTTGCTTCCCGAAGTTGGTAAAAAGCGGTATCCCCAGAGAGCTTGTAGGGTTTGTAGGAAGCGTGGCATTAGAAGAGATGTGCGGTATTATTGCCCGACCTGTCCCAGCCAACCCGGGTTATGCCTCGAAGATTGTTTTGAGGTATACCATACTCAACTAAATTATTGAGCAATGCATTTTTTTTTTTGGTAGGTAGGCCCCTTTTAGGATTAGGTTTCTTAGGTATTTTGTGTTGCCATTATATTTTATTTTCTTTTAGTTTCTTTTCGCTGTTGCTAATCCGAAGGGAAATGGTGGAGCAGGAGCAGCTGGTTACTTGTGGCAAGTGATGATAAAATGTGACCAATTTCAGGTCCTTGATTCCTAATATTGGTCATTGATCACTGCACTGATCTTATAGTCTGATGACACAGCTACAGTATCCTATAATTTGATGACACAGCTACAGTATCCTATAAGATGGCACAGCTACAGTATCCTATAATCTGATGGCACAGCTACAGTATCCTATAATCTGATGGCACAGCTACAGTATCCTACTAGCACTTCTTAGAACAGGTAAGAAATTGTTTTGTTTTTCCATAGCGCATGTGTTAGTTTTGGGTGATTGGTAACTGTACCCTTCAAAGTACCTATGCATGTGGGGTATTATTTTGTTCAGCAGATGTTGTGCTTTCAGATTTACTGCGTTACTTCTTGCTTGCTTATTGTTTTTATAGGAAAATATGGTTTTGAATCTGCTTTTTGCTTTTTTTTTTAGCAAAATCCTTTGGAACCAGAGATTCTGCCAATCAATAGAGTCAGAAGAAAGTCAGCGACGTCAACAAGCCCAGTAGGCTTAGAAACCTTGAGGTATGTACTTTCCAAAAATATATAGTTTGTGGGGGGTATTTCAAATGTAAAGGGTTGTAAATTTGGAGAAACTGCAAGGTGCGCACTTTGTGTGCGCCGCTGATTTTTTCAAGTAAAATTACCCTCAAACGCATGCTTGACTTTGGGGTGTTTGGCAACTCTACACTTCAACGTACCTATGCATGTGGGGTATTATTTTGTTCAGCAGATGTTGTGCTTTCAGATTTACTGCGTCACTTCTTGCTTGCTTATTATTTTTATAGGAAAATATGGTTTTGAATCTGCTTTTTGCTTTTTTTTTTAGCGAAATCCTTTGGAACCAGAGATTCTGCCAATCAATAGAGTCAGAAGAAAGTCAGCGACGTCAACAAGCCCAGTAGGCTTAGAAACCTTGAGGTATGTACTTTCCAAAAATATATAGTTTGTGGGGGGTATTTCAAATGTAAAGGGTTGTAAATTTGGAGAAACTGCAAGGTGTGCACTTTGTGTGCGCCGCTGATTTTTTCAAGTAAAATTACCCTCAAACGCATGCTTGACTTTGGGGTGTTTGGCAACTCTACACTTCAACGTACCTATGCATGTGGGGTATTATTTTGTTCAGCAGATGTTGTGCTTTCAGATTTACTGCGTCACTTCTTGCTTGCTTATTGTTTTTATAGGAAAATATGGTTTTGAATCTGCTTTTTGCTTTTTTTTTTTAGCGAAATCCTTTGGAACCAGAGATTCTGCCAATCAATAGAGTCAGAAGAAAGTCAGCGACGTCAACAAGCCCAGTAGGCTTAGAAACCTTGAGGTATGTACTTTCCAAAAATATATAGTTTGTGGGGGGTATTTCAAATGTAAAGGGTTGTAAATTTGGAGAAACTGCAAGGTGCGCACTTTGTGTGCGCCGCTGATTTTTTCAAGTAAAATTACCCTCAAACGCATGCTTGACTTTGGGGTGTTTGGCAACTCTACACTTCAACGTACCTATGCATGTGGGGTATTATTTTGTTCAGCAGATGTTGTGCTTTCAGATTTACTGCGTCACTTCTTGCTTGCTTATTGTTTTTATAGGAAAATATGGTTTTGAATCTGCTTTTTGCTTTTTTTTTTAGCGAAATCCTTTGGAACCAGAGATTCTGCCAATCAATAGAGTCAGAAGAAAGTCAGCGACGTCAACAAGCCCAGTAGGCTTAGAAACCTTGAGGTATGTACTTTCCAAAAATATATAGTTTGTGGGGGGTATTTCAAATGTAAAGGGTTGTAAATTTGGAGAAACTGCAAGGTGCGCACTTTGTGTGCGCCGCTGATTTTTTCAAGTAAAATTACCCTCAAACGCATGCTTGACTTTGGGGTGTTTGGCAACTCTACACTTCAACGTACCTATGCATGTGGGGTATTATTTTGTTCAGCAGATGTTGTGCTTTCAGATTTACTGCGTTACTTCTTGCTTGCTTATTGTTTTTATAGGAAAATATGGTTTTGAATCTGCTTTTTGCTTTTTTTTTTAGCGAAATCCTTTGGAACCAGAGATTCTGCCAATCAATAGAGTTCAAACCAATGGACCCACGCCAACAAGCCTAGTATGCTTAGAAACCTTGAATTGTGCACTTTCCAAAAATATATAGTTTGTGGGGGGTATTTCAAATGTAAAGGGTTGTATTTTTTGAAAAACTGCGAGGAGCGCAAAGTATTTGTATTTTATCTGAAAATCTCCTCTAGCGCTCTTTGCAGTTTCTGGGGTCTCCTGGGCAGGAAAGGGTGTCTACTAATACATGTGTGGTACCGTTGTAACCGGGAGAAATGGGGCTTTTACTCTCAATATGTTTTTATTGAAAAACCTTTATTTTCGATTAAAAAAAAACACTGCAAAATGTAAAAACGTGTGTATTTTTTATTTTCTTTCACATATTTTGCCCAAAATAATTATGATAAAACTAAAAAATTGATAAACAAGAGATATGATGTTAAAGCCCAGATTCTGCTGAAAAAAACAATATGTAATTTTTATGGGAAATCCCAGAAAATCCCTTCAAAAATTACAGTTGAACATGGGGAGCGCAAAATAGTGAAAAATGCTCTGGCAACAGGGAGTGGGAAATGCTGCAGGTAGGCTGGCACTTAAAGGGTTAATCATGTGCTGTCAGCTCCTTTTGTTGTATTTCTCTCCCATCATCAAACTTCTGTTTATTTAACTTCTATCCTATTTTTTTTTAAAGGATAGATGGGTGGATAGAGGAATGTAAAGCTCAGGCTATTCATACTCTGGCATCCTCAGATGCTTTATATGTGAAGTTATACAGAAGTATATGCTATAGAGCAGGGATACTCAACTTTTTTATGCCAAGTATCCCCTAGTGACAAGAAGTTCCAACCTAGTTAACCAAGAAGGGGAACCATTAAACATGTTACCAAACAATTAGATCACATGCCTTGTAGCTCTTTTAAAGCAAGAAGGAATAATGTAATAATAATTTACCGTTTTACTAATATACCAGACCTGTTGGTGCAACCCTGAATATATATGTATCCCCTTGTGTACGTGCATAGCAGGTTGAGAAACAGTGCTATAGAGTCGGTAAAGTCCATTTTACTCCCTAAAGCAACAGTGCACAACCTTTTTAGGTGTAGGGTCAATTTAGCACCGTGCGAGAACGCATTTTCACACAGTTTACATTGCGATAACCTTATTTTCTTGTCTCGCAGGCAGGGCTGGCCCTAGGGTAAGTCTCGCCCTGTGCAAAATTTCAGAACGGCACCCCTACACACACAAATAATGGACAGAGGGCAAAAAGAGGGATACAGAGAGATGGGGCAAGAAAAACATAGGGAATACACAGAGAAAAAAGACTGCAGGTAGACAAAAGAGAAATAAGGAGGAGGAGGAAAAGAGATGGAAACAAGAAAATATGGATGTCATATGAAGAGAAGGTGAGAGGATGGAGGTAATGTAAAAAAGAGAAAGGAGGAGAAAAGAGAGAAAAAAAGAATAAACAAAAGCGAGAGGGAGAACGGGGACGTGAGAGAAAGCGAAAGACTGAAAAAAAGAGATACAAAAGGGAAGAGAGAGAAAGCGAAAGAAAGAAATAAGATAAAGAAAACGTGATGGAGAAAGGGGAAGTGAGAATGAGAAAGAAAGAAAAAGAGGCGGGTAATAAGAGGGATAATGAAATAGAGAGAAAGGAGCAAAGGAAAGGAAAGGCGTGAGGAAGAAAGAAAGAATGAAAGAGAGAAATAAAATAAAAAAGAGGAGGAGGAAAGAAAGAATGATTGAAAAAGAGAGAAAAAAGAAAAAGAGAGGGGGGAAGAAAGAGAGAATGAAAGAGGGAGAAAGAAATTGGGAAAGAAGGATGGAGTAAAGGTAAAAAGTAGGAAAATGTGAAGAAGCTGAAAAGAGAGGCAGATGGGAGGAAGGAAACATGGGAAGAATGTGGGAACAACATAAAAAAGAGGGGAGGGAATACTGACATGGAGGGAAATTAAATGAAACAGAAAGAAGGAAAAAGGGAAAATCAAGAGTAGGTAAAAAGGTAAAAAAGAAATTAGAAATGGGCAAAAAACAAAGGAGAGAGATAGGGGGTATTTTGAAAAAAAGAGAGGCCCGCTGTTCCTGTTCTCCTGGTGCCCCCGCTCTGTGCGACCACACCTCGCACACCCCAAAGGCCTCTCGTGCATAGCAAGTATGCCAATTTAACAGTTTCCCAGATGCGAAAACTCTTACAAATGCAGTTGTGCGCGCATGGTTCGATGACCACAGTTAACCTTAGAGACAAGGCTGTTAAGGCAAGGAATTAGTGTAAGAATTCCCTCCATGTTTTTGCTGGCGAGAATGAGGCTTTTGGTGTGTTTCAGTCGCCTTTTTAGAGAAATGGAGCATTTTGATGAATCACTTGCTGAGAGATTAATGAATTCTGACTGTTCTTAATCTCCGGTGATTTTAAGGGGATTTTATTTTAATTTTTCATTTTCCTGATTTGACCAATGTTTTAATTTTTTTTAGTTTTAAATGTATTATTACTATTTTTAGTAAATACTTTAGTAAATACTGATCTATTTTCATTATTGAAAAATAAAAACTTTGTCTTATTGTTTTATTAACAATTATGGTAGAAAGCAAAGGGAAAAAACATGATTATAGAGGTATTCAGCGCCTTTTACACCTAGCCATTTGTGTCCTGTTAAGGTAAAAATTTTCAGCAAAATCAGGACTTCCAAAGGAAGGGGCGAGTAGATGTTAAACCCAAAAGAGGCTTCCATTTTAGAGAGCACAATAAAGGCTTGGCTTCTATTATTTATTTTGCTTTGTCAATTAACTCAAAAGAAAGAGATGAGCTTACATTGAAGATATAAAAGAAGCCTCAGGGTCACCGGTCATCCATTCTCAGTGCGTTTAGGAGTATTCGAATTCTTTTCTGTCCTTGTAGCACATGTTGGTGACAGAAACCCAGCTTCCTTCTTTAAGGCCGTGGTACACCCAGGGCACACAGTGGGGTAAATAAACCCTCTAAATTCTTTCTATGGCTACAAAATATTTCATGGCATTACTGATTCAATACAAGCTAAATAAACCAGCGCGTTTAACACAAGAACGCACATTTTCATTTGTTTAACATGCAGGTAGCATATCCAGTATTTTATAGTGCTGCTTCCTAACAGGTCTACAAGCTCTCTGAAACCAGCTTAGTGTATTTATCTCTGCAAAGACAAAGCCATCGATGGTGGAAATTTGACCAATCTAAGCCTATATAAGAGTTAAAGTCTAAAGTTTAGTCTAAAATTTATTTTGAAGATGCCCCAAATGGGGCGAAAGTTATAATCCAAGCATACTCTCCTACTCCTGGAAATGAGAACAAAATCTAGGATTTTTCTTGATTTCTATTTCTGCCTTCATGCACTCAAATAGAAAAAAGTAATGCGTGGATATACAACACGTTTCTTTATTTTATGATACCATATGATTGAGTGTCTTTCTGTTAATATAGTACACCTTGACCGCCAGGTAAGCTGCTTTCTTGTACACTGTTTATTATTATTATTACTAATACTACTACTAATAAATAATAATAAGAATGTTACTACTACTACTACTAATAATGATTATTATTGTAATTTGTATTATTTATTTTTGAATTATTTAATATAATTATAATTTCATCTTTAACAAATAAACCCACATTAATAAATGCTAACAAATAGTTTTTAGAGGAAATAAAGTAGTGTATCTAACATATTTTACATACACAGATGTGGGTTTCTGATAGCTGTAAAGTGATACAGCTGACTTCTCTGTATGCAAATTTAGTTATGTGGCTATATTCTGAAGTTATGTTTTGATAAAAGTTAATAAAAAATAAGAATAAATAGGAATAAATCATACCCCCTGTAGAGATCCATTTTACAAACAACTTACTTTCCTTAAATGAGATATGTACAAATAAATCTTAACCTAAAATGTAATCTTCACTCCATCTGGAAGTTTATTTATAATAGTGTAGAAAAGTTCTCATTTGAACTTTTCATCTGAAAAAACAATAGTTTTTTGCACTGAAAGTAGAGAGTCATCTAAATTTTAATCAGAAATTTAAAAATGTAATCTTCACTCCATCTGGAAGTTTATTTATAATAGTGTAGAAAACTTCTCATTTGAACTTTTCATCTGAAAAACAATTGTTTTTTGCACTGAAAGTAGAGAGTCATTTAAACTTTAATCAGTGCAGACCAGGTGATGCAGATTAATTATCCAAGGAAGTAGGAATGATTTCCATGCTTTAATAAACTAATGTCTTGGGGTACGAATACTATGAGAATGAATCAGACTCATAGGCCTTGATTCACTAAGAGTTGAAAAAGATTCTCATGATAGTAAAAATTCAATTGATGAGAAGAAAGCCTGAGAATTCACCAGATAGGAAGACAATGAAAGTCAATGACACTTTTTACTACTGGTGGAAGGGGGTAAAATGTTTAATACTTTTTTCAGGAGTAAAAAAGTGCCAATGACTTTTATTGTCTTCCTATCTGGCGATTCACTAAAAGTGAAATTCTCTGGCTTTTTTCTCATGAATTGAAGTTTTTACTACCATGAAATTTTTTTTCAACTCTAAGTGAATCAAGGCTATAGAATCTGGAGAAACTAGGATAGAAGGAAGCAAATTAGAGAAACTTAATAGCTTTCAAGTGCTTGGTAATCTATTTCCTGTAAATAAACTAATTTAGTCTTGAATACGAATAGATATGCAAGTAGGTAGTTAGGCTAAAATTATTTATTTATGACGTATGCTACCACATATAAAACTTTTTCGTTTGTCTGAAAATGGCTACCTGTCCTGTACACAAAAATGTATTAAATCATTCATAAAAAATTTAGGAGCACTCTAACTGATGAGGGCTGGTATTTAATAGAGTTTGAAGAACTATCTTTTATCGCTCTCCTGAAGGCCTGATGTCTCACTGATGCTCACACTGGGTCCCGCAGTTCTGTCTTCTGGCCTCAATATGGATGTGTGTGGAGTCTGAGCCCTCACAAGAAAACCATTTTAATGGGCTCTTTGGCCAGGTCCTCCATCTTGCGCATTCGTAATTGAAGACAGAAATGCATGACCCGGCTTCAAGATCATTAGATGATGGACCTTTAGGCATGTGATAGATGCTACCAGGATGGCTGCAGGTAAGCAGGGGAGCCTCATGCTACAACAGTGCTCCTGATCTGGGGTCTGCAGGGAAAGTCCACCTAAGTGAGGTGCAAACCAGACTAAGTGTAAACATTTTATTAAAACAAAAACATATGTGCACGCCGACTATTAATTTGCAGTTGTATAGCTTTATTAGTGCCAGTAACCAAGACCCGATCATTTTGTTGAAGTAGATAATAGAGCAGACTTATGATAATATTGTATTCAAAATGAATGCTCATGATACTATTTGTGAGAATAGATAGAGCAGCATCTATTAAAAGTAGTATGCATCTTAACTCTCATCATGTTTAATATACAGCACAAATAGGCCAGACTATAAAGCATAAGATAATTAAGTAACATGCTCCAAAACTAGGAACAATAGGAGCAAATACCATCACTCTAAGCTACACAAAAAGCTCCTCTAGATGCCACATTGCAAATCTGTAGCACATAGTAAGCACATACTGTAATAAGCTCAGTAACTCAAGAGAGCTACCGTAAAATGGGTCACTCATACAATGTTTGGGGAGAAGATACCTACTTATCAAGGTTTCAAGGTTGTCCTGAACCATCTAGGAAAATAAATTACAAATGGATAGTAAAATGGTCAAAATAATTACCTGGTTGGTGTGTCATACCTTATGAATTAGTTCTTGTTGAGGCAGAAGCGATTGCCAATGATTCTGAGACATGTTTCACAATAGTATCAAATACCAACATTTTAGGTATTTAGTGTAGAAAATTATCCACACGAGGAGGAGAGACATGTTATTGAACTACCCCTTTAAGCTACTGTGGCATATTAGAATTATTTTCGTTTGGATGGCTCTCAAATTAGACAGTGTCGGTGTCACAGATATTAGTGCAAATACACATAAGAAAAAAATATGCATCAGTTAAGGCAAGTATGCATGCACGAAAATATGCACATGCAAAATACTTGCACATGCATGTGTGCATGTGCTAGGTGCCTTGGGAGCCATTTTCTGCTATAAATTCTCCAGCTGTCTGACAGTCATTGCCGATTTGTCAACTTCCCTGTACTCGCTTCTGAATCTGAATCCTGTTATTATGTGCTCTTCTGTTGTGGCCCTGGCTCAACCTGACTATGTTTCTTCTCATTGGATTCCTAGTTGTGACATCGGTCTGCCCACTGACGACTCTTGGACTGATTCTCCGGTTTTGATCCCTGGTTTGCACTTTTTACTCTGCACCTTTTTACTTGACTTATGTTTATGGACTTCCTTTTCCTGCTCTTTGTCATTGCCCCACCCTGGTTCTTACATCTCCATACTCCTGCCTGCTGTACCCAACAACTGGAGCTCCACCAAGCTTCCTGGTCCCAGGCTGCAGAGGTAATATTCCAGTGTTGTCATTGGAAGCCTTGAGTCTCATGGATCAAACTCAGTGGATTCAGCTCCCCCTGCGTAACTTCTGTTTTCTGATGAGATAAAGACATTTCCTGCATATAAGTAAATACCGACCTTCTAAAAGTTATTCAATAAATTAAAGAGACAGTAAATAGATGAATGAAATGAAAACATGAATGAAAGCATGAATATCCCCACTGTGGCAGTTAATAGTTTAGATAGCTTTTCAATAGGGCAGAGACAACAAAACCTTTAATGAGGAGGAGGCATTTTCTAAATAATTATGAACAACACTCCTCAGGGTTTATTCAATAAAGTGTAGAGCATGCCACATGGATACCTCATTCTCAGTACTGAGACAGATTCTTCCTGGATTGGTTGGCATGTAGATTTTTCCAGTTAACGGCAATACTTGGCTACCATGGCCTTTAGTGTCTTGCCTTGACCAAAAATGTAGGTGGTTGCCAGAAGTTGAGCATCATTTTTCCAACGGTAATAAAGGGGATCCAAAGGTGGACCTGGTGACAACTAAGGTTTTCAGAAAAACTAGATTGCAGGCTGGATGCAGAAGACAGTGCAGGACTATACAAAGAGGTCGAAAGACATAAGACAAAATAGTTCTCTGTGGTGAAGGATGGGCTTTTAATATGAGTAGAACTCCTGTACTGTATGTTTAGGTAGATAGATAAGTAGTCTGTCAGATGTTATACTCCTGAGATAACATTCTGATGAGCTACTGATTCATACCACTACAACTTACATGTGGGTAGGTGCACGATGATATAGGTCACATGACCCAGTCTACAAACTGGATAACAAGAACAGGGGAGCAAAGAGTACCTACATACTATAGGACAACGGAGTAAACACCATGCACTGTAATGGGAGCTGATGATGGGTGGCTTGGGCGCATGTACCAAAATATTGGAGAGGAACAGCTTTTAGTAAATACACCCAAAATTGGTCTCAAAGATTGTTTTTATGATTTTCAACACACTGCAAAGGTAGAAATGTTTATGAAGTAAGAAGAGAAAGTGCCATATATTTTAATATAGTTTTGTCTAAAGGAAACCTTGTCGTCAGTGGTATCTACCCCCTGGAAATGAGGTGCCAAATGGGGAGGGACGAAAATGGAAAGCCCGAAATGGCCTTGTGGGCAAGTCCAACCCTTGCCCAAAGTTTTCCTCATTGGATGTCCCAGGAGTTGAAACTGTCTAGTTTAAACCCCCAATTACAAGTTATTATCAGTGGAGGTATGAGGCATTATCTAATACCCACCACTAAAATGGCTGTGTTTGTTTTTATTGACATGATGCTTAAAGTCTAAGTCCAGTCTTTTCAACTACCACCGCCTCCCTCCCCTAGAGTTGAGGCAGAATGGGGAGGGGGATTAAAAAACCAGCTTACCTTGCTGGGAATCCAGCGCAGTTACCTCAGAGTCTCAGGCCCTGTGCGCAGCCATCTTGGTGAGCATCCCCAACCTCTGTGTGCCCGCTCTGGTGACAGAGCTAGATTATGGGCGAGGTAAGCATTTTTTTTTACCTCTCTGCCCTGCCTCAGCACCAGTGGAGGGAGACAAAGTTGGGGGGGGGGGGGGGGTAGAAAAAAGACTGGACATCCACTTTAATGTTAATAATAAATACTAGTATAGCTTTGGAAGGTTCATTGTGTTCCTACATCCCCGATCGGGGTGCCCCACCGAAGTGGACCAAAACCCAGGATAGTCAAAATCCTGGGTGTTGGTCCACTTTAACCATTCCCTTGTCGTACCAATCCATAAAAAGGGGAGTAGAGAAGGAGCCAGTAATTACAGGCCAGTTAGTTTAACATCTATAGTGGTCAAATTAATGGAAACACTAAAAAAACAGATAATTTCCCCATCTAAAAATTAATGACCTATTGGACCCAAAACAGCACGGCTTTATTGAGGGCAGATCATGTCAGACCAATCTTATAGATTTCTTTGACAATGTCACTAAAGTGTTAGATGAAGGTGGTGCTGTGGATATCGCCTATCTGGATTTTAGCAAAGCCTTTGACACTGTACCACATAAGGAGCTCATAGATAAGTTATTGAAGGTAGGACTCAATCCCTGGATAGTTCAGTGGATTTCCAGTTGGCTGAGGGATCGGTATCAGAGCGTTGTTGTAAATGGTGTGCAATCTGAACAAAGGCGAGTTACAAGTGGTGTGCCACAAGGCTCTGTCCTGGGCCCCATTCTTTTTAATATATTTGTAAGTGACATAGGAGAAGGCTTGGTAGGAAAAGTTTGTCTGTTTGCTGATGATACAAAGGTTAGTAATAGGGTGGATATTCCGGGAGGTGTCTGCAACATGGAAAATGATTTAGCTTTACTGGATAGATGGTCAAAACTGTGGAAACTAGAGTTTAATGTCTCTAAATGTAAAATCATGCACTTGGGTAGAAGGAATCCCTGCTCTGAGTACCGTATGGGCAGCACTGTGTTAGCCAGGACCTCGGAGGAGAGAGATTTAGGGGTACTGATTACTGATAGCTGCAAGATGAGTGGACAGTGTAGCCAGGCAGTGGGAAAAGCAAGCAGGATGCTCGGCTGCATAGCTCGAGGCATCACCAGTAGGAAGAGGGAGGTTGTGATGCCGCTGTATAGAGCCCTGGTGAGGCCACAGCTAGAATACTGTGTGCAGTTCTGGAGACCTTACCTGCAAAAAGACATTATTCAAATAGAACGTGTCCAAAGGCGGGCAACAAAAATGGTGGAAGGACTTAAACTTAAAACTTATCAGGAGAGACTTAAAGAACTTAATTTGTACAGTCTGGAGGAAAGAAGGGAGAGGGGGGACATGATTGAGACCTTTAAATATGTGAAAGGATTGAATAAGGTTCAGGAGGGAAGTGTTTTTAAGAAGAAGCTTAATGATAGAACAAGGGGGCACAACCTGAAGCTAGTCGAGGGGAAGATCAGGAGCAATGTTAGAAAATATTATTTTACAGAAATAGTAGTAGATGCTTGGAACAAACTTCCAGCAGAGGTAGTTGAAAAATCAACAGTCACTGAATTTAAACCTGCCTGGGATAAGCACACATCTATCCTAAGATAAAGAGTACATACAGTATACACATAAGGGCAGACTAGATGGACCGTATGGTCTCCTTCTGCCGTCAACCTTCTATGTTTCTATGTTACTGTATGAGTATAGCATGCTTGAAACACGTCATAACTACACAGACATGCTGTGGATGTTTTATTAATTGAATGATATATGAAGATTTTTAATATGTGTTATGTTTTATGTGAATCATCTGAGTGCTGGAAATTTCTTTTTTGATGGCATTCAAGCTTTTGGTAGCCATTCTAGTCCATGACAAATCCTTACATATTTATTGGGATGGAGCTGGCAACCCACTTCCAAATGTATTTTTTGTGAATGTTCACTATTGCCTAATGTGTCAAAAAATGTCATGTACTTCGGTTGTGCCTAAGCCAGATAAACTGATACCTGATTACGGTAAATACACATCTCATGCTGGAAATGTATCTTCTAAAGTATGTATACATAAGTGTATGTGAAGTGCTTAGAAACAAATGGCGTATCCTAATAGAATATTACCGTGCTATTCATGGTAAAATGAGCCACATGCACTTATGCAACTGTCCTTATTTTATTCATTTACTGTGTTATGTAGCCATTGTACACTTAGTATGCAGTTATTGTGCTTTACTGTAAACTTCAATAAAAAATAAAATGTATAAAGTATATTTATTTGATTTACTTCGATTTTATGTTCTTTTAATAATACTGCACTTCAATGAATTTCAGTTTCGGTGAAACCAGGTGCATGTATTCTCAGTTTAGAAATAGACCCAGTTATTTTTCTTGAAACTAGTGTGCAAATGAGCAGCTGTGCCAGGTGTGCCCACACCTCTTGTGTCTATCTATCTAGTGACCTTATCTTCTTTTTTTGCCAATGTAATCATCTAGTGCTAAACATTTAACTTTTATCTAGCTTAATTATCGTTATGATAAATATATAAAGCCATATATCTAATCATTAATCAGTTAATCAACTATATATCCGTATAAATAAATATATTGATGATATATATTTTAATGATAAATATAATTCATTTTAGCCTTTTAAAGAGGAAGAAAACCTGGGATATTTACTATCTAGGGTTTTGTTCCTCCTGCCTGGGATGTATTTATCCCCCTAGAAACGTCGTAAACTCACCTTTCCTTTGATCCCACAGCACATACATTGGTCACCAGCGAATCACTGGCATGCATTCCTGCTCCGAGCTCCGAGCGTCAAGCAAAAGTAAAAGTAGTAGTGTCCCGTTCCTCCATGTACCAGCAGCAGCCATGCAGAAAATGCCTGACCTTGGTATATTGGGATGCACCCACAGCACATGTGCCTTGAACACCCAGCAGGGTGAGTTTACAGGGGATTCTAGCGGTTTCACACATTGCGTCATCCCATATTGAAATGCCCCACAAAGAGGGAGACCACCATCCCTAGAGCCTTATAGACACTAGGTTAGTGGTTACTCCTCTTTAATCTATCTAGCAATCTATCTATTAATTTGTCAGTGTTTTATTTTAGCCATCTGCTTATTGTATCAGGTATATATTGATTAATCTTTCCTTTGATTTAGCCTTCTATCCTTCACTCAATCTATATATTAGTTATCTATCTTTATTTATCAATCTTACAGTGTGACCATTAATTTGTCTATCAATCGAATATATATATATATATATATATATATATATATATATATATCAGTCTGTTAATATATCTATCTATTCATCTTAATATCTTCCTAAATATCTAGCCCACATAAGGTCCCGTGCTACAGGGTTTTCTCCAAGTGTATCCCATACTATAGGGGTCTCTTACCCTCCTTCATAAGGACCATCAACAGTCTTTCTGCTTCTCTTCACCTGGTCCTACAGTGGTGAATACACACTCGCACTCCCTGGTATCGGAAGCCAGGTGCTGGTGAACAAGTTCTGCTGAGACACCCATAGAGAATAATGGGAAACCTTGGTTTGGCCATGTACATTGCACATGTCCACCAACAGGCCATGAGGTGTGTGACACCCGGCTTCAGATACTATGGCTTTGAGGGAATAATAACCACCACAGACTAGGTGAAGGTAAGCAGTGGAGCCTTTTGCCCCAATAGCACCCTTGACCTAGAGTCTGACAGGAAAGTTCATGTTTAAAAAATCTCACCCACTATGCAGATTTGGTATATGAAATAAAAAACAGACTTGGTTTATACATACAATACAATACAATAAATGGTTTATGCAGGGATTTCCTCCACCAGAAGCGCCTTTCCGTGTGCATGTGCAGATTTGCTTCAACAATATATTGCGGCTGACACATTTGTCACCCAAGCACTGTAGCAGTTGCATGATTATGCAGATACGCAGATGATTAGCTTACATTGAGAAGCTGATTTACTAAAGCTGTAACAATGCTGCACTGATTGTCTGCGTATCTGCTTGAATGGTGAAAGCGGCAATGTACAGCGTGGTTCCTGCTGAGGGTTTGGGTGCCCAGCGCCAGGCAGGTCCTTTTTTATTCTAATATCCCAAATCAGACCATGACATCCCCTAATACAGTAGATCTGCGTTTGCTTAGGGTGACTGTAAATCCAATGGCAATAATAAGGCAGCAACAGTTCTTTATTTCCATACACACCTCTCTGAAATTGCAGCATACATCTATATTTGAGTGTTGAAAAAATCAAAGCATTTATAACTTATTGGGAGCTAAAAGAGTTCCCTGACTGGTGACACAGCCCTGAGTTATTTCCTGAACTTTCACGAGTAGGGGGTTTTATAAAAATGAATATATATCATTAATAGTGATGAGCGAACCCAGGAAGTCTGGGTTCGACAAATTCGTCCGAACTTGGCGACATAGATCGGTTCAGGTACCTGTATTTGATCCGAACCCAAACCCAATGGGGACCTTAATTTAGGTAAGGGTTAGAGGGTTTCAAATCAGGGGTAAGACCGGGACAATTGCCCTGTACAAATTGACGGTAAGGACAGTACTAATATTATGTATCCTTTATTAGAAAATAATTACCTCCCATAACCCTATAACAGGGTGTGACAGAATCCCTCCATCAACCCATAACAGACTGTGTGACAGAGCCTCCCATCACCCCATAGCAGACTGTGTGACACAGCCCCGCATCACCTCATAGCAGACTGTGTGACACAGCCCCCCATTTCCCCATAACAGACTGTGTGAAAGAACCCCCCAATCACGCCATAGCCGACTGTGTGACACAACCCCTCATCACCCCATAGCAGACTGTGTGACACAACCCCTCATCACCCCATAGCAGACTGTGTGACACAACCCCTCATCACCCCATAGCAGACTGTGTGACACAGCCCCCCATTACCCCATAGCAGACTTTGCTTGGTGACAGAGCCCCCCCATCACACCATAGCAGACTGTGTGACACAACCCCTCATCACCCCATAGCAGACTGTGTGACACAACCCCCCATTATCCCATAGTAGACTGTGTGACACAGCCCCTCATCACCCCATAGCAGACTATGTGACAGAGCCCCCCTTCACACCTTAGCAGACTGTGTGAAAGAGCCCCCATTACACCATAGCAGACTGTGTGTGAGAGCCCCCCCATCACACCAAAGCAGACTGTGTGACACAGCCCCTCATCACCCCATAGCAGACTGTGTGACACAGCCCCTCATCACCCCATAGCAGACTGTGTGACAGAGCCCCTCATCACCCCATAGCAGACTGTGTGACACAGCCCCTCATCACCCCATAGCAGACTGTGTGACAGAGCCCCTCATCACCCCATAGCAGACTGTGTGACACAGCCCCTCATCACCCCATAGGAGACTGTGTGACAGAGCCCCTCATCACCCCATAGCAGACTGTGTGACACAGCCCCTCATCACCCCATAGCAGACTGTGTAACAGAGCCCCCCATCACACCATAGCAGACTGTGTGACAGAGCCCCCCATCACACCATAACAGACTGTGTGACAGAGCCCCCCATTACACCATGACAGACTGTGTGATACAGCCCCTCATCAACCCATAGCAGACTGTGTGACAGAGCCCCTCATCACCCCATAGCAGACTGTGTGACACAGCCCCCCATTTCCCCATAACAGACTGTGTGACAGAGCCCCTCATCACCCCATAGCAGACTGTGTGACAGAGCCTCCCATCACACCATAACAGACTGTGTGACACAGCCCCTCATCACACCATAGCAGACAGTGTGACAGAGCCCCCCATCACACCATAACAGACTGTGTGACACAGCCCCTCATCACCCCATAGCAGACTGTGTAACAGAGCCCCCCATCACACCATAGCAGACTGTGTGACAGAGCCTCTCATCACACCATAACAGACTGTGTGATACAGCCCCTCATCACCCCATAGCAGACTGTGTGACAGAGCCCCCATCACACCATCCCCCCATCACACCATAACAGACTGTGTGATACAGCCCCTCATCACCCCATAGCAGATTGTGTGACACAGCCCCTCATCACCCCATAGCAGACTGTGTGACAGAGCCCCCCATCACACCATAACAGACTGTGTGACAGAGCCTCCCATCACACCATAGCAGACTGTGTAACAGAGCCTCCTATCACCCCATAGCAGACTGTGTGACAGAGCCTCCCATCACTCCATAGCAGACTGTGTGACAGAGCCTCCCATCACACCATAGCAGTGTGACAGAGCCTTTATCACCCTCATAGCAGACTGTGTGACAGAGCCTCCCATCACACCATAACAGACTGTGTGACAGAGCCTCCCATCACCCCATAGCAGACTGTGTGACAGAGCCTCCCATCACCCCATAGCAGACTGTGTGACAGAGCCCCCCATCACACCATAGCAGTGTGACAGAGCCTTTATCACTCTCATAGCAGACTGTGTGACAGAGCCTCCCATCATACCATAACAGACTGTGTGACACAGCCCCTCATCACCCCATAGCAGACTGTGTGACACAGCCCCTCATCACCCCATAGCAGACTGTGTGACAGAGCCTCCCATCACCCCATAGCAGACTGTGTGACAGAGCCTCCCATCACCCCATAGCAGACTGTGTGACAGAGCCCCCCATCACACCATAGCAGTGTGACAGAGCCTTTATCACCCTCATAGCAGACTGTGTGACAGAGCCTCCCATCATACCATAACAGACTGTGTGACACAGCCCCTCATCACCCCATAGCAGACTGTGTGACACAGCCCCTCATCACCCCATAGCAGACTGTGAGACAGAGCCCCCCATCACACCATAACAGACTGTGTGACAGAGCCCCCCATCACACCATAGCAGACTGTGTGACAGAGCCCCTCATCACCCCATAGCAGACTGTGTGACACAGCCCCCCATTTCCCCATAACAGACTGTGTGACAGAGCCCCTCATCACCCCATAGCAGACTGTGTGACAGAGCCTCCCATCACACCATAACAGACTGTGTGACACAGCCCCTCATCACACCATAGCAGACAGTGTGACAGAGCCCCCCATCACACCATAACAGACTGTGTGACACAGCCCCTCATCACCCCATAGCAGACTGTGTAACAGAGCCCCCCATCACACCATAGCAGACTGTGTGACAGAGCCTCTCATCACACCATAACAGACTGTGTGATACAGCCCCTCATCACCCCATAGCAGACTGTGTGACAGAGCCCCTCATCACCCCATAACAGACTGTGTGACACAGCCCCCCATTTCCCCATAACAGACTGTGTGACAGAGCCTCCTATCACCCCATAGCAGACTGTGTGACAGAGCCTCCCATCACTCCATAGCAGACTGTGTGACAGAGCCTCCCATCACACCATAGCAGTGTGACAGAGCCTTTATCACCCTCATAGCAGACTGTGTGACAGAGCCTCCCATCACCCCATAGCAGACTGTGTGACAGAGCCTCCCATCACCCCATAGCAGACTGTGTGACAGAGCCCCCCATCACACCATAGCAGTGTGACAGAGCCTTTATCACTCTCATAGCAGACTGTGTGACAGAGCCTCCCATCATACCATAACAGACTGTGTGACACAGCCCCTCATCACCCCATAGCAGACTGTGTGACACAGCCCCTCATCACCCCATAGCAGACTGTGTGACAGAGCCTCCCATCACCCCATAGCAGACTGTGTGACAGAGCCTCCCATCACCCCATAGCAGACTGTGTGACAGAGCCCCCCATCACACCATAGCAGTGTGACAGAGCCTTTATCACCCTCATAGCAGACTGTGTGACAGAGCCTCCCATCATACCATAACAGACTGTGTGACACAGCCCCTCATCACCCCATAGCAGACTGTGTGACACAGCCCCTCATCACCCCATAGCAGACTGTGAGACAGAGCCCCCCATCACACCATAACAGACTGTGTGACAGAGCCCCCCATCACACCATAGCAGACTGTGTAACAGAGCCTCCCATCACCCCATAGCAGACTGTGTGACAGAGCCTCCCATCACCCCATAGCAGTGTGACAGAGCCTTTATCACCCTCATAGCAGACTGTGTGACAGAGCCTCCCATCACCCTATAGCAGACTGTGTGACAGAACCCCCCATCACACCATAGCAGTGTGACAGAGCCTTTATCACCCACATAGCAGACTGTGTGACAGAGCCCCCCATCACTCCATAGCAGTGTGACAGAGCCTTTATCACCCTCATAGCAGACTGTGTGACAGAGCCTCCCATCACACCATAGCAGACTGTGTGACAGAACCCCCCAATCACCACATAGCAGACTGTGTGACAGAGTCCCTCATCACTCCATAGCAGTGTGACAGAGCCTTTATCACCCTCATAGCAGACTGTGTGACAGAGCCTCCCATCACACCATAGCAGACTGTGTGACAGAACCCCCATCACCCCATAGCAGACTGTGTGACACAGCCCCTCATCACCCCATAGCAGACTGTGTGACACAGCCCCCATCACAACATAACAGACTGTGTGACACAGCCCCTCATCACCCCATAGCAGACTGTGTGACAGAGCCCCCATCACACCATAACAGACTGTGTGACACAGCCCCTCATCACCCCATAGCAGACTGTGTGACAGAGCCCCCATCACACCATAACAGAAAAAAGTATTGAACTTTTTACCCCTTTTTACCTGTTGTAAAAAGTGTCATTAACTTTCATTGTCTTCCTATCTGTTGATTCACTAACAGTGACATTCTCAGGCTTTTTTCTCATGAATTGAATTTTTTACTACCATGAGAGTTTTTTTCAACTCTTTGTGAATCTAGGCCAATGAAAGTCAATGGAACTTCCTACTACAGTGTAAAAAAGGAGTAAAGGGTTCATTACTTTTCTCAGGAGTAAAAAGTGCCTTTGCCTTTCATCGTCTTCCTAGATGGTGATTCCGCAAGTGATATTCTCAGGCTTGAATCAAGGCCATTGTGTTCTTTACAAATGTGACAAAATATTTGGTGCTTAATTATCTATTTACGAAGAAGTTTAAAAAAGTCTCAATAAACATCAATGCACATACTTTCCTATTGGGAGATTTGAAGGCATCTTATAGGTAAGATACAGTACCAACTTAAAGCACAAGCTGATTAAAGATCATCTGTTTGTTCTGTGCCCGCTTTACATGAGGACATAAAACACGCTGCTTGTGGACATGCTGGTCATTCCCAACTCTAATGCAGCTGAATTCTCTGGATAGTAATGGCAGATTAAACACAGGTTCATGTAGACATTTTCAAATAATAACATTAAAGTGGACCAACACCCAGGATTTTGACTATCCTGGGTTTTGGTCCACTTCGGTGGGGCACCCCGATCGAGGGTGCCCCGCTGTGTGAAACCCCCCAGAAAGCCCCAAAAACTCACCTGTCCCCGCTCCCACGTGACCGCTGCAGCCAATCCCCGCCGCCGGACAAGCGAGGTCCGTCGCTGGACAAGCGAGCGCGCCCGCCGCCGCCTCCCGCGCTTCACTGTTACAGGGAGCGCGCCCGCGCCGGCCATTCACAATCCCTGCGGCGGCGGCTCGCGCATGCACCGCTGGATCGAGGAGCAGGTAGGGATTTCTTATAGATTCCCGGCCGATCAGCATCGGGTGTTGGTCCACAATCTATTGTCCTTATTCTAGTTTTGGCAAAAGAGTTAAATATCAGGGCTCCAGTTCATCTAAGAGAAAAGACTCTAGGTGTTACATCAATCAGATGGGGTGTCCATGCCATAGGAAGCTCATATCAGATCACCACTTTGGGGGCCATGCTATTTAGCCAGTGTGATTTGCGTGTGGATTGCAACCTGCATCTCTCTAGCTGCAAAAAAGTGCCAAAAATGTTTTTTCTACCTTTTCTCCCCAAAATGACCTGTACCTGTGATGGGGAATTTTACAGGCAAGGTATATCATTTTTCCTATAAGGTAAGGACTTTTCTTCAGAAAGTTTGGAAATTACAGCACCCTATGGGATATGCCAAACATCCTTACCTCATAGGAAAAATATTTTTCCTCACCTGTAAAATGCCCCATCACAGGTACAGGTCATTTTTGGGGAGAAAAGGTTAAAAAAACCCATTGTTTTGGTAGATTTTTTGTGGCCAAATTATCACTAAAAAGCACATCGAGATGCAGGTTGCAATCCACACCACAATGCACATTACAAGTCACACTGGCTCCACCAAATAATTAGCATGACCCACAATGTCTCCCTGATGAAACCCATGAATTTTCTGGTACATTCTCTACCTGTCCTGTCAAATACAAAAAATTACGCTCCCTTGAATGGGTTCACAACTGGCTTGGTCTGGGCCACCAGGTTTCCAGGGGATCCCCTGGTGGGGCCCTAAATTCAAGGACACTTTGAGGTCACCATGCAATGGATGTCCAGGTTTACATGGTGCTAATCACCACAGCTCTGTGTCTTTTGAGCACTCTTCTTGACCAGTATTTACCAATATTTTAAGGATTTCCCAATCACAACTCAATGAGCTGCAAACAAATACAATTCTGAGGGTTATCCAAATGATGTATTTTATTTTGGGAAGGCTGAATTTTGGGGTCACTTTGAGGTCACCATACAATGGATGTCCAGGTTTACATGGTGCTAATCGCCACAGCTCTGTGTCTTTTGAGCACTCTTCTTGACCAGTATTTACCAATATTTTAAGGATTTCCCAATCACAGCTGCAAACAAATACAATTCTGAGGGTTATCCAAATGATGTATTTTATTTTGGGAAGGCTGAATTTTGGGATATAAATAATAATAACTATAGAACTGTCCTATATCAGTGTTTTTTGGGAATGTCCCCTAAAGGCTCTCAAAACAGTTTAGAAGCTCTAAACTCATTTATATAACCCATTTATCTCTCTCTCTCTGACCCAGTTGGGTTTTGAGGTAAAACGGGTTCTTCTTTAAAAGCAAAATCTCCTGCACATGCTATAGGGCAGTTCTACAGGTGAGCTGCAGCTTATTTTTAGTGCATTAGATCTTTTATTTTATAAGTTTGGAAACAACAGCAGCCTAAAGCAATTAAAGGAAATGTGTTTGTGAATTCCCATATTTCCATAAAAAAAAAAATTCAACTCAATAAAAATAATGTATATCTTACATGTAGAATTGCTGCATTGCATGTGCAGTAGAATTTCTCACTGACAAAACACTTAAATAACCCACCATAGTGACACTATATTTAATTACAAAATGTATGATTTAATATGGCAGATTTCTATAAAATAATCAACCTCATCTAGTGATGGTAGTGATAACTCGCTTTGCTGATACACACCAATTGTTTGGTGAATTAACTTGCGATTTGTGACTTCCCTACCGGTATATTTTTATTTTGTGTCTTTGTTCATGTACAGATTCTGCAGCTGAAAGAACACCACACCAAACCTAGAATCTGTGGTTACTGATTTCATAACACAATTAACACATCTGTACACTGTACAGTTCAGTAATCACTATTGGTGGTTGGCTATTTTTGTATTGCATTTTGTTGTATACATCTTTCGTGCAGGCTGATTCATTACTAGCGCCAGGTAGCGGCAGATGAGCGTCTGTACTGCGGAGCTAAGAGCGACCGCTAGTGGTCGTTCTGATCGGCCGTGAGTTGCTATTACAGAGCGCCTCAGTCACTGTAGTAACATGGCCGGCATTGATGAATTTGATGTGTGAGTCGCTATAACACCAGTACAGAGCTATATGGGAGCGAAAGGTAGCGACTGGTCAGTGTGAGTGACTCAAACCATATTCATCAAAAAAACAGCCTCACACAGCGCCGGCGCTCAAAATTGTGTCGCTGCGGCCCAGAGCGGCAGTCGCTGCGTGATTAAAGTCTGTTTTTGAACACTTATCCACTAGTAACAAAGCGAAAATATATGGAATTACATTGTTATTACATTGTGACATCACTTTAATACCAGACCTGTAAAGACAATTGTGCATAAAAAAATAAAAAATAAAAAAAGTGTATTTAAATAGGCCAGGAGAGGTCACACAATGATTTGATACAAAACAAAACAAAAATTTAAAAGAAAACCCTGTTTAAAGTGAAGAAAGGTAACGTCCATTGAAATGTATGTGAGAGCGACAGGTAGCGACAGGTAATACCAGGCGCTCTGGAAGCCAAAGCGCCAAAGGGATCCGCTGAGCCGTCTGTGATGATGAATCGGTCGCTACGTGTCGCTGTAAGAGTCACTCACCAGAATCGCCTTCATAAATGTGGAATTGCGTTGCCGTGTCCTGCGTTCACCTGCCGCTACCTGTCACTTACAAGGCACTGCCTGTCGCTATCCCTTGATGAATAAAGCCTTTAGTGTCAGTTGTGTATCCTTTTTGCAGTGAAATATTTTTGAATGCTTTCATGTAACTATTTCTCAGGATTGTATTTAACTATGTGGTAATTTAACAATGATATACAAAACATATTATTTGTATGCTTTTACTTTTGCAACTTTTCATTTATTTTAATATTTCTATTTGATATTTTTTTTATTTTTAGTTGGAAGCCAAATATTAAACAGCATTAAACTACAACCTAATTCTCTTATCTCTCATATTATCTATTTTTGCAATTGAATAAATATGAATATTTAAGTTATCTTACTAATAAATGCTATTATTATTAGGGGCTTATTTAAGAAGCGCTAATGCCACTTAGCACCACGTAGCACCAGGTTTTGGAGCGCCGTGTGGGCGGTGTGATTTTTTATAATAAATCCCTTTCTGGCGCTCACCCCCAGTGCCACCTGTCGTTAGCCCCATCGGCAAAATGGGTCATGCGCAGCACCGAGCACAGAGCCTGCAGCACAGAGTGCTAGGGCTAGACGCCGAGACATTCTCTCGGGAGATGCTCAAGTGGCGCTAAATAAACTGTTTCATACTTCCAAATAGGTTAGTCAAATTACTAATTCATAAATAAAGAGATTTTTAAAAAACCCTCCCGTTACTTACATAGTACATGACCTTTTCTTTAAATGTAGTATTTTTAATCATTTTTTTTAAAGTATATTCTGTCTAGTTTACAGATGAATAAAAAAAAATATTGTGCAGTTGCACTGTACATACATCAGGCACATTACTAACTCATAATTAAAGTAATATCAGTAATTCCCTCCCCCCCATCAAATGATACGCAACCCATTTTTAAAAGTAGTTTTTGTTTTCAAAACATTTTTAATGAATATATAGATTTACATAATTTACTGAATAATGAAATACAGTGTTCTGTATTGGCACTGGTGATACTGCAGTAACCCTAGAATTAAAAAATGGTATTAAAAACATTTTATATGAAAGATGTTCAAAAGGGTTTTATAAATATTGAATTTGACTTTAGAAGATTTTAGAAATTTTAGAAGCTATTTTAACAACCTCATACAATATTACTAATTTAATCCTAGTTTCTCATTAATTTGCTTTTTGCCAGGGGCAGGCTGATTCATCACTAATGCCAGGTAGCGACAGATGAGCGTCTGTAGCAGGCATTTCAGAGCGCCCGCTAGTAATCACTGTGCTCGGCCGTGGGTCGCTAGTTCTCAGCGCTGTGCAGTAATGATGAATACATTGTGAGGAGTCGCTATTTGACCAGTACAGCGCTGTATGGGAGCGCATGTTAGGGACTGGTCATTGCGACCGACTCACAGCGTATTCATTATAAAAACCTCACAAATCCTCACAAATCTCTGGCGCTGAAAAATGCTTGTTTGAAGCCCAGGGCGCCGGAGGCTGTGTGTTTAAAGTCTGTTTTTCAGCATCTATCCACTAGTAACAAAACGACAACATATGGAATTACATTGTAATAACATTGTAACATGAACACTTTAATTCCAGACCGTAATGTTATTTCTGCAGAAATATATAAAAAATGAAACATTTGTGAAAAAAATGATTTTTCAATGCCAGAAGAGGTCACAGCATTATTTGAGATTTTTTGCAAAAAAAAAAAAAAAAACCCGTTTAAAGAGAAGAAAATGATCGTCCATTGAAATGTATGGGAGAGCGACAGGTAACGAGAGGTCATACCTGGCGCTGTGCAAGGCTGAACGCCGGCGCTGTACACTGAGGCTGCGAAAATGATGAATCGGACGCTACATGGCGCTATCCCAGTCGCTAAACAGATTCTGCTTGATAAATGTGTAATTGCGTGCCGTGTCCGGCGTTCACCAGTCGCTATCTGTCATTAACCAGCCACTACCTGACGCTATCCCTTCTTAAATTAGGCCCTTTCTCTTTTTTACATTTTTTATAACTGATACCCCTATTTATTTTACTACCATTGAAAAGCAATTATCTGGTAATGCCCTGAAGATACTACACACCTTTCTAATAAAATATAGGTATTGAAAGCATGTATGTGCCTGCACACATAGTTTATTGAGCAATATATAATATTTGGTATATTAGTTAACTGACATAAATGTATTGATAACTATTTGCTGATGCTCATATTCTCTCAATATTTTATTCAAAAATTCTACGTTTTTGAACTAATATTTTCCTTCATTTCTTTTATTTTACAAAGTTATTTTATAAAAATATTCTTGATTTAAGCCACAAAAACATGTTAACATTAATAAACCAAGCAAATATTCTTCCTGTTCCTCTTCAGCATGTTTTGTTGATTTATTTCTTTATTTTTAGACAGTTACATTTTGGTTGGATTATTTTATTTTATTGGCCATATGAGATTATGGGTAGTCATAGTGAAAATAAGACATGTGCTATGTACTGAACAGTACTTTCGTTCCTAGTATGAAATGGAACTCCTGTCATTTGCATTCTAGCAGCAGATGTCAAGGCCTGTATCGATTTGACACAAATGAAAAACAGTAGTACCATGTGTGTTGTTTCAGGTTTAGGTTATGAGAAAAATGGCGTGCACAAGAGGAATGTATTGACCTTTAACAGATTACTCAACCTAACTGATAATAACCTAACACAATTGATAACCAAACCTAATTGATAGCCAAACACAACTCATAACCAAACACATCTGACAACTAAAACTAACTAATTACCTAACACAACTTACAATTAAACTCAATTGGTAACCCAACACAACTAATAACCAAATACAATTTATAACCCAACACAACTGATAATCAAATACAATATATAAACCAACATAACTAATAACCAAATACAATATATAAACCAACACAACTAATAACCAAATACAATCTATAACCAAACACAACTGATAATCAAACTCAGTTGGTAACCCAACACAACTAATAACCAAATACAATATATAAACCAACACAACTAATAACCAAATACAATCTATAACCAAACACAACTAATAATCAAACTCAATTGGTAACCCAACACAACTAATAACCAAATACAATATATAAACCAACACAACTAATAACCAAATACAATCTATAACCAAACACAACTAATAATCAAACTCAATTGGTAACCCAACACAACTAATAACCAAATACAATATATAAACCAACACAACTAATAACCAAATACAATCTATAACCCAACACAACTGATAATCAATCTCAATTGGTAACCCAACACAACTAATAACCAAATACAATATATAAACCAACACAACTAATAACCAAATACAATCTATAACCAAACACAACTAATAATCAAACTCAATTGGTAACCCAACACAACTAATAACCAAATACAATATATAAACCAACACAACTAATAACCAAATACAATCTATAACCAAACACAACTAATAATCAAACTCAATTGGTAACCCAACACAACTAATAACCAAATACAATATATAAACCAACACAACTAATAACCAAATACAATCTATAACCAAACACAACTAATAATCAAACTCAATTGGTAACCCAACACAACTAATAACCAAATACAATATATAAACCAACACAACTAATAACCAAATACAATCTATAACCAAACACAAACTGATTATCAAACTCAAATGGTAACACAACTAATAACCAAATACAATTTATAACCCGACACAACTGATAACTCAACCTAATTGATAATAGACACATGAATAAAAAAACAACAACAGCAACATTGTGTGGTCCAATGTGCCTCATTAGGGAAGCCTAGTGAGATGTCTAGCCCGATCAGAATGCTCTGCAGCACTACCTGGTGAGCCTGGTTACGCTGATACCTTTTCCAGGATCCAGTAATGGCAACTGATTAAATCACTATTTAAGTTTGGTGTGATAGCACATCATTGTGTGCCTTCTGCCCTGCGAACCTGATTGGTTACTGGAAAAAGAAGAAGGTGCTGATACTATCTTGCAATGCAACATGGCGGCGCTGGGTATAGTGGGGCAGTGCTAACTCTAGGGTAGTTTGGGGATAATATCAGAGGGTTTGAGTTACCTCACTCTAATTAACGAGGTCCATTAGCCAATCCTGGACTGAGCTTACGTCCTGAACGGCCACACTCTCACATTCTCTTATATAGCCTTGGAATTTGCTAACGGTGTACTAGTGTGTATGTGGATCTATGCAAAAGTACTGCCAATTATAACCTGACTTAGCTGAAATCAGCCTGGACCAACCTGTTGTCTGGTTGGCCTCTTTGTTGTGTCCTTCTGATGACTGATTTAACTTCTGCCAGCCTGTTTGACTAGTATAATGCTTTGGCACGGCATTACCTGGTCTGTCCCTGGACTATTTCTACTTTCATTTCCTCAGCTGTTATCTTTTGCTCTCAACTATAGGTAAAATGTATTGTTTCATAATTGGTTTAGATAAATGTATTGTTTCACAATCGGTGTTGACAGCTAAACAAAGACTGATGACTGGTCAGGACTGGTTAGGAACATTACTGGAAGACCAACATCAGGCATCATTCACCCTTCTATACACATGAGCTGTGGAAATTGCATCCTGTGCGTCCCTCCCTCTGCTGGTCACTTAATCAGTTTTTTCCAGGCAGGCATGCATGCACCATTTCCATTGGCCACCGATGGTTACATTTGGGTCTCAAGAGTGGCGTGGGAGTGCGAACCTGCAGAGTAATTCAGCCACTGGCGGAAAGAGGGTGTCGGTGGGTTATTGTTAAAAACAATCTAAAGTCCTCTTTGAGTGATATAATACTTAGCCTTCAATGCACTAATGTCGGTGGCCAATCAACCACTGCAATAGTTAGATAGAAAGTTGAGATGTATCAATGACTGGCATTGAAGCGCAACCTCCTCCACAGCTGCCCCCTAGGCTGCGATGTAGCTTTTGACCACAGACGCTGAAAATAGCAACAGGAGATGAAAATGGGGGCAGACATGGAGGCACAGGCTGGTAAAAGGGCTGCAGTGCAGATCAATGATAAGACACTAGTCAGCAACAGGGCAACATGGCAGATGTGGTAAGACAAGAAAGAAGCCAGTAACAGAATAATGTTGCAGGGCAGTAACAGTAGTTCCTTAAGGCATTTAAATGATCTGGGATGCTGTGGCCGCTGGTGTCTACCTTGCCAGACAAAGTTACAGGTGCACTGAGGGAGGCACGGGGGGGATGCCCGGGAAGCAGTGCTCCTTGTGATTGCCACTGCCTTGCAGTTGCCAGACATAGAAGCCATCCACTTTTATCCCACCTGAGGGGCAGTGGCAACTGGGTGGGTAACACAAGGGGGCTAACACTTGGAACGCCCTTGGAAATGAAACTGGATATTTTGTAAAACTGATGTAACCACTGTTCTTATGTTTGAAATGACTTAGAGTGAGCATAAGACAAGTGCTCTTGCATAATCTGTATGTGGGAGCATCATCCCAAACCCGGTGTGGAGCTGCTCAGTGCCTAAGCCTGACAAAAAACTACTGGTCTATACACCACTATATTTTTAGCCTGTTTTCTGCCCCCCCCCCCCCTCCATGCTGGCTATCAGGGCTGCATCTTGAATCCAGACATCATTCAGCCTGCTACTGTGTTTCCCTGAAAATGGGACAGGTCTTTATTAATTTATGCTCCAAAAATAGGTGCTAGGGCTCATTTTCAGGGTATGTCTTATAGTGGTCCTACAGCTGCCAAGATGGTGGCTGCAATACGGCAGCTCCAGTACAGGATGTGCACAGAGCTGGCTGGCAGTGGGGTGGGGGGTTAAATATGCTGTGTGCCCGGCATGGCAGCATGCTGGGGTAGAGACAGTAAGATCAGACATTTCACTTCCAACAGACAAGCTTGCCTGTGTGACTTGATGTGTCCTCACCCTGCTTTACAGCTGCTACCGTCCTTCTGCTGAAGCCGGCAGCTGGATTATGAATTGTAACTAGGGCTTATATTTTGGGGTAGGGCTTATAATTTACGCATTAGCAAAAAATGGAGCAACATTTTACTTGGGCTTATATTTCTTACTAGGGCTTATAGGTCTTACTTTCAAAGAAACGGTATATATATTTCTTAATACCTCCCAGTGAACGTTATCTCATCTGCATGGTCTCCTCAGCAGCAGATGAGGGCTCAATAGCCCAGTCTCCTCTGAAGTCAATGCATTTCGGGTGCCCTAAAAAATAAGTCAGCAGAAGGGAGCAAGTTCTATAGCAGCGATACTCAACTGGCGGACCGGGGTCCGAATGCGGACCTCCGCAGCAGATTTCCGGACCCCTGCCCTGACAGTTCTGCACTCAGCTTATTGCCGTGCTCAGTGCTGCCCCCTTGACTTGTTACCGGAATTTATTGCCAGTGACATTGTCAGCCCTAGTCCACCCCTATACACAGCCTGCACAGAATGCACAGCAGGTTAAAACAATGTGCCGTAGGCCAAAGCTATAGGTTCTGTGGGGCAAAGAAAGCTCCTGTTTTTTCCTAGGGCCCAATAGGGTTCTTGGGGTGGGGGCAAGCTGCCTTTTTTTTAGCTTTGCCAGTGGAATATATAGCCCCCCCACCCAGTGCCCTAATTTCTAACTATCCACCCCCCCCCCCCCGCGCGACAGCCCCCCGTCCGGACCTTCACCTCTCACCAGATGACTGTAATTGGACCTTTACAAGAAGTGGTTGAGTACCCCTGTTCTATAGGGTTTAACAGGGAATGAAAAGTGCTGGTGAATGAAAGATGCAGCCCCTGACAGCCAGCATGGTCCAGCAGAAAGCAGAAAAATTAAACCCTCTTTCTAGAATGTCCCTATTTCTATATTAAAGTGGACCAAAACTAAAATTTTTTTAGCCAGCATCCCCTGAATTGCTTCCCCCATGAGCAGTACCTTTTGGCAATTCTCCCTGCTCCTGCTCCACTCTGCTCCCCACGTTTTAGCTGTGAAGCTCCGCCTCCTCCATTCATTGCCACTGTAATGCATGGTAATGATGTCATTGCCGCATCTATGCAATGACTGATCGCCTGCCCTCTTACAGAGAGGGACAGCAAAAATAAAAGTGTTCCAGGACAATTCTGTAGGCGAAAATATCCATTTCTAGTGCTGCATCCTAAGAAGGGAGTATTGGAAGGGGCTTTGGCCAAATTTATTTCACACGCTGGCTGGGTTTTGGTCCACTTTAACTATATCCTATAGGAGTTGTGAGCCTTGCACCACCTAATACCGACGTATCGGCTGCTGTTGCGCTGCTGTATGCTGATGCTTTAGTTCCTGTGTGTTTTGCAGTGCTCCAGCATGTGCCCATGTCCAAAACAAGTGTTTTAGTATTGCACTAATGCACACTAATATGGTGGATAAATCAATCCCTGATGTGTAATGAAGTTTACCAGTACATAACCATTGCTACCTGCATTTCCAACTGACCCAGGGATTGCAATATTGATTGTGATGTGTGATTCTTTGTTTTCTTCTTCTGAAATGGATTACATTTAGGCCCTTATTTAACAAGGGATAGCGACAGGCAGCGACTGGTGAGCGGCCGGTAATGACAGGCCCCGCCACGAGAACGGCGGCTCCCCACCACAATCACACATTTATCAAGCCAATCCTGCTTAGCGACTGAGATAGCGCCATATAGCCACTCATTCATCATTATTCCAGCCTCAGCCCACAGCGCCAGCGTCCGACCTTGAACAGCGACAGGTATGACCTCTCGCTACCTGGCGCTCTCCAATGCATTTCAATGGAACAATCTTTAATTAATTTAATTAATTAATTGGTATTAATGTTTTTTTTTTTTAAATGTGAAAAATTCTGTGACCACTTCTGCCATTTTAAATAATTTTTTTAAGGTAAAAAAAAAAATAAAAAAAAAAAAGAATTGATATTACAGGTCTGATATTAATGTATTCATATTACCAAATTATTTTAAAAACTTGTTTATTTTGGTTTCCAAAAATATGGTTGTTTGGGGGTTAAAAAACTACTTTAAACCCATCGCCGCCAGCGCTCTGGGATTTAAACATGCATTTCACAGCGCGAGAATTTCTTGAGCGTGATTTGTTAATGAATATGGTGGAAGCCAGTCGCTCTGACCAGTCGCTATCGTGCGCTCCCATACAGCGCGGAACCTGTCAAATAGCGACTCCTCACCCAATATTCAACATTACGGCAAACCGTCTGAGTCGCTATCAACTACCGAACAACGGCCAAGCCCAGCGACTACTAGCGGGCGCTCTGAAAATGCCGCTACAGTCGCTCAACTGACGCTACCTGCCGCTGTTAATGAATCGGCCTCTTAGATATGTTTGAATACTTCAATGTTTTCTTTTAGGAAAGGATCAAGTCCAAACGTTGGGTTCTCCATGGCCTCGGTAGTAAATTCGTATATGAAGCTTTGTGATCGCTTCTAGTTTATAGCTGAAATCAGCATGCGCTGAGTAGCTCTTATTTGTCTCACTGACAGCTGCCAAACACTAGAGGGAGATCAAGGACTAAGATCGTCAAACACAACACTTTACTTTTTTAGGCAATGGAGACAGTTTCCAGTTTAGATGGAGCAGAAGGCAGCACGACACCAATCTGATGTGATCACAGCAGACAAGGGGCAAAGATACATTAAACACACGCAGTCATGGTTTAGTAAAAATAGTATATTTTTATTAAGAAAATCTACATCCAAATTAATAATCAGATTGGGATTTTCAAAGTTTCATATCGAATGATTAAAGTCAAATCTGCTTTTGTCACAAATTTCGCTTAATCCAGATTTCCTTATAGTTGATCTCCAGTACTCAGAACAGGAGGATTTCATTTTACCTGCAGTAAATACAAAACCTAATTTATAGATATGTGCTGGTATAATAACTGTATGGTACAAATACATCTAACAGTCTTCCATATACTTTCCTTTTCATGAGAGGTTGCGCTAGTTTGACTGTTCTGATTCTAGCTGAAGAGAATTTTAAGCATCATTTAAGATTTTCTTTACATCATTTATCTGTGGTCAACTGATGTATTTTAGACAAAAGAAGCTTCTTAAAAGCGCCGCAAAAAGCCGCATGGCCCAGACTCCAGGGCTGGCCACTGGCCTGTCCTTGTGCATCCTAAATCTGAATGCCCTGATGTGTCTAATGCTCGGGGTCGCTAGTAAACTCACCTTTACCGACATCTCCCAGAGGAGTAGCTAGGCTTTCTGGCACTTGGGCAAACATTCGAAACAGCGCCTCCACATGTGCTCAGCCCCCCTTTGGTGCCCCCCAACCTGCTGCAGGTACCTGACCCCCTGCTCCCCCTAGCAACACCCCTGACGTCTCCTGCAGTGCTGCTTCCCTATAGCCGTGCTCTCACGCCCAGCCATTCAGATAAGCTGGGGGCAGGAAGGCTCGCCAGTCTACAGCGGGAAAGTGGTCAGGGGAGGGTAAAGTCAGCCATCATTCTTGAATTCAGACAATGGTCGAACTTAAACACCTGTGAATTGCTGGGGAGAAAAGCAGAAAATTGGATAGCCAGCTCACCATAAATCCAACGTGGCGCGGACTGAGGAGATCCCAGATATAACTCCTTGCAGTAGTAGAAAAAGTCCAGTATATAGTCCAGCCACGAAAATCCTAAAAATTAGCTTTTAATTATGAAGTTTAAAATATAGCCAACCCATAGAAAATATTAGAGATCCTAAAAAAACAAGCAATCCTGTGTGACGCGTTTCAAGCCGCACGGGGCTCTTAATCATACATACGTATGATTAAGAGCCCCGTGCGGCTTGAAACGCGTCACACAGGATTGCTTGTTTTTTCCCTACTTCAATGGGGCTACTTGAATAAGGATCTCTAATATTTTCTATGGGTTGGCTATATTTTAAACTTCATAATTAAAAGCTAATTTTTAGGATTTTCGTGGCTGGACTATATACTGGACTTTTTCTACAATTGCTGGGGAGAGCTGCAGCTCTAATGACCTCACCTGTGCATTGCTGGGGAGAGCTGCAGCTCTAATCCCCTCACCAGTGCATTGCTGGGGGAGAGCTGCAGCTCTAATGACCTCACCTGTGCATTGCTGGGGAGAGCTGCAGCTCTAATGACCTCACCTGTGCATTGCTGGGGAGAGCTGCAGCTCTAATGACCTCACCTGTGCATTGCTGGGGAGAGCTGCAGCTCTAATGACCTCACCTGTGCATTGCTGGGGAGAGCTGCAGCTCTAATGACCTCACCTGTGCATTGCTGGGGAGAGCTGCAGCTCTAATGACCTCACCTGTGCATTGCTGGAGAGAGCTGCAGCTCTAATGACCTCCCCTGTGTATTGCTGGGGAGAGCTGCAGCTCTAATGACCTCACCTGTGCATTGCTGGGGAGAGCTGCAGCTCTAATCCCCTCACCAGTGCATTGCTGGGGGAGAGCTGCAGCTCTAATGACCTCACCTGTGCATTGCTGGAGAGAGCTGCAGCTCTAATGACCTCACCTGTGCATTGCTGGGGAGAGCTGCAGCTCTAATGACCTCACCTGTGCATTGCTGGGGAGAGCTGCAGCTCTAATCCCCTCACCAGTGCATTGCTGGGGGAGAGCTGCAGCTCTAATGACCTCACCTGTGCATTGCTGGGGAGAGCTGCAGCTCTAATGACCTCACCTGTGCATTGCTGGGGAGAGCTGCAGCTCTAATTACCTCACCTGTGCATTGCTAGGGAGAGCTGCAGCTCTAATGACCTCACCTGTGCATTGCTGGGGAGAGCTGCAGCTCTAATGACCTCACCTGTGCATTGCTGGGGAGAGCTGCAGCTCTAATGACCTCACCTGTGCATTGCTGGGGAGAGCTGCAGCTCTAATCCCCTCACCAGTGCATTGCTGGGGGAGAGCTGCAGCTCTAATGACCTCACCTGTGCATTGCTGGGGAGAGCTGCAGCTCTAATGACCTCACCTGTGCATTGCTGGGGAGAGCTGCAGCTCTAATTACCTCACCTGTGCATTGCTAGGGAGAGCTGCAGCTCTAATGACCTCACCTGTGCATTGCTGGGGAGAGCTGCAGCTCTAATGTCCTCACCTGTGCATTGCTGGGGAGAGCTGCATCTCTAATGACCTCACCTGTGCATTGCTGGGGAGAGCTGCAGCTCTAATGACCTCACCTGTGCATTGCTGGGGAGAGCTGCAGCTCTAATGGCCTCACCTGTGCATTGCTGGGGGGAGCTGCAGCTCTAATGACCTCACCTGTGCATTGCCGGGGAGAGCTGCAGCTCTAATGACCTCACCTGTGCATTGCTGGGGAGAGCTGCAGCTCTAATGACCTCACCTGTGCATTGCTGGGGAGAGCTGCAGCTCTAATGACCTCACCTGTGCATTGCTGGGGAGAGCTGCAGCTCTAATGACCTCACCTGTGCATTGCTGGGGAGAGCTGCAGCTCTAATGACCTCACCTGTGCATTGCTGGGGAGAGCTGCAGCTCTAATGACCTCACCTGTGCATTGCTGGGGAAAGCTGCAGCTCTAATGACCTCACCTGTGCATTGCTGGGGAGAGCTGCAGCTCTAATGACCTCACCTGTGCATTGCTGGGGGAGAGCTGCATCTCTAATGATGTCACCTGTGCATTGCTGGGGAGAGCTGCAGCTCTAATGACCTCACCTGTGCATTGCTGGGGAGAGCTGCAGCTCTAATGACCTCACCTGTGCATTGCTGGGGAGAGCTGCAGCTCTAATGACCTCACCTGTGCATTGCTGGGGAGAGCTGCAGCTCTAATGACCTCACCTGTGCATTGCTGGGGAAAGCTGCAGCTCTAATGACCTCACCTGTGCATTGCTGGGGAGAGCTGCAGCTCTAATGACCTCACCTGTGCATTGCTGGGGGAGAGCTGCATCTCTAATGATGTCACCTGTGCATTGCTGGGGAGAGCTGCAGCTCTAATGACCTCACCTGTGTATTGCTGGGGAGAGCTGCAGCTCTAATGACCTCACCTGTGCATTGCTGGGGAGAGCTGCACCTCTAATGACCTCACCTGTGCATTGCTGGGGAGAGCTGCAGCTCTAATGACCTCACCTGTGCATTGCTGGGGAGAGCTGCAGCTCTAATGACCTAACCTGTGCATTGCTGGGGAGAGCTGCAGCTCTAATGACCTAACCTGTGCATTGCTGGGGAGAGCTGCAGCTCTAATGACCTCACCTGTGCATTGCTGGGGAGAGCTGCAGCTCTAATGACCTCACCTGTGCATTGCTGGGGAGAGCTGCAGCTCTAATGACCTCACCTGTGCATTGCTGGGGGAGAGCTGCATCTCTAATGATGTCACCTGTGCATTGCTGGGGAGAGCTGCAGCTCTAATGACCTCACCTGTGTATTGCTGGGGAGAGCTGCAGCTCTAATGACCTCACCTGTGCATTGCTGGGGAGAGCTGCACCTCTAATGACCTCACCTGTGCATTGCTGGGGAGAACTGCAGCTCTAATGGCCTCACATGTACATTGCTGGGGAGAGCTGCAGCTCTAATGACCTAACCTGTGCATTGCTGGGGAGAGCTGCAGCTCTAATGACCTCACCTGTGCATTGCTGGGGAGAGCTGCAGCTCTAATGACCTAACCTGTGCATTGCTGGGGAGAGCTGCAGCTCTAATGACCTCACCTGTGCATTGCTGGGGAGAGCTGCAGCTCTAATGATGTCACCTGTGCATTGCTGGGGAGAGCTGCAGCTCTAATGACCTCACCTGTGCATTGCTGGGGAGAGCTGCATCTCTAATGATGTCACCTGTGCATTGCTGGGGAGAGCTGCAGCTCTAATGACCTCACCTGTGCATTGCTGGGGAGAGCTGCAGCTCTAATGACCTCACCTGTGCATTGCTGGGGGGAGCTGCAGCTCTAATGACCTCACCTGTGCATTGCTGGGGAGAGCTGCAGCTCTAATGACCTCACCTGTGCATTGCTGGGGAGAGCTGCAGCTCTAATGACCTCACCTGTGCATTGCCGGGGAGAGCTGCAGCTCTAATTACCTCACCTGTGCATTGCTAGGGAGAGCTGCAGCTCTAATGACCTCACCTGTGCATTGCTGGGGAGAGCTGCAGCTCTAATGGCCTCACCTGTGCATTGCTGGGGAGAGCTGCAGCTCTAATGACCTCACCTGTGCATTGCTGGGGAGAGCTGCAGCTCTAATGACCTCACCTGTGCATTGCTGGGGAGAGCTGCAGCTCTAATGACCTCACCTGTGCATTGCTGGGGAGAGCTGCAGCTCTAATGACCTCACCTGTGCATTGCTGGGGAGAGCTGCAGCTCTAATGACCTCACCTGGGCATTGCTGGGGAGAGCTGCAGCTCTAATGACCTCACCTGTGCATTGCTGGGGAGAGCTGCAGCTCTAATGACCTCACCTGTGCATTGCTGGGGAAAGCTGCAGCTCTAATGACCTCACCTGTGCATTGCTGGGGGAGAGCTGCATCTCTAATGATGTCACCTGTGCATTGCTGGGGAGAGCTGCAGCTCTAATGACCTCACCTGTGTATTGCTGGGGAGAGCTGCAGCTCTAATGACCTCACCTGTGCATTGCTGGGGAGAGCTGCACCTCTAATGACCTCACCTGTGCATTGCTGGGGAGAGCTGCAGCTCTAATGACCTCACCTGTGCATTGCTGGGGAGAGCTGCAGCTCTAATGACCTCACCTGTGCATTGCTGGGGAGAGCTGCAGCTCTAATGATGTCACCTGTGCATTGCTGGGGAGAGCTGCAGCTCTAATGACCTCACCTGTGCATTGCTGGGGAGAGCTGCATCTCTAATGATGTCACCTGTGCATTGCTGGGGAGAGCTGCAGCTCTAATGACCTCACCTGTGCATTGCTGGGGAGAGCTGCAGCTCTAATGACCTCACCTGTGCATTGCTGGGGGGAGCTGCAGCTCTAATGACCTCACCTGTGCATTGCTGGGGAGAGCTGCAGCTCTAATGACCTCACCTGTGCATTGCTGGGGAGAGCTGTAGCTCTAATGACCTAACCTGTGCATTGCTGGGGAGAGCTGCAGCTCTAATGACCTCACCTGTGCATTGCTGGGGAGAGCTGCAGCTCTAATGATGTCACCTGTGCATTGCTGGGGAGAGCTGCAGCTCTAATGACCTCACCTGTGCATTGCTGGGGAGAGCTGCATCTCTAATGATGTCACCTGTGCATTGCTGGGGAGAGCTGCAGCTCTAATGACCTCACCTGTGCATTGCTGGGGAGAGCTGCAGCTCTAATGACCTCACCTGTGCATTGCTGGGAAGAGCTGCAGCTTTAATGATCTCACCTGTGCATTGCTGGGGAGAGCTGCAGCTCTAATGACCTCACCTGTGCATTGCTGGGGAGAGCTGCAGCTCTAATGACCTCACCTGTGCATTGCTGGGGAGAGCTGCAGCTCTAATGACCTCACCTGTGCATTGCTGGGGAGAGCTGCAGCTCTAATTACCTCACCTTTGCATTGCTGGGGAGAGCTGCAGCTCTAATGACCTCACCTGTGCATTGCTGGGGAGAGCTGCAGCTCTAATGACCTCACCTGTGCATTGCTGGGGAGAGCTGCAGCTCTAATGACCTCACCTGAGCATTGCTGGGGAGAGCTGCAGCTCTAATGACCTCACCTGTGCATTGCTGGGGGGAGCTGCAGCTCTAATGACCTCACCTGTGTATTGCTGGGGAGAGCTACAGCTCTAATGACCTCACCTGTGCATTGCTGGGGAGAGCTACAGCTCTAATGACCTCACCTGTGCATTGCTGGGGAGAGCTGCAGCTCTAATGACCTCACCTGTGCATTGCTGGGGGGAGCTACAGCTCTAATGATGTCACCTGGGCATTGCTGGGGAGAGCTGCAGCTCTAATGGCCTCACCTGTGCATTGCTGGGGAGAGCTGCATCTCTAATGACCTCACCTGGGCATTGCTGGGGAGAGCTGCAGCTCTAATGACCTCACCTGTGCATTGCTGGGGGGAGCTACAGCTCTAATGACCTCACCTGGGCATTGCTGGGGAGAGCTGCAGCTCTAATGGCCTCACCTGTGCATTGCTGGGGAGAGCTGCAGCTCTAATGACCTCACCTGTGCATTGCTGGGGAGAGCTGCAGCTCTAATAACCTCACCTGTACATTGCTGGGGAGAGCTGCAGCTCTAATGACCTCACCTGTGCATTGCTGGGGGGAGCTACAGCTCTAATGACCTCACCTGTGCATTGCTGGGGGGAGCTGCAGCTCTAATGACCTCACCTGTGCATTGCTGGGGGGAGCTACAGCTCTAATGACCTCACCTGGGCATTGCTGGGGAGAGCTGCAGCTCTAATGGCCTCACCTGTGCATTGCTGGGGAGAGCTGCAGCTCTAATGACCTCACCTGTGCATTGCTGGGGAGAGCTTCAGCTCTAATAACCTCACCTGTACATTGCTGGGGAGAGCTGCAGCTCTAATGACCTCACCTGGGCATTGCTAGGAGAGCTGCAGCTCTAATGATGTCACCTGTGCATTGCTGGGGAGAGCTGCAGCTCTAATGATGTCACCTGTGCATTGCTGGGGAGAGCTGCAGCTCTAATGACCTCACCTGTGCATTGCTGGGGAGAGCTGCAGCTCTAATTACCTCACCTGTGCATTGCTGGGGAGAGCTGCAGCTCTCATGACCTCACCTGTGCATTGCTGGGGAGAGCTGCAGCTCTAATGATCTCACCTGTGCATTGCTGGGGAGAGCTGCAGCTCTAATGACCTCACCTGTGCATTGCTGGAGAGAGCTGCAGCTCTAATGACCTCACCTGTGTATTGCTGGGGGGAGCTGCAGCTCTAATGACCTCACCTGTGCATTGCTGGGGAGAGCTGCAGCTCTAATGACCTCACCTGTGCATTGCTGGGGAGAGCTGCAGCTCTAATGACCTCACCTGTGCATTGCTGGGGAGAGCTGCAGCTCTAATGATCTCACCTGTGCATTGCTGGGGAGAGCTGCAGCTCTAATGACCTCACCTGTGTATTGCTGGGGAGAGCTGCAGCTCTAATGACCTCACCTGTGCATTGCCGGGGAGAGCTGCAGCTCTAATGACCTCACCTGTGCATTGCTGGGGAGAGCTGCAGCTCTAATGATCTCACCTGTGCATTGCTGGGGAGAGCTGCAGCTCTAATGACCTCACCTGTGCATTGCTGGGGAGAGCTGCAGCTCTAATGACCTCACCTGTGTATTGCTGGGGAGAGCTGCAGCTCTAATGACCTCACCTGTGCATTGCTGGGGAGAGCTGCAGCTCTAATGACCTCACCTGTGCATTGCTGGGGAGAGCTGCAGCTCTAATGACCTCACCTGTGTATTGCTGGGGAGAGCTGCAGCTCTAATGACCTCACCTGTGCATTGCCGGGGAGAGCTGCAGCTCTAATTACCTCACCTGTGCATTGCTGGGGAGAGCTGCAGCTCTAATGATGTCACCTGTGCATTGCTGTGGAGAGCTGCAGCTCTAATGACCTCACCTGTGCATTGCCGGGAGAGCTGCAGCTCTAATGACCTCACCTGTGCATTGCTGGGGAGAGCTGCAGCTCTAATGTCCTCACCTGTGCATTGCTGGGGAGAGCTTATGTGACCCATGCCCTTGTGTGGAGATTCTCCCATTCGTTTGTATGGGCCGGTCTTCCCCATCCCCCTCCTCTCCTGTACATCTGGCAAGGACGGGACTTTCGCTCTTACCTTCCCGGGCACCCAATATACCTGTGTGCCAAATTTGGGGTCAAATATTTCAGGCGTTTGGAAGTCTATGGAGGACAGACTGACAGACAGACAGATGGACGGACAGACATTCATTTTTATTTTATAGATATATATAGGTAGACTAGCACAATGCAACTTAGAGACTCTTTGATCTAAGTTACCCTCCAAAACACACCACCAGAATGTTCCCCTCTATAGACTTGAATCGCATTCCAGAACAAGAATATCCTAGTTTTAGGAGGAAAGAAACCTGATCCAAGACCTGCAGAATCCTATTATTTCAGCTATTAACACCCTAATAATGAATCTATTTATTCCCTGAAGCAAAGGGCGCATAAGCTGCAAGTATTCTCCATCACCCAAATGTGGGGGTATATTGGGGGGGCATTACAAAGACAGAGATTCCTTTTTTTTAAATAGTATATTATTATAGTAAATGAGTCAAATATATATTTCTCTCTAGCTTATAATTTAAAATAAATTCATTTCTAATGATAGATTTTTTTTTGGGGGGGGGGGGGGCATAGATGACCATTGTATGCTTGTGCACAAACAGGAATCCCTCCATGCAGTGAGTGTACACATGGAGCGGTGGGCTGCCCTAATTACGGTGCCTGGGGAGCACTTGGGGGGTTAGGTGACTTGCTTAAGAGCCCTTCAGTCATGTCCCATGGCCAGGATTCAAACCCACAAGTCCTGTCTCCTAACCTGCAGGCCACAACCACCCATAGTTATCATTTACTGTTATGTACATGGAAACTTTGAGAAATAACAGGGCATCTTACCTTAATTAAAGTTACAGTGACGCTATAGATCAGGCTCACAACAAATAAAGACATAAATGTCGTAGAGATTTCCCAGGGGATATCCATGTCTTCTCCACCCTCCTGAACTATTATGTCTCTGCAACAGCCTTAATGAAATAAAAGTCATATTAGTGTATGCAGTGTACATGTCATCTCAGTATAATATAATATATCATGAAATACATTTGAAATTTAGTGCAGTCCCTGCTGTAGCTATACACAGATTTTATTTATCTGTCCCATTTTTTTATCATCTCCCACTTAACAAGTTGAGTCTTGAGGTCCACCAAAGCAAATCATTCCTGGTGCTCACCAGAGCAAATCATTCCCGGTGCTCACCAGAGCCAATAATTCTTGAGGCTCACCTGGGGAAATCATACTTTGGGCCCACCAGAGCAAATTATTCTTAGGGCCCACCTGCTTAAATTATTCTTGAGGCCTACTAGAGAAAATAATTCTTGCCCCCCCCCAGAGCAAATCATTCCTGGTGCTCACCAGAGCAAATCACTCTTGGGGCCTTACAAAGCAAATTAATGTTGAAATTATTGGGTGAAAATAATGGAAATAATTTTTGTGGCCCACATATCATTATTGGACCAATGGAGGAAATCATTCTTGGGGTCCACCAGTGGAACCCAGTTTCTCTTTAGACGTGGGTGTGCTCCCACCCCCTGCCTATTTGAATGCCCAGGTGCTGATGTTTACATCACTGTGGGAACCAGGAGAAAGGTGAGTTTTTTGGTGACAGAGGGATGGGGGGATTCACATAGCAGGGCCTCCCAATTCGGGACGCCCCAGGGGAAGGCCAGAGACCAACCCTTTGTTCCGCTTTAATTAAATAAATAGTCTGTTTTGTATAGATGACACTTGTGTGCATTAAACGTTAATGTAGCTTTTATGCTTTTTTTTTTTGTTTATCTTGCGGCCCCATCATAAGCATCATGCAGCCCCATACGCTGCTGAACAGTACAGATCTGGAGACCTGGCTTTTTAATATTTCATGTTGTAAGCTTTGCTAAGTCAGGCTGCTAGCATTTTTTTTGGAAGAAGGGCATTGATGGGAGCTGTCCTATTTATTTTATTACAGGTTTATTTTGAATTATCTATATACTTATTTGACCTAAACACTCCTTGCACTTTCTACTTTCCACATTGTTGTTGTTCTGCAGTATCAAACTGTCACCTTATACCAATGCAGTATCCAAATATTAATAATACAAATAAACATTTATAAAATACACTACTTGTTGTGCCTATACTTACAAGTTCAGCATAGAGGCCAATGTTACATTTTGTTATTAACAAGGGTGACTGTATATCCTTGTAACAATCTGGTATTATTACCAGGTGGCTTTCCATATGCATTAATTATAATGGAATACAATTAAAAAACTTTCTGGTGGTTGTTGCTATCAGCTTTGCCTAGCTATTCCCTCTTTTATTTAAAAGTTGCACATTTTTAGGCTACATAATGGACCATGTTTTAGTAACAGTTCTGTAAAGGTCTGTGTACCTGTGGGTTTTGGAAAATTGTATTTCTCTCTCTGGTCAGTGTCAAAACATGTTGAGATTGTAATAGACAATATGGAAGAGTTAGGGTCACTTTAATGCTTTTGGTGTATTTGACATTGATACTTTAGAAAATTCTAGCCTAAACTTTATGTTTAGAAATTCATTGGCATTCATGAATGTTAGTAAGCCCTGAAGGTGGTGACCAACACAATTGGGTTGATTCAAAGAAACATGTAACAGCTTGGATTTGGGTCACGATCATCCTATTTTTCACGTCCGCTCGTGCGTTCGTATGAACTTGCGAGTGATTCAATAAGCAAATACGTTTCTATCCTAAAATTTACGTCCGTTCGTATGGCAGTTCGGGAATCAGACCTATGTCAGTTTCCATCCTGAATTTTCCGTTTCATTTCTCAGGTTGCAACATTGGTTTTGCCCTTTTTCCTTTTTTGTCTGGACGTAAATTCTTCTGATCTTGCGGCTCCGCACTACAAACTTACCTCGTTAAAGTGCATTCTAAATATTTGGTCTTATTTTTCTTTATTTCATTCATTTTGTAGAAACCAACCATTAATGAATGCATTTGCATACTAAAATCTTACTTTGTTTAATTTTTAGTTAACTTGCATTTTTTACTTGTTGATTTAATTTTAATATTTTGGCTTCAAATGGTACAACTTAAATTTTTTGTGTGTGGTTACCCACACCCTCTACATACAGATTGCTCTCAAATATTAAAAAACACCCAGCAACTTCTGCATGTTATGAGTCTAGAAACAGCCAAGATGGCGACTCAGGTATTCTCGGGCAGCCTGCAAACAGAAAGGGCCTTGTGACTGTCCGTGCCCCCAGCTCTGGGGGCAAAATACAGCAGTAACCCACATCCTGCACTTTATCCCGCTCTCCTCTCCTCAGTAAGTGTGATGCATCTGACCAAAGATGTGCTTAAATAATTAAACAAAGCAAAGGTAAACAACTACACCAATAAATGCAATCTAAAAATATTATTCTAGTACATCAATTTTAAAATAAATAACAAAGGACATAAGTTTCTTTAATTAACGCAAATATATTGCAAAATAAAGGTTTACATGCAAAGGACTAATTAAGGTCCACATTAAAATGCTTTTATAAGGCATACATGAATCAGGTATGCATTGCCATACAATTAATGGCCTCGGCCATGCTGATACATGCAGTTCATTGGAGCACAAGACGCGCAGACTCCTCCACATAGCCAAAAAACCTGTTCACGAACAGCAATCCGGCTGCTAAAAGGTGTCGGCTGTGGCTTTCTTTTAAAACGCGTTTAGAGGTTTCTCTGAATCACACCTAAACACATCCAATTATCCTAAGTTTTACGTTTTGATCGTAAGTTTTAGGATTTGAGCCTAAGTTTTACGTTTTGATCCTAAAATTTAGGAACGAACTTCCGCTGATCGTAAGAGCATATACGCATTCGTACGTAGGCTCGTGCGAGTCGGAAATGGCCAAAAAAACAGGAAAAAATGACTAACACCCACCCAAACTTACGATTCTCGATACGAAATCAATTAACTTTTCCTCTTTGAATCGAGGGGAATGTATAGCATTTCTAATTTAATCTTGTGTTAGATGAACGTTCTGATTGGTTCCTGATAACAGTAAGTTACTGTATCACTACTATAGTGTCAGAAACCACCAAAGAATATTACATTACCCTTAAACCATTGCAACTGTATACAAACTATATACAAGTTTATGCTGTAATTTGTCTTCTAATTCATTTCCTATGAAGATTGGATGATATATATATATATATATATATATAATCTGTGTTTGCACAGGACTGCTCGTAAAATTCCATTTCGATATTAAACCTGTATATGATATATGATGCATTATGATAATCATATAAATTCTGAACAGTATTTGATAATTTACTAACTACTGTTTTGACATGGTAAGAATTTCAGTTCCTCAATAATATATTAAAAACAAAACTAATAAACATCCAAGGAACAGTAATGCAAATATCATTATGCTAAGCTGCATGCACCTGCAACTATACTGTGTATTACCCCTCTACTGGAATGATATATTTTATAGTGGATATAGTGAATTGTTTTATGCTCAAGGCTTATTGCATAGTAGCCTTGCACCACTATGAATACCTATGCATTTGAATGGTGTCCTATCCTAGGTTCGATGTTTAGATTTTAGTAATAATGTGAAGCTGTGTTTTTCCCACAAAGTAGTGTCCTCACTTTTAGACAAAAATGGTGTCCTATTTAAAATTTTCCTAAATAACAGCTCTGATAGCCTCATTGTATCACAACTCCTTTAAGATCACTGTAATTCATTTGGCAATGGGCTGTTTATTGGTGATTGTAGTGTACAGCTTTGGTAAGATTATTGTGTATCTTCATAGCATGTTAAATGTAGGTGAGGTCATACCACAATAGCCTCTTTGTCTATTGGATAATATAAAAATACTGCTAAAATTGTTTCTAGGATATCTAATAAAAATAAAGTAGATACAGTAGATTATAGTGCCCTTATACAGATAGATTATCTACTTTAATCATTTTAAGGAGGTATATTTGGAATGGGAAATACAACATATAAACTTTTTTGGTTTTCACCTGTGGATAAAGGGGATGATTTGACCTCAAGCCTTAGGAAATGTATAAAATAACTTAAGTCATTTGATAAGTTAAGCTGCATAATATAGGCCACTATTTCTTAACCTGCAGGACGCGTACCCCGGGGGGGGGGGGGGGGAAATTAGCAATGTTCAAGGGTGCACTAAGTTTGATAGCTCTGGTATATTATTTTAACAGTAAAACGTTACTCTTTCTTGCTTCAAAAAGTGCTTCAAGGCCAGTGACCTACTTATTGCGGTAACATTAGTTGTCAATCCCCCCCACCCCACCCTTTTTGGGGGACCTTGGTTGTAACTGATGCTGTTTGGGGGTACTTGGCATAAAAAGGTTGAGAACTGCTGATATAGGCAACTAGAAGCACCTGCAAAGTTCTTCTGGAGCTCTGTATATTAAATGTTGCTCTCCAGATGCTCTGTATGTTCAAAATTACTGGGTTGCTTTTCACCAAACCTTGTTATTGTTACAGAGACCTACATAAGTTGACTAAGCTCTTGGAAGGAAAAGGCTAGCAGACAGTATAATCCATCTACCTTCTCTGACACCTATAGGGAATCAGGCCAATTCACAATGTGGCCACCAAGCGGAAGATTTGCCTAGCGCAATTGGCTTAGCCTAAACATCAGAACACTCCTCTGCATTTGCTGATGAGCCCATCAAGGCTTGCAGTTATAGAGGTGATGGCTGAAATATATTGCCCATCATCCTCCTCATTTCTATGAAATCTAGTGGCCTTATCCACGACCAGAATAGAAAAAACTACAAAGTTCTAAAATATATTATAATAATAATCAAGTTCTACAAAAAACGGTGAACTGGAAGTATCTATGCTTGTGTTTGGTTCCGTTTTCCAAGTTTTCCAATCCAGTTGATACTTTGCCTCAAGTGTTACCTAGCAGTCCAGTACTTGCTCTAAAAAAGCACCAAGACATTTCTGGCTAATATTTACCCTGGCTATCATCTAATTGTTTGTGCTTTGGTGCAGTGCCACTCGAAAGTCCTGCAAGCAGCATCTTGGGCACTTTGTACCTGCAGCGCATGCAGCAGGAGTCTATGGGCAGCATAGGGAACATGCTACCTAAAGGCTAGCTTTTTTGCTACATTTCACTGCATTTTAGTGTAAAGTCGCATATTGACAAAATGGAAAGTGCTGACCAAAACGGTAAGTATTCTATACTTTACCCTCTCATACTCTACCCTCTCATACTCTACTCTATCAGCTCTAGTTTGGAGAGAACTTTTTATATGCTACTGACTTGCACCTTGTGCCACTTTTTAGTTTCGGAAAACTATGTGCAAGTTAAAGAAATGCAACATTGAGCCATTAGGCAACTCTTTGTATAGGGTTTAAATGTATATTGATCTAAAGTACATTTTAGCTTAGATTTACTTTAGGTAGTAAGCAGTAACTACAAAAGTAATGTATGATTTTAGACTGAAGTATACTGATGTAGTAATGTGTGGTTGTTTTTGTTGCTAACATTATTGATTGCATTTTTGTTTGCCCCTAACCTCAATAATGCAATTTATGTTATTTTTGGGTACCAGCAACTGAATTAGGATTTATGCTTTATCTTGCAATAGTCTGATAATAAACTCAGCAATAGGTCTAATCTGTGTTGTGATCAGACAGCAGGTTTAAAACTCATTGGTGCAGTTTTACAGCTTTCACACAGAACATGAGAAAAGGGTTTTAGGAATAAAGTAGTTTTAAGGGATGTAATTCTGCTCTCTGTTTTAGTCAAGACAAGTACAAACATTTGCTTTCATTAGATCCAAATTTGACAAACCAAGACTTACAGGTGGAGGTGGAGACCAGCGTAACATACTGTATGGGAGGGGGGGGTCTATGTCCCCACTTTGGTCCCTGTAATATCCATGCCCCTTTTGGTTGGTCAGAATAAATTTGGCTGTTTATACTCTCAGTGGCTTCCAACAGAGATTAACTACTGTATGAAACCAATATTTACTGGTGTCAGTGATCAACAATGTATCTTCCACACTGAGCTGTACAGCTCACCTGTGCATTAGGTGGTTGTTTTTAAGTGTGCCAACAGTGGTACCATGGAAGTGAGTAGGAGATATCTTTAGGAATGTATTTAAAGAGACTCTATAGTGTTGTGGAGATGCTTCCTATTGGTCTCCTCCCCCAGCATTGAAGCAAGATGGGTGGTTAAACATAAAACTTATTTCACCCTGAATACTGCCAGACTTCTTGGGGTGTCTTGGATCCTTAGATGGCCTCATATTCTTGACTGCTCCATAATGAGGGCTCTCACTGTTAACTGGCATTATCATGTATCTTGTGATTAAATATTTCAATAACAAAAAAAATATTAAACCAAATCCTTTAAAAACCTAGAGCTAGTGAAATTCTCATTTTAATTCTTCTAATACATGAAAAAATAAAGCCTCACCTGCGGCCAGGAAAGACAGACAAAGTGACAGCCGGGGGCCAAGCGGAGGACCGCATTTTGGCTGAGGTGAAGGTAAGGATTTCAGGGTGTTGCGGGGGTCATTTTGCCGGCCCCCCTGAGCCTGTTACAGTGCAGTCCCACACCTGTTACTTAGAAAACAGGTCTGGGGCCACTTTATTATTGCAGGACCAGCTACTGTGACAGGAATGATTCCCCCCAAGCATGATGCTTAGAATATAACATTGCAGGGGCAGAACAGAGGCTGGGCAGGACAATGTGGCTGGGTAAGGGGGAGACTTGGAAGGAAAGGTGCTGAAACAGGTGTTAGAAGAGGAATAAGTGAACTTTACTTTTCTTTACTTTTACTTTGCTCTGGGTAGGTGGGATTGTGTGTTGGGGTCCCAACCAGCTCCAAAGCAGTGCAGCCTACCAGGGATTGTCCCTGTGCTCCCCGTAGCCAGTCAGCCCCTTACTGTCCACATGGGTCACTTTGCCCCAAAACTGCTCTTTCTCTCATTGAAAGAGGTGTTAGTGGCCGGCAGTGTGTGCCTCAAATTAATCTCCCCAGCACACAGAACGACGGATGTAATGAATATGACAAATGGAGGGTGGTGGGAGCATTGCTTAGCATGTCTGATGAAAAGGGCAGGCTTCTCTTTGGTTATTTTATTTATTATATTTTTCATTAGTTTTGTCATTATGTCGTAACCTCAGTACTTTTATCTCCCTACACTAGTGAAGACTCCAAAATCAGACTCAGGGCTGTTTCTAGGGAAGGACGAGCAGGGTGACTGCCCTAGGCATCAAAGCCATTGGGGGTGCCTTTATCCCAGCCATATGGTTTTCTGCAGATGGGTTAGTGGTGCAGGCCATAAGAAAGACCCCTCATCCCCTCATATTGGATTCAGTCATGGGGAGGGGGCACTGCCTGCTGCTATGGTAGAGTAGTAGTATGGTAATAAGGGACAGCACCACCACCATAGGAATGGTGAGGAGGGGGCAAAATATTTTCCTTCCCACATTGAATGCTACTTTGATTAGAAATTGCTCAGGTCAGGTTGAATGTAAACATCGTAACTCTGACACAGCTGAGTTGTAACATAGAAAGATGAAACTGGCTTTAAATATTAGAGCGCATTGGCTTTAAAAAAGAACTTAATATGAGTTTAAATGCTGATTTGGATCAATGACACAATCCTTTATCTATTTCAAGCTGCATTGTACAGGAAGCATTCCTCTTATGCATTTTTCTTTAAAGTATTTATTGCAGAATTACATTACAACATACAGCGCCTAGCTTTCCAGTCAAAAATCACAGTACACTGCGGGGGACAGAAACATGAAACACAAACAATATAGACAAGGGACCACAGGTAAGTATTTTTTAGCTGAAGACACAGGTTTTCTGATTAGTTTCACATCTGTAAAGGTGATGATTTTGTTGGCATTCCATTCTCAAAGGTTAAAGGTAGGAATACAAAAAGATAGGAACAGAGGGAACTAAGGCGTTGACACTTATTGACAAGACATGATGGTGTCAGACATGTTGATAGACACATTTATCTTTGATGGGTTACCAGAATTTCTGTCAATAGTTTTCCTTGAGAAGATGGTTGGGTTGGCTTCATGCCCAACAATGCAGCTATAGCCGGTGCCTTTTTCCCATTTGCTGCATGGAATTTGGAGGACACTGCTCATGAAATAACTCTTGTTTCCTTCTGTGGTTTCTTTATAAAGTTTGGTTTCAGTGTTAACATACTGATCTGGAGACATCTCATGTCCACTTTCTGTCCAGCCCATTAAGATTTGTTCTGGATTAAAGGCAATAGCAACACATGTTAAGGTGCACATCTCCTTCTTGGATAACTCCTCAGCAGAGGGCGGGTATACTGCAATTGTTGGTGCCTGCAACCTTGTCTCTGTATGAGAAAAAACAAATGTATTTTATTTTTACTGAACATCATCATAAAATTGTTTCATCCCTAGTAATGATTGGGTTTTAACTGAAACTATGGTGGTTAGCCCAAAAATTTGAAGAGAATCCACTTCAGTTTCTGTTGGATACCTGTGTTGTATGCTGGAGGTCTCTGTTATAACCTGATAACACAGTGAGTTACACTGTAACACTGCTATGTCTCTGATGAAATATATAAATGTATCTTGCTATCTATGTGGTAGATTCAGAACCAGGTGAGAAAACTTCTTTTTTAGGCGGAAAACTGCCATTCACTTTTATTGTCTACCGAGTATAAATCTTCACCTGGCTCTGAATCAGCCCCAAGGTAGACAATGAAAGTGAATGGCAATTTTCTTTCCTAAAAAAGGAGTGAGAATTCTCACCTGGCTCTGAATTGACCCCTATGCCTTCTCCAGCACATTCACACTTATCCTTTTTTGTTTCCATTGTGTTTATTTTCAATTTTGTTCTATCAATAACCCTGAATAATGTTTCCATTATTGTGTGCCAAAATGATGTCTTCAATGTGTTAAGCTTATCTGTTATTTTTTTTAATTTTCTATTTATTTGCAACTCCATGTTACAAAAGAAAACAGTTTTCCATACTGTTCAACTTAGCTATGTACACCAGCTTGCTAATCATATTATTGGCTAAGGCAAAGGTGTCTGGTTTACCACATTCTGCCGAATGTCAACTTCTTCAGTTTGGAACGATCACAGTCTTGTGTTCCAGTAGCAAGGGTTAATGGCCGGGTTCTCAGCTGGATATGTCATTAGGCTGCTAAAGAGTTCACCTGTTACATTGGAAGAATGTTCTTTATGTTTTTTACTTAAGGCCATGAAAATCACTCCCACTGTAGCAAAACAGAGTCCCAGGAATATGAGGATCATGGAAACAGCATGCTGATAAGTAAATCACTGGTCTGGGGGCATAATCCTAACGCAAATGTTTTTTTTTACATTCCAAACGAGGAAAACAATAAGGCAGAACACCAAAAACATGCCAAATAGGGAGTTTTCCTTTAAGTACGAGTAATTAACATTTATAGTCTCAAGATTGGCTGTACAGAAACTCCATCAGAATCCCTTTCAGATGGAACCTGTAAGAGATTATGGGAAAGCATCCATGTTTGATTCTTTTCTCTGCAAACATCCATGATTTTAACTGATTTGTCTGAGACACATCAGCCACCTGCCACGACTGTGATGCATTGTAGGGGATATGACTTTGCACAAAGAAGATTTGCTAACTCACCCAAGATCTCTTCTTAACAATATCGCCTCTTGAGTTGTAAACTTTTTTAGCACCTTTATAAAGTTATATTGATACTTGTTGACATTTTATGATGACTTAGATTTGTTGAATTAGGTCAGAATTAACTTTTTGCGGTCATTTACCCAATAGCCCTTTTGCATTTAAATGTGTATTTTGAGAATGTAAATGTTCTTTATTATCTAAGAACAAAGTGGTTTGAAATTATATAGTTTTTAACAGATGTACACTTACCTCTTTGTCTGGAGGCTCTGATTATAACTGTATCATTAAGCCCAGGCATATCAAATATACAAGTAAATTCAAGATGTTCTAACCAGGCCTCACGGGTTACAGTGATGATACTGGCCACGCTAAAGGTGCCATTTTGATAAATCTGAGGATCTTCATTTTGAATATTCACTGGGTTAAGTTTTTGAGGATATTCCCATTTAAACTGATAACCAGTTGCCTCTTTCAGGTTGAATGCTAAACATGCTATACGGGCTTCGTTACCAATATAAAGATCCTCAATCGTTGGCGGCACTATGATAACATTGATTCCCAAACAGTTGTAGCTGTCTGTTGAAAAGAATAAGTAATCGGTCACCCATTTGAATCTCTTAAACATTTATTGATTTATTTAAAGAAGGAAAGAAACAGATTTATATCCATCCAAAAATCAAATTAGAAAAATCATGCCTGTGTTGGCATTAGGTTTATAGAAAAAGTTTGTGTTTGCTGACTTATCTCAAACCTAAGATCAGGGGTACCATATTGGACACCTTACAGCAACGCCTGCCCCAGTCATTGATCTTCACAAGCCCCTTTATAAGAAACCAGGATCTGGGGGTAGGAATGGCCTTTGTACAGACATTCCTGTTGAGATTATTTGGCATCTCAATATATGGAACTTCATATACAGAGACACTCAGTATTTTATAGAGAATGTGCCAAAACTGGCTTTTCATGATGGGATAGCGGTACAGCAATCAGCATTTCGGGGGCCAGTGCCAGTCAGCTAGGGGTGCCTTGTGTTCTATATGGCACCCCTAGTCTTAGGCTAAGTCTGAAGTGAAAGTCTGACTTCAAAGCATACTTACTTCCCAACAATAGCTGATCATTGCCAATCTAGTCTAAGTTCTAGCTCCTGTTTGGGACTTTCCATTTGCTAAGAGCAGAGTTGCTGGAAAAGTGCACTACCAATGTGTTCAGAGAGATGCCTCTCCCTCTTGTTTTCTCCAATTTACTATCAGCAGTACTTAGCAACAAGGTGGCTTTTTCTTTCTGGAAGTTAAATGTGCAGGAGTATATAAACAAAGAGATTCCAAGGCCCTGTTAGAATGTAACTGCTTACACTGTGATGCAGAATGGGGTTAGTTTTGGGCCACACTCTGCTTTTAGCAGAAGGTGGCCTGGCTGGAGAAAGCTGGGGCATGGAATTTTTTTTTCAATGGCAGATCAATAGGGACCAGTTGCCTGGGAGTTAAAGGAGGTCTATTGTGAAATTGTGTAATATTAAAAAAACATATTAACATGCCAGCTAATCAGAGGAGGGGGTCAAATAAACACAGAAACTGAATAAAACTCCCGCCAAGCTTGTGGTTTCTTCTGGTAAGAATAAAATCCAGGGATGATAGGTTTGAGTGTATCAGTGGAAACAGAGCCTGTCCCCCAGCCTGATTTCCTCTTCCTTCCATTATAAGGAAAAAGAAAATTTTTACTAATGGCCCATTTTTTCATGATAATCCTCCTTTAAAGTGGAATGTAAAAGATTCAAGGGCCGGATGCTAGTTTTCCCAGGAACATCCAGAATCGGGACGCTCCACTGTGAACCCCCCCCCCATGGTGCCAGAAATAGCTCACCATTTCCTGGTCCAACGGCACAGCCGCAAACGACTCTGATTGTTTTCAATGGGGAGTGTGTGCTGCCGCATCCCTCGTGATGCGCGCATGCTCCTGCCCAACTATTCAGATAGCCTGAACGGGAGCATGCATGCCACGGGGGATGCGGCTCCCCATTGAATTCAATCAGAGCCCTGTGACGAAGGATGCAAACACGGCAAAGGGCTCTGATTGGACAAGAGCCCAAGCATGCACTGTTGGAGCGAGGAGAGGTGAGTTTTACTGGGGGAACTGGGGGTTTAACACAGCGGACCATCCGGAACTAGGGGGCATGAAACAAAACCCAGGAAAGTGAAATTCCCGGGTTTTTTTCTGCTGGTGAGTATGGTTTGATTTTACACTTAGCTTTTAGATGCCCTTTTAATGCCACATACTGAGTCACTTCATTATTTTTAATATTTAGGCCTGGTTGCTCTTACCATTTGCTGAATTGATACAAAGTTAAACCATGTAAAGATACCCAAAGTGCATAATACATCCTGTGCATGAATTATTTAATGACCTTTAAATATAAAGCATAAAAATAAGACTAAATAGTTGGTTCCATACCTGAGCATTTTTGGGTAGTTTTTGCAGTCATTTTGCCAGTTTTTGTATCTGTAACCTGGCATTTGACCCGAATGCCCCGATTCCACTCGCTCAAACTGATTCTCACTTTGCTCTGCACGCTGTAATAGATGGATTTTCCCACTTGGACAAGGTTTTGTGGAAGGTATGTCTCTATGTCATTGATAAACCACTGTATCCTTGCTTCCATGCTGCTTAGGTCACTTGCCAGGCAAGACAGCTCTATCTGGTCATTGGTGTGGTCAGGGCAGGAATCCTGGAGAAGTTGTACGACCGGCTTAGCAGGAGGTGGAAAGCAAGCTATTGATTACAAGAACATTGGAAGTGTCATATAACATACAGTATGTAGTTAAAAAGGTTACTTATTATTGTATTACATCTGCATAACAAAGTTTTTCATAATTCAGCTGACTCCACTGAGAGCATTGTCAACAGCCAAGGCTATTATTTAAAGGGGACCATGACATTTAGCAATGATGTCAATGATTTGTATTACTGTGTTTAACTTTACTGCTTCTACTTCTGCTTTACATTATAGAATGCTAAGTTTCTGCATTTATAAAAAAGGATTTTTTATGTTCACATACAAGCGCTGTTGGTTTTTGTGGCAGATAAAAGTGATCCCATCCTCTCACTAGCTTTCTAGGTATTTGTTGCCTGGTATCAATGTTTTTCCAGGGCCCTTATTTATAAATGCTCATAGAGTGCATACAATTGCATTGCTCTCTAGATTTGAGCCAGAATTGATATCAGGCAAAAAAGACTTGTAGTGATGCTCTTGCCTTCCACCTAGCAGGAGATCCACTGACATGCTGAGGGCAAATTCTAAGCTAAGGCATGGGTCTGATCGTGTGGGAAACAAACAATGATATCCTACCTGGATGGCAAGCTAAAGTGGCTTTAGAAGAGAGGAAAGGAATGAAATAAAAACATGAATACTAACCTTTTCTTCCCCACAGATATTCCATCCTTCTCTGATTAAATAAGATTTACCAGATTTTGAAACTGAGCTCAGTGCAGTGCAGTCCTGCTATTTTGTTTATTGGGACCATCATTTTGTACGCTGCCCCGCATCTGTCTCAGTGACAAATAAAATGGGTGGGGTGGTCACTATAGCTGATGGAGAGAGACAGCCATTTGACACAGGGCTCATTGGTGACTAGGGATGGAAATGGGACTCCAACTCAGGATCTGGTGAGTTTTAATCAATAGGACTTTGTGTTTTTCTGAACCCCCTCTAAGTTATACACTGCTTCACAGTGTTACTGAGAAGGGGAGGAGGTGAACCTGCTGCCAAAAACTTTATTAAAAGAGACTTTCCAGCCTTTGAGGCTGGAGAGCATTCTCTCTTGAAGTCCCCCCAGGCCCCTCCCACAGCACTGAGGAAGGAGGGTGGGGTTAAAAATAATAAAAACTCTAACCTGTTCCAGGAATTCAGGGTGTTTCTTAGGTGGCCCCACAGCTGGCTTTACAGAGCAGAATCCCCCTTTCTGTGCACACACCCAACAGCCCATTAACTTGAATCGGGGCCAGAAGTGCACACAGAGCAGGTGATGCCACTCTGTGGCCACTGCCAAAAGCACTGATGGCCAGCCCTGTCTCAGCAATGGGTGAGGCATCCACCCCATATTGATGGGTCTTCCTAGACTTCCTGCTCTGCTGAGAGGATGAGGCAAATGTAAACTTTTCTGCTATGATGAACTCTCATTGAGGGCTAAAAATACAGGAGATAGCCTAGGGAATGATGTTATATTCGTAAAGTTGCTTCATTTATCGGAAGATAGTAAACATTCTAATTCCTCTTTACTTATCTTTTAAGGCTTTAGATTAGAGGAAGTATATGCACCGCTATTTCTGGATTTGAATTTTTAAAGCCCCTCTGTTGTGCTTGCAAACTGCATTTTTTAATTGGTGTGTGTTTATATTCCCTGTGACCTAAAGGGCGTTTTATTGTAGCAAGGGCATATATCAGGTAGAGATGGAAGTATGCAACAGTAGGCTTTATTAGTAAGTTATTCTAACACAGGAGGTCTGGAGGTTAATGAGGGACTTACCTTTAGGAATAGTCTTCTGGATGCTACTGGAATAATGCACCGCATTACAGCGATAAGACTTGTTCTCCCAGTCAGAGCTGCTGACAGTGATCAGGCTGACTTGGTTGTAACGGGGTGGATTTCCAGACAAGGGGAACTGGATATCTCCTTTCTTAGACACTGTTTCTCCTGTATCTGTGCTAAACCCCACAGTGGTAGGCAATGGGAAATATCTAAGTGACACGCAACCCGCTGTGACATTGCTGTTCCCTTGTTGACCATATGGGATCAATGGATACACAAAAGGAGCGACTACTGACTCTGCAAGCAAAGAGAAAATGGGTGAAGCGGTAAAATAAGTTGCTGTACCTCAAAAAGAAAATGGATTAATGTGGGTAATTGTTAAAATTAGTTGCTGTCCATCAAATGAGCTTACAATCTAGTGTTTCTAGCATTCACACATCACACTGTACACTTTGGAGTAAAATAATGAAGCAGAAGCACAGTAGTACTAAATCGACCCCTAGTGAGAAAATTAAAGGGAATGACCCTTTTTTAATTCCAAAAACTTGAAGTGGACTTTTTGCACCTGGTGCTGAATTTCTCCTTCGATTTAGCATGAGATGGAAAAAAGGGCCATTCCCTTTCATTGTCTAACTAGGAGTATACTGCTATTGTCTGTATTTTTCACCTAACGTGCACTTTTTACTCCAAAGTGAACTGTTTGCACCCAGTGCAGAATTAACCCATAATAGCCAATTTTGTTAAGAATAAATCATCTAAATATTTCATCACAGTGTGGATACATTTTATACTCTTGGAAATCCCCCAAAAATCGTCACTTATCACTCGTCACTTATCACTCGTCACTCATTCGAGGGGGCTATTTTCACTTGTTGCAACCGCACAGGATTTCTTGCATCTTAATGGATACAAATTAAAAGTTAAGTTTAAAGGGAACCCAGTTGCAACTGAACAAACCTGGAATACGCTTTGCAATGCTGAGAGTGGCCATGCTCCTGGGCATCCCTGGGGGAGGTGAGCTGAAACAGTCTTTATTCTACTGTCATGCTCGGGGTAACTCCAGCCCTCCAGATAAGCCCTCAACCCCCAATCTCCGCAGCCAGCTTCACCTGTAGGAGCCCCCACTTGCCGGGACGCAGAATACGCCTGCCCGGGATCGGTTGCCCCCAGGACTTCAATGGCTCAAAGGATGAGAGCTTATTAATAGGAGATCTGGAGAACCAATTGGTTAGAGCGTTAGAAGCGGAAGTCCAGAGATAGGCCAGAGGTCGACAATGGGAAGACAGAGATCGTGGCAGTACCGAAGGATTAGGCAATTCGGGTCAAGTTTCTAAGCAGAGGTCGGCAACAGGAGTTCAGATCAAGAATGGTCGGTTCAGGCGGGGGTCGGCAACAGGAGTTCAGATCAAGAATGGTCGGTTCAGGCGGTGGTCGGCAACGGGGGTTTCAGATCAAGAATGGTCGGTTCAGGCGGTGGTCGGCAACGGGGGTTTCAGATCAAGAATGGTCGGTTCAGGCGGTGGTCGGCAACGGGATCAATAACAAATACATGGAGGTCAATACTAGGTACAAGGCACTATCACAGGCACTGGGTGACTGACGGAGCGAACCTGATATAGGCACAGACAAGATTGGGGATGGGGGGAATGGGTGTGTGATTGGTGCACATAGGAACTGGTTAGGGATTGGCCAGGACAAGGGATGAGGGCACAACCTACCTACCCTGGGCTCATTGGCCCATATACAGCCCCAGGGGCATTCAGCCCCAAAGTCAAGGGCTCATTGGCCCTGTGCAGCAGAGCACTCCCCCCATCCCACCTGGCCCTTTAATTAAGTCTCCTCCGGCGGCGCTGCTCCCATAAACGGAACGTGCTCGCGTGCGCGCGCGAGCACGTGTGAGGAAGCCGGGGCCGCCGGCTGGACGAAGAGGAGGCGCGCGCACGCCAGCAGGAACGGAAGCCGCCGCTCGCCGCGGCCGCCGCTGGACCGGGGAACGGGTAAGTGGAACCTGACATCTAAATGTCAGTTTGAAAAAGAGACACACTTGCTATTCCCAACCTGCATAAATGAGAAACCTCCCTCTCTGACTTCTTCATAAGCTTCCCATGCTTTTCCATTTCTCCATTTTAATTTCAATTTGGGATGCCCCGATGTGTGTGACCCTCAGGATTCACAGTGAAACCTTTCTGACAATCCCACGTCACATTCATCTTTCTATGCTTCTTATCAATGTCCTTGGCATAGCCATTACAATGGCCGTGAGATTTCCAGCATGAGAAAAATGTAGGGCTTTCTCTGGGCTTGCACACGGGTTGGCATGGCAAATCAGGATGCCCCCTGGAAGGGGAACAAATCTCGAGAGAGTGATAATCCAGAGTTTTGTTCCTCTTTAACAGACATCTTACCTATAGACCAGTTATTCATGGCCCTGCTTCTGTCATTCTGAATACTAAATACACACCTTTAATCACCTGCAGCAGTTTTCTATATTCTGGGTGTTTAAAACATACCCATTTCTGTTATATTGCCCTATAGTGTGCACACACATGCTTGGGGATCGCTTGGGAAACTGTCCATCATTTGCATGCAAAGAAAGTGGTTGAGGCTCTGCTTACACATGACAATTCGACCTCTTAGCAACATTAGCATGTTTCCCGTCACCCTTGTAAATGTACTAATATTTAGTAATACTGCATTTATCAAAGTATATTTTACAAGATATATTTTTGATAATTGTTTAATGACCTATCTGCCTAAACAGCAAGTGTTTGCAAATGTAAGGGCAGGGTTATCTTAACAGCAACCACCTTCCAGAGTAGACCAATGCCCATTTGACACCAAATTGTGTTTACACCTGATTGCTTATTTCCCCAGCACATACACCACCCCCCATGCCTGGTATCCTTACCTGCTCCTCGTGGCCTTGGCAAAATCTGGCCACACAATTGGTTGCAGGTGGTCATGTAGTCCAGACTGCCTTCGGCCTCCGCAGAAGGGTACAGGCCATCTGATAGCTGACAGCCAGATTTGGCATACCTGTACCCTCATCTATCTGGGCTTCCACAGGGTCCTGTGGTAGCTGTGAGTGGCTGCCAGCATACTTACCAACATTAAATAAGCATGGCCTGACGTGTCCATTGCCACCAGTATTTATGTGAGCCATTAGTAGCACAGCAGGATAGAGGGGGGGATTTCTGGGGGGACAATTCTAGGCATTTCCAAGTATTATATAGTGGGACATCACCAAATCAAACCTTAGAGGATATGGGATGCAGATGTCTTGAGGGCTGCAGTGGGACATTCGATTGCCAGATAACAGGGGTAGTTAGCCAGCTATACCTGTCTGTGAAAATTAGTAAATATTGCTTTGCTGGCCAGTTTAGAAAAGTTGAGCATAGTGCAGCACAGCTATAGTAAATCCATTTATTTCAAAACCACTTTATACCAATTCTAAGGGTTATGTGGTGGAGTATCTCAAATTCAATCCACAACAAAATAGAAATATATAAAACTATAAAATACTTTGTTTAACAGGGTATTTATTACAGTATGAGCTGTCTTAGGTGCACTGTGTGCTGATCTCAGAAATACTATGCCTGAGCTAAACTCTACCTTTACCTAACTAGGCAGCAGCCTTATCTGCCTGTCACTATCACTGGTACACTATTATATAGATTCCAGGGTCGTCAGCCATGGGTTTTGCTCCACTGTAAAGCTACAGCTTTTTGATGTAGCATTGCATAGTTAATTGTGGCCCCTTAAAGTAGAATCTATTTACTAAAAACATACTGCTTTTCAAGGTTGAAGGTTAGCCACACCCATTTACAACCAGCTTGAGCAATTTTGGCAGTCCATGTTGCACACTAACCTAAGCAATGCCTAATTATTACTCAGCTAAGTTGCCAATAGATATGACTATCATAAGTCTTTTATTGAGCTGATATTCTGCTACACTCCTTGCCAAACAATCTTGACTGTTTTCCATGTTTAGAGAGCAATTTTTTAATGTAAAATTTCTATCTTCGATCAAACTCCTACTGCAAGATTGGTTGTAGAGCTTTTCAACTACATAATATGTGATGGACAGCATTGGTTCAAGAATGCCAGGGATTGTACGCCCGATGTGTTGGAGCTACAAATGCTTGGTTCAACCACCATAGCTACTGAGAACAATATTTCATAACATACTCATCAGCAACAACCTTTATTCATCTCTACAGCTGGAGACCTATTATATCTTTCCTGCATAGAGTCTGGGGAGCACAACATTCTGTCTTGTCCTCTTATTTGGCTACAGAGGTCTTGCAAAGAAGAGAAGCTCCAGTGACTAGAGAATGTGTGACTGACATGTGTAAGCTGTGCAGATACTAAAATATACTGCGTCTTTCAAATGCAGAAGTTTTTAGCCTGCAATTCAATATAGCCAACATGCAGGCTTCATGGCAAAGAGTTAAATATCATTTGAGTTACTTGTTATAACATAATTTTCTGAATCCTTACTAATACTCATCATCACTATGAACCTTAGCACATCCTAGAGCTAGGAACTGTAATTTGCTTGAAGAGCTTCTTATCTCTTCTGCCTAGCATATGGGTACAGTGTGCACAATACAACCCCCCCATCCCATGTAGACCCCTTTGTTGGCTAAGAATAAAGAAGATTTAAGACTTGTGAGTGCTTACTGGCTACAAAGCTTTAGGGGTTGTTGGTTAAATGGGTAAAATGCTCAGTCAGAACTGTATTTTACTTTAGTGCACTTCAGCCATATAGATAAACATCTAAAATACCAAAATCTAATGCTAGGTACTGCAAGTTATCCTCTTATCTGGCCTTCCTACCGTGCATTGATTTCTAAATCTGTCCCGTGCAGGCCACTTTGCAGCTTTCTGAGGCCACTGCCTACCCCCCGAGAAGTTCATGGGGCCAGTAAAGCGTTTTATCTGCCCTGTCTAGCACTTGTAACACGCGTTTATCATGCCTATAAAGTCTCTTATTCCCCCGGCTAGCACCTTGGGACCTCACAATCAAGCCCACCCTGAGATTCTTGTGGAATTTTTTTATCTGCCTTAGCTAGCGCCTGGGGACCCCACAATTCATTCTGCCCCTCCCCTGTGGCAGTGAGTTAAAGTGGCCTGTAGAGCTTTTTTTATCTACCCCACAATCCTGTTGGATTCCCCAGTTGTCAGAGAGTTCACTGTGTCTGTTGAGCTTCTTATCTGCATTGTCTAGCACCTTGGGAACCCACTTTCCAATATGCCCCCAGGTGATAGTGATTCCATCATGCCTGTAGAGCCTCTCATCTGTCCTGTCCAGAATCTGGGGATCCAACAATTATATTTTGCTAAAGAGCTCAAGGTGCATGCAGTCCACCTTTTCTGTCCTGTTTGGTACCTTGGGCCCCCCTACATGCCAGGGAGTTCAGGGTGCCTCTAAAGCTTTTTATCTGTCCTGCTTAGCACCTGGAACACAGCAATCCAGTCTACACCCCCGGATGATAGGGAATTCAAGGTGACTTTAGAGCCTCTGCCCTCATTAGCACCTAGGGACCCCAAAATTCAGACAAAGAGTCAAAAGTCAAGATGCCTAGCACCTAGCACTTGTTGCCCCACAATTCAATCTTTCACCACACTGGCTGTGAGTTTAGGATGCCTGTAAGTCTTCAATGTGAAGTCTGCGATTCAAATCTAGCAGTTTGGGACCCCATAATCCAGCCTGCATCACCAGATACTTGGGAGTTCAGGTTGCCTGTAGAACCCTTTTCTTGCCCTGTCTGGCACCTGCAGACCCTATAATTCAGTCTGGTCCCCCAGGTGGCAGCTATTCAGGGGTACTGTACTGGTGACTCTCAGCTCTGCCTCCCCAATCCAGTCCACCCCCGAGGTGCTAGGGAATTTAAAGTGCCTGTAGACACTCATATCTGTCCTGTGGACCCCACAACCGAATCTGCCCCCCAATGCTAAAGCTTTCAAGGTGGCTTCTTATCTGCTCTGCCTAGCACCTGGGGACTCCACAATCCAGTCTGACCTCCAGGTGGCAAGGAGTTCACGGTGACTGGCGAGCTTCTAATCTGTGCTGGCTAGCACTTAGAGGACCCAGAATCCAGGGTTTCCCCTTTGGGAGCTAAAGAGTTCAAGGTGCAAGTAGAGCTTTTTATCTGCCCTACTTAGCACCTGGGGACCCCATAATGCAGCCTGGCTCCCCAGATACCCGGCTGTTTAAGATGTCCTTTGAGATTATCTGTCCTGCCTAGCACCTGGGGTCCCCACTATCCAGTCTGCCCCCTAGATGATAAGGATTTCATGGTACACGCAGAGTCTCTTATATGCCTGTCCTAGCTCATGGGGATCCTACAATCCAGGCTGGACCCCCAGGTTGCAGCAAGTTCAAGTTGGCTGAAGAGCTTCTAATTTGCTCTGCCTAGCACCTGGGGATCCCACAATCCAGTCTGGCAGCAAGTTCAAGGTTGAGCATCTTATCTGCCTTGTCCAGCATCGGGGAACACCACATTGCTATTTGGCCCAAGGGTGCGAGTGTATAGTGCCTTTAGAGCCTCTTATCTGCCTGGACTAGCACCTAGGTATCCCACAATCCAGGCCCTTCCTCCAGGTGCTAGGGAAATCAAGATCCTGTAGGGCCACTTATCTGCCATGCCTACTACTTGGGAATCCTACAATTCAATCTGTCTTCCTCCCAAGGTGTCAGAGTCTTTACGGTGCCTATAAAGCTTGTTATCTGCCCTGCCTAGCATCTGGGGACCCCACATTCCAACATGCCCTCAGGTGATAGTGATTCCATCATGCCTGTAGAGCCTCTCATCTGCCCTGTCTAGAATCTGGGGATCCAACAATTATATTTTGCTAAAGAGCTCAAGGTGCATGCAGTCTGCCTTTTCTGTCCTGCCGGTACCTTGGGCCCCCCTACATGCCAGGGAGTTCAGGGTGCCTCTAAAGCTTTTTATCTGTCCTGTTTAGCACCTGGAACACCGCAATCCAGCCTACACCCCCGGATGATAGGGAATTCAAGGTGACTTTAGAGCCTCTGCCCTCATTAGCACCTCGGGACCCTAAAATTCAGACAAAGAGTCAAAAGTTAAGTCAAGATGCCTAGCACCTAGCACTTGTTGCCCCACAATTCAATCTTTCACCATACTGGTTGTGAGTTTAGGGTGCCTGTAAGTCTTCAGAATCACAGAAGTCTGCGATTCTAATCTAGCAGTTTGGAACCCCATAATCCAGCCTGCATCACCAGATACGTAGGAGTTCAGGTTGCCTGTAGAACCCTTTTCTTGCCCTGTCTGGCACCTGCAGACCCTATAATTCAGTCTGGTACTGTACTGGTGACTCTCAGCTCTGCCTCCCCAATCCAGTCCACCCCCGAGGTGCTAGGGAATTTAAAGTGCCTGTAGACACTCATATCTGTCCTGTGGACCCCACAACCAAATCTGCCCCCCCAATGCAAAAGCTTTCAAGGTGGCTTCTTATCTGCTCTGCCTAGCACCTGGGGACTCCACAATCCAGTCTGACCTCCAGATGGAGTTCACGGTGCCTGGCCTGGCGAGCTTCTAATCTGTGCTGGCTAGCACTTAGAGGACCCAGAATCCAGGGTTTCCCCTTTGGGAGCTAAAGAGTTCAAGGTGCAAGTAGAGCTTTTTATCTGCCCTACTTAGCACCTGGGGACCCCATAATGCAGCCAGGCACCCCAAATACCCAGCTGTTAAAGATGTCCTTTGAGATTATCTGTCCTGCCTAGCACCTGGGGTCCCCACTATCCAGTCTGCCCCCTAGATGATAAGGATTTCATGGTACACACAGAGTCTCTTATATGCCTGTCCTAGCTCCCGGGGATCCTACAATCCAGGCTGGACCCCCAGGTTGCAGCAAGTTCAAGTTGGCTGAAGAGCTTCTAATTTGCTCTGCTAGCACCTGGGGATCCCATAATCCAGTCTGGCAGCAAGTTCAAGGTTGCAAGCATCTTATCTGCCTTGTCCAGCATCGGGGAACACCACATTGCTATTTGGCTCAAGGGTGCGAGTGTATAGTGCCTTTAGAGCCTCTTATCTGCCTGGACTAGCACCTAGGTATCCCACAATCCAGGCCCTTCCCCCAGGTGCTAGGGAAATCAAGATTCCTGTAGGGCCACTTATCTGCCATGCCTACTACTTGGGAATCCTACAATCCAATCTGTCTTCCTCGTAAGCTGTCAGAGTCTTTACGGTGCCTATAAAGCTTGTTATCTGCCCTGCCTAGCATCTGGGGACCCCACAATCCAATCTGGCCCCCAAATGCCAGGAAAATTAAGCTGTCTGTAGAGCTTGTTATCTGCCTTTCCTAACACCTAGGAACCCCAAAATTCAATCTACCGCTCTGCTGACAGTGAGTTTAAGATGTCTGTAAAGCTTCTAATTTTCTCAGGGTGCAACTTTGGACCCCACATTCCAGTGTGCCCCCAGGTGCTAACAATTTTAAGGTGCCTGTAGTGGTTCAATCGGCAATCTGCAATTCTAATCTAGCAGTTTGGGACCCCATAATCCAGCCTGCATCACCAGATACTTGGGAGTTCAGGGTGCCTGTAGAACCCCTTACTTGCCGTGTCTGGCACCTGCAGACCCTATAACTCAGCTTGGTCCCCCAGGTGGCAGCTATTCAGGGGTACTGTACTGGTGACTCTCAGACTAGCACCTACAGACCCCACAATCCTACCTGCCCTCCTCCCAGGTACTGGGAGTTTGAGGGGCTGGTTAAACTTCTAACCTGCAATCTTCAATTCTAATCTAGCAGTTTAGGATCCCATAGCCCTGCCTGCATCACCATGTACTAGGGAGTTTATGTTACATGTAGAACCCCCTTAAGTTCCCTGCCTGGCACCTGGGGATCCACAATTCAGTCTAGTCCCCCAGGTGGCAGCAGTTTAGGGTGACTGTACAGCTTCTAATCTGATCTGCCCAGCAGCTAGGGACCCCACAATCCAGCCCTCCCACGGGTGCTATGGTATTCAAGTTGCCTGTAGACCCTCATATCTATCCTGACTAGCACCTGGGGACCCCACAATCGAATCCGCCCTCCCCCCAATGCTAAGGAGTTCAAGGTGCCTGGAGAGCTTTTAATTTGTCCTGGCTAGCACTTCAGGACCTCACAATCCAGGGTCTCTTCCCTGGGGGCTAAGGAGTTCAAGGTTCTTGTAATATTCTTTTAATCTGCTTATCACATAATGCAGCCTGTCCCCAGGTGCCATGCAGTTCAATGTGTCCTTTGAGATTCCTATCTGCCCTGTCTAACACTCACACACCCCCCTTGAGGTGGCAGCAAATTCAAGGTGCCTGGAGGGCTTCTATTCTGTCCTGGCTAGCACTTTGGGACCCCACGATTCAACCCCCATCAGAAGCTAAGGTGTTCAAGGTGCCTGTAGAGTCACTTGTCTAGCCCCTTGGGACCCCACTGTCAGGGTGTTCAAGGTCCCTGTAGATCCTTTTTGCACTGCTTAGGGAGTTCCCCACTCTTGTCTAGTCTCTTGTGCAGGCCTTTATTTTTGGCTTGAGAGCAAACTCCTGATATGGCGCAAGATTACTATGAGAAAGTGCTGGTTGCAGGGCCCCTGGAACTTACTGAGTGCTATGCAAAGAATGTAGAACCTTAAAGCTTTATCCCTCACTAGCTCTCTGTAAAATCATATTATTTATTTGTCAGAGGTCTTCATATATGCACAAATTGTATATTTCCAGAAAATAGATCTTTACTGGTGCTGGTATGCACAGTCTCCAAATAATGCTCAGTTTGTAAGATATTACAGCTAATAATCACTGCTTTTACTAAATTAATAATGATATTATTTAACTGCAAACTCTCTATGTCTTTTTAGATATTTATCGTTCTTAAGAGCTCATCAGATACTATACACAATCAGCGTTTTGCCAGACTAGACCTTTTTCATTAGAGGATCATCACAGTTTTCCTCAGCACCACCATATTAAAAGCATCATAACATTCTATAGCTTTAACCTTCTCAATAATGACCTAGCAACTTTAGGTTCTCCTGTGGTGCAGTAAATGCTCAGTTACTTACAAAGCAGACTCCACAATAGAGCTTCTTAACTATCCAGGGAGCTCACAATTCAAACTCAAGCATGGGGCCCTTTGTTGGTTACAGGTGGGCCAAAACTGAGCATTACTGGATACAAAGTGTAATGCTATTGGAGGGGTTATAAAGGGAAGATAGCAACTATATTATCAGCACTGGTTTTCCTAAATTGTGTGCTTCTACTGGCGCCCATTGGGAAATAGTAATGAATAATCACTAATGTATTCTTATATCATTCAATTTGGTCTGCTTCTTGCTACTAGTCTACCCCCCCAGTAGTTAGCCCCGCGATATAGCTACCCATGATATAGCTTGGTAGAGCTCTACACATGTACTGAATGTTTGCAAGTAAGTAATACTAACTGATTTATCCTGCCGAGGTGTGGTTTATTAGGCTTACTGCCATGTATATGAATAAAGGCTGTACAACCCAAACTGCATCATAGTCAGCCTATGTTTATATATCATTTTGTTTTTTGTCTTATAAAAATATTTTATTATGAGGTTTTAGGATTATAATGCCTGGATGAGCGCTGGACTAAATTAGTTTTTTTGCTGTAGCTAAAGTCTAAAGGCTGTTTAGCCATGTACCACCATAGCTACAAAATACCTCTCTCGCGACACCTACAAAACACCTTCATCACATCAATCCACAGTTTTATTTGGTCTTTAGGCCTGTTAGCCAATTCATTATTTCAGATATTTTTCCATTTGGAATCTTTATCAAGGTATAACAGCTATCCAGATCGTTATTTCATATTAAAACATTGTTTTATGAGCATTATTGCTTTCAAGTTCTTTTTTTTGTAGTGTTTGCTTCCGTTTCTCTTGCCTGCTTTCCCTAAGCCTAACATAGCTTTCTCAATGATGACTTGTTACTCTTGTACTGAATTTAAAAAATAAATATATATATATATATATATATATATATATAAATATATATATATATATATATATATATATATATATTCATATTATAAATAAATTGTTTCTCACCTGTTGTTTGCTCTTGACATTGCTTCTTTAAAAAGTTTGCCGTCCCTCCCCTGGTGTTGGCAAGCTCTTTTCTGTCATTAAGACCAGCCTTGTAGGATGCAAGCTGATGAAAAGAAGACTGTCATATAATCTGTATCTGGGAATTCTGGCGTGCAAAGGACATTAATGTTCAAGCCTGCATGCATATAATTGTGGTTTATGTGGTGCCCATGTCTAGTCTGGATATGTGTAACACCTGAGTTATAACAACTTCCAGACATGTGGCCCTAACTAAAATACCGCACTTCCCTATTTTCTGTCTGATCTTACCCCAGTTTAAAAACAGTGTCACTATTGATAGTGCCAGTATTTGATTTGCAACCCTAAAAAAACATAAATGTCTGTCCAGTTCTGGAAACAATTTAATATATCCAGAAGCTTATTTTGACAGATAACTGGGCAGTTGTACCAAAAAGATACAAACAAGAATTGAAGACCTTGTCCTAGAGGCACAGGCTGTAGTTAATTAAAGGTGACTTTTGTTTTCCATTTTTGCCCTCTCTGGGCCATTAACTAATTAGTTAGTTACAAACACTACCAACACATGCGCTAGTATTTTTACTTGAAGGGGCCATCATTCTTATCTTCATAACAATTACATATAGGAGGTATTCTTAAAAATGTGAAATAGAAAATACTTCCAGAAATGGGTCATCATTGGCAGGGGCAGCTCCAGACACACAGAAAGGGTCAACCGTCTGCTCAACCAAATCTAAAAGCTCCTTTTATCAAACCATAGGCAAACACTTAGGGTGTTATTTGTATGTTTTAAGTTCGGATAATACTCAACATTTTGATAAATAACCCACTAAAAAATGTTTGCTTCTATGCTACAGTATATCTTCGGCCCTATAGGATAAGTCTGCTCTATTGACGTATTGTAACCTCCCCTCCCTCAGCCTTCAAATGTGGGAAAAGGCACCACATAACTACACGTAGGCTGGTAAATCTACTCTCTTTTTAATAGCCTAGGCCACTGCCAGTAGACATCACAGAATAGAATATGGATTATTAGCATGATAACACACTAGGTGCAGCAGCCATAAACATGATTTTCTGTTTTGAGCTTAGTAAAGAAGAAATCCACTGGCAGTCTCAATTTCTAAAGCCTAATTGCAGGCAAAATAAAATGCCAGCATTGAACACTGAAGCTTGACATGTTTCTACCTTTTTGAGTAGATTTCTGTGTTTTATTTGGATTTTTAAATAAAAGGGCTTTATACTATATAGAACCTTTGGGTTCTTATTTTTTTACATTCAGGAGGAAATTATTAAAAGAGGATACACGTATCAAGACAATAGCACATTTGGAGGCCAACAATATATCCAGTGCACATTTGGAAGTGATAATTACCACTTTGCTATCCACACAGATAACACAAAGTTTCTGGTAAGCGAGTGTGCCGGAGGTGGGTTCACATGTCTGTGAACAGTCTAAACACAAGGAAGAATTTTATAAAGGTGGAAGAATTCGTTTATGGTGTCCCCTAATTTGCATTTGATCTTTTCAATATCCCTAAAGAGGGAAGACTGAACAGCTCTAACCAAATTTTTGTATTTGTAAAAATAACAAATGAACTTAACAATAAAAAACTAATCATATTGCAAAAGATCAATGAAACACACAGAAAAATAATGATCCAATAATTATTAGAAACATGCTCACTTTCATGCTGATTTTTAGATTAATTGCTGTATTTTTCGCCCCTATAAGATGCACCTGCCCATAAGACGCACCTAGGATTTGAAGGAGGAAAATAAGAAAAAAATATTCTAAACCAAATGTGCTAAAGCACCTCATTTCAGGTGTTGTGGCATTCCCCCCATTCCATAGGTAGTGTGGCATTTTCTCATACCATTCCCATAGGCAGTGTGGCATTTCCCCCTCCTATTCCTCATATGGGCAGTGTGGCATGCCCCCATCCCATTCCCCATATGGGCAGTGTGGCATGCCCCCATCCCATTCCCCATATAGGCAGTGTGGCACCCCCCCACTCCTATTCCCCATAGGCAGTGTGGCATTCCCCCCATCCCATAGGCAGTGTGGCATCCCCCCCATCCCATAGGCAGTGTGGCATTCCCCTCATCCCATTCCCATAGGCAGTGTGGCATTCCCCCATCCCCATAGGCAGTGTGGCATTCCCCCCATCCTATAGGCAGTGTGGCATTCCCCTCATCCCATCCCCATAGGCAGTGTGGCATTCCCCCCATCCTATAGGCAATGTGGCATTCCCCTTATCCCATCCCCATAGGCAGTGTGGCATATAAATGCACTGCTTAATGCACTGTTTAGAACATAGTATAAAGGAATGGGAGTGTCCGCTCTATGGGTTCCCTGCAGCCTGCAGCACGCTCCTACTCCCAGGCTATCTGAATGGCTGGGCATGGGACCCCGCCTCAGATGCAGAGAGGCCAGGAATGCCATCTTCGAAGGAGGTGTTGGTGTGTGTGTTGGTGGGGCGATTGCAGGAGTTTAAACAGCAGGGCCAAATTGGTGTTTTTTTCTTTTCAAAGCATACTGGTGGAGAATTAGGTGCATAATACAATGAAAGGTAAACTTTTATTTTTACAGCCTTGAGACTTTTTGAAGTGATTGAAAGATCTTTAGCAAAGCTTTCTCATCCCAAAGCTATGTGGCCGTAGCTGAATTTATTTCTTGTAAATGCTTAATAATGGAGTTCTCTCAATGGCCTACCTTATATGAAGAGAGTGGAAAGGAAATCTTATTGAGAGAGTTTATGAAGTGGTTTATCTGTATGAATCTGTAATGTTCTTTCAATTATATGTTCCTTGAAAATCAAAGTGAACACTATCAACTGTTAGCATCAAAAGAATCTAGGCATTATTCCTTTGCTGAAATGCAGATGATTGCATGCCATGATTTGATAATGGGTTACCACAAATCATCAGCAATGTGGAATTGTCACACCTTCCTACAGCTTAACCACTGTGAGAAAGTATCATTAACAATGTTGCTTTAATCTTAGGAAGACACTGTCTTGAGATATGACCCCAAAGCAGATATTGTAGTGAAATGGGTGAAAATAGCACTCCTCAAAATGAACTCCCTGTATAATACAGTGAACCTGGCAAGCTGCTATTTGGGCCAAACGGCTTTATAGTAAAGGGTGATGTTTGGCCAATTTAAGTCTCTATCTAGGTAATCACAGTGCATTATGCTCTTATTAACCCATGGCGTTTTATTATTCCAAATACATTTACCTATTAGGAATTGAAAATGCACAAGGTAATATATAGGGACCTGAATATAATCTGACCATCCAAGAAACATTTTTTGCTATACTCTATAATAATCTAGTCACTGATAATAATTGTTGGAAGCACAGCAGATATGTTTGACTAAACTTGGTGTTGCAGTTTCATTGTTGAGTTTATATATATTGTAATAATGTTTATTGCTAATATGCTATTTTATTGAATTACTAGGCAGTATTCATTTCTAACTATGAATTCATATGTTTATCATCTTGCATTAGATGCACAGTGTATTCCGAATTGTATCATCCAAAGGAGAGCAATATGATCATATGCTTCTTTATACAATTTATTCTTACACACATACACGTACATGTTTTATACAATAAACGATGAAAAAGTCAACAGATGTTCAATGACTGATGTGTCTTTGAGATGAATTTCATTAATGTCTTTATTGTGAATCCAATACTGTGACAAAATGATCCTCAGCCTTGTCGATTTGGAGAATCCTCGAAATTAACCATTTTACCTATTGACAAAAAAACAAACAATTGTTACCAGTACATTTTTTCATAGTGACGTGTTGCAGAAGCCATCAAGATCTTGTCCAGATCAACATTACATGACTTATTCAATTATCCACATTTGCTACCTATTGTATTTACTGGAAAATTATTCTTGACCCCACCACTTTCACAGCCTCAGCAAGCAGATTTTTATAGGTGTAATCATAATAGCGGCCTGCAGCGTGAAGAAGGAGCACAGGATGCCAGCCATGGCCTAGCACAGCCACTGTCAAATAACAAAGATAATGACAGTGTCTCAAATCATAAGGCACTACTGCGCCCTAAGTGGTACATCAGCAAATCAGGCTTTAGCCAGGAAAACCTTATTTCAGAGACATAACCTAAAGTACAACAAAACCAGGCCCCACTGTGTTAAGCCCCCCAGATTGTCCAGTAAAACTCACCTCTTCCTGGTCCTATGGAGCATGCATGGTCTCTCATTCAATTAGAGCTGAAAAGTTTGGCAAACAGCTCTGTTTTTCATTTTTCCAGTATTTTAAGGATATTTCTTGAAAGTTTGGAAATAACAGCACCCTATGGGCAATGCTACAGATTTCACAATTTCTTTCTGCATATCCCATAGGGTTCTGTTGTTTACAAACTTAAAAGCAAATATCCTTATCTCATTGGAAAAAGTATGTACCTAACCTGTAAAAATGCCCCATCACAGGTACAGGTAATTTTGGAGGTAGAAAAAATAATTTGTTTGCACTTTTTTGTGTCCTAATGCTCAAAAGCTCAGGCTGCAATCCACACTACAAGGCAAGCTGGCTCTATCAAATAACTGGTAAAGCCAGTGTGCCATTATCTCACTCAACCCTGCCTGTCTTCAGTCAATCATGACTACTCACAGCCTGAAGAATGAGGAATGAGTTTGTTAAATTTTAGATGATTTAAAATTTTGGTGTTGTTTGTGTGTTTTTTGGTTACTTTATTTTATTATCTCTTTTTCAACTAGTCCAAGGGACACCTATACCAGTTCAAAGGGTAAAAGTGATGGCATGCCACCTGCCTTCACTGGTGGGTGGCTTGCTGACATCTACCACCATATTACCTGTATCACTCAGCCTTGGCCTCAAAGCTTTCAGTAGGAGCTACACTGCAACCTGTGTTAACTTTCTAAATACAGATTTGGCTGCATTACAATTATGAGAAATATGGAATATTTCTTGCTGTCTAAAAGTGCACGTCACAAAATGATTTTTTCAGGCTTGGATTTTTTTCTTATAACACTTCTTTGGGTACCATGAGGAGATCTAAGCAATGTATAAGTGCTGGCCAGTACGACAGTTTTTTTCCTAATGGAGCAGAGGTGATTCTATCAAGAGTGTAGAAAGGGCTTTTTTGCAGTAAGGGCATTAATGCCATGAAATGCCCACCTCCAAGAAGTAGTAGTGGCAAAGCTAATAATAGTTATTAATAGAATTGATAACCTGCCTTTGTCAGTTAATGATATTATATAAAAAATTATATTCATTAACATTATCTTGGAAATCTTTTGGTCCAAGAATGTAATCTGATTGTCTTTTGATATTGTGGAGATTGTGTGCTTCTTATAGCTGCATAACTGGCAACTATTGTCTACTGCAGGGGTTCCCAACCCATGGTGTGCATACCACTGATTTACCAGATCCTAACAGGCAGTATACAGCAAAGCTGCAGACTGACCTGTATAGCTACCTGGCCTGCTGTCATCGGCACATTATCCAAGCCATTTGCTCCATAAGTACAACACTGCTCCAAAACGATTTATGGACATTTTTGTGCATTTCATGCAGGTCTCAGTCCAGGCAAAAAAAGCCAATACTCACCTGTTGTCAACCGCAGTCCATTCTTCCCAATCTGGCAGTATAAAACATACTAGGTCCTGAAATCCTGCGATGACTGGCGATGCCAACCTCATTCACTGCAATCAAGATGGGCCTGTCAGTCCAGCATGCACCCACGAAATCACTTGGACTGATGTAAGCGCTGAGCGGTAGTGAAGCTGTTACGCTGTGGAGCGTGTTCTCAAAAAGTATTACACTACAAGCTCTGTGGGGGGGCAAAAGGTAAATTTGTGCATTTTTTGGGTATACCTGGACTGATCTTTTAAATCTAAATATCAAAATATTTTGAAAAAAAGCAAGGGTTGGAACCAATATCATGTTTCCCTTTCTGTGACCTAAAATGTAGCTTTCATTTTTAAAAAATTGAAAAAAAAATAAAGATATACCGTAATTTACTAGATTAGATGGAGAACAAATGATATACAGCCATACAACTACAATAAAAAGGTTTAACTTTTTCTTACCTTTACAAGTGTGATAGTTGCACTGTAGAAGAAACTCAGGAGGAACAACGTGATAAATGTGGCAGCTGTAGACCACAAGCTGTCCTCATCATCATCGCCAATGTTTTCCAAGATGAAGAACACTAATAGAAAAAAGTATTGGTAGAACTGAGAATTCAGTAACCAGTATGCATGAGGAAAAGTACATCTGTGCTAATGCATGTTGTACTCTATTAACTTTTGGGTAATAATGGCTTGACCAAACTTCTCCACGTGTCCCTTATTTTAAAACTTTGAACACTCCTTCTCAAGGTTTTTAACAATGGTTCTTGCAGTGCAAGAGAAGCAAAGTTTAGAATTTTGGATAGAATGGGGGAAAGATTTATAATGATGTATTTGTAGTGGACAAAAAGGTTTGAAGAATAGCTATCGATAACACAGAGACGTAAAGGGTGGTAATAAAATATATTTTGTGCTGATGCCCACTTTGCTTTCTGACCAATCAGAAACTGAGGCTAGACATCCTAAATGGGGGTGACAAGAAGCTAAATGAACACAGATGTTATAATAAATTAAGCCCTATCTGAAACAAACATACAATTTATGCCCAGTGTTTGGTTAAAAAGGAAGACTTCACTACATAAATATGAATGTAGTGAACATATGTTGTTTAGCATTTTTGGTTTCTGTTACCATCCTACAGCTTACTTTGAGCCCCCCCTATACATTTGTAGGGACTTGTGTAGACCATCAGTAATTCTCTGTCTTATGCAGTGTAGTATGGCTTTAATGATGCTATAATACAGCTATAATACATTGCTTTAGATTTTTACTTAGCATAGCAATGCCCAGTCCCCAGTGCTCTGTCCCCTCCGCTCAAAAAAGCGAAATGTAAAATAGAAGGGGGCAGAGGACTGTGTTTGGGTTACTTGTCCTCTATTCTGCAGTTTAGTATGATTATTACAAAGCATTGCAACATTGCACAGCAAGGAAACAGTTAATTGAGTAGAACTCATGTATCCAGACTTTTCTTATTTCCAGACTTCTCTTATTTTTCCCACACCAACATATATCAACCATGTTAACTGTGACTCATCTCTTCCTAACACTTTCAATGATTTATTGACTGACCCATAGGCTGCTCCTGCTCTTTCTTTTGGGCTAAGCTGCAGTTGTCTCTGTAGCATCTGGAGGAGAAAGGATTCTTGATCTAATCGGCTGTTGCTAGGAGCTGGAAGACACCCAAGGATGTGTTTGATTGATGCTGCTCGCCTCTACACATGATGCTTTAAAAACTGATTTTTTAATTTAACTTTAAATAATGAAACAATAAAAGGCCATGCTTTGCCTTTTTGTTACAACTTTTGTACACCATTTACAAATATATGTTATTCACTTTTGCAAAATATTTGAAGAACTGTGTGGGTTTGTTTTGGATGTTCCACCACCATTGGGTGGCAATTTTTCTTGCAGCCACATGTAGATCCAAGTTACCTTTTGATGATACATACTACCTGTCAATGATACATACTACCACCGATGTCAAGGTGAAAGTGACTGTAGCTGCCCTGTTACCACCACATGAAACTTTAGTCTGTGTGAAATATTTATTCTACTGGGGTTTAAGAGACTCTAGACTTCAAGTTATACTAGTGCAACTCTTTTAACTGTCAACTACTGCACAAGCAACTCTTAATGTTAAAGAGAACCTTCAGAGACCCTGGGGTCTAAAAGATTCCATGGCCATTATAGTCTCACTTCTTGGTGCATCCCGAATTGACATGCTCCCCTGTGTAAAATCCCCCAGATTGCCTGTTCCACTTACCTGCTCTCGGAGCCCTCACTACTTCTTGGGGCTGTGTCCGCATCCCCACTCACTTTTATTTGTGTGTGTATGTGAATTTGTGTGCGAATCAGTGTGCTTGGTTTCAGCCACGTCTGGGTTGTGGAAACATCAGATAGGTAAATTTTTATGGGGAACCAGGGGGATACACACTGTGGGGCATCCCAAATCAGGATCTGAAAGGAACAATATTCTCTGGTGTTGGTCCGGTTTAACCACGGAATTCATTTGCAGGGGTGTTAGATGGATACTGGAGGCCACCAGTTGGATAATGCGTGGGTAAATGTGGCTTAACCTAATGTGTGATGGGTTTAGCGATGCACATGAGGCCCAATGTATCTAACAAATTGACCATAATTGATCTATGCATATACATATTGTTTTACATACCTATATATATATTTTTTTTTAAGCAACTGAATATATTTTTGCATAAATTTAAAGGATGTATTTCACTATATATCAATTTATAATATACAGCGGGTAACTGATTTGTTATGCACAAATCACCGAGAATCAGGTCACCTGTTGTCAACCACCTGACCAAACTCGGCCCTGCAGCAGTGTGGTATAATCAGGTTATGATGTTTACTTCCAATCTCACATATGGTAGGCCACTGACCAAGTGCATACATGCATTATCCAAATGATTTTTGGCAGGTAGTGAGAGCTTTTCTCATTTAGCACACAATAAAGTAAAAAAAAAATGTCTTTCTTTATGGGACAATTTTAAACATGAGATGCAAATTATTTTAGTCTATAAGGAATTCAACCACATTAGAACATTAGTCTCCATATAGGTGTTTGGATTCCCAATAGGCTGCTGTTTTTTTTGAAAGGCTAAAATAAATGATCCATCCCATTAAAGATAATTAGATGTTGCTATCCAACAGCTCAGCCACAGAACATTTTACCTGATAAAATAATGATATGTTTATTAAGGGGGATTGGGTGCATTTGTCACCCCTGGAAAGAAATAAAGAGAAGAAGAGTAGGTGCAAACCATAGATGCACTCCAGATATGGGGGCAACTGAAGGATAATCAGCTCCTATTTTGAACTTCTAATATTTTCATAGAAACACAGTGACTTCATTGGAAAACTCATTCAATTTATCCCTCTTCAGTTCTATATTAGACCTGAGTTTAGATGTGAAGAAATTAATAGGATACTAGGCAAAATGCAGACAGGCTAAAAGCCTTTTAAAGAGGAATGGACAAAGTAATTTCCATCTCTTGCCAGGTGTCCATCTCTTGCTCAGGTGTCTATGACCAGCTTACGTGTAAATATCACACCTAAACAGCAAAGACTGGATAAGACATTCAAGCACATGGAACTTGTTAGTGCACAAGCTTATTCAGACTCCAAAGTATATTTTATGCAGCAATAAACTGGAAAACCTCTAGATGGTACTGTATAAAGTATACTCTAGTTAGGATACACACTCCCTAAATGTTTTAGCTGCCATAAATTTAAGGTAATTTTAAATTTAAATAATTAAATAATATTAATTAATTTTTAATTTTAAGAATTGCATAAGTAAAATGTGTTTATACTATAGCTGGACCAGCTTAAATGATCTTAGTGAAAATAGGACTTTTCTAAACAATCTGTACAAATTATATTTTAATATGAAGTCCTTCAAATGACATAATGTTGGTACATATGTAAGCCTGTGTGGCCTGTTCATACTCAAATCAAGATTTTAAGCCAGATCTTTTAAATGGGCCCATAACTCTATAGTTGCTAGCGTTATGTTTCTAAGAACTCCAGTAGACTACCAATGAAGAATTGCTCATGGAGCTGTAAAGACTCAAGATTCATATTCCATGTCAGCCTAATGATACTGTAGACATTGATTAATTAGACTGGAAGTTTAAAGTTACTGAACTGCTGGAGCATTATGCTTATTTATATTTAATTATTTAATCTTTAAGTGCGTAATGCCCTGGCTGCTTTCACTCGCTCTCATGTTGCAGTGCTCCAGCTGGGTGGTTGGAAATGATTCTATATATGACAATAATCTATGTCATATACAATCACTATGACAATAATAATATCAATTGATCTTATTGTTATTAGAATTATTATTAAAATCTTTAAACTGCACTCTATATTTTAAGATGCCCTTTGCAGGACCCGGTTAAGTAAAAACAGACATGCAGAGTTTAGTAATATAATCTTAAACAAGAGTTTATTGAGTTATAAGCACATGACATGACAGACACAAAATAAATTCTAGTGCTCCACACACCAGAAGCAAGGGGAGGGGAATAACCTAGGTATTTACTGTGTTCCAATCACATACTAATGGAAACATTCAGGGAATGTTAATGAAATGTGTCGATACAATGCAGTTTATTTTCAGTAGTATGACATGTAAAGTTTGGACTTCTGAATCTTTTTGTAAAAAACTGCAATGGTCTAACACCTGGGCTACTAGAACATAACTAGGTGATGCTCCACACATCAGAGGGATAATGGGATAACATTTAGAAAGAGACGAGAGTAAGCTGCTGGAAACACTTTAGTTATGAAAGCTAAAGAGCAACATTCATTTACCCCTACTTTTTTCTATCTTTATATCTTTCGAGGTGATTGTCGACAGGACTCCAGAGCAGGTGAAAGTTGAGTCTCTTAACCAGTCTGATCTTGCAATAGTTAGTCTGCTGTACATAATATAGTTTTCACCCGCTTCATCCTTGACTGGCTCAGTGTTAACATAATAATCTTCTACCATGACCTGACTATTTTTCTTCCACTGGACATATACACTCTTGTGACTGAAATTTTTCAACAAACAGGTAAGGCCAACAAAGTCATAGTTAGAAAGTTCTTCTTTAGTTGGTGGAAAAATGTAGATAGTTGGATCTGTCATTAGCTCTAAAGAAAAAAAAAACATTAATATTCAGTATGGTCACAAAAAATACCTTGTTTTAGTTAAATGGAAATAATCTGAGTAGCCCAACATGATCTGGATTCTCCAAGACTTGACTAGTAACATCTCTGTCCATCAGATATTATGAGAGCTTTGCATTTTTAATATTATTGTTAATGCTACAGTACAGAAATGTAGCACAAATCAATAAAAGATACAACAACACAGTAGCTATTCATATTTCTTTTTGGAGACTGCTTGCTTCTTCCTTCAATTAGCGAGAAAGTCTGTCTGGAATCTGGAGCCCACAGCAAAAGCATTTGTCATAAAATAAAGATTACAGATTAAGCTGCTGTGTTGTTTCATATGTAAAACCGGACCAACAGCCTGGCACAGTTGGAAAAGAAAGGTAGCTGCCATTTTGGACCTTCCTCTTCCAATTGACATAACTGAAATGCACAGTAACAGGAAGTTCAGCACGACTTCCTGTTTGCAGATGGCCTATAAGCTCATGAGCAGCCATCTTGTATTTAAAATGTATCCCAGTAGGCATTAGAAAAATGTAAATAATTTTTTATGTGTAGCTATCTAAATTTCCTCAAGGATTGAAGGAAATGAGCACTGCTTGTTGTATTAGTCTGATTTAATAAATTTTTGACTGTTGGTCCACTCTAAGGATTAAGCTATACGTTTTTTACAGGATGCTTTCAGATAGGATTTAATTAGTATTTCGATCAAATTTTTTTTTTCTCACATTCAAGTAGTAATCCTAACTTACAGGGGCAGTAATTATAATAGTGAATTACCACATAGTAAGAGTTGAAAAAAATTCTCATGGTGGTAAAAATTAACTTTATGAAAAAACGTCTGAATTTCACTGTTGCTGAATCACCAGCCAATGAAAGTCAATGGTATTTTTTTACTCATAAGAAGAGTATACTTTTTACTCCAAAAGTGCTATTGGCCTTGTGTCAGTAAGAGTTGAAAAAAATTCTCATGGTAGTAAAGAATTCACTTTATGAGCAAAAGCCTGAGATTTTCACCAGCTAGGAATCACCAGCCAGGAAGAAAATGGGTGTCAATGGCATGTTTTACAGCTAAACAAGACGATTTTAGAAATTTACTGAACATTGGTTTCATACACCAATATCAATATCAATGCTTAGTTACATGTTTTAATACTCAATTCAGGTTAAAGTGCCAAATAATAGTTTACCTTCTCTTTTATGTATTTGCTTCTCAATGGGGGAAGGGAGGTCATTGTGATGAACGATGCAGGTATATGTTATTCTAGGGTTCCAGTCAGAGACAGTGAGCTTCAGGCTGTTTTTAACGGTCCATTTGCCATCATAGTCTTGTTCTGGTTCAGACTGAAAATCCAGGGTTCTTTTGTTATCACTGCGGCGCCAAGTGAAGCTCAGGCTCTCTGTAGAATCTAATTTAGACACTTCACAAGTAACTGTTGGCTGCTTTGTGATCAACAATTCTTTGGGAGAAGGAGGAAGAAGCAACACCTTTGGATATGAGCCGTCAGAATCTGAAAAGAAATGGCACAGTTAAAGTAAAGAATAAAGAAAAAAAGAAAACAACATATGGTTATGGTATGTAAGAAACTTGCAGGCAAGTATTAGTAAGCAATTTTGTTTAACTTGCTTATTTATTGCGGCCAGTACCCTCAGATCCACAGCTTCAATCATTAGCCATTGAGGACCTTGGATGTAGAGAGTAGGGGGGGTTATGCAAATAGTGGCTGAACTCTAGGAAGACCCAGGTACGCTTTGAAAAAGTAGGCCTAACCTGATTAGCTGTAGGGGGATCTAAGGTTGGTATGTTTATATTTATTTATTGGCCCACAAATATCTATAGATATTCTTCACAACTGCTTTCCACCAGTATCATAATTATCCTTAGGAGAAACATACACTAACTTTAATTAATTCAGGCTCTGAATATCAGTGTCTTTTAACCGCTTCAAAACAATGCAGTAAAAGTTTAATCAAGCAACACAGCCATATTAATGAATAATTATTTATGAAACTGATAAATAAACCAGGCTGCATCTTGCCATTCTTACCGGAGCACTTTCTTATCCTGTCTTCATTTTTGGTCGAAGTAGGAGGATGGGTCACTTTACAAGTGTAGGAATCTCCAGAACTCCAGTCTACTTTAGGAACACTAATTTTGCTTCTTAAGGCAAAGTTCCCGTCATTGTCTTTGTATTTTTTGCTGTTTGTAGGAACTATAGATGTTGGCTCTCCGTTCAAAAGCCACTGTATGGCGATATCATCTGGGGAGTAGTCATTGATCAGACAGATAAGATCCACTGAACCCGTTTCACCACAAGAGGCTTGCACTACTTCCACCTTTGGTGCTTGAGGTTGTACTGGTGGAGGTGGTGGAGGTGGGGGTTTCACATCTGATGCAAGTTGAAATAAAGTAATAAGCAAGTAAGTAAAAAACAAATATAGTTAACAGCAAATATAATATTAACACACATTAACACACATGCTAAAATTAGTTATTTGTATTCCTAGCAGGTTGTCGATCACTAATTAGTGACAATATTTTATTGGGACCTCACCGTGAGAACTTCTCTGCTTTCAGACCCAATCAGATGCAGGGGATTTATTTTTTCACTTGGTTTGTGTTGAGTTGTGAAAATCCCTAATCTTTATCCAATACCAGCCATATTAGATCATCGTCTAAGATTCTTAGGTGACTTTTTCTCTGTTATTCAACCCAATCTCCAACAGTTAAGGGGTTCTTTTTATCTTTCTTTATCCTAAGTTTATATTCTTTGCTTAATAGGTTACCCAATATAACATTATTTATCTGTAGTTGACAGACTAGTGTTGTCCATGTTACTTACTGAACTAATGTGTAGCAAGCTAATTTGATGGGTTACATAATGGCAACAAAGTGTTGCAGGGGTTAATGAATATAGTGCCTATATGAAAATAAACGATAAAGGAAAGCATGCCCTTTTAGGGGTAGGGAAAGTCTGAAAAGGACTGCCACAAAGCACTATGACTTCTGAAAGCTGCACATAAGTCTGAGTCTCAAATTAATATTGGAGAACTAGGAAAGAGAAAATTGATTTTCTAATGTTGGACTTTATTTAGGTGGACCTGTCATCTACAGTGGATCTTTTGAGAAAGACCATGTTCAGTTTAATAACACAATTATGAAATACATTGTTGGCATCTTAGGCCATGTCACTGTATTTCCAGATCCTCCCTGAAGCATTAAGAAACACCAAAATATAGAAAAAAGTCTGACGTAAGACTGGTTATATGCTTCCTTTTGCTATTCTCCCAATTTTAGGATAAAGGAACAAGAAAGCACCAAAACGTGTGAATATTCTTAGTGCAGTCGAGTTTTATTACAATGGCTGATATATTATACTATGATTTACTTTTGAACCCCTATTTACTTTAAAAGGCAAAACAAATTAACCATTGATCTTTAGCATTAATGACAAAGCAATAAGGAGTTCCAAACAAGCAGTTTTGCAGTAATGATGATTGCTATTGTAAGTGCAGGCTTTTGATCTTACCTACATCCTTGTTGATTGTCTGACCTGTTGCCTTGTGACTGACATTACATGTGAATCTACGGTTTCTATAATCAGACTCAGACACAGTTAGGAGACTGGTAGATAAATAGGTGCCTCGTTTATCAAGCATTGCTGGAAAATTTCTTAGACCACTTGTGATGGAGCCTGAATTCCAAGTCACATCTACAGGAGGTGGAAGGAAGTTAGTAGACAAGCAGCCGATGGTGACGCCTACTGATGGGAACGAAGATCCAGGACAAGGTATCATGGGGAAAACTGTAGGCGCTCTTTTCTCAGCTAAAAAAGAACATAGGAATTTTTTAATGATTGCATCAGAGAAATACTCGAAAACATATTCAGTAAATTGTGAGAGGAACAGTATGACATTGCAATTAGTATGTGCTTTATATTGTTTGTTGTATAGTTCATGATAAAAAAGTTACGTCTCCCTGAGAAACAATGACGTGAAACAATCAAATACAAATGAATAAGGGAATTACATTAAACAATCTGCATCTGCATGTGATCTGCACATAAATTTCATTGACCATGGGTAATGTTGCCTCCATGGGGAAAAATAATTGGGGCTGAACTTGTCAATGAAGCATTGATTTAACATTAGTGCCTAGATTAAAAATGGACCCAAACCCTAAACAGCTGTCCAACTCTATGGCTGGCTGATTCCCTCGCCCTCAGGTATCCCGACTTGGGATGTCCCCCTGGTTGCTGGAACAACTTACTTTTCAGAAGATCCCACAGTGGTTTCACCCAGCTGAGTCCCTCTAGCTAAATCGTGCTCCTGCGCCAGGTCTTTTTTAAAGGCTTGTGCAGGAGTGGTTAAAAGGTTTCAGCTGAAGGGGAGTAGCTGAAGAGTTTGTGTGCTATGCCATGATCGCTATAACAACAGTGTTCCATGCTGTTCATTTGTTCTTGTTTCTGCACATGTGCTATGGGATTTCTGGTGAAGGTGAACATACCAGCGACCCCAGTGGGTTTTACACTTCAAAATCCAGGGTTTGGGTTCACTTTGAACATCGCACTGGCCAATGCCGCCAGAAGACATGACGCTGTGACACAATACCTAAAAACAATTTTTTCAAACTTTTTTGAAATTCTATTTTACCCTGTAGTCCTCTCTAGCCTTCTGTTGTTGTTGCTTCATATGTGTTTCCAGGCCTGACCATTAATGCATTGTACCTCAGGCAATGCAGTTCCAGCAATGCAGATTGACCAGTCACAAATCTGCCAAGTGATGTGACAAGCCCACTGGCAGCATCCCTGGTTTCCCTCGCTAGTCCTATCTGAATGCAGTCATGGGCCATTAAAGAGGTTATGGGAGCACTAGGAAAGAGTTTTTTTTGGTGATACCTGGGGTATCACACAGCAAGGCAAACAAAAGTAGGATGCCCTGGGGGTAGGGAATCGGCCAAAGAGGGTTTTACTCCCCATTACTTGTCTGCTTATACTAATAAGCATGGCTTACATTCTGTTTTATTGTAGATATGTCATATATAATGTATCCAATGCTGTGACTTGGTATAAAGTGCAGCCTTTAATTGCCATGCTTGCAAGAATCAGTAAGCCAAGTCTCCATGTTATGAAGTACCTCTGGCCTTCAGTGCTTGTATTGTATACTGACATAACAGCATGTGATAGCCATAATAATATGAGGGGAACTATATATCTGAGTACCTTTCAATACTGGGAACTGTAAGCTATAGCCTGCCATACTGTATGTACTATAAAGCTTTCCTTCATAGTGCTACATTAAAATAATACAGATAGCCCTGCACCCAGATGGCTATAGGCCGGGGCGGACTGGGGACAAAAAACAGCCTGGGAATTTTCTGGTCAGACAGGCCCTGCTATACTGTGTCTGGCCCTAGCCCAGGCCCTTTCATATCTGCAATTGGCGATTTTAATTGCATCCTAAAAGTCCTGCATTTATCTATTTTGCGACAGTAATCGCAAGCATTAGAGCTTGTTAATCACTGTTCTAATGCAATCGCATGTGTGCTAGTGATTTAAATCGCATTTTTAAGCTGTACACATAACCCTGCACCATGTAAGCTATAGCTATACCCATAACCCTGCACCATGTAAGCTATAGCTATACCCATAACCCTGCACCATGTAAGCTATAGCTATACCCATAACCCTGCACCATGTAAGCTATAGCTATACCCATAACCCTGCACCATGTAAGCTATAGCTATACCCATAACCCTCCACCATGTAAGCTATAGCTATACCCATAACCCTGCACCATGTAAGCTATAGCTATACCCATAACCCTGCACCATGTAAGCTATAGCTATATCCATAACCCTCCACCATGTAAGCTATAGCTATACCCATAACCCTGCACCACGTAAGCTATAGCTATACCCATAACCCTCCACCATGTAAGCTATAGCTATACCCATAACCCTGCACCATGTAAGCTATAGCTATACCCATAACCCTCCACCATGTAAGCTATAGCTATACCCATAACCCTGCACCATGTAAGCTATAGCTATACCCATAACCCTGCACCATGTAAGCTATAGCTATATCCATAACCCTCCACCATGTAAGCTATAGCTATACCCATAACCCTGCACCATGTAAGCTATAGCTATATCCATAACCCTCCACCATGTAAGCTATAGCTATACACATAACCCTGCACCACGTAAGCTATAGCTATACCCATAACCCTCCACCATGTAAGCTATAGCTATACTCATAACCCTGCACCATGTAAGCTATAGCTATACCCATAACCCTGCACCATGTAAGCTATAGCTATACCCATAACCCTGCACCATGTAAGCTATAGCTATACACATAACCCTGCACCATGTAAGCTATAGCTATACACATAACCCTGCACCATGTAAGCTATAGCTATACACATAACCCTGCACCATGTAAGCTATAGCTTTACCCATAACCCTGCACCATGTAAGCTATAGCTATACACATAACCCTGCACCATGTAAGCTATAGCTTTACCCATAACCCTGCACCATGTAAGCTATAGCTATACTCATAACCCTGCACCATGTAAGCTACAGCTATACACATAACCCTCCACCATGTAAGCTATAGCTTTACCCATAACCCTGCACCATGTAAGCTATAGCTATACCCATAACCCTGCACCATGTAAGCTATAGCTATACCCATAACCCTGCACCATGTAAGCTATAGAAATACCCATAACCCTGCACCATGTAAGCTATAGCTATACACATAACCCTGCACCATGTAAGCTATAGCTATACCCATAACCCTGCACCGTGTAAGCTATAGCTATACCCATAACCCTGCACCAAGTAAGCTATAGCTATACCCATAATCCTGCACCATGTAAGCTATAGATATACCCATAACCTTGCACCAAGTAAGCTATAGCTATACCCATAACCCTGCACCATGTAAGCTATAGCTATACCCATAATCCTGCACCATGTAAGCTTTAGCTATACACATAACCCTGCACCATGTAAGCTATAGCTATACCCATAACCCTGCACCATGTAAGCTATAGCTATACCCATAACCCTGCACCATGTAAGCTATAGCTATACCCATAACCCTGCACCATGTAAGCTATAGCTATACCCATAACCCTGCACCATGTAAGCTATAACTATACACATAACCCTGCACCATGTAGGCTATAGCTATACACTTAACCCTGCACCAAGTAAGCTATAGCTATACCCATAACCCTCCACCATGTAAGCTATAGGTATACCCAAAACCCTGCACCATGTAAGCTATAACTATACACATAACCCTGCACCATGTAAGCTATAGCTATACCCATAACCCTGCACCATGTAAGCTATAGCTATACCCATAACCCTGCACCATGTAAGCAATAGCTATACCCATAACCCTGCACCATGTAAGCTATAGCTATACCCATAACCCTGCACCATGTAAGCTATAGCTATACCCATAACCCTGCACCATGTAAGCTATAGCTATACTCATAATCCTGTACCATGTAAGCTATAGCTATACCCATAACCCTGCACCATGTAAGCTATAGCTATACCCATAACCTTCCACCATGTAAGCTATAGCTATACCCATAACCCTGCACCATGTAAGCTATAGCTATACATATAACCCTGCACCATGTAAGCTATAGCTATACCCATAACCCTGCACCATGTAAGCTATAGCTATACCCATAACCCTCCACCATGTAAGCTATAGCTATACCCATAACCCCCCACCATGTAAGCTATAGCTATACACATAACCCTGCACCATGTAAGCTATAGCTATACCCATAACCCTCCACCATGTAAGCTATAGCTATACCCATAACCCTCCACCATGTAAGCTATAGCTATACCCATAACCCTCCACCATGTAAGCTATAGCTATACCCATAACCCTGCACCATGTAAGCTATAGCTATACCCATAACCCTGCACCATGTAAGCTATAACTATACACATAACCCTGCACCATGTAGGCTATAGCTATACACTTAACCCTGCACCAAGTAAGCTATAGCTATACCCATAACCCTCCACCATGTAAGCTATAGGTATACCCAAAACCCTGCACCATGTAAGCTATAACTATACACATAACCCTGCACCATGTAAGCTATAGCTATACCCATAACCCTGCACCATGTAAGCTATAGCTATACCCATAACCCTGCACCATGTAAGCAATAGCTATACCCATAACCCTGCACCATGTAAGCTATAGCTATACCCATAACCCTGCACCATGTAAGCTATAGCTATACCCATAACCCTGCACCATGTAAGCTATAGCTATACTCATAATCCTGTACCATGTAAGCTATAGCTATACCCATAACCCTGCACCATGTAAGCTATAGCTATACCCATAACCTTCCACCATGTAAGCTATAGCTATACCCATAACCCTGCACCATGTAAGCTATAGCTATACATATAACCCTGCACCATGTAAGCTATAGCTATACCCATAACCCTGCACCATGTAAGCTATAGCTATACCCATAACCCTCCACCATGTAAGCTATAGCTATACCCATAACCCCCCACCATGTAAGCTATAGCTATACACATAACCCTGCACCATGTAAGCTATAGCTATACCCATAACCCTCCACCATGTAAGCTATAGCTATACCCATAACCCTCCACCATGTAAGCTATAGCTATACCCATAACCCTCCACCATGTAAGCTATAGCTATACACATAACCCTGCACCATGTAAGCTAGAGCTATACCCATAACCCTCCACCATGTAAGCTATAGCTATACACATAACCCTGCACCATGTAAGCTATAGCTATACCCATAACCCTCCACCATGTAAGCTATAGCTATACCCATAACCTTGCACCATGTAAGCCATAGCTATACCCATAACCCTCCACCAAGTAAGCTATAGTTATACCCATAACCCTCCACCATGTAAGCTATAGCTATAAACATAACCCTGCACCATGTAAGCTATAGCTATACCCATAACTCTGCACCATGTAAGCTATAGCTATACCCATAACCCTCCACCATGTAAGCTATAGCTTTACCCATAATCCTGCACCATGTAAGCTATAGCTATACCCATAACCCTGCACCATGTAAGCTATAGCTATACACATAACCTTGCACCATGTAAGCTATAGCTATACCCATAACCCTGCACCATGTAAGCTACAACTATACACATAACCATGCACCATGTAAGCTATAGCTATACACATAACCCTGCACCATGTAAGCTATAGCTATACCCATAACCCTGCACCATGTAAGCTACAACTATACACATAACCATGCACCATGTAAGCTATAGCTATACCCATAACCCTGCACCATGTAAGCTATAGCTATACCCATAACCCTGCACCATGTAAGCTATAGCTATACCCATAACCCTGCACCATGTAAGCTATAGCTATACCCATAACTCTGCACCATGTAAGCTACAGCTATACACTTAACCCTGCATCAAGTAAGCTATAGCTATAAACATAACCCTGCACCATGTAAGCTATAGCTATACCCATAACCCTCCACCATGTAAGCTATAGCTTTACCCATAATCCTGCACCATGTAAGCTATAGCTATACCCATAACCCTGCACCATGTAAGCTATAGCTATACCCATAACCCTGCACCATGTAAGCTATAGCTATACCCATAACCTTGCACCATGTAAGCCATAGCTATACCCATAACCCTCCACCAAGTAAGCTATAGTTATACCCATAACCCTCCACCATGTAAGCTATAGCTATAAACATAACCCTGCACCATGTAAGCTATAGCTATACCAATAACTCTGCACCATGTAAGCTATAGCTATACCCATAACCCTCCACCATGTAAGCTATAGCTTTACCCATAATCCTGCACCATGTAAGCTATAGCTATACCCATAACCCTGCACCATGTAAGCTATAGCTATACCCATAACCCTGCACCATGTAAGCTATAGCTATACACATAACCTTGCACCATGTAAGCTATAGCTATACCCATAACCCTGCACCATGTAAGCTACAACTATACACATAACCATGCACCATGTAAGCTATAGCTATACACATAACCCTGCACCATGTAAGCTATAGCTATACCCATAACCCTGCACCATGTAAGCTATAGCTATATCCATAACCCTGCACCATGTAAGCTATAGCTATACCCATAACCCTGCACCATGTAAGCTACAACTATACACATAACCATGCACCATGTAAGCTATAGCTATACCCATAACCCTGCACCATGTAAGCTATAGCTATACACATAACCATGCACCATGTAAGCTATAGCTATACCCATAACCCTGCACCATGTAAGCTATAGCTATACCCATAACCCTGCACCATGTAAGCTACAACTATACACATAACCATGCACCATGTAAGCTATAGCTATACCCATAACCCTGCACCATGTAAGCTATAGCTATACCCATAACTCTGCACCATGTAAGCTATAGCTATACACATAACCCTGCACCATGTAAGCTATAGCTATACCCATAACCCTGCACCATGTAAGCTATAGCTATATCCATAACCCTGCACCATGTAAGCTATAGCTATACCCATAACCCTGCACCATGTAAGCTACAACTATACACATAACCATGCACCATGTAAGCTATAGCTATACCCATAACCCTGCACCATGTAAGCTATAGCTATACCCATAACCCTGCACCATGTAAGCTATAGCTATACCCATAACTCTGCACCATGTAAGCTATAGCTATACCCATAACTCTGCACCATGTAAGCTATAGCTATACACTTAACCCTGCACCAAGTAAGCTATAGCTATAAACATAACCCTGCATCATGTAGGCTATAGCTATACCCATAACCCTGCACCATGTAAGCTATAGCTATACACATAACTCTGCACCATGTAAGCTATAGCTATACACATAACCCTGCACCATGTAAGCTATAGCTATACACATAACCCTGCACCATGTAAGCTATAGCTATACCCATAACCCTGCACCATGTAAGCTATAGCTATACCCATAACCCTGTACCATGTAAGCTATAGCTATACCCATAACCCTGCACCATGTAAGCTATAGCTATAAACATAGCCCTGCACCATGCAAGCTGCACATAATCCTGCATCATGTAAGCTATAGAAATACACATAACCCTGTACCATGTAATTTATACATAGACCTGCACCATGTAAGCTATATCTATACCCATAACACTGCCCCATGCAAGCTACACATAACCCTGCACCATGCAAGCTATTAGCTATACGTATAACCCTGTACTATGTAACCTATAGCTATTATAACCCTGCACCATGTAAGCTACAGCTAATCACATAACATTGCACCATGCAAGCTATAGAAATACACATAAGCCTGCACCATGAGAGCTATAGCTATACACATAACCTGGCACCATGCAAGCTATAGCTATACCCATAACCCTGCACCATGTAAGCTATAGCTATACACATAACCTGGCACCATGCAAGCTATAGCTATACCCATAACCCTCCACCATGTAAGCTATAGCTATACCCATAATCCTGCACCATGTAAGCTACAGCTATACCCATAACCCTGCACCATGTAAGCTATACCCATAACCCTGCACCATGTAAGCAATAGCTATACCCATAACCCTGCACCATGTAAGCTATAGCTATACCCATAACCCGGCACCATGTAAGCTACAGCTATACCCACAACCCTGCACCATGTAAGCTATACCCATAACCCTGCACCATGTAAGCAATAGCTATACCCATAACCCTCCACCATGTAAGCTATAGCTATACCCATAATCCTGCACCATGTAAGCTACAGCTATACCCATAACCCTGCACCATGTAAGCTATAGCTATACACATAACCCTGCACCATGTAAGCTATAGCTATACCCATAACCCGGCACCATGTAAGCTATAGCTATACTCATAACCCTGCACCATGTAAGCTATGGCTATAAACATAACACTGCACCATGTAAGCTATAGCTATACTCATAACCCTGCACCATGTAAGCTATAGGTATACCCATAACTCTGTACCATATAATCTATAGCTATAAACATAACCCTGCACCATGTAAGCTATAGCTATACCCATAACCCTGCACCATGTAAGCTATAGCTATACACATAACCCTGCACCATGTAAGCTATGGCTATAAACATAACCCTGCACCATGTAAGCTATAGCTATACCCATAACCCGGCACCATGTAAGCTATAGCTATACTCATAACCCTGCACCATGTAAGCTATGGCTATAAACATAACACTGCACCATGTAAGCTATAGCTATACTCATAACCCTGCACCATGTAAGCTATAGGTATACCCATAACTCTGTACCATATAATCTATAGCTATAAACATAACCCTGCACCATGTAAGCTATAGCTATACCCATAACCCTGCACCATGTAAGCTATAGCTATACACATAACCCTGCACCATGTAAGCTATAGCTATACACATAACCCTGCACCATGTAAGCTATAGGTATACCCATAACTCTGCACCATATAATCTATAGCTATAAACATAATCCTGCACCATGTAAATTATAGCTATACCCATAATCCTGCACCATGTAAACTGTAGCTATACACATAATCCTGCAACACGTAAGCTATATTCATAACCCTTGCATACCCATGCAAGCTATATTTTTACCCATAACCCTGCACAGTGTAAGCTAGAGCTATACCCATAACCCTGCACCATGCATGCTACACATAGCCCTGCACCATTTAAGCTATAGCTATACCTATAAGCCTGCACCATGTAAGCTATAGCTATACCTATAACCCTGCACCATGTAAGTTACAGCTATACCCCTAACTTTGCACCATGCAAGCTATAGATATATACATATCCCTGCACCATGTAAGCTATAGCCATACCCATAACCCTGCATTGTGCAAGCAATTGCTATACTGCACCATGTAAGCTATAGCTATAACCATAACCCTGCACTATGCAATCTATAGCTATACACATAAACCTGCAACATGAAAGCTATAGCTATACACATAACCCTGCACCATGTAAGCTATAGCTATACCCATAACCCTGCACCATGTAAGCTATAGCTATACTCATAACCCTGCACCATGTAAGCTATGTACATAAACCTGCAACATGCAATCTATAGCTATACACATAAGCCTGCAACATGTAAGCTATAGCTATAACCCTGCACCATGAAAGCTATAGCTGTACACATAACCCCGCACCATGTAAGCTATGGAAATACAGTACAGATAACCCTGCACCATGTAAGCTCTAGAAATACACATAAGCCTGCAGCATGCAAGGTATAGAAATACACATAAGCCTGCACTATGAAAGCTATAGCTATAACCCTGCACTGTGTAAGCTATAGTAATACACATACCCCTGTAGCATGTAAGCAATAGCTATGGACATAACCCTGTACCCAGTAACCTCTAGCTTGACACACAACCCTGCATATAGTGAGCTTGCATATAGTTACCATTGCACATCTGCTGCATCAGTGGTTAGCCAACTGTTCCAGCACTGATTCCAGTACCTAGCAATAAACGGATTGTAGTCACACTGTAGTCATTTCTCTGTAGTAGCACTATAGATTAGCAAAATACTGTAACATATATTGCATTTTACCATTTTGTAGGACTGCAACTTTCACAAAGCATACAGTAAGATAGAAAAATATGTAAAATATGTCATTTCGTCTTACCAGTGTAAATGGAAGAGGCTGATGCACCCCTATGTACATGGTACTTTTTCTGGCTGTAAATATTATATTTCAGCCAAACCCTATTACTGGTATTTAAGGACAAACCAAACATACTTAACTGAATTAGAAAAATATGATTGTGTTAAACCTTCCACCCTTTACAGCTTCTATTACACAAGTTTGTCTCTAGGATCACTAGGGTGATATAGAAGAATACATGTTTTTTTCTAATCACAGCACATAATACTAATGATACAATACAAATACCATAATGTTCTCATACTTGTTTATACATCTATTAATTAATAATAATAATTGTTTGCCATTGTTTGGTGTTGGTTGATACTGTAAGTTGATAGATAGTTAATAACTTCAGAACTATATAGATTGTTCAAACTGGATCATCTGCAGTCTACTGCTCAGATGAAAATTCATTATCAATCAGTATTTTAACACTAATACAAATCTTAGCTGCATGCTTGGCACACATATTGATGGCCAATACACAAATTAATTATTTTAGTAACAGGAAAAAATCATAGGCTATTAAACTTACCAAAAATGATCATGGTTTTATCCGTTTAATTAGATCTTGCCTGAACAGTTGTGGTTGTTGTGTGGTTACAAGTAAAGAACAACACACTGGGGTCAAAGATGTGATTTCCTGTTTTTTTCCAACCATTTTCTTTTGTTCAGAAAATCACTACACCTACTTAAAATCTTAAATCTGGTTTATGCAGTCCCCAACCACATGTTTTGCATGTCACGGAAATGATTACATATTACCCTTTTCAAAGGTGATTACAATGAAAATTTAAGAACAAGGTCTTGTTTGAGTAAACTTGCCTTAAAATATAATAAAATAATAATATAATAATAATATAATATAAAAATTAGGATTGTTCATGATCTATATCAGAATAAAGCACAATTTAAAATATGGTGTCATTGGGGATCATGCTAAAGATTTGGCGAAGTTTACATTTGGGTGTGCTTTTAGGTGTGAATTTCAACTTACACACTAAAATATTCACAATAAATATTTGTTCTCTCATTTTTCCCAAAAAAACGTACCTACTGCTCTGATCTGGAATTTTGACATGTGAGGTATCATTTTTCCAATGGTGTATGGATACTTTTTTAAAGTTGGAAACAACAGCATCAAATGGGATATGTTAAATAATTTGCCAAATCATTCTGTATAGACTATAGCAGTGATGGCGAACTGTGAGTGCCCAAACTGCTATCCAAAGCCCACTTATTTATAGCAAAGTACCAATATGGCAATTCAACCTAAATATCAATATTTTAGTTTAGAAAAAACATTTGGGCCCTTATTCATCAAGCGATAGCGCCAGGTAGTGTCTGACGAGCGCCAGGTACCGCCAGCTAACGGCGGCTACCGACTCAAGTACGCCCGGCGCCGGCCACAATGACGCATTTATCACGCTAAATGCGGCTAGCGCCGGCGAGAGCGTCAGCTAGCGCGGGATTCATCATGTACCCGACTGCAACGAACAGCGCCGCTGCTAATCCCATCACAGCGCCAGGTCTGACCTGTCGCTACCTGCCGCTCTCCCATACATTTCAATGGCAGACACTGCAATGATTGTTTTAAGTGGTTTTTGTGTTCTTCTCTTTTGCACAAAATTCAACACATGTTTTTTGGGATATGTTTTATTAATCTGTCTTGTTATTTTTGTTTTTTAGATGAAAGTTGTAATTTTTACACTAATGTTGTGAGTGACATCTAAAAGGCATCTCCTCCCACAAAACACATTCGGCTCAAAATAGCTTGTTTTCACAACACACGGGGCTTTTAAAGGTACTTTTTAGTCAGTCATGTTTGGCGCTCACGTTCGCTCATTGAAATTGTCAGCGCCCAAGCTATTCGGCAGCCCTGTCCTTGATGAATCTGTGGTGGTCAGAGTTTGGGCAGTCGCTGTTTTGATTCGCTATGTCGCTGTGCTGCGCTTTGCTGTTCATACATGTGCCCTTCTGCCATTTTCCCGGAATTAACTTGCAGCGACCCCAGTCGTTCTTAATGAATACACTGTAGTTGTGAGCGTGCATGTCCACATTCTGCAGGATTTCTTCAGGCGTACAAGCTCATAACAACCCGTTATGCATTCTCCTGTGTGCCACATTATCATGTAGTTGGATAGTTTTATTGTGTTATTATTTTATGAAGGAATAAGATTGTTATTTGTAAGCAACCAGCTTTTTGGTTTTCTCGGACCTATGCATTACAGGATCTTGAACACCCAGCTAAATCAAGCTAATAATTAATGGCGTCTTTGCCAATAGCTTGTTGTAATGCGTAAATTTACTTTTTCCGCCACTTAGCTTGCACATAGCTGATATTAGCTTGTTCCTGGTGCGCAGAGGTTTTTTTTTTTTTATTTTTTTCCCAGTTGCTTTGGTCATATCCGGTTCCGGTTTCCTCCTTTGCGTTTCAAAGCCACATAAAGCTTTAACTTTCTGGCACTTTGTCCAATAGCTTGTTTTAATGTGTAAATTTTCTTTTTCCGCCACTTAGCTTGCACATAGCTGATATTAGCTTGTTCCTGGTGCGCGGAGCGTTTTTTTTTTTCCCCAGTTGCTTTGGTCATATCCGGTTCCGGTTTCAAAGCCACATAAAGCTAAAAATTACTAGCGCTTAGTCCAATAGCTTTTTGGAATGCGTAAATCGACTATTTCCGCCACTTAGCTTGCACATAGCGGATATTAGCTTGTTCTTGGTGCGCGGAGCGTTTTTTTTTTTTCCCCTGTCGCTTTGGTCATATCCGGTTCCTATTTTCTCCTTTGCGTTTCCACCATGCTGCCCAGGAGACGGATTCTGCGCCTCCCCAGCTCCTCCTCTGATTCTGACCCCACCACCCCTCCCCCACCTCCCCCACCTACCTCACCTCCCCCACCTAACCCCCCTCCAACCCCTTCCCCTCCTGGGCCAGCGAAAGCCAAACGTAAAAGGGTGGATAGCCGCGTAAACGGCCAGGTGGTCAAAGTGAGTATGTTTATCTTGGATTTTATGTTTAAAGTGGACCAACACACAGGGGGGATTGGCCCTGAAATCTCTTAGATTTCCGGACCAATCTGATCCCTCCCCGCGGGGCATCCCAAATCGGGATGTCCTGCGGGGATGAACCCCCCAGGAGGCCAAAAACCTTACCTCAGCCCCGTCCCATCTGTGCATGCGTGAGCCGCGGATGCGTCTTGCGCTTCCCTCTAGCAGGGTGCGCCCCTGCGCCGGACATTTGTTAATGGCCGGCGCAGGCGCCTTCCCTGTTAGAGGGAAGCGCAACACGCGTCCTACAGCGCTCAGAGGCAGCTGAGCTGGTATGCGCGTCCAAGCGGCCTTGGACGCGCATACCACAGCGGCGCAGAGCGCTGTGATAGCCTGGCGCAGTCACGTGGGAGCGTGGTCAGTTGAGTATTTCTGGCCTTCCCGGGGGGTTTCAGACAGCGGCCCACCCCCGATTGGTGTTCCCCACCAAAGTGGACCCAAACACAGAATAGTCAAAATCCTGGGCGTTGGTCCACTTTAATCTGTTCTCAGTATAACTGTTTAGGCCATTGTTCTGATGTCATGTATTGATTTGTGTTTGTTTGTCATCGCTCATAGGATTTCTGCATCCACCAATACGACTATTGCCATGGAGGTGAAGGCCACAGTGTCCCGGCGCTTCGACACCCACCTCTCAGTCCGATCAATAATGCAAAAATGGTCGGACTTCAAGCGCCGGGACCCTGAAGGCGTGTACCGCCTATATGATGCCTACGCTTCAGGTAAGTTTAAGCTTATTCTATGTTTATCCTTTTTGGTAAATAATCTTCTAAGCTGTGTCCATTTTGGGTATTAATATTAATTATTTTCATTCACCCCCTCAACACAGATAAGTGTCCTCCCCTGGGGAAACGTGAGAAGGGAGTCCTCCCCCGAACCAGACAGGTGGACTCGGGGGAGTCATCGGGGGAGGGTCCCTCTCGCGGGTCCTATTTAGAGGACCCAGGGGAGGAAGGGGATGACGCCCCAGAGGAGTGTGCTGCTGGGGGGCTGGCAGGATCAAGCCTCAGCTCCTCACACTCTGACTCTGAGGAGGCTCAACAGCCAAGGGGCCACTCTCAAGTGGGGAGTCCAAGTGGGGTGGAAGGAATGGACTCTCCCACACTCCCTGAAGGAGCAGGGAGTGAGAGGGAGGAGGGTGGCCCTTTGGCTGGGGGATCTTCGGAGCAGAGTGTGAGGAGCCGAGGCTCCCCGCCTCCTCCTCAGAGCCCTCCCTGGGCTTCAAGTGGCGGATCATCCCCTGGTGAGTGCACATTTTTGCATTGTTAGTCTGTGACAGGTTTCATCTGGCCATTTGTACTTAGCCCTTGCCATTCCTCTCTAATTTGCAGGGCATCATATAGGCGGCACCTCCATGGCCTTTTGGCAACGCCTTCTCCACGGGCATAGTCGTGGTAAGTGTTTGTTGTTATCCCTCACATTCCATATGTTATGACATTCCTTAAAGTGGACCAACACCCATTGTTGATTGTGCTTGGAATCTCTAAGCTTCCATGCCCAATCACCTCCCTCACCCAGGGCCCCCCCCCCAAAAAAGCCCACAAACTCCTTACCTCATTGGGGGTGGCAGAAGCCACCGCCGCACCCTCCTGCGTGCCCCTCTAGATGTGTGTGCGCCTGCGCTCTCTGTTTCATAATGGCCTGCGCGTGCGCACACACTGGAGGAGTGATGCGCGGAAGGCAGCGGCGGCGGACGGTGTCTCACTCAAATTGTTGTGCTCTGCCAAAGTGTTCCAAAACACAGAATAGTATCAATCCTGGGTCTTGGCCCACTTTTAACAGACACATGTTTCCTGGTCCATAGTACAAGCTGGTTGGATAATGTACATTAACATCACAAACTCCACTACAGTGCAATCCAAATGGCAACCACCCCTATGTTTCTGTCCACACCATGATGGGGGCTAGCAAATGTGTTATTTGGTTAAGTTGTTCCGGCTAACACATGTTGCACACTAGTAACATTCTACAATCAACTGCAAATTAGTCCTTACCATTGCACTGTCAAGGTTATTGGCACATTATCTTTATGTGTCCATGTTGCAACCCAAAATAATTTACATGAACTCATGGACCATGAAAGATGCTAATGTGGGACAACATGTGTGTAACCATGCAAGCATTTGAGTTGGCAGACTACATAACCAGATGGATGACAAATAGTCATGTGTCATTGGCCCACTAATTTTGCTTTTCTCTTTTGCTTTCTCCTGACAGATGTTGCCACGCAGACGGAGCCAGTGACCATCCTCCCCACCACACCTCCCGGGACGGCCAGCAGCATGGGCCCCCGCCACAGCTGCGATGGTGAGTACATCCCACTTCATATGCCTAAAGACTTGTGAACCCTATGTCTTATAGTCAAATCTGCAGACATTTACAATGTACCTATGTGTTTAATGAACACACATCTAGGTTACATGTGTTTGGCCAACAATCCTACATGCATGTCTGCATGCTTGATTGTTGCCTCACATTCTTGAGTTTGCCACATAGAGAAAAATTGTGGTTTCTACCCAACCAAATGGGCCTGCATAGGTCGTGACCTCTAAGATTCTTGGACAAACTAGTTTACTCGTTAGGACTTAGGCCCTGATGTTTGGCTGTGACTAAACACATAAATGTCCACACTGGGACTTATACCTTCTTTTATTCCCAAGAGTTAGGAGTAAATGTATGCTTGGGATGAGGTGGCCACATTTAAGCCAGCCACTAGTACTCATATAATGTTAACACCTAAGGGCACAGTGGGCAACAATGTTAATGTGTGCGTCAGCTAATTGGACCCACTGACATTACATTGCTACATCTGTGTCTGTTGAGGTCACATTCAATTTATTAAATCTGTTTTTTTTCTACTCTCTACAGCTTGTGAAAACCAGCATCGCAGACTGTGGCGGTCAATCCGGCATCTTCGCCTTATGCTGCTGGCCAAGAAGAGGCGTCGTTAGGGTGGGGTGATGACTGGCCCCTGCTTTTAGGCACTTTGCGGCCAAATGTTGGGCCTGTTGCCCGCCTTTATTAATAAATATTTTGTATTTTGTTAATTACAGTGTGTTGTGCCTTGTCAAGCATAGTTTAAGTGTCTACAAACCCATTTGTGTGTAAATTTAGGCATACCTTTGTAGCCATTTAATGTGTAAACCATAGTAAGCTATGGTCACCAATGTGTGGCATTAATTTTTGCCTACATTTACATATGTAGATCAAGATACTCATCCCTGACTGTGTTCTTAGCTATGTCTTAGGAAAAACACAATTTAGAGGTGGGGTAATCAAATATATTTTGAAAAACAATTTACAACAACAAACAAATTAATATTCTTGGCTTGGGGGCCGGGGAGGTTGGGAGTCATTGCTAGGGGCGGTGTTGGGGGCCAACAGTGCAGTAAAAAAAATAGACTGCTGTTGTATGAGCTGTTGTGTCAACAACAAACTTTGTTCCTGGCGCTGGAGAGATTGCTCCATCAGATTGGACAGCCGAACAAGTTCCTGGTTATTTTGTTGGTGTTGGCCTTGTCGCAACTCGTCTATCTGGCGCTGCTGGGCCTCATTTTGTTGCTGACACATCAGCACCTGATGTTCCAACGCCGCAATGCGCTCATTAGTTACATCACGCGGTTGTTGGCGACTGTAGTCCTCCAGCATCCGGACCCCTAGCTCATAAAAATCTGCACTGGTTGGTGCCACACCTCCTCTTGCTCTGGTTTGAGCCTAACAAAATAGAAAACAACATTTTAGTCAAACAGAACCAATGCAGGTATGCCCCTCAAAATCATTTGCCCAAACTGTAACAATACAACTTACCCTTATTTGAGCCTCTGAAGCTTGGCCACATGGCACTTGGGAAGAGGTCCCAGCTTGGGGTTCTGGTCCCGCCTCCTGCCAAAACAACAAAGAAAGGAAATGTGACATGTTGGTTCATCGCCTACCCACGAACATGCCAATGTGGTTATTGGTCCTCTAAATCAGCCATGTTACCTCCGTGACATCCGGCACAGGTAGGAGCGGGGTCTGGCTGCCAGAGAGGGGCAAATCCACATCAGAGAGCTCCGGCAAGTTGGCATATGCTAAACAGGAAAGTCAGGTTAGTAGGTCAGTGGACCAAACTCAAATGTAACATGGATAGCCTATCGAGGCCATACCTCCAAAAAGTGCAAGATTACACACTAGCCAAAAGGTATCTGTTAAACTCAGATTGCTAACATGTAGGTAAGAGGAATATGAGGCAATAATTGGGCCAAATAAGATCAGACACATTGCTAAAATTACACATACCCGCCATCTCCCAGATGTCTGGAGTTGGGCCCTCACTCGAGCTTTGCCCTTGAAAATACATGTTTAAACACAAGTTGGCCGAATAAAGTACCACAAAAGTATTGCAAAAATCCATACTAGATAATCAAGCAAAAACAACTTACCCTCATCTCTGGCAGCCTCAACGTGAAGGGCCCTTTCCGGACAGCCACTTCCGATATTCTGGCTAACTAAAAGACACAACTAATGTCTCTAAATATTCCTCCAACTACTTGGGTGAATGTTTGTCTTTAAATATACCCAAAAAATGCATTGCAATCACTCAAAAAACTATTACACTGACCCTGGGGATGGAAAAAGCACTCAAAATAGGCATCTTCAAGTTGACAGAGCAAACATGTAGATTATTAGACTAACCAAATTGAACCAGTGTAACATAAACAGCATAAAGGATACATTATTTATTGCAATACACACCAACAGGGTCCTGTTGACCTGCAACATCGGAAGTGGGGTCCAAAGATGAACCAGTCACTTGGCCTACAAATCAAAAAGAGGAATGATAGACATGCACTTGTGGTAAAGCGGATAAAGCAAGGTTGACACATGCACTTACCGGCATCCAAAGAGTAGCTTGGCTCCTGAGGAGATGCTGCGGCCAATGGCGGGGCAGCTAGGCAAAAACCAAGCAAACATTTAGCCATTGGTAATGTGCGGCACAAACTAAAACATGCATTTAGATGTGTGTGAGCAGCTCAATCAATAATATTCACTAAACAAGCCCAGTGTGGCTTCCACATGTATATGCAGATATATGGCCACACATCTCTGGCTTCCCACATAGCTACACATGTTAGGGCCTTGTTAGTTAGTTGCTGTGAGGGTTAAAGTGGGCGTGAAATTAGGCCGCAGGTCCATATTAGTAATCCTCAACAGTGGTACAAGCTATTGTTTGAGGTGCTCCCACACCCATTTTGTCCAAAAACAACCAGCCCCTAAATTAGTGTTAAATACCTTCAATGGCAGACTGGGTTAGGCTGGAGGTTGGTTGAAGGGCAGGATTTTGGGTGTCCTCCTCCTCCCCCGACTCATGGACAGCACCATGTGCACCTATGCAGAAAGCAACACACAGGAAAGTAAAACATTTATGAGGTATAATGTACTACTTCACAGGTCCTACTGTTAGTTGGCCAGAAAGAGACAAAGCAAATCACATACATTAACATTACCATCACAAAATAGACAGAAAATATGTACCTTCAGTCCATCCTGTGGTGTCATCCCCAGGATCCACACCCTGCAGCCGAGCAAGTGGAATTTTGCCCTTCAGCATCTCCTCATACGGCCTGTAGGTACTCTTTGGACCCTGGATGGTCCCACTCTCGACATCAAGATCGTGATTCATCTTTTTCATAAGGGCCCCTCTCAAAGTGTAGAAGCGTTTCCTGCAGGATGGGCCACTACGTGGGTGTTGAGCACTGCTAGTAAGCTCCTCACCAATGGCATCCCACAGTTTGCTTCTTTCTTGTTTGCCTATTGACTTGCTTTGGGAGCCAAAGAGCAGCTCCCATTTAGCAAGGGTAAGGCGCACAAGATTATTATTCTCCGCCAAATTAAATTCAGGCTCCCTCTTGGCACCTGGGCGCTTAGCCTGGGGTGCTGCACCACCTTCAGGCTGGGCCCTTTTCCGTAAGGGAGGTCTGCGCACAACACCCACCACACTCCTACTTGGGCCTGCTGTGGCCGGCAGATGTCCTGAATTTGGCTCCATCCTGTAGCTGCACACACACACCAATACACAACCAACAAGCACGCATGCAGACTACAGAATGGCATCGCCCTGTATTTGGGTTGGGCAGGTTTTATGTGCTCTAACAGCCAATCACAAACAGGTCCACTTAATAGATTCACACATACTGGCCAGGTGCTTGTAGCAACACCTCCACTGCACTGACTGAACCATGTGTGGTAGGCAATTAACTAATTACAGACCTCATTAACCAAACAACACACAACCAAAGACAACAATGTACTCATGTATATTAAACACTTGTGACATGTGGCTATACTAACGGCTATTTAAAGAAACAGCAGCTTACCTTTCATTGGCCCACCACAGAATTTTCTGCCATGTCCGTTAATGCACGCAAGTTTAGGCTCACGTACGCTAGTAGCGCTACTAGCGTGCGCGTGCGCACTCCATTTCACACACACCTGGGTCAGCTAATTGGAGACCGGAAATAGCAGAGCAACGCAAAAGGCGGCAAAGCGGACCTGTCCTTTTTGAAAGTGAAGTATAAATGGCTGGATTTGGCAAGCTTCTGGTATTGTTACACTGTGGCAAAGGCTGTGGTGTGGTGCTTGTTTCCCTTAGCTCATTTGAGTGTCTGGCTGGGTTTGGTCCTCACTCTCTGTGGCTTGTTGGGTGATTTCTGACATCAGTGCTGTTTCTTTAGGAGATTGATTTTGTTGGCATATGCAAATATTGTGGAGCATACAGCAAGTGAGGCTTGATTTTGGGGCCTTTTGTGGGCTGTGCAGCAACTCCCCTCTTGGTTGTGCCTAACTTAGAAAGCTGTTTTTCAGCAGTCTGGTGGTTTGGACCACTATACTTCTGGTTTTGTGGTTTGCTGCATTGTAGTGAGTGTGTGAGGAGTGTGATTGTTTGTGTGTGTGGTGTGTTTGTGTTTTTTTGTTTTGTTTGGCTTATTTGGTATATCTGTTGAGTGTGTGATGGATAAGAGGGTGATGTATGGGGTATGGGTGGATGGATGTGTGAGAATGCTGGAAGAGCAGGAGGACAGGGAGGGGGGTGCTGTGAGGCTTAGGGCACCCCGCTCCTTTGGAATCCGCCTTTCAGTATGGGACTTAAGTGACGAGCAGATCAGGAGCCGCTTCCGTCTGAATCGTGCTGCACTACAGTCCCTATATGATCAGATTAAGCACAAAATCGAGCCATCCATCAAACGCACTCGTTCCATTCCAGGCATAGTACGCCTGTGTGCCACTTTGAATATTTTGGCACGAGGGACCTTCCAGGCAACCTCTGTCCTCCTCAGCAGGATTAGCCAGGCTACAATGAGCCGCATATTAATCCAGGTAGTACTGGCGATTTGTGACTTGATCCCTATTTACATCAAGTTTCCTAAGGATGAGGATGAGATTCTTACGTCCTGCAGCGGACAGTCCTGTGCCGGACGTTCGAGAACAACGAAATGCCAGCTGGCTGGCTACTGGGTAAATAATTAACCATGTCAAAGTATTTGGCATAAAATATGTGGCTTAGTAAGCGAAATTTTTAAAAATGAAACCAAAAACATGTACTAGTTCTAATTGCTGTCTCTCTCCTTGGGCAGAGAACGTGGGTGATGACTCCGGTCAGAAGCCCACAGACCTCTGCCCATGAACGCTACAATGCAGCACACCGCAAAACCCGAAGCATTGTGGAACGAACCATCGGCCTGCTGAAAGCACGCTTTCTCTGTTTGGCATGCCCAGGAGGAGAGATGCTGTACAGTCCACAAAAGGTCTCCAAGATCATCCTCGCCTGCTGTGTGCTCCACAATATTTGCATATGCCACAGAATCCAATCACCTGAAGAAACAGCACTGGTGCCCGAAATCCCCAACTTGGCCGCAGAAAGAAGTGAGGACACCCAGACTGGCTTTGAGCTAAGGGAAAGCATGATCACTTCATTTTTTGCGGTAAGCTAACTACCCTTCACTCTAATCCAAGTACTGCACTACAGGGAAAATATTTGTTGGCTCCAATCATAATTTGTCATAAACCACTATAAGGGGGGAGTAAGATGACCTAAACCACTATAGGGGGGGTGTAAGATGACCTAAACCACTATAAGGGGGGAGTAAGAGGACCAAACCCACTATAAGGGGGGTGTAAGATGACCAAACCCACTATAAGGGGGTGTAAGATGACCAAAACCACTATAAGGGGGGTGTAAGATGACCTAAACCACTATAAGGGGGTGTAAGATGACCTAAACCACTATAAGGGGGGTGTAAGATGACCTAAACCACTATAAGGGGGGTGTAAGATGACCAAAACCACTATAAGGGGGGTGTAAGATGACCTAAACCACTATAAGGGGGGTGTAAGATGACCTAAACCACTATATGGGGGGTGTAAGATGACCAAAACCACTATAAGGGGGGTGTAAGATGACCAAACCCACTATAAGGGGGGTGTAAGATGACCTAAACCACTATAAGGGGGGTGTAAGATGACCTAAACCACTATAAGGGGGGTGTAAGATGACCTAAACCACTATAAGGGGGGTGTAAGATGACCAAAACCACTATAAGGGGGGTGTAAGATGACCAAACCCACTATAAGGGGGGTGTAAGATGACCCAAACCACTATAAGGGGGGTGTAAGATGACCTAAACCACTATAAGGGGGGTGTAAGATGACCTAAACCACTATAAGGGGGGTGTAAGATGACCTAAACCACTATAAGGGGGGGTGGAAGTTGACCAACATAACAATTAGGGTTGTTGTGCAAGTTGGAAAAAAATGTTTTTTAAAAATTATTGCTTTAGTTTTTTACTGCGAAAAAGCCACATTAAATATAAATACTAACTGCACTTTTTATTCTTTTTCAGGCACCCCGATAAACAACCTGAAAAATCAAAAATTTAATTTGATAATTTTACTTTAATTAAAAAAACATTTAAAACCAAAATAAAAATAATAAAAAGAAACATGTTGCAATGTGTTTACTTCTGAAGGTACTAACATTGATTTCAAGCCCACAGCAAAGCAAAGCGCAGGCGCTGTGTTGAATAGTGTGGTCAAAATGACAGCGCCTACAAAGCTGATCTGAAACATCATATTCAGCAATGTAGGCGTTGTTCCCAACAACGCCAGGTAGCGACTAAGGAGGCCTGCTATAGCGAATCGCTACCGCCCGCGGCGTACGCTAGCCATACTAGCTAGCTAGCTAGCCATACTTCAGTCGCTCATTTGTCGCTACCAGGCGCTATTAATGAATCGGCCTCCCCGTGATGCTCTCCTATGCATAGTACCCTGGCAAGCCCTAGACCGCTGGTTTATACCTACTATTTCCGAGACCCTCACTCCAGCTGGGAGGCAGAAGCTCACCCCATGTGACTGACAGCAGACAACTGGGTTTTGGTCACAGGCCCAAAAATGTTAAATATTAACCAACGGTATGGGGCCTGTGGGGGCACACTGCAAGTGAGGGCACACACCAATGCACCAGACACTACACATGCACAGAAATTCTCTAGCAATCATTTTACACCACCCCTGCCCCAGACACATACACAGATGAATTTGCCTGCCCCTTTCCATGCACACATACACACAGACACACAGACACACACACTGGCGTGTAGCACTCATGGCCTGCCAGGAGGTGATGTGGGGTGCAGCTGCGTCCTGCTAAATTACTAATGACTCATTCGATAAAAATATCTCATTATATAAAATACAAATCCGAAATCGGCATTTGCTGGGGAGATGATACATGCTCTTAGAGAGGGCTTTGAGTGCCGCCTTTGGCACATGTGCCAAAAGTTCGCCACCACTGGCCTATAGGATGCTGTTATTTCCAAACTTTGAATAAAATTTCCTTACACCATTGGTGAAATGAAGTACCTCACCTGTATAACCTCACCTGTAAAAAACATTACAGTGGAAATATTAGAACAGAAATATTTTATGGATGTAAGCTCACTCAGATGTAAGCTTCAGTTCACACCCGAAAGCACAACCCAGGTAAACTTACTTCACTAGATCTTTAGCATGATGCTGACTCAGTAAAGGCAAGGAAGCTGAATGTAATGTTCTCTCATTTTTGAATCACACCTTATTTTGAGACATGCCTAATTTCAAAATAGCATAAAACTACCCTTATTTTTATTACTGTGTTTTCACGATATAAGACGCACCTGCCCATAGGACACACATAGGATTTGGAGGAGGAAAATAAGAAAAACATTATTAAATATTCTGAACCAAATGTTGTGCTAATCTCCCCAAGAACCAAATAATAGGCAAGGTGCAGAATCCTCCCATTACAGGCAGAGTGGCATTCTCCCCTCCCATTCCCTATGGGCAGTGTGGCATTCCCCCATCCCATTCCCATAGGCAGTGTGGCGTTCCCTCCTCCCATAGGCAGTGTGGCATTTCCCCTTCCCATTACCATAGGCAGTGTGGTATTCTTCCCCCCCTATTCCCCATGGGCAGTTTGGCATTCCCCCCTCCAATTCCCCATGTAGGTAGTGTGGCATCCCCCCTCCCATTCCCATAGGCAGTGTGGATCGGTTGTAAAGTGTAACACCGCGCTAAAATCTTATAAACATAAAAACTTCATAAAAAATTCTCTCCGATTCTTTCTTAGATTTGCTACAACGTGCCAAACTTTTCAGCCAAAAGAAAGTCTCACAGCAATATACAATTATAAGACACGGAGCAATAGGGACACAAATGATTGTGACCACAAAAATAGTCTTTAGAGTGATTCCTAAGGAGGTATCCCACGGTGCATGCACATCCACAAATCAGGGTCTTGTCACACGTGGACGGAGACGGCAGCTATAGGACTTCAAGGCAGTTCTCTATTTGTTTCAAATTTGGCGCCCACGTTGACGATCGTATGGAATAAGGGAATAAAGGACTCCCTCTTAACCTACATTTGCATACAGGCCATGTTACTTCAATTAAATGTGAGTGCATTTTATTTATTAAATTGGTTTTTAAAGAAATCTTGATGGGGTTGCACTAGATTTCTTTGTGCTTTTTTAAATTTATGATTGGATCCTGCAAACGGTTGGGAGGAGTGTTTAAACCACAGATTGAAGCATTGAATTGTATGGAATTCTTCAGTGGCTGAAATTATTTTAAGGCTTTTCAATTTCTTAAATCTGGTAAGCGCATATGTGTGGAGGTGGCGGGCATGTGTGACAAGACCCTGATTTGTGGATGTGCATGCACCGTGGGATACCTCCTTAGGAATCACTCTAAAGACGATTTTTGTGGTCACAATCATTTGTGTCCCTATTGCTCCGTGTCTTATAATTGTATATTAGTGTGGATCGGTTGCCCTGCTCACCCACCTGCCGCTCCTCCCTCTTCTGGCCTACCATGGCTGTGACGGCCTGGCCAGCAGTGCGGAAACGATGGAAATGCGAGTTTACATTTTTTTTTCTTTTCTTTTTATTAGTTTGCCCGATAAGATGCACTGACATTTCCCCCACTTTTGGGGAAAAACAAGTGCGACTTATAGGGTCAGAGCCGTAGCAGCCATGAGGCGAATGAGGCACTGGCGTCGGGCGCAGCTACAGCTCCGATGCAAGGGGGCGCAGCTGCGCAGTCAGGGCCGGATTATGGGGGGACTCCCTGCACCATGGCTGTGTGCCCCCACGGTGTCGGGGCAGCGGCGCGCTGTTCGCCGTCTGAATAGATGCTCCATGGCCGGGGAGCAGGGGGCGGAGGTGAAGAGACTTCCGTGTGGGCTGGGTGTTAGGAAACTCTCATGTCAGAAGATCCTTGCAGGCGAGCTGGAGGAGCTGCTGTCAATCTTCGAGCAGCGGGGCGGGGCAGACGTTCTTATGTGCTGATTTGTGCTGGCAGCAGACCCAGCAAGCTTAGGCCCCGCCCAGAAAGACGTCTGCCCCGCCCCCTGCTCTCATATAGGCTGAGATTTCTAAGAGGGAAGTGCTGGGAGTGATTGCATAGGATGGGGCGGGGCTGGGTGTCATAGTGAGGCTGCAGCCTGGCACTAGGCCCAGATCCTCCTTTCTGCTTCTGGACAACAGGTAAGTAATTCCTTGTTCTGTCTGTTATGTTATATTTCCAATCTACACTCCCCTCCCCAGCTGTCAACCCTCACCTAAATACCCCCTCCCTGCTTCCAATCTGCACCCCCACCTAAACCCCCTCCCTAGCCTACAAACCGCACCCCTTTGCCCCCTCTCTAACTGCTGACCTACACTCCCACTTAAAGAGGACCAAAACCCAGGATTTTGACCTTTCGATCCTGGGTCTTGGTCCTTTCCCCCAGGGCACCCCGATCAGGGATGCCCCACTACATGAAACCCCCCAAATTGCCCCAAGGAACTCACCTCTTCCCAGTCCTACGGTGCATGCGCAGCCGCTCGTCCAATCAGTGCACTCGCATCTAAGCCAGCATCTAAGCAGAGCGGCTCCGAGCATGGTGGCGACCACATCCCCCACTTACGTCTAAAGGAGTGTGCCAACGCCCATTCACAAATGGCTGGTGTGGACACGTGCCCTGCTACAGGGATAGTGGGGATGCGGCCTGCGCATGCGCCGTTGGACCGGGAAGTAAGGTAAGTGAACGGGGTGACCTGGGAGGTTTCACTCAGCGGGGCATCCCGAAATCGATTGACCAAAACCCACGCCAATTGGGAATCTTATAGATTCCCGGGCCGATCAATTACCTCCCCCCGGGCATGCAAAATTGGGATGCCCCACTGTGTGAAACCCCCCAGGTTGCCCCATACACTTATCTTTGTTCCTGACCCAATGGCACATGTGCAAGCCACATCCCCACTATCCCTCTAGTAGGGCGCATGCCCGCACCAGGCATTTCTGAATGGCCGGCACAGGCACACTTAGAGGGAAGCGGGGGATGCGGCCACCAGCACGCTCGGAGCCGCTGGCCTTAGACGAAGGCGCACTAATTGGATGAGCGCCCACACATGTGCTGTAGAACCAGGGAGAGGTGAGTTGGTCTCCATCTCCTGGGGGGTTTCACACAGCGGGGTGCCCCGGGGGAAAGAACCAAAACCCAGGATAGTCAAAATCCTGGGTTTTGATCCACTTTAAAAAATGGAGCACCAAGAGGGAGCAGCAAATGGCATCCCGAATACGCCCATACAAACGTGCCTTTCCTGGTCCTATGCTGCATGTGCGTGCTCTGGACCAAAGCAGTTTGCTGTACACCCCCAGCAGCGCACTCTCACCTCCAGCCTATCTCTATTTTTGGTTGCAGGAGAGTGCGCACATCCCAAAGATGCAGGGATGCGCCTGCCAGATATTTACATCACCAAATGAGCTGCCAAACACTGAACTGGGATGCCCCTGGAGAACGCCAGCAGCCGGCCTTGGAATCTAAAATGCCACCCTTGATTTTGTTCCATTTTAAAGTGAACCATAACCCAGGATTTTGACAATCTGGGGTTTCGGTCCTTGCTCCTGGGGCACCCGATTCAGGATGCCCCGCTGTGTTGCCCGATCTGGCTCTCACTTCCATGGTCCTACGGCACATGCACGTGTCAAATTAGCATGCTCGACTGCGCTGCGCTTGACTGAGGGGCCAAGTCTAGCCGAGATCCACCAAGTGCAGGCGAGCACGCCGGAATGGGAGGGGTAATGCCACCCTGCCTATATGGGGAATGGGAGGGGGAATGCCACCCTGCCTATATGGGGAATGGGAGGGGGAATGCCACACTGCCTATATGGGGAATGGGAGGGGGGAATGCCACCCTGCCTATATGGGGAATGGGAGGGGGAATGCCACACTGCCTATATGGGGAATGGGGGATGCCACACTGCCTATATGGGGAATGGGAGGGGTGAATGCCACACTGCCTATATGGGGAATGGGAGAGGGGAATGCCACGCTGCCTATATGGGGAATGGGAGGGGGGATGCCATACTGCCTATATGGGGAATGGGAGAGGGGATTGCCACACTGCCTATATGGGGAATGGGAGAGGGGAATGCCACACTGCCTATATGGGGAATGGAAGGGGGGGATGCCATATTACCACCATACTCCGATGTGCGCTGGCGGCCGCATCTCACTCTTCCGTCTAACAGGGAGCGCGCCCGCGCCGGCCATTCACAAATGCCTAATGCGGGCACGCGCCCTGCTAGACAGAAGCGTGAGATGCGGCCCGCGCATGCACCGTTGGACTAGGAGTAAGGTAAGGTGAATGGGGGGTCCTGGGGGGTGTCACACATCTCCCGATGTTGGATGCCCCGCGGGGAGGGATTGGATTGGTGTTAGAATTGCCTGCTGGGTGTTGGTCCACTTTAACTGTTATAACCCATCACCTAGCTATCCCTCAATGAGGGGGTGTGGCCTAATTTAACAAATGTCCCTCTTTCCCACCCTGAAAAGCTGGTAGGTATGGTATTTAGTAGTGGAACGGAGACCATTTCCTCACCCACATTGCCCTCACCAATGTCGCAAATGGGATGCCTGGCTGGTGCTGGTAGTTCTGTGCAAAAATAAAAGTATTTTCTTTTATATTGATGTGTATTGTGTGTTTTTAAGGGTGTTCGGGATGCCCCGCTGTGTGAAACCCCCAGGTCGCCCTCTACACTTACCTTACATCCCAGTCCAACGGCGCATGTGCAGGCCGCAGCCTCATCCCCGCTATCCCTCTAGCATGGTGCTGGTAGTTCTGTGTACAGATAAAAGTATTTTCTTTTATATTGATGTGTATTGTATGTGTGTTTTTAAAGGTGTTTAGGTGTACTTTCTGGCCTAACCCTAATTGATCGATTCTCTCCCCCCAGGGCATCCAAAATCAGGATGCCCCACTCTGTGAAACCCCCCAGTTCACCCAGTATACTCACCTTCTCCCTCCTATCCCTTTAGCAGGGCATGTATCCGAGCCAGGCAATAGTGAATGGCCGGGGCAGGCATGCACCGTGTCAGAGGTTAGCGGGGATGCGTCTGCTGATTGGACAGGAGGCTGTGCATGCGCCGTAGGATCGGGGAACATGGGGGGAGGTTTCACATAGTACACAGAATTGGGATGCCCTGGGGGGGACCAAAATCCAGGATAGTGAAAATCCTGGAGTGTAACAAAACCCACAAGTGGTCAGTCTGGAATCTTAAAGATTCCAGGGTCAGCTGCTAGCTTTTTAGCTGGGGCATCCCGAGTGTGAAACCCCTCAGTTCTTCCACTACAACTCACCTTTCCATGCTCCAACAGCAGAACAGAACAGAACAAGCGCGCTGATTGGCTGAGCGTGCTCACTTTCACTCGGCTTCGCTGACGGCTAAGTGCGCCGCTGTATGCATTCCCCGCTCATGTCCTAGCTGTCGCATGCCCATACTGCCCATTCAGAAAGGCCAGATGCAGGTGCGCGCACAGGCTAGATGCGAGCCAGGATGTGTCCACGGCGCAGAGACGCAGCGAGGGCTCTGGGACAAGGTGAGTGAAACTGGGCTTCTGGGGGGTATTACACAGTGGGGCATCCCACTCCCATCCCAGTCATTCAGATCTATCGAAGTCTATGAGAGCCGGCAGCCGAATTACATAGTCACAGCAAATGGCCCTCATTGAACCCACACATATGCCATTGAAATGTGGAAAGGTGAGCTGTAGTGGGCAAACTGGGGGGTGTCATGCTGCGGGGCATCCCGATTCTTGCACGGAACAAAACCGTATATATAAAATATATATATAACATTTTCTTTTTTTTTTGCGGGGGGGCACGATTTTCTGGGCTTGCCTCGGGCACAAAAGAAGCTAGCTACATCTCTGTATAGGGTGAAAATACAGCTTTTAAAGGAAAGTTTTCTGAATCAAGGTCTAAAGGTTAAAAATAAATAGAAATTAAAATGGGAGATAAAGAAGCATACATGATCATGGTGGCATCCACACAGCATTAACAAAGCTCTTTTAAGACCTATTTCTGACATTTTCTGACATTTACATAAAGAGGCATTGTTACTATTTAGAAACATCAACAATTCCAGAAAGCGCCGTCCCTTTAAGGAGGACAGCCCACATGACTGGCCTGCGTTCCTGTCCGGAGGCAGACCAGCCATGGGGGGAAGTGGTCACTGGGGGAAGTGACCTCAGTGGGGAGGGGGAGTATATAGGGGGGCGTCCGTCCCCTTCCCCTTCCTCTTTGACCCGGCCAGAGAATTCACATGGAGGCCCTACTTGCAGAGCTGCGCAGGGAAGCCCCGCGACGAGGCGAGGACTGGGTAAGGAGCCTCATCCCTGCCCAGTCCTCCTAGTCGCCACCCCCCTCCCGTCCCCGCAGGGCACGCCGTGCTATCGCCCGGCTCAGCCCCTCCCCCCCCGCCGGTCGGAACGGAACAGCTGTCCCTGCCCCCCCTCCCCTCACCCCCTTCCCCTCCCTCCCTCCCCTCACCCCCCTTCCCCTCCGGGTGAGTACCCCGCTGCACGGGGCTTACCTCTAGGCTCCCGCCGCGGTGTGTCTCGCGCCGCTTGGGCGGGCGTCGGGCTGGGGGAGGCGGCAGCCGTCTGGATGCCTCCCCCGCCTGGTCCATCCGTCTCTGTCAGGCGGCCCGGGCATCCGAGCTCGGGCCGTGGTTTGTCTGTGCAGGGCGGGGCCGCAGCGTCGGAGCTGCTGGCCCCGCCCCTCCTCCGAGGAGAACGCGGCCCGAGCATTCTAGCTCGGGCCGCAAGAGGCCGGCTCCTCCCCGGCCCTCTCTCGTGTCGGGCGGGACGGCAGCATCAGCGCTGCCGGCCCCGCCCCTTCCGCTTCCCGCCAGTGAGTGGCCCGAGCATGCGCGCTCGGGCCGCTTGAGAGTCACCGGTACCCGCCGCTCCCGGTGTCAGGAAGCGACGGCAAGTGCACCCCCCCCCCCGCATAAAAGCCGGCCGAGGGGGCCCCTCCCCCCAGCTGTCTAGGTTAGGGGTCCTCCATGGGGGTCAAGGCTCCACTCTGGACAGAGCGGAGTGCGTACCCGGGGGAGGACCCCTTCCCCCTCAGGTACAGTAGTGGGGCCCCCAGCATCCTACTCGACGCCAGCGGGGGGGCCCCCAAGCTGCACATATTTTGCACCCACCCTACACACATGATCCCCGCGCCAGCCCCCCCTTCGCCCATAGCGGGGGCCCCCTGGCGAGAGCATCATCCCAGCTCCCCCACGCCCGTTTTTATACTGCGTTGGCCCCCCTACCCACAGCAACGCGGGATGCCCCCCTCTTCCCGCCGGGTCCCCCGGCATGGCGTGCCCCCGCATCCTTGAGCGCGTGGCCTTTTGACCTTGCGCCCCCTCAGCCCGGCGAGCTAGAGCGCATGGCGTCTTTCCCTGCCAATTTGCAGTTAGGTCCAGGTACCGCGGACGCGCGTGCATCCGGCCGGGGTGGTGGTCGACCAGGACGCGGTGTCGGGCGGCTCAGCGGTCGAGGTACCAGGAAGGCGGATGGAAGTCGGCGGCAGTCGGGCAAATGGGCGGTCCGTGGCAGCGGCACCAGGAACGGCGGTGGCGTCAGGACGTCCGCCAGGAAGCAGGTCGCTGGGCCAGCGACTCAGGGATGGGAGCAGCGCGCAGAAGGGTCAAGCGGCGTGATCGCTCGGCAGGGTGAGCCACAATCGATCGCTGATTTTAATTCATTATCGCAAGCTGGGGGTGGTGCGTCTGGGGGTGATGGTGCGGGGGGGCAGGTTTTACGGCCGAGGTAAGGGAATTGTTAGCCAGGTGGGATGCATTGACGAGCGGGGGGTCCAAGAGGGTGCCACCAGGGCCAGCGGCAGTTTGGGGGAGGCAGGTGTGCCAGTGGCAGCGAGTGGCGCAGGGGGGGGGGGGGCGCTTCAACGAGTGGCTGCGCAGGTAGATAGCAGGGTGAGGGAAAATTCGGAAGATCCGGGTTCGGGTGAGTTAGGAGGGGGGGCGATAGGTCCCTACCGATTTCGGATTCAGCTAAGGGGCACACCTACGTGTGTTTCGAGGGTCCGCTGGGGGGACACTTAAAACAGGAGGTGAGGGAAAAAATATGGCGAAGGGAGTACGTGGATATATTCACGTTACTGCCCTTGGAGCGTTTTGGGGTTGAGGGTTGGGAAAAGGGGAAGGAGGGCCGGAAGGAGGAGGACGAGGATAGGAGGCACTTTCGGTTGATCCCGAGAACTTTCGGGAATTGGCTGCAGGCGTTTGCTATACTCGCAAGCGTTATTGGAGAAAAGAACCCGGAACACTGCTCAGCACTGTTTTGCTATTTAGACGCCATTTGGGAGGCCCACCGGGTGTATGGGGGCTTGGCCTGGCTCCGGTACGATGAGCAGTTCCGGCAACGGATGTCGGTAAGCGAGGGGTTAGGGTGGGATCATAGGGACATTGGGCTGCAGTTGAGGGTGATGAATGCGAGGGGGGAGTATACCCAGCTGGCGGGGGGGGTTCATCCCCCTTTCTGGGGGCCGCCACTTCATTGGGGTCGGGAGGGGAGGATTTGGCCAGACGTGGTTTGTGCTGGGCCTTCGATGACTCCTTCTGCAAATGGGGGCCCACGTGCAAATTCCGGCATGAATGTTCGGGCTGCGGCGGGAGCCAGTCCGCTGGGAGATGTTTTAAGAAGGGCCGGGGGGGGGGGCGCAGAGGGGCCGAGGGTCCTGGAAAAAGGGGTATCCCCGGTGAGAGGGGTGGAGATGCGCCCCTGGTTAAATAAGTACCCTGACCAAGGGGTGGCTCGATTACTGGGTGATGGTTTCGAGTTGGGTTTTCGGATTCCATGTGCAGCGCCCCCCTAAGGTGCGCTCGCTTAAGAATCTGAAATCGGCCTGAGGTGATTAAAGAAAAGTTGGGGAAGGAAGTTTCTCTGGGGTGGATGGCCCAGAGGCAGACCAGCCATGGGGGGAAGTTGTCACTGGGAGAAGTGACCTCAGTGGGGAGGGGGAGAATATAGGGGGACGTCCGTCCCCTTCCCCTTCCTCTTTGACCCGGCGTGGATGGACGAGCAGTCCCACCCGCCCGCCCTGTTTTTGGTTATGTTTGGGTTTTTCGGCCACAATCCTGGTGGGGGGGGGGGGGGTTTAGTGGGTTTTTGAATATGTGTTAAGGTTGGTTTGGCTAGTTAAAATGAAAAAAATATATATATATATTTTGTATTATGTCTGTTGGCACCTGTTGGGGGTGCCGCAGTTTTCCGTTATTTATTTATGTTGAACCATGTTGTTAAAAAAAAAAAAAAAAATGAATGTGTCATACTTTGTACATATTTTAATGTATTGTTATTAATGTGAAGTTTTTGTTTTCTTTTGTTGTAGAAATTTGTATTGTATTTGTCACAGCCGTTGGGCGGGTCTCCTCTCAGGTTTCGGGTCTGAGATAGCATTTCCATGGGTAGGGTATGTGGCTGTTTCTGTGGAAACCGGCCAGCACGAGTTGGTTAAAGGATTTTGGATTGTTGGGGTTCAAGTAAGGAAGGGGATGTTTTTGGTCACTGGTGGTTAGTCCGATTAAGCTCCCTGGCCTAGGAGGTTTTGCGGCCGAGTTTATGTTGGCTTCCGCTTGGTGGGGGGTCGGGAATTTAATTTTGTTCACTCCCCTTCCCTTCATTCTTGGGATCCTAGGCTTCTCAGACCCGGAACAATAGGGGGGACTCTATTCTGCTTGTACATTTGTTTATTATATGTTGGGCTGTGGCCGATTAAATTTAATCTTTTCAACGCCATGGTGGTCTGGTCTTTTTGGTGATGGGAGCGGTATGACGCAGGGCATATTGGAACGCTAGCACAGTCAAGGAACTTGGGGGCTGGGTTGTTTAGGCTAAACCCAGCCTCAAGTCTGTTTAGAATGGGCTTCTAAATAAAGGGACCATAACAATTTATCAATATGTGTCAGAGGTTCAGAACACCTAGAGCCCGATTTAGGAAGAACCCACAGTCAGCTCCTTCCGAGCACTAAGCCATCAGCACCTGCAAGTATAAAATAGCACTGGCAGACAAATGTGCCTTGTGAGCCCTGCATGATAAATAGATGTTACCATTGGCGCTAGTCTACATACTGAGATCCAAGGATCCACACAATGGGATCCAAGGCTGCTGTATTTAAGTGACCTCCACCGCTAACAATTCTAGCTAATGGCACTGGGGGTAGCTAAACCAGCACAGTATTTAACAATTTAAATGTCAGCACTGATGTTGGCAGTATTTTACATTGGTGCAGCCGGGCACTGCTCACTGTTCAATGTGACAAAGCAGTGATATGGACCACAGAGCCATGTTTCCATCCCATTACACATTTGTACTTCCTAACAACATCCCCTGTTGAGCAACTGCAAATACAAAAGGTGCTATGGGTGTCCAAAACTTTTGTGTGGTGGCCAATAAACACAGCAAACACATCCATAACATTGTCAGATTATGATTATGTGAACATCTAGAATAAAAAGAATTATTAAAAGGTATTGAAAACAATATGGCTAAATAAATAGCAAGACTCCGCGGGATTGATAACAATGAATCAAAATTATATCTTCAGTCTTTATAGCTCTAATGTAAATTCCACCAGCTGTGCTCTTCAGTCAAACAGTGTGTCCCAACACCAGACCTTTAAATGCACGTACCAAATAGCTTCTTTAGGTAAAACTTGTAAATTCAAAAACACTCTCCTCAGACCAATTTCCTTTTATAATAGCAACGGTATCTTCAACAGCAAATGCCTCCGTATATGATTACCACATAGGTTTTAGTAGGGAGTGAGGAAGAAAGCAAAAAACATTGCACATAGCGTAACTCCGTTTGACAAGTTAAAGTACATAAGATTTATTGTGCTTACCGCATAGCAGAATTAAAATAGCGTAGGTATTCACATCCAAATGTGATATACAAAGCAAGAACAGCGTTGCCTTTCAATTCTCCTAATTAGAAACTGCAGAGGAACCTTAAAAGCCGCGCTCCCCCGGCCGTGGGAGACGCGATTAAAATCCAGCGCGCGCAGTAGCTCAGATGGAGACGTCTGTTGATGCGGTGAGGCCACGCCCATCGGGAGATGCTGCTCTCACAGACTCACCTGGGCTATGCCCAGAGCCAGAAATGCAGGGGGAATGTCACTGGATTCTGGGTAAGATAAGGTGTTTTTTTCTGTCCCCCCTCTGTCCTGCCTCCCCAGAATCTTTTCCCAGTCCACCCAAAGTGTAAAAATATAAAACATACCACACAAAAAAACATTTCACTAATTAGTGGTCCCTTTCTTCTTTCTTTTTCGCTGTTCTCATCTGGTGCGATGGGCTGGTCGCTGGGTCTTCTTTGAATCTTCAGGGCTCTTCGGTGCCCTATCCCCTTCTTGAGGTGGCACAAGGCATCAAATGCTGTTGCCTGTGCCGCCAGTTGGAGAACAGGTGGACTCAGGTCCCCCCCTCCTTGCAAACCAGCTTCCCAGCCGGGATCTGTCCCTCTTCCCTCCAGATGCCATTGAGCATTTATGATCACTGTTGTGATAAAAACTAGTTATGTAACACCCACCCCCTTAAAGCGGTCCAACATCCTGAAAAAAAGGATAATGACTATTATGTGCTCCACTGAGTGTGAAGGAACAGTAAGTCCCTGGTTTTCTGTATTCTAGCTGCAGTTGATGCATTTTAAAAAATCATGCTCGTCATCATCATATTGGTATCCCCTCCCAGTAAGTATTGTGGGATTGCTACACCTCTGAGAAGAGGAGGGGACCAAGATGATACTTGAAGCGTCGGCTTGCAAGAGCACACTTGGAGGCCCACTTGCACTTCTTTACGCTATAATAGTGATGCTGGGGCTGAGCTTATGCATGCTATGCAAACTTGGAGGTAGTTCCCAGGGAAAAGAGGACAGATTTCCTGCCTGGGCAGGTGGTCAGTCGATCCGAAGCCGGAACTGGGAATGCCTCAGCTTCCCAAAAAGGTATTTCTGGAAAAATGTAATTTAATTAAGATGACCAGTTCAGAGGGCAGGCATTATTAAATCATGGAAAATGACATCATAGAAAAGGGTGTGGGATCTATTTAATATGGGCTGGTTGCTAGTTGGTCAATTACGGTTGTTCAAAATGTTGGGCCCACAATAGATCTGTTAGTGCAGTTGATCACAGCCTAAACCCTTGAGATTCATCTTTAACCCCTTTTCCAAACTTTCTGATGGGCAAACAATCTGACAATTTAATTTACACAGGTGTCCAAGCACAAAGGATTGCATTACATTGCACTAGCACCGCCCCCCCCCCCCATTCCTCTATAGGCAGACATGGGGAGGATGAAGGAGGTGTTTGCAGATTTATTCTTTATTGCAGAAAAAAGTGGAGAAAGACTCAGAGAATGAACAAACTGACTTAGATGGTGGAATGTTTTGTATAAGTACACTCCCGTCAAGTGCATGGGCTACAGGCAGTACACTAAGATGGCTTGGAGTAGGTATAGATGGTAGGACAAGTAGGGCCAGTAAGTACCCAGACAGCTTTCCTTGCAATATGTTGGATACACACTTTATGGTTATTGGCGGATGCCCTGCTCCCGCACTGACTTTTCTATTTCTCTCCTTTGTCTCAATTTCAAAGTACCTGTTCAGGAGCGTTGTCTAGCTAGGCTTATGGATCTTTCTAGGTCATGGGTCATGTAACCTCTCTCTTTTAAATGATTAAATCACTGTCCTTGGAGCTATTTCAGCAGGCACTTGTTGGAATTGTCCGAAATACATATGGCTGGTGACAACTCCCCTTACTGTTTTCTGACGTATCTTTCCTATATGTTTTGGTAATCACAGTGCCGCAGGTCCCATCACCACTTAAAGTCAGAACCAAAAATGGAATACTCACCTCATGTTTCTCTGCCGTGAATTTCAGTTTAATTCATTATCATAAAGCAAGGATACAAATAAATCAATCTGTACCCTATCACCTTGCTAGATTAGATAGATTAGTAACAAATAATCAATCTGCACCCTATCACCTTGCTAGATTAGATAGATTAGTAACAAATAATCAATCTGCACCCTATCACCTTGCTAGATTAGATAGATTAGTAACAAATAATCAATCTGCACCCTATCACCTTGCTAGATTAGATAGATTAGTAACAAATAATCAATATATATATATATTTTTGTATCTGAAGGGGTTGCCATCTTTAAAAATGCAGGACTTTTTCCACCACCCCATATAAAGGTTGGCAGGGGAGGATGAGAATGGTGCGTTGACTGAAGCCCCTTTGGAGATAGAATCCCCCACAAGCCAGGAAAGAAATTATTTTTAATCCTTTCAGTGCCAGCTAATTGAAACTCATGTAACTGACACTTTCATTATTAATAATAAAAAAAAATGATATAAACTAACCTCCGCATGATCGACTCCACTGGGTCTTCTCTAAACCTGGGGGGCCTCCGTTCTGACCATGCTGATCGCAGCGATCATACCACTCCTTGCGCCGACCAGTCAAGTCAGATGCCTTTAGTGATCAATGGAGGGAGAGAGAAGGGGACTCCTAACCCCCATCCCTCCAACACCCCCCTTCATCCATCACTACCGGCTACCAGTGACAGCAGTGATCGGCGGCGTGAGACAGGATTGGCGCAGGACATAGGATCGGAGATAAATAATGAAAATACAAATATTTTTCACTTAATGACATTTTGCTGTGGTGTGTGCTTTTTTACAGTTAACCCTTTGTGAACTGGTAAGGGGTCCATACGATCCCTATACCAGTTCACAAGGCTTGGAGGGCTGGCAAGTAACCTGTGGCAAGCGGGTGACTTAGGGGGGGTGGCAACCGCTCAGACCATTTTATAACTAACCTGGGAGGTGCACGTTAGCAGGGCAATTAGGATACACAAGTCTTAAAGGAGCCACAGCACTCAACCCTGTTAGCTTGCAGGCCAGCCTATAATCTGACTCTAAACTTGGTTAAAAACAGAGGACTCGGTCACACACATCTGCAGAAGTATGCTTAAGCTGCACCACTACGCCAAAGTGCCTCTGTGGGGTGCACTCTGTGGCTCCTTTAAGACTTTTGTATCCTAATTGCCCTGCTAACGTGCACCTCCCAGGTTAGTTATAAAATGGTCTGAGCGGCTGCCACCCCCCCTTTGTTTCTTTTGAATTTGTGCAAGCACATGGTGTGTGGGGTCTAGGCTGTATTGCAAGGTCTTTGACCCTTCCACCCCATGGCTTGCACTTGAGGTTTAGGGCAACCTCAGGTAAGCCTGCTCCCAATTTATCTATTGCACTGTATGTCCCAAATGGGCTCTCAGAGATTAGAGTTAGGACTGCACCCCACAGAGGCACTTTGGCGTAGTGGTGCAGCTTAAGCATACTTCTGCAGATGTGTGTGACCGAGTCCTCTGTTTTTAACCAAGTTTAGAGACAGATTATAGGCTGGCCTGCAAGCTAACAGGGTTTAGTGCTGTGGCTCCTTTAAGACTTTTGGCAAGCGGGTGACTTGCCATTAACCCCCAGCCCCCCATTACCTGCCTCCTCAAAACCCAGGGGTGGCAGAAGAGCCCACAGCCCACTAGGGCTATGTAGGCTTGTAGCCTTCAGGATTGGGGGACACCGAGGCTGGCCTCTTCATCCTGGTCTACAGGCCTCCATAGCTGGTGCCTGGTGCTCGTTTTACTGGGAAGGGGGGACCCCACACCATTGAAAAAAAAGCCAGCTGAGGCTACAGAGTCTTCAATCTATTTTTCACAAACATCAGCTATTGAGCACTGATGGCATGACCAGCCAGAGGTCACTGTAGTCATCCCACAGGAGGAGCAGGAGGACTTAGAGATGAACACATTACAGCACATCAGTGATGTTGCTGTGTTTGCAAAATGATCCCCCTATAATCCACATAAAAATGCAGGCCCCCCTCATTTAGCCACACTACAAGGCCAAAAAAACTGAACTCATGGCAGCAGTCAGAAGGGTAGCCAGAATGGGTGTTTTAGAGAATACACTTGCAAACATCATGGAAAATAAATTTCCCTATAGCAGCAGGCAATCATCTGCTACTGCCCACATCTCTAGCAGACAACAAGCAGGAACCAGCAGTGCCACCAGCAGCAGTAAACACACTAAAAATTGCTTATACAGTATGGCCCAGTATTATGTGATCGGCAGCTTGGATTCCAGCAGCCTCATGATCCAGGAACACCTGGACTACTGGGTGAAAAGGCTTCACCAGTGGCCAGAGCTTGCCAAATATGAGCTGGAAGTACTATATTGCCCTACTAATAGTGTGCGATCGGAATAGATATTCAGTGCAGCTGGAGAATTTCTCACCATCAAACGTATCTGCCTGTCCACAGAAAATGATGTTTATGAAGATAAACAAGGATTGTCTGTCAGAGGACTTCCACACCCTGCTTGCAGATTCCCTGGAATAGATAGATGTAACATCAAAGATGCATTCTTCTGGTGCCACTGCTCTGCATTCCTGTGGGAGCCTGCAAGGCCCTCTGCACTTTTATCCTGAGACTTTGTATTTATGAAACCTATAGAGCGCAATCTGCTGGTCACAGTGTTCATTAGACTGGTTTTGGGTGGGAGAGGTCTAACTTTTATACTGAGAAAGGCCAGCCAGGGCACTCCACAGTTTCATCCTGAAACTTCATATTTATAAAATCTAGTGTGGGCAATCTGCTGGCTACTTGATATGAAAGTTAGAAGCCTAATGTTTGTACAGAGTAAGGCCTGCCAGGGGTTTCCACTCTAAAACTGTTTAACTAACAGTTCTTCCCTGGTCCACCGATTAGCTTTATTTATTGCCTGTAACATTAAATTCTGGTCATTTACTCACTATGAATTTCATTTTTTGTTCCAGTTCTTATTCTTCCGAACAATAACAATGATCTTAACATTTGCTGGGTGGTATAGCTTAGTGGTAGGCAAGCAATCTTGTGACCAGAGTGTGGCAGGTTCGATTCCCAGCTGGGATATAACTGAAGTGCTCTTGAGCAAAGCAACTAACCCTACAACTGCTCCCCGGGCACCATGTTTATGGAAGCCCACTGCTCGGAGCATGCGCTGACATTGGTAATCTGGCAGAAGTGACACAGAGGCTGCATAAAGCATCCCCTGCTCTCTGAGCACACCAGCCTGGCCGCAGAGTGGGTGATGCTGCTTTGTGCAGCCTTTCCAAGATGGCTGCACCCATGGCCAGAGATGCAGTGGTCTTTATTTTTTAGGTGAGTTGGATTAAACAGAGCTTTTTTTTGTTGATGACTTAGTTAATCCCTTTAGCCCATTACTAACACTGAACTGAGACTAGTTAACACTGTAGTTACAACACCAAAAAGGAAAAGCCTTGGAAATATATGGAAATCACATGGACGATAGAAATGGTAAATAAATGCAAATGAGGAAAAAATGGAGACAAAATATTCAAAACACCTTGACTTCAGTATTAAGTATGAGTGCAACGTGCAAAAGGAAATGCCCTTAGACACCTTATCATGAAATCATATGTTATTATTGGTTGTCTGGGAAATGTTATGCCAGGCATAATGTGGTGCCATGAGGTCAGTGGAGCGCCTGTACCTGGATGTCTGGCTCGTGGAACATTGTCATGCAGATGCCTTCTGATGGTTTGTGTTGCCACCCTTGGGATGCGCTATCCATTTTCACTTGCAGTACAGAAAAGATCAGTACTTTTCCTCCAATCTGAATGTTCCTCCATACACCTATTGTGCAGAGGCTTGCCTCTGTCCTCTCTTGCTCTCAATCCAGATTGTCTCAAGACAGTTAAAGGGTTCTGTCCCTCTCAGTTTTTGACAAGTAGTAACTGGCATGTCGATGATGAGGAGGCATCAGACAATTATTTCACACCACTTAAAAAATGTAATTTAAAATAACTTTTTGTAATTTTGTAGATTTGCAGATTTTAGCAGCATCTGCTACTTCCTCAATTTGCATAACCTTATGGCTTGTCCTACTGGGTGTTGCAATGTTTTACATTTTTTTTTTTATATATATATTTTTATTTTCAACTAATAAAAATTACAATTGAACTAAGGTAAAAAAGCAAAACATTCAGGTTCACAAATCTAAATTTGATATATAGACAGTTCCAATGCATCTCAATCTCTAAATTTGATATATAGACAGTTCCAATGCATCTCAATCTCTAAATTTGATATATAGACAGTTCCAATGCATCTTTGCTGAGATAATCCAACTAGTTGGGCTGTGCTAATGTGTTTAATGATGGCTACATCTGTACCTCAAGTAAGAAGATTTAGTCAAAAGAGAAGACCTACTGTATATCTAAAGAAGCATGTGTATATTAGGGGGTGATTTACTATGTTCACTACCATTCGTTACTTGACATAAAAGTATGTTCGCCGGACGTGAGAGGCACGTGGGACAGACCAGCGAGTGAGCAAAACTTACTGCAGTGAACCAGTGAACACAGACTTTGGCAATGTATTTTGCTGTGTTTGCACCACAATTTGCTGACAAAAGTCACATGTATCTCTGTTGAAAAGTGGTTTGGAGAATGCCGGTGATATGCCGGCAAACTGCTGTGGCAGAATTCATTAGCAAAAAACATGAAATTGTGCTGAAAACACACTTTTCTAGCATATGTCGGCACTGGAGGGGTCTCAGAATATATGAGGGGTATCTTGGGAGTGTCTGGGTTATTTGAAAAGCTTAAAAATAAAAGTTTATTTGAAAATATAAACGTCATGTAAAACATTATTATCAGTTGTTTTTCACATACTGGGTAACTTTCTAATGTTCACGCTCGAAAAATAAGTTAAATATGCGAAAAAGTGACAATCTCTCCCTAAGTAACATTGATTTCTATGGGGTTCGCCACTAAAAGTTGGCGAATGCAAAAGTGTTTGGCAGCATTCGCCGAGCCAAACTGAAGTAGAAGGAAATCCAAAAAACATGGACATGCAAAATTTCACATGGAAAATGCATAAAACCCACGGATGCAGGCTAATCATTTTGTAAATTACTCCCCAATTACCCATCGATTCTATTCCTTCTTCCAGACAAATCAACAAACTTGTAAAACACACAAAAGACATCTGACACACATACCCACTATACTCATGCAAAAGAGGAGAAGAAAGGAAAGATGAAACAAGAATGAATGAAAAAGACAGGTGGGTGCTATTGTTTGTTTTCTCATCTAAAGAGAGATGCATAATAATCTCCTGATCTAATGATGCTTGTTTAATATCCCTTCTATAGTGCACCACATTCTTTCATTTGACTCCATCTCTGTAATCCTGGTTAGTGCCTTGGTAATGTATCTAGTGCTTTCCATTTACTTACAATTGTCCAACTACTAGCTGCAACTACAGTGTGTGTGGGATCAATGTTTCACTGTAGAGGAAAACCGAGTGGAGGAAAAGAAATAACAAAGCCATCCATGGGGTGATTGTATAATCAATTCTGATTTTATCATTTGCTTGATTTCCCACCAGAAGAACTCTCTTGCTTTGGATAGGACCACCAAATGTGAAACATACTGCCACTTTGAAACTAACCTTTTATTATTATAAGGTTGTGTTATATGCTGATTTCTTTGTTATAATTTATGCTTGTTTTTTTTTTCTTTTTTTCTTTCGTTAATGTGTGAGAAGGGGTCAGATTTAATGACATTGATAAGATGTACCGTGTCTAGTTTTTAATGACATGAGCCTTTATACTTTATAATTAGAATATAACATTTAAAGGATGTGTTTATGTGCACAAATTGGTTTATATAAGGATGTCTATGATCTGTTATATCAGATATACCAAATGAGTTTATATATATATCTTCAATAAAAATTGTTGAAAAGGAAACATACTGCCACTTTCAGGAGTAAAGCAAACTTTATTAGCTCTTTCTTTTATATTTACTGCCCTGGAGACTTTCTTATGCAACTGAAAAATCTTTGTCCAAGCGCTAGCAGAGGGAAGAGGGCATAGGTCCGCTTCCCAAAGCTGTGCAGCTTTAGTAGAATTTATTTCAGGTGGATGGATAATGATAGAACAGTATAGCTTATATAAAGAAACAGTGGTGTTAAAGTGGAACTTCAGTTAAAAAGGACTTCAGTTAAAAAGGACCCCCCCCCCCGCCCTGCCATGTTACCCTGGTTCTGAGGCAGGACGGAGGGGTACAAAGAAAAAAAAACCATCCCTTAGCCAGGCACCTGTGCCATCCTGCGGTGCCACGTGTAAAGAAGCAAAGCTGCCTCCTCTGACTCTGTGTGTGCTCCCACCGTCTATTCACTTGAATGGGTAGACGAGAGACCCAGGAGGTGCGGCTCTGTGTCTTCCAGCAAAGATGGTGGAGCAGTGCGGGCACCTGGCTAAGGTATGGGTTTATTTCTTTTTAACTCCCTGTCCTGCCTCAGAGCCAGGGTAGCGTAGCAGGGTCCCTTTTAACTGAAGTTCCGCTTTAAGAGAGTTCTGAATGTGTTCTTCTTCCTTTCTTCTAAATCCAAATAAGGAAAAGCCGTAAATCCTATCAGCATCTTCCCGACAGAAATTAAGAAACTAAGCCTTGGCCCATCCACCACTGGAATGCAGATGATAATTGGTTATCTCATTTTAAAGGCACACTAAAACCTATTTCCATTGTGTGCAATGTTCTCATTTTTTTCTTTTTTGAAAACAAAGCTATATTGCCAGAGTAGGTATTCAAATAGAATGTGTCCAAAGGCGGGCAACAAAAATGGTGGAAGGACTTAAACTTAAAACTTATCAGGAGAGACTTAAAGAACTTAATTTGTACAGTCTTGAGGAAAGAAGGGAGAGGGGGGGCATGATTGAGACCTTTAAATATGTGAAAGGATTAAATAAGGATCAGCAAGGAAGTGTTTTAGGAAGGAACTTAATGATAGAACAAGGGGGCACAACCTGAAGCTAGTCGGGGGGAAGATCAGGAGCAATGTTAGAAAATATTATTTTACAGAAAGAGTAGTAGATGCTTGGAACAAACTTCCAGCAGAGGTAGTTGAAAAATCAACAGTCACTGAATTTAGAAATGCCTGGGATAAGCACACATCTATCCTAAGATAAAGAGTACATATAGTTACATAAGGGCAGACTAGATGGAGCGTATGGTCTCCTTCTGCCTTCAACCTTCTATGTTTCTATGTTTCCAAAATAATTTCACCTCATGTCCTCTGTGGTAGGATTGGCTTGAATAAACAGTGTGGCAAGCGCCATTCTAGCCTATCACTAGGGTAGTGTCAACTTGAAACAAGTCTCAGAATTCAATGCTTGGTCCGGATCAAGGGGAGGTGCTGGAGGCAGAAGAAAAAGTAGAAGAAATTGCCCTTTCTTTCTGTGACCAGAATAAAGGGACACCACGGAGCTGATACTGCATCAAGTAAACTGCCAGGCAATTGATTTTAAAGTTTGACTGGTCAATCCCTTTAAGCGCTGTGAGAAAACAATTTTTACAATTTTGCTTTCATTATTAATAATAATATTTTCCCAAAGGAGAAACAGTAGGGAAATTGGGTGAACCCACAATATTTCCTGCAAGCCAATTGCCAAGCCTCTGTTCAAGCCATACAAGCTGCTTTATAGTATAGGGCTAGGTTTGGCAAATGTAGGCCCCATTCTGGGTAATCATTGTACACAGTGCTCCTATTAACCAAGGGCTTCTTATTATTCCAAGTACATTTATCCATCAGGGATTGAAAATATGTTAGCTATAAGGACCTGGAGAGGAAGCACGCAAAACAAATATACTATTTTGATATTTTATTAAAGTACCATATAGAATTAAATTAATTAAACATCCAGAAAAAAACATGGAATTCAAGAAAAGATGGGCACTCCACCAAGCTCATAAGAAAATATATACATCATTTTATTATGTGTCACCAATAAAATATAAAAATGACATACAACACAGATACACAAGATGTTTAAAATTATGACCACTGGGTAAGGATAAGAAAATATGATGGAACAATAAGAATCACTCCATACAATATGGTTATTCCGGTATACAATAACTACATCTGTATATATATATATATATATATATATATATATATATATATATATATATATATAAAAGGTACTGGCGGAAAAATACACTACAAAGATTATATAACAAACAAAATCTACAAGTACTGTGCAAGCCCCCTTTGAAGCGGTGGGCGCACAGCGGAGCGCACGGAGCTAGCAGTGTGACCACTTGGGGAGTATCCAGCTGTACATGGCGGTATTTGATTTATTTGTTTCCTTGTGATGTTTGATTAACCAGTTTATTTTGCAAGCCCTTGTTCTACATCTATTGCGAATTGGTGATAAGTGTTAGGATTTAGATGTACACCAGTGATGGTTTGTTAGAGTGCACTCAGCACTTTAGGCTCTATTGATTGTTAGTACAATTGTCTATATACATGGTTTAGCACTTTAGGGATTTGGCTCTCATATATATTTATACACGTGCGTTTTAAGATGATTTAATGTTTATTGAGGTTCAAAACATATTTTAAAGGGGTAGTAGATGTTAGCTTGCACAGTACTTGTAGATTTTGTTTGTTATATAATCTTTGTAGTGTATTTTTCCACCAGTACCTTTTATATATATATATATGCAGATGTAGTTATTGTATACCGGAATAACCATATTGTATGGAGTGATTCTTATTGTTCCATCATAATTTCTTATCCTTACCCAGTGGTGATAATTTGGTGTGGTCTTTTAAACGTCATTCTTATATTTTATTGGTGACACATAATAAAATGATGTATATATTTTCTTATGAGCTTGGTGGAGTGCCCATCTTTTCTTGAATTCCATGTTTTTTTCTGGATGTTGTGATTTGCTAGTTCTTTGGAATTCATGGTGCACCCACCTGAGGATTATATTATTTAGTGGTGCACTTACGGTTAACTACATATATATAGAATTAAATGCTTACTGTGATTTGATATTTTACTCATCTTGCCTTACATAATCATACACAGTGTATTACAAATCGTAGCATACATAAGAGCAATAGTGTTATTTTTAGTGAAATATGTTTATGTTAGTACAGAAAACCATTAGACTTGGTCCAAGCAATTGTAAGCATTGTGTGTGTGGTAATTTCTGTTATGATAGTATGCCTCCTTATGCAATTTATTACATAGTGTACATGATTTATGTAATATAAAAATGCAGTATTTAAAAAAAAGTTCAATGGCTGATGTGCCTTAGAGATGACATTTCATTCATTTCTTCACTGTGTAACTGAATTAATTACTCTGACAAAATGATCCTCTGCCTTGTCGAGCTGGAGAATCCTAGTAATTAACCACTTTACCTATTGACGAAAAAAAGAATTGTTATTTAATTGTTAATTATTGTTATTTTCCCACAGTAATATGTTGCCGTAGCCATTTGTTTCTTGGTTTATGCTTAAAACAACATTAGGTATTTTGTAAATTGTATCAGACGCACTCAGTTGCTGTTTATTATGTCTATAAAGGCAATATATAGGCAGTTGTTTTCAATGGAACATCTCAAAAGCAAATTGGGGGTGAAAGTGGAATTGATGAGTGAATGCGTGGGGTAGGGGGTAGGTTGTTGTGTATGTATGTACCCAGGTTAGGGGGGCAGATTGGTGTGTATGCGTGCCATGGGATCTTGCCGCCTTTTATCAAATGGGAAAGGTAAGCAGTCTCTGCTGAATAATTGGAACAATAAAAAAGAAAAATGCATACTTTCACAAAAATTGAGGGGAAAATTCATATTCCAATTGGCCCTGTTTGGAAGGGGTTCTCAAAGAGGAACGGCACCTGAAATTTTCGGGTGCACACCAGGATTTAGGATTTTCTATTATACGCACCAAAAGTCCGCACATGTGCCATGGGATCACCATTGAGGTAAGAATGATTTGTGTTCCAAGGGGTTTCACACAGTGGAGCAACCCAAATAAGGATGTCCCACTGGAAAAATAAATATATATATATAAATATATATATATATATATATACATCCTGGTGATTGTTCCTCTTTAAAGTGGACCAAAACAGTCCAAAGTTTGATCTGGGGCTCAGAGCCTAGGCATGCTCACCAGTCCAAATTCTATGAGCAAGTGACCACCTCTTTGGACCTGGCCTGTATCACTATACTAATTTAGAGCGTTTACTATGTGACCACCATTAAGGCAGCATAAAAACAACCCAAAATGCCAGTCTTATATAAAATAAAGATATAGACATAGAAGGTTGACGGCAGAAGGAGACCATACGGTCCATCTAGTCTGCCCTTATGTGTATACTGTATGTACTCTTTATCTTAGGATAGATGTGTGCTTATCCCAGGCATGTTTAAATTCTGTGACTGTTGATTTTTCAACTACCTCTGCTGGAAGTTTGTTCCAAGCATCTACTACTATTTCTGTAAAATAATATTTTCTAACATTGCTCTTGATCTTCCCCCCCGACTAGCTTTAGGTTGTGCCCCCTTGTTCTATCATTAAGTTTCTTCTTAAAAACACTTCCCTCCTAAACCTTTTTCAATCCTTTCACATATTTAAAGGTCTCAATCATGTCCCCCCTCTCCCTTCTTTCCTCCAGACTGTACAAATTAAGTTCTTTAAGTCTCTCCTGATAAGTTTAAGTCCTTCCACCATTTTCGTTGCCCGCCTTTGGACCCTTTCTATTTGAATAATGTCTTTTTGCAGGTAAGGTCTCCAGAACTGCACACAGTATTCTAGCTGTGGCCTCACCAGGGCTCTATACAGCGGCATCGCAACCTCCCTCTTCCTACTGGTGTTGCCTCGAGCTATGCAGCCGAGCATCCTGCTTGCTTTTCCACAGCCTGGCTACACTGTCCACTCATCTTGCAGCTATCAGTAATATATGTTTCTTGGTGTCTAATGAGGTATGAAAGGATGGGGGGACCCAGGGGGTCCTCCAAATTTTAAACAGACTGTGGGGGGCCCAACTATAGTAAAAAAAATTTTCAAATTCAAATCGCACACTGTAATGGATTAGTAGCTGGGGAGGGGGCGTTAGGTTAAGGGTGATAGGTCAGCAGCTGGAGATGAGGGTTAGGTTAAGGCTGACAGGTCAGTTACTGTGGGGGTGTAATAACGCACACACAGCCTGCAGGTTACATCTGCTGAACAAGCTGCAGCACTAGTGGGGTCCGTAGTCCCCAGGCCCTGTTTTTTATTAAGCAGCGCTGGGGTCCATGACCATGACATGGTCTTTGCTTTCCACACCATCTTTTCCCGGGATGGTGTTCACACTAATAGCCCCCAGGGGAAACAAAGAGCAGTTCTTTAGTTCCTCCAGCCCTTGGCACTCCTTGCAAAAACAAATGGTGTCCACAGATACCAGCCCCAAACCACAAACAGGAGGCCCCACCGGGGTGTGGTCATACTTATATCCTACTGCAAAAAGATATAGTGCCAAAATCAATAATTGAACTGATTACCGTATTTTTCGCCCTATAAGATGCACCTGCCCATAAGACGCACCTAGGAATTGGGGGAGAAAATAAGAAAAAAATATTTTAAACCAAAAACGCACCATTACAGACAGTGTGGCATTCCCCTTTCCCATTGGCCGTGTGGGATGCCCCCATTCCATAGACAGTGTAGCATGCCCCCATCCCATTCCCCATATACCCAGTGTGGCATCCCCCTCCCATTCCCATATAGGCAGTGTACACCCCATTATCATAAGCAGTGTGGCATTCCCCCCTCCTATTCTCCATATAGGCAGTGTGCCCCCCCATTCCCATTGGCTGTGTGGCATCCCCCTCCCCCCATTAGTATAGGCTGTGTGGCATCCCCCTCCCCCCCATTAGTATAGGCTGTGTGGCATCCCCCTTTCCCCCCATAGGCTGTGTGGCATCCCCTCTCCCCCCATTTGTATAGGCTGTGTGGCATCCCCCTCTCCCCCCATAGGCTGTGTAGCATCCCCTCTCCCCCCATTTGTATAGGCTGCGTGGCATCCCCCTCTCCCCCCAAAGGCTGTGTGGCATCCCCTCTCCCCCCAATTTCCATAGGCTGTGTGGCATCCCCTTCTCCCCCCATAGGCTGTGTGACATCCTCCCCTCCCCCCAATTCCCATAGGCTGTGTGGCATCCCCTTCTCCCCCCATATTCTGTGTGGCATCCCCCCTCCCCCCAATTCCCATAGGCTGTGTGGCATCCCCTTCTCCCCCCATATTCTGTGTGGCATCCTCTCCCCCCCCATTTGTATAGACTGCGTGGCATCACCCCCTCCCCCATAGGCTGTTTGGCATCCCCCCAATTCCCATAGGCTGTGTGGCATCCCCTCTCCCCCCATTTCCCATAGGCTGTGTGGCATCCCCTCTCCCCCCAATTCCCATAGGCAGTGTGGCATCCCCTTCTCCCCCCATATTCTGTGTGGCATCCCCCCTCCCCCCAATTCCCATAGGCTGTGTAGCATCCCCTCTCCCCCCAATTCCCATAGGCTGTGTGACATCCCCTTCTCCCCCATAGGCTGTGTGGCATCCCCCCCTCCCCCCAATTCCCATAGGCTGTGTGGCATCCCCTTCTCCCCCCATAGGCTGTGTGGCATCCCCCCCTCCCCCCAATTCCCATAGGCTGTGTGGCATCCCCTTCTCCCCCCATATTCTGTGTGGCATCCCCCCTCCCCCCAATTCCCGTAGGCTGTGTGGCATCCCCCCCCCCCCCCCCCCAATTCCCATAGGCTGTGTGGCACACCTCTGTGCGGCTTAACTAAAAAAAAAGTCAAACTCACCTCTCCACTGACACCGCTCCGCTGAGCGATCGGCTCCGTGAATGGGGTGGGTGTGGCCTGCGCCGCGTCAGCGTCGGCACAGGCCATGCCCACCCCATTCATGGAGCTGGCTGTAAGAAGCAGCGGCGGGCTCTGTCCCGGCCCCGCAGCTGCGATCACTGTCTTTTACAGGCAGCGATGACAGCGGCGGGGCCAGAGACAGTGCCCCCGCTGCTGCTTCTTCCTGGGCACATGCGAGCACCCAGGTCAGGGCAGCAGGTGGGCGTGGCCTGCAGCGACTTGGTGCAGGCCGCGCCCACCCGCTGCCCTGACCTGGGTGCTCGCATGTGCCCAGGAAGAAGCAGCAGGCGCAGGAGCGGTGGGAGCGCTGTCTCTGGCCCCGCCGCTGTCATCGCTGCCTGTAAAGGACAGCGATCGCAGCGGCAGGGCCGGGACAAAGCCCCCACCGCTCCTCTGGGCTCCCGCAGTGTAACAGGCAACGTGGGAGCGCCGGGAACGGGTGAGTTTTTTTTTTTTTTTTACATTCGCCCGATAAGGCGCACGGACATTTTCCCCCCACTTTTGGGGAAAAATAAGTGCATCCTATAGGGCGAAAAATACGGTAACTTTGTCAGTGAATTATGGTATATTACATTATTTACAAAATTATATTATTCAACATTATCCTGGAAATCATTCAGTCCAAATATATAATCTGATTGTCCTTGGAGTTTTTTTTTCTTCTCTTAGGCAAAGTTGACCACTATTGTTTAGAGCAGTTTTTCTCAACCCTGTCCTCAAGGACCCCATCAAAGCCATGTTTTGTGGATTGCCACATGGATACACAGGTGAGTTAAACTCATTTTCTAGGCACAAACATTACAAAAACGATATAGTCACGTTTTGTCCCTGCCAATTACTCCTAGTCCAGTTCTCAGAATCCTACCTGATTGCTTGATCAGTCCCACGCCATCCGGCCCAATAGTTAGTATTCTTAGTATGTCACACACCCCGCTTCAAGAATCCTTAACATGTGGGTAATATCGTCCTGAAGAGGCGTTCCTGCAGAGATGATAGCAAAAGAAAGCCCCTCCCTAATCCATAAATACCTGGGACCTCCCACTCATTACCCAGTTTTCCATCTCTGCAAGACGGCGAGCAAGTCAGAAGATGATGGCTCCTCCTTGCACAGGGGGATTTAAGGTAGCCGGGATGATTCCCGGCCCTTTATTTAATTTCCGTTTTGGACCAAATTATCCCTATATATATATATGCCTCCCAGCCGTGGCTGCGGGTCCGGGCGAAGGTTTTTGTTAGCACCTTTGGTGCTTAGGAGCATAGCTCCACCGTGAGACCCTATTAAAGAGGGTAGGCGGTTAAGCTGGGTTGGTTATCCCGGCTTGGGATGCCCTGTCCCTTAGTTGAATTTTGGCAATGACCCTCCCGGGATCCCTTTCCATGGTGGGGATAAGTGGTTGTTGGGTCCCCTCTTTATTTTTCTCAATCAGAGGCTGTCTGTTCTCACTGTTTTATGTGGTCTGTATCTTTAAATGTCATTTCAGCGCTGCAGCGCTTCTGAGGGTTTCTGTGTGAATTGTGACATTTTTTTCTTCTCTCAGTATGGTGAGGTGATTTACCTCACGCTTTACATAGTATGCAGCGGGGGGGGGGGGGCCGGACTTTCGGCGCAGCCCGGGGTCCGTTCCTCTTTGTATTCGAATGTGCCCTCCTCTTTATTTTTCCTGACCTGGGTTGTGTGTGTGTGGGGGTTCCAAGCGCCCCGGCCGCATAGTTACTGCGGCGCAGGACGGTGTAAATGGCGCCTTTTTTTTCTGAGGTAATTTTACCTCACGACTCTCCTCTTGGGGGCGGGGCCGGTACTGTTGTGTCATGCGGCCCGCCCCCATCTATCTCCTAGCGCCGCTGAGGAGCTGATGCGCTGCTTGGGAAGGGTGGGGGGCGTGGTCTGACGCCTCGCACGCCCCGCGCTGGCCACGCCCCCTGTCTCCTCATCTCTCTTCTCGGCCTGACAGGAATCTCTTCATGGTCTTCTCCATTGCGAGCCCTGAGGTTTTGTGAGTGGCCATTGGTCCCCTACTCATTTTATTTTACTGTCTGCGTGTGTGCATGTCTTTTGTATCTGTCTCCTTATCAGTACCTTCTGTGTCTTTCAGGAGGAGGTTGTCAGGAGGATCTGTGGTAGCATTAGAGGGTTTTCTCCCGGTCCTAATCCCTGGGTTCCATCTTGTTATTAAATCCTCCCACTCGGGACATTAAAGGGGCATCCCGGGTTGCTTACTAGCGTAATTCCCTGGGTCTTGGCGACCACCTAAAAATCACCTAATGGAGGCATCCCCAGATACTGGGACCGGGACCCCTTCGGGGCATCCCAAAAGATGTATTTTGTGCGGTGTGTCCATTACTGGGGACGATGTTTTACTGTGTATTCCATGTGCACGGCAAACTATTGCGCGGCAGTCCGAACCCCGTACGTCGGGGTCAGTACGGCCGGTCGCCTCATCTCTTCCTCCCACCTTGACTCGTACCACGTGTGACGTAGTCATGGGCAGGGATCTACAATCTGAGATGTGCGCCAGATTGGCTAACCTTGAGAAAATGGTTTCCGGTTCGGTCGCCCGTAAGGCTCCGACTAAGAGAAAGCATTTGTCACTGGTTCCGTTGGAGGATGACCTTGATGATGTTGATAATCTAGATTGGTCTGATTATTCCCCGCTAGAGGAAGGGGAGGTTTATGAGGCGTCAGATGCTTCGGACGATGAGCTGTCCTTTGCTGCTGAGGCCGAGTCTGCTGAGCTGAGGAAATCTGTGGATACTCCGCACGCTCTGGCTCTTATGTTGGAGGTCTTAAATATTTCTCCTCCTGAGGAAGTGTCACAGCAGAAGGACGAGTTGTTTGAGGAATCCAGGCCGCGCTTGGAGTTCCCTACACAACGGCATTTTGACAAGATCATTGATAAGGAATGGGACAGGCCGGCTCGGCTCCCTGGTATCCCTCAAGGGTGGGATAGAAAATATCCCTTCCCTTCGGAGGTAGTTAAGCGCTGGGCTTCCCCCCCCCCGAGGTCGATGCACCGGTTTTGGGGTTGTCCAATTCCTCGGTTTTAAATAGGCCCGATTGTTCCACCCTCAAAGATGGTGAGGATAAACGCATTGACCAGATGGCTTGCCATGGTTTCACTAGCGTCGGGTCAGCCATGCGGCCTGTGTGTGCTTCTGAACTTATGGTCTTGGCTGCCAGGTCTGTGGTCAGGGACCTTTTGACTTCTTCCGGGCTTCGGCCGGGGAGTAATGAATTCATTAGCCTAAAACGGTGTGAGTTGTTTTTGTCCTTTGTGCTTACAGCCTTAGACGATACCTTGATGATGTGCGGAAGGACGTCGGCCCTACTGGTGTCTATCCAGCGGTCGGTGTGGCTGCGCCAGTGGGCGGCTGATTTTATGTCCAAAAAGTCGCTGACGGCTTTACCTTTTGTCGGTCTTCGGCTCTTTGGTGAGACGTTGGACTCTGTTACCAAGGGTGGTAAGTTACCTCAGCGCAAGAAGCAACGTCGTCCCTTTCGGGGGGCGCCTGCTTTTACCCCCTCCTTTCGTGGGGCCAGAGCTGGCAGGGGTTCCGCCTCCCCTTCTCCCAGAGGAGATTCTGGGGGTAGGGGCAGGGGACGTGGCCGCTCTGGATACAGCTGGGGCTCTAAGCCCAAACCGGCGGCTAAGCCGGCCCAACAATGAGGGGGCGCCCTCACCCATGCGGGTGGGGGGACGGCTGCGGCACTTCTCCCAGCTCTGGGAGCAGGAGGTCTCGGACAGGTGGATACGGGAAGTGGTGTCTTCCGGCTACAAGCTAGAGTTCGAGCTCCGCCCCCCCTCCAGGTTTCTCAGGTCTCGGATGCCTTCGGAGCCTCTGGCAGCGCAGGGGCTCCTGTTGGCAGTAGAGAATCTTCTGAAATTGGCCGTCATTTGCCCAGTGCCCCCCTCGGAACGGGGGGAGGGGTTTTATTCCAATCTGTTCACGGTGCCCAAGAAGGACGGATCGGTCCGACCCATCTTGGATCTGAAGTTTCTCAACAGGTTCATCAGGCCGCGGAAGTTCCGGATGGAAACGCTGCGCTCGGCTATCCACTCCCTTCGCCAGGGAGACTTTCTCACGTCCATAGACATCCAGGACGCTTACCTGCATGTGCCAATTTTTCCGGCGCACCAGAGGTTTCTCAGGTTCGTGGTGGAGGATCGGCATTTTCAGTTTGTGGCTCTGCCTTTCGGTCTCACCTCGGCTCCTCGGGTCTTCACCAAGGTGCTAGCAAGGGTGATGGCTCTGCTCAGAGTTCAGGGTATCCGTGTTGTGCCCTATTTGGACGATCTCATGATCATGGCCTCCTCATTCAGTCAAGCGGAGTCGGACACCGGATTGGTGGTGTCCACGTTGGAGAGGTTCGGTTGGGTGATCAACTACCCCAAGTCGACTCTGTCTCCGTCCAGAGTTCTGACCTTTCTGGGGATGTCTCTGGACACCTCGCAGGCCAAGGTCTTTCTGCCCCAGGCCAAGGTTCTTCTGATACAGGAGTTAGTTCGGCTTCTCTTGTCGGCCCCTCATCCGACCATTCGACTGGGGATGAGGCTGGTGGGGCTCATGGTGGCCTTGTTCGAGGCAGTTCCCTTTGCGCAGTTTCACACAAGGATGCTTCAGCTTCATCTGTTGAGGGTTTGGGACAAGTCTCCACAATCGTTGGATCAATCCTTCCTGATGACCCCCCGAGTTCGTCAGTCCCTGCGATGGTGGTTGCGATCTGTCAATCTGTCGAAGGGCAGGTCTTTTCTGGCTCCGTGTTGGGAAACGGTCACCACGGATGCCAGTCTGTCAGGTTGGGGGGGTGTTTGGAAGGACCTCCAGTTCCAGGGTCTGTGGGGCCCGCAGGAAGCTCACGAACCCATCAATATTCTGGAGTTGAGAGCCATCAGACTGGTTCTGTTTCACTTGACTCAGCAGTTGAGAGGCCTGCCGGTGCAGGTCCGGTCGGACAACAGGACGGCGGTGGCCTATATCAATCACCAAGGAGGGACTCGCAGCAGGAGTGCCCTCAGGGAAGTGTCCTTGATTTTGGACTGGGCAGAGACCCACGTACCGTGTATCTCAGCAGTCTACATTCCGGGGGTGGAGAACACGGAAGCGGACTTGCTGAGCAGGGCCTCCTCTCGTCAGGGGGAGTGGTCTCTCAGTCCCAAGGTGTTTCGTTCAATATGTCTCAGGTGGGGGGTCCCAGCGGTGGACCTCTTTGCCTCTCGTCACAATCACAAGTTCCCAGCTTTTGTGTCTCTCTTGCAGGACCCTCTGGCTCTGGCAGTGGATGCCATGTCTCTGAACTGGAGGGATCTGGGGTTCCTTTACCTGTTTCCCCCGTTCCCAATGCTAGCCAGAGTGGTGCGCAAACTGGCCTTGGAAGGCGCGTCAGCAATTCTAGTGGCCCCAAGGTGGCCAAGGCGAGTTTGGTTCGCAGATCTTGTAAGGCTGGCAGAGGATCAGTTTGTCCTGCCTCTGCTGCCGGACCTGCTCACCCAGGGTCAGCTATGCTATCCCAATTTACCATCGCTGGCTTTGACGGCATGGCTGCTGAATCCGCCATCTTGAAGGAAGAAGGTCTTTCTGACGCGGTGATTCAGACTCTTATCTGTGCCAGAAAGCGCTCCTCCTCTTCTATTTACTACAGGACTTGGAGAGCCTATATTGATTGGTGTGAAAGTAGGTCTCTCTCTTGTCGAGAGTTCTCCATACCTAGAATTTTGGAGTTTCTTCAACATGGTCTAGATCTGGGGCTCCAGCTTAGTACATTGAAAGGGCAGGTTTCTGCCCTGGCGGTGTTCTTCCAAAGGTCATTTGCACTTCATCCTTTAGTCAAGACTTTTTTCCAGGGGGTTACGCATGTTCGGCCTCCTAGGAAGCCTTTTGTTCCAGTTTGGGATTTGAACCTGGTTCTGTCTGCTCTCCAGGGCCCTCCGTTTGAGCCCTTGGAGGAGGTAGATTTGTCTTCTCTTACGCAAAAGGTGGCCTTTTTGGTGGCGATCACTTCGGTTAGGCGTGTTTCTGAGTTGGCAGCTTTATCCATTACAGCTCCATACTTTGAGAAACATCAGGACAAGGTTGTCTTTCGTTTCAAGCAGGATTTTCTTCCTAAAGTGGTCTCGGAGTTTCATCTGAATCAGGACATTGTTTTGCCTTCTCTATGCCCAAATCCCCGTGACGATAGGGAAAGGGCTTTGCATTCTTTGGATGTAGTTCGTGTTGTGGAACATTATCTGGAGGTTACGTCTTCCTTTCGTAGGACTGATGCTTTCTTTGTGGTGCCCTGCGGGCCTAGGAAAGGTTTGGCTCCTGCCAAGTCTTCCATTAGTAAATGGATTCGTCAGGCCATCCTTGGGGCATATTCCGCCAAGGGGAAGAGTCCCCCTTTTCGTGTTACTGCTCATTCTACTCGTGCGGTTGGGGCGTCCTGGGCCTTCCAGCACCAGGCCTCTGTTGAGCAAGTTTGTAAGGCCGCTACTTGGTCTTCTGTTCACACTTTTTCCAAGTTTTACAAAGTTGATGTTCGGGCGTCAGCGGATGCTGTTTTTGGCCGCAAAGTTCTGCAAGCTGTTGTGGTTTGTTTTATATTGTTGCCTAGTTTTGGATCCCCGCCCTTGTTATGGACACTGCTGTTGGATGTCCCACATGTTAAGGATTCTTGAAGCGGGGTGTGTGACATACTAAGAATAATACCATTTTGTGAATACTCACCTTGTAAAATGGTTATTATGAGTATGTCACACACCCCGCTTCAACCCGCCCTTTTGTATTCAGGATCCTCTTTATGGCGAACTTTGCGTGGTTGTTGTTTACTTTTGCCTCTTCCTGGTCCCTTACTTACTGCTTCTGTATACTGGGTAATGAGTGGGAGGTCCCAGGTATTTATGGATTAGGGAGGGGCTTTCTTTTGCTATCATCTCTGCAGGAACGCCTCTTCAGGACGATATTACCCACATGTTAAGGATTCTTGAAGCGGGGTGTGTGACATACTCATAATAACCATTTTACAAGGTGAGTATTCACAAAATGGTATTTTTTCTGCATTTATGATGGTGGGCTGTTGCCACTATCAGTTACAACCAACTGCTAGCAATGAAGAGGGGGGGGGGGGGTGAAGACCTGGTATGGCACCTCTATTGCAGTGAATGGCGGGGGCGGTCTGTCATCGTGAATGCGGAATAGTCAGGCTGGGCGGCATGAAACTAGGATGCAGGTAAGATTCTGAGGCTTGAAGCTTTAGCAGTGCCACACAGCTGCCCGTGTGGACAGCCACAAAGCATGGTCTGTTGCGGTTGGGAAACAAAGGTCTAGAGCCTTTTGGAACTTTGCAATCCCTGTTCAGGCAAAAGCACATGCCTTTTGTCCCCCGTCAGCACTTCCTATCTAGTCCAGTAGTATAAAACTTGCTGGGTTCCGAGTTCTACAGCATTTACACTCACTGGTGCCCTTGAGAATGAACGGCCACCCCCACCCCATGTCACTGCAATGGAGGGAGTGTGTTAGCACTTAGCATTGAAACAAATGCAGTGCGTGTGCAGAAGTCAATATGGCAGATGTGGGCGCTGCTCTTTGACAGGTACACATTCCCTTTTTACACCAGACTAGGACAGAAGCACTGCAGGTGACAATACTGTAGGTGAGTTCTGCCGAACTGTCCGGTTCAATCAGAATATATGTTTTTAGTATCCAAGAGTGTGGACAAAGGGTTGAAACCAATATTGTTGTGTCCCCATCTGTGACCCCAATGAGAGATTTAGCTTTTTTTAAATTTTTATCAAACTAAAATAAATTATACAAAAAACAAAATAGAGAAACTATACAGGTATATACAGGTTTTACGTTTTCTTACCTTTACAAGTGTGACAGTTGCACTGTACACAAAACTCAGGAGGAACAAAGTGATGAATGTGACGGCTGTAGACCACAAGCTGTCCTCATCATCATCGCTGATGTTTTCAAGGACAAAGAGTACTAATATAAAAAAAGAATTGGTAGAACTGAGCTTTCAATAACCAGTATGCACAAAGAAAAGCACTAGCTAGAATGTGCTAAAACATGTATTTTACTATATGTATTTTAAGCACTGCTGGAACATGACTGCTAAAGGAAATGCCAGGATGAACGTTTTAAAGTGTACCTATACCCAGAAAGGTAGTTTATGTCATCACCTTCTATCCCGAGCCCAATGCCCCCCAACAGCCTGTGTTTCTTTTCTAAAGCTTTAGCCCAATAGTCATGACAACACTAACAGAAAGCAGTATGATGTTGAATGGCAGTCACTTACTAATTTTTTTTTTTTCCACAGTAAACTGTCACATAATGACATCTATTATAACTGATAAGGCTGACCCCCCAATGCTGAGTTGTGTGTACTGTAACTGAATTTATAGTTGCTGGAAGGCACCTGGGGGCAGAGCTGCTCGACCAGGGAGCAATATGACTGCATCTTGTTTGTGTTGTTATAAATTTTGGACATTGGCTTTAGTAAAAAAAGAAACACAAGCTATTTTGGGGTGCTGGCCTGGACTTTCAGCCAAAATTGTAACTTAGGACAGAATAGAGAAGGATTTGGAATGTTTTTATTTGTAGTGAAGAGCTATTGACGACACAGAGATCTAAAAGGTTTTAATGATACAAACAGTGCCATGCTTAAGCACCACTCATACCATGCAAATGCATGGGGCCCCACCTGCCAGGTTTCTCCCAGAGGCAGGGTCAGATCAGTGGCAACTTTTTGTTTAAAAAATTAAATAACAGCACTTGGCGTGCGTTGGCTATGGTGAGTGAGGCCACTGGTTGCTTCCCTGCTCGCTTTTAGTTGGGGGCGTGCCCGGGATGGGCAATCATAAATGGCTGCTCCATGTATGTGTCTATCTAAAGGTATAGTGAGACCGTGACTTGCGCATGCATCACTGGAACAAGGTTAGGTAAGTGGGTGCAGCCATTTAATGGTTTTCACACAGTGGGACATCCTAGTTTGGGATGCCACCGTGAGTAGAATTTGGATGGTCACATGAACAATTCCCAGACAATTCTGTGTGTCATGGATGGATAATGCCAGGATGACCCCCTGTGTTAAACCCCCTGTGTTCGCTGGTGCTCCCACAGCACATGAGAAGGTTGCAGCTACAAAAAAAATATGTCTTTATTTAGGGCCCCCAGACACCACTTTGCATGGGCCCCCAGAAATGATAAGCCCGTCCCTGGGTACAAATTATATTTTGTGCTGATGGCCACTTTTCTTTCTGAACTACTGCCAATGTACTGCCCTCACTGCCCAGAAATGAGACTAGACATCCTAAATGGGGGTCACAAACAGCTAAAGGAACAATAGGGATAAGTGGTGATTAGCTAGCAGCACTCTGAAAGTATTAGGATACGATTTTTGGCTCAAGTTTGGCTTTAAATAAGAAGACTTCAATTCATAAATATGTAATATGTAATGAATTGAAGGAATACATGTTTACCATGCAGGTCCTGTTTCCATCTTACAGCCTACTTTGAGCAGCCCTATACATGTCTAGGGGCTAGTGTAAACCATGAGTCCTGGTAATTCCCTTATGCAGTGTAGAAGGACTTGACTGATGCTTTGAATTATTATACTTCGCTTCAGATTATTGAATGGGATACCGATGCCCAATTTGTCCCATTTGAGTTAAAACAGAGAGAAATGTCAAACAGAAGGGGACAGAGGACTGTGTTGGGAACTATATTTGGGAACACCCCATGTGTCCAAACTTCTTTCGCCAAAACAAACATGTACCAACCATGTTAACTTTGTCCACCTGGACGTGGTAAATATTTGTTCTAATTTCACTAAACCAGTTCTTCATTTCTTCAGTTCCTGAAAACCCCACCACCATGTGTGGGTGACTTTTTAGCCATATGTAGACCACAGTTGTCTACTCTTCTATTTGTGCAGATTCCCTGCTAACACTAGGTGGAAGTGACTGCCCTGTACCAACACCTGAAACTGAGGTCTATGTAAAAATTGTATGAAACTGGGGTTCAGACAAAGGAGACCTCAAGCTACACTAGTGCCACCAGTCACTTAATGTTAGATATGGGGTTCATGTGTAGGGGCCACTAAATGGAGAAAGGGTGAACAGATTATTCTGAACAGAATGTGTTGGTGATTTTAATAATGTACATGAGGCCCACTGCAAATTGAGCACCATTGATCTCTACATATACATTTTGTTTTTATTTTTTATTAAAGGGACTCTGTAGGCAAAGTGCATAAACTGTCATTCAGCAGCTCACCTCATCATAGCTGCACTCTTCCTTCCTGTCAGAACACAGCTGCTTCTAAAAGTAGTAACAAGGCAAAGAGTAGTGGTAAACCCTGAATACCTTTGCCATAGACCACCAATAATAGGGCTAAGCTGGTGGTCTTTAGCTTCGCATCATCAGACTGTGGACACTGGGAGAAAGGGAGAACAGCCAGGGTGATGAGAATGTCTTACAGACCCCATTATGCTGATTACTATGCGGCATCACAGAGCCGAGGGCAACACCCACATGCTTCCGCAGAGAAATCATAAATTGGAAACCTCAATTTAAAAATGGAAAACAGTTTATGCCAGTACCAAACGTAAACGACACAATGGTGTAAAACTTGCTGTTGCCTTCTCTATCCCTTTAAGTAACTGAATGTCCATTTGTATAAACTTATGGGATGTATTTCAGTAAATCTTAATATAATATAGATGCTATCTGCTTTCCTATGCACAAATCCCTGGCCCAGAATTTGTTCACCTATGAATGATTTAGTGCTGTGTTTCCAACAAACATGCTCTGAGCTCATAGAGTGAAGCTTCTGTTAGCATTCTGAAGGGTGTGACTTCACATGTCAACCATTAGACTTCTTAAAAGTGTGGTATCATCAGGTTACTACTGCATTTAGTCATAACTAAAAAATAGTTATGACTAAATAGATTTACCACAGTAACCCCTTAGTCAAGCACATTCTCCTCTCATGCTTGCCTACAGGACTTCTACTATGCCCATCTGAGCAGCCCATTGACCGTCTTCTACCCTTCCTGCAGTCACAGATTCTGTCACAGTCTGCTTAGGGGGATGATGGGGGTTGTTCTGCACCACAGTCTGCTATGTGGTGATGGGGAAATTTTGTCACAGTCTGCTTAGGGGGATGATGGGGGTTGTTCTGCACCACAGTCTGCTATGCGGTGATGGGGGGATTCTGTCACAGTCTGCTTAGGTAGATGATGGGGGTTGTTCTACACCACAGTCTGCTATGCGATGATAGGGGGATTCTGTCACAGTCTGCTATGGGGGATGATGGGGGTTGTTCTGCACCACAGTCTGCTATGCGGTGATGGGGGGATTCAGTCACAGTATGCTATGGGGGATGATCGGGGTTGTTCTGCAAAACAGTTTGCTATGCAGTGATGGGGGGATTCTGTTCCAGTCTGCTATGGGGGATGATGGGGGTTGTTCTGCCACACATTCTGTTATAGGTTATTCTGCCACACAGTCTGCTATGGGGTTATGGGGGGATTCTGTCACAGTCTGCAATGGGGGATGATAGGAGTTGTTCTGCACCACAGTCTGCTATGTGGTTATTGGGGGATTCTGTCCCAGTCTGCTATGGGGGATGATCAGGGTTGTTCTGCCACACAGTCTACTATGGGGTGATGGGGGATTCTGTCACAATCTGCTTAGGGGGATGATGGGGGTTGTTCTACACCACAGCCTGCTATGTGGTGATGGGGGGATTCTGTCACAGTCTGCAATGGGGGATGATGGGGGTTGTTCTACACCACAGCCTGCTATGTGGTGATGGGGGGATTCTGTCACAGTCTGCAATGGGGGATGATGGGGGTTGTTCTGCCACACAGTCTGTTATAGGGATGATACCGGTTATTCTGCCACACAGTCTGCTATGTGGTTATTGGGGGATTCTGTCCCGGTCTGCAATGGGGGATGATAGGAGTTGTTCTGCAACACTGTCTGCTATGTGGTTATTGGGGGATTCTGTCCCAGTCTGCTATGGGGGATGATCAGGGTTGTTCTGCCACACAGTCTACTATAGGGTGATGGGGAATTCTGTCACAATCTGCTTAGGGGGATGATGGGGGTTGTTCTACACCACAGCCTGCTATGTGGTGATGGGGGGATTCTGTCACAGTCTGCAATGGGGGATGATGGGGGTTGTTCTACACCACAGCCTGCTATGTGGTGATGGGGGATTCTGTCACAGTCTGCAATGGGGGATGATGGGGGTTGTTCTACACCACAGCCCGCTATGTGGTGATGGGGGGATTCTGTCACAGTCTGCAGTGGGGGATGATGGGGGTTGTTCTGCACCACAGCCTGCTATGTGGTGATTGGGGATTCTGTCACAGTCTGCAATGGGGGATGATGGGGGTTGTTCTACACCACAGTCTGCTATGCGGTGATGAGGGGGATTCTGTCATAGTCTTCTATGGGGGATGATGGGGGTTGTTCTGCACCACAGTCTGCTATGCGGTGATGGGGGGATTCTGTCACAGTCTGCAATGGGGGATGATGGGGGTTGTTCTACACCACAGTCTGCTATGCGGTGATGAGGGGGATTCTGTCACAGTCTTCTATGGGGGATGATGGGGGTTGTTCTGCACCACAGTCTGCTATGCGGTGATGGGGGGATTCTGTCACAGTCTGCTATGGGGGATGATCAGGGTTGTTTGGCAGCACAGTCTGCTATGTGGTTATGGGGGGATTCTGTCACAGTCTGAAATCGAGGATGATGGGGGTTATTCTCCCACACAGTCTATTATAGGGATGATAGGGGTTGTTCTGCCACACAGTCTGCTATGAAGAAGAAAGGCTTCTCGGTCACTGTCTGCTATAGGGGGGATTCTGTCACAGTCTGCTATAGGGGAATTGAAGGGTTATGTCACACGGCTGCTATGGGGTGATGGGGGAATTCAGTTACACATCCTGTTATAGGGTTATGGGGAGTTCTTATTATTTTTGTAATAAAGTATACATAATATTGGTACTGTCCCTACCCCAATTATGTGCAGGCCAATCTCCCTGGTGTTACCCCTGATTTTCCCTCTGACACACGATAAAAAATTATTATTTTAATTCATTTTTTAAAATGTATTTTTAATTAATTTATGTATGTATTTACTTTTGTTTGTTTTGTGTAATTATTTACTACCCTATTTTGTGCAGGACAATCTCCCTAGTTTTACCTCCGGATTTGCCCAAGTCCAGGTACACGAAGTTTGGCCATACTTGACGAACCCAAACTTCTACAGATTTGCTCATCACAGATATATATTTCACTAAAGTAGATAAACAATTTTGTAACTTATGTACAGTATACTTGCTTTTTTCATTCTTCCTCTCCAGTCATTTCTATGTCTGTTCTAGGTTTTATTTTTATAGCATAAACTGGCCTAAGATGGTTTCATCTCTTGCCATTCTCAGACGTTTATGACCAGCCTAAATGTAAATGTTGCATCTAAAAAGTAGTTAGCATTTTTGCAAAGACTGGATAAAACATTTAAGCACATGAAAACTGTTTCGGATTTTTTTTCCTATGGAATAGCATATTAAAGATTTTCTACAACATTCAGGATACCCACTGCCTTCATGAACTCTGCTTGTATGTCCTTCCACCACTACCCTACATTTGTATTTAATGACCCCACATGCTAGCAATGCACATGTTGATTGACTTACCTCTCTGAATATATGGGTTCCTAATATATAGCCCTTCCCAATCAGTCCCACATCTTAACCATGTTCCCAATACTCAACCCATCTAAGCTACCACCAATGCTAATCATACAATTATTATAGAAAAACTATTTTACCAAGTTATTCGGCCAAAGATTTCACCCAGGGGTGGTGTTGTACAATCAACGTCACTGTCAAATCTATTTGCCAATGCATGCCTTCTATATCACTCTCCGTGCAATCTCCCATCCTTACTGTACCCCCTTTACACACCAAATCTCTTTACCCCTCCCACTTTCCTCATAGCAGGTCAGAGGCCACTTCAGATGGCTCTGAGGGCCACATGTGGCCCCTGGGCTGCAGGTTCAGCACATGTGATATACAGCAATGAACTGGGAAACCCGTAGATGGTATTGTGTACAGCATTCTCTAGTTAGGATACAGACCCCCCATAAACGATTTAGCACCTGCCTCAATTCAAAATTACTACAAAAACAATTTTGCACAGTACAATGTCAAAGTGCTTGTCAGAGGGCATAATGTACTGTTTTATCTAAAAAAAATGTGCAAGGCATTAAGACCCCAGATCCATATGACACTAGAAAGATACTGCAGGGCAACTCTTAAATGTTTTAAAATAAATGATGGAAGCTACTAAATCGCGTGAATATTACGCTTACATATGGTCAAAGTTCGAATATGCTGACGTTCCATTATGTCATGCTGCAGTTCTGATAATTGGGTGGTTGGAAATGTTTCTTAGCCCTCTAGGGACCTGGCAACTTTAAGTTAGGAAGTGCCAAAAATGCATTAAAAGTGACCATGCCAGTAAAGAATGGCTCCCAATTCATTATTTATAAGAGAGTGCATCAACCAAAATCAGCCATAGTTAGAATAGAAATTAAGCTCAAGTCACAACCCTCTAGACATTCAGTAACATTAGGCTTTTTGCAAATTGTCTTGAAGTTTGGTACCCAATATAAAACTTTGGTTGCTTTCATTGTGACACAATTTCTCTTTAATGTCATTCTAAAAAAAGGATTCAATGAATTGTGTTGTGTATGTTGTAGAGCATTTTTGTTTCTGTAATGGCAGTCAGTTCTGAACATTTTGTTAGTAAATTAACAAATATAGCAATATAACTGCAAGCAGCTTTTTTTATTAATGGATGGCTTAACAGATTATTAATGATATCAGTTAATTGAATTATTATTATTAGAATTAGTATTAGCTATATAAACCTGTAGCTGCACATTTAAAGATGCCATTGCTGAACCCAATTTATATAATAACAAACATGCAGAGTTTAGTAATATAATCTTAAACATAAGTTTATTGAGTTATAAGCACAAGACATGACATGACATGAATTCTGCTCCATGGCAGAATAGGGGAATATCTATTGTACGTACTGTGTTTGAATCACATACTAATGGAGACATTCAGGGAATGTTAATAAAACGTGTCAACACAAGGCAGTTTATTTTTAGTAGAGGGACATTTATGTTGTGTGTCGATAGCTGCATTGGCCTAACAGCCAGGCTGCTAGACTATAATTAGGTGATCAGAAAGATAATGGGATAACATTTAACATTTAGAAAGAGACAAGAGTAAGCCGCTGGAGACACTTCAGTTGGAAGCTAAAGCGCAACATTCATTTACCCCAACTATTTTCTATCTTTATGTCTTTCGAGGTGATATTTGACAAGACTCCAGAGCATGTATAAGTCGATCCTTTTATCCACTCTGATTTATAAATAGTTAGTTTGCTGTACATTAGGTAGTCTTCACCTTCTTCATCCTTGACAGGCTTAGTGTTCACATAACGGTTCTCTGCCATGACCTGACCATTTAGTTTCCACTGGACATATACACTCTTGTTACTAAAACCTTTCAACATACAGGTGAGGCCAACAAAATTATTACTAAGATCGCCATTGTTTGGTGGAAAAATGTAGATGGTTGGTTCTCTTGTTGGCTCTAAAGAAAATTAAAAAGTTTTATCAATATTGACTACAATCACCTTTTATATTTATGTCTAAACAATTTAAGAAGCCCACCAATTTTTTTTCTCTCCAAAACTCCACAAGTAAAATCAGACATTTGGAGGCTAATTTAAGTAGTGATGGAGCTACTCCCACCCCCTTTACTTAATGTAAGACTAGCGCCACATATTGCCAGGTGAGCATAGTAGATGCTGCAAGCGGGTGTCGGGCACTGTGACCTAGCTTAGCGGGGCAGACAAGTGACGCTGTAGTATCTTGTCCAGCAGTGATAAATGTGATGTCTGGAGGGCGCTGTAGAAGCGCTCTTCCTGATTCACTGTAGAGCCAATCGAGAACGCTGGGTGGTGTCCCAAGGTCAAAGCTCCCAAGACTAGGCTACATCTAACAACAGCAACAGCAATAGTCAGCCTCTGTGGGGTTACATATTGGGGGTCCATTGAGGTCACCCCGGGGAGGATTTTGTATGGTGTTGGGCATTTCCCCACAGGGCAATGAACCTAGTAAGAATTAGGGACGGTGCCGCCCTAGCACTATAGCCTTTTTGCCCAATTGGCTTACAAATAAACATCTAACAACAGGACAATGCTGCAGCGAACGATAGGTAGCACCAGTTAAGTGCGCCAGGCACTCAGCGCTAAAGCTCATATATAAGAAAAAAAAAAATACACACAACCAGCGTCGGCGATTTTAAAACTGGGTGCTCTAGCGTCGAGCACCTGACACTGTGTGATCAAAGTCTGTTTCTCAACACATACACCAGCACCAGAGCGAAAACACATGGAATGACATTGTTTTAACACTGTGACAATGACACTGCAATGGCAGACCTGCACATACAATTCTGCATAAAACAAAACAAAACAAAACAATAAAAGTGTTTGTTGGACAGGAGAGGCCACACAATGATTTGAGCCAAAAATTTACTTTAGCAACACACTATTTAAACACAACCAAATGAAAAACCATTGTAATATATGGCAGAGCGCTAATGAGCGACATGTGGTACATGGCTCTGCTGAACATAAAGCGCCAGCGCTTTGCACTAAGCCACCGCTAATAATACATGTGACGCTACATGATGCTTTTAGAGGCACTGACCAGATTGACTTTGTTAAATGTGGATTTCACATACAGTGCCAGCTTTCACCTGACGCTACTTGACGCTACATGGTACTACCTGGCATTAACGTTTCCTAAATAACCCCCTAAACTGTAAGTGCTTTGCATTTTTAAGGGGTTTGTCAAGGTTAACATGTTAACATAGGTAACAGTCTGGAAATCTCCAACTAATTGTGATGTGGGGCTGGTGTAATGAAGGTAAAAGTGGCTTTCGTGTAGAGTTTAAATACAGACCTGGTGAATATATGCTGGGATCAAAAATGGATTGCATGTTGTTCCGAGTTATGTAAGCAACGTTTTACTGATAAAGACACAAGTGCAATATAGGGATAGGCACTAGTGCCTGGTCTAGTCAATTGGCCAATAGTATCATGCTGGATAAAGCAACAGGATATATGGCTAAAAAGTTCCACCTGCCTTCTTTTCTGAGCAATGCAATGTGAGAAACCAGACAGTGTCTGATCCCCCCCCCCCCCCCCGCGGCTCTGCTTTGATGGTCAACAAATACAATCCCTTTGTCTCCTATGACCAAGGGCTCCCAGCTCCCTCTTTGCTTGTGCACAAGCACGACATGACATTCTCCCTGCTCTGCATGGCCACGCCCACTCTCCCTCAGTATGTGAGAAAGGGAAAGTAAAACTGTATTTCTCAGCAACAAAAACTTCTTTTTAAAAACTTCATTTTCAAGAAGATTATAGAAGTTTACTTTGTACTGAACATTGATTTCATATAATAATCTCTTAATGGATATCAATGCTTAGTTACATGATTTCATATTTTACCTTCTCTTTTTTGGATTGGCTTCTCAATGGGGGATGGAAGGTCGTTGTGATGAACGATGCAGGTATATGTTATTCTAGGGTTCCAGTCAGCCGCCTTGATATTCAGCCAGTTTTTAACAGTCCATTTGCCATCATAGTCTTGTTCTGGTTTAGATGTATTTGCCAGGGGTGTTTTACCATCACTGCGGCGCCATTTAAAACTTAGGCTCTCTGTAGAATCTAATTTGGACACTTCACAAGTAACTATTGGCTCGTTTGTGATTAACAATTGTTTTGGAGAAGGAGGTAGAATAATCACCTTCGGATGTGAGATGTCGGAATCTGAAAAAAAAATATCACACTAACAAACCTTTTGCTGTAATAAGTAAACTGAACATGGTGGCACATATTAGTAAACAATTTTGTGAACCTCATGGTACTTATGTATTGTTGCCAATTCTGCCAGATCTACAGCTTCAGTAATTACCCGTTGAAGAGACTAACTGCCAAAGTGCACCCGACAAACAAAGACCTTGTATGCAAAGAATAGAGGGACTCATGGCAGTTTCTAGACTAAATTGCTCTCTGTGAGGGAAGGAAAACATTCTGTCCCCTCTTTGCCTATTCTATGCTGCTGCTGCCCCATACAGGTATGCTTCATGTTGTGCTTCTACCTTAGCAGCAGGCAGCGCCCCCTACTATGACTGAGGCCAATATGGGGGGTGAGGGGCCTGTCTTATGTCCTGCATCATTAACAGTGGCCCTGACTCATCTGCAGAAAACCGGAAGGCTGGGATAAAGGCCCACAAAGGCCTTTGCAGCCCTGCTCATCCTCCCCTAGAAACAGCCCTGGAGGGCCTGTGCAGACAGAGGCTGGACTCTAGGAGCCAAGTGATACACACTGGAAGACCCAAGTGAGTTTTGAAAATACAGTCCTATCCTGATTAGGTATAGGAAAGCTAAGGTGAATGTATATTTTTTCTTTTTTATGAGCCCACAAATGTCCAATAATATTGTTAAAATCTGCTTCCAGTTAGTATACAAATTTATTCTTGGGATAAATGGACACTAGTATTCCAAACAAAAAAACATTGCTCATGACAATTTAGACCTGCAACACCCAGTAAAGCAGTAAAGCTTTATTAATAAACAGTTATGTTCCTGCAGACTGCATTTTTATTATTATTATTAATATTTAATAAGGGCATTTGCTCTCATGCAGCATAAAATACCATTCTTACCGGAGCACTTTCTTATTCTTTCTTCAATTTTGGTCGAGCTGGGAGGATGGGTCACTTTACAAGTGTAGGAATCTCCAGAACTCCAGTCTACTTTAGGAACACTAATTTTGCTTCTTATGGAAAAGTTCCCGTCATTGTCTTTGTATTTTTTGCTATTTGTAGGAACTATAGATGTTGGCTCTCCATTTAAAAGCCACTGTATGGTGATATCATCTGGGGAGTAGTCATTGATCAGACAGATAAGATCCACTGAACTCGTTTCACCGCAAGAGGCTTGCATGACCTCCACCATGGGTGATTTGGGTGTTTTGGATGGTTTTGGTTTGACAACCTCTGCAAGTAAAAATAGGACAATAAATAAAATACTCTATTAAAGATAATATTGTTAAAGCAAAAAAATATTTAACACACATACCAAAATATGTTCATTTCATTTTTCCTGTTAGCTACAGCAAGAGCAGTTCGTGTCATTGGACTCTGGTTTGAAAGTTTCTGTTTAAATGTTTTCTTTGTTGGAGTACATTTTATGTAACTCATTTATAGGGGACCAATCACCAGGATAGTGAAAAAGTCCTTGTCCCTGGGGTATTGGGATGGCCTGCTGTGTGAAACACCCCAGATCACCAACTGAACTTACCTTTCCTCCCTTCCCACGGCGCACGCACAGACTCTTGTTCAATCAATGCTTCATGCCTTGCATACTAATGCATGGTATGAAGCCTTTTTTTGGATAGAGTTTTGGCCTAGGGATATCTATATGGCTGGGCGCACAGCTGCAGGGATGCAGGGGCGGAAAGGTATGCGATTATGGCCAATCTGGCAATCTGGGGGGGGGCTCTCACAGTGAGAGATCCTGAGTTAAGATACTCCAGGGGCACCTAGTCGCCCGGGCCAATGATTGGTCTATTTTATGTTTGGGATCTACTTAGGAAGGCTCCAGATCAACACTGTTATGTTATGTAAAAACCCAGATCAAGTACATCTTTGCCTCATTTTTTGATTGAAGATAACCTCCCCATCATGTGGAAAACTCCCTTTTGTAAATACCCCATAGGAGGTTTTTATTCACTAATTTGTGGAAAATATCTCAATATCGCAAGCGCCTGCACCTCACCTGGAGAACTTACCTGCCTCAGATGCACATTCTTTTCACTCGGTTGGGTGTTTTCATTGGCGAGCTCTTGAAACTTTATCCAGTACCAGTCAGCTAGAGCTGCTTTTTCTCCACATTTCAGAAAATAACCAGCTAAAACTGATTGCCACTCCACAATCATGACTAATTAAGATGCTCCTTTGTCTTTTTCATCTTTTTTATCCTAACTTTGTGTTCTTTATTTATTAGGTTACCCAATGTAAAGAGAAATTCAAATTCCGATAGCATTTTTAAAAGTCTCCATTATTGTATGCCAAAATAATGTTACTGTGGAAGAATTCTGGGATTTGTAGTCAAATAACTCAGTCAGTAAACTATACTAAGGGCCATTGTCAAGGCCAGGAAAGCTGCTCCCACTTAAGCAACACAGAGCTATAGAAATATAAGAAACTAGGAAACAGCATGCAATTAGATAACTAGGAAATAGATAATGGACTATTTTGAAGGACAGGATTGCTAAATGATGATATCACTTTATATTTAAATAAATAAAATGAATAATAATTTTAAGTGGCCTGTCACTTACAATGAATCTACTGAGAGCGAACATGTTCATTATGATAACAAAATTCTGAAATAAATAATTGGCATCTTAGGTCATGTGACTTTACTCCCACCTCCTCCCCAATGCATTGTGGGAGACTAAGCACAGAATAGAAGCCTGCAATAAAAAAAATGCCCAGTCATGCTCTCCATTCTAGGATAATAAAGTTCAGATGACTGCTGCTGCTGATGAGCAGACTTCTGTCAGGGTGGATTGGAACACAAAAGGACCAAGGGACTGTTTCAATAAAGCACTGCGTCGGCTTTACACCAGTTTGAGCACATGGTGTGCCGGTTTTGTGTGCAAACTGCATTTATCAAAGTTTTCTTTCCATCAATGCATGAGTGCACATACACCATTTCACTGCTCCTGCTTTTTCTGGTGCATAGATTGAATAGATTGTAGAGCTTGCTACAATTATAGGATAGGGAGTGCTATTTATGTATTTTTCCAGTAGGTGCCAGATGAGCAGCTTGCAGGAGCCGCTGTCTGCGCCTGTACTTGTCATTGGCGGGGAGCGAGGCAGCGCTATGCCTGCGCTCCCTACCAGGTGGCTCGTCACTGCCAATGCGGCTGCAATCCCTAGCATGGATCGCTGCAAAGTAGCCACATTCATTAAAAAAAAACACAATGCCCACGTGCTGTTAGAAGGGGTTCTAGGTGCCCGGGAATCCCTGCGAATTGCATTGGGGACACATGAAGGACAGACACATGATTTGCACGGCCCAAATCACAAGTTTGCAGGGCAACACAAAAGTTCAAAAAAATGCAAAAAAATGCCATAGAAACAATTCCATTCTTATACGTGAAAATTTCCGTTCTCGTTCATTTTTCCCCTCATCTAATTCATCAGAGCCTTTTTTCTGCGAGAATTTTAGTGTGAAATATTTCATTTTTACATGATTTTTTGTTTGGCAACAAGATCTCCAATAAAATGGCAAGAAAGGGGCTCTGATCCCGTGGCACATGCATCAGCCAAAAAAAATTACAAAAGTGGCCAAAATAATTGTAACCATCCCAGCCCATTGAAATGTATGGAATAAGGCCACACAGTGCATGGTGAGTGCCTGGTCCCATCTGGCACTGTAGGAAACTAGAGGTGCCGGCACTAATCCCATTTGCGGCGCTGTTAATAGATGGGACACTACCTGGCACTGTAGATTTTTGACCTGATAAATACACCTTTTGCACTGGGACCTGACATTCACCTGACACTGAATCTGGCACTACATGGCACTAGCATTTCTTAAATAAACCCCATAATGGGCAAATGATTCAGCATGTTACTTCAACAGTTTTTGTTTTAAATCAAATTTGGGCCATGGCTTTTGGGACATAAGAGATGCACAGCAATGAAGTTTATGCTACATTTTTATTTTTTTTTAACTTCCCCGAAAATGAGTTATTTTACATCTATTATGTTTGTCACATCTGTTGCATATATAACATTATTGTTTTACTGCTTGAATTTTTTTTGTATAAATAAACAACCTTTTTTATCAGAAATGTGGGGTTTGTGTGCGCCACTCTGCGCCAATTTAAAAAATAAATATGGATGGACTGTAAAGGAACACACTGGCGTAATATTGGCGCACCCTATGTAGAGGCTGTCTCATTGTTACTTGTTAGGCACACTACGGCACTTTATTTCATGCTAAGACACTTTACAGTCAAAAGAGTGTGCCAAAAAACAAGCGCGCGGTTTCTACTATCGCCTGAGTAGTGGTGTTATAAAGAGTACAAAGTTTGGAAATTCTTCAGCATTCGAGTTTCTATAACTTTATAAGGAAAACTTTGATCTTTAGCCTCAAGTACAAAGCACTGAGGGCATTGTAAGAAGTTTTGTTCTTACCTATATCCTTTTTCTGACCTGTTGGCTTGTGACTGACATTACATGTAAAAGTCTTGTTTTTATAATCAGACTCAGACACGGTTAGGAGACTGGTAGATAAATAGGTGCCTCGTTTATCAAGCATTGCTGGAAAATTCCTCAGGCCACTTGTGATGGAGCCTGAATTCCACGTCACATCTACAGGAGGTGGGAGGAAGTTAGTAGACAAGCAGCCGATGGTGACGCCTACTGATGGGAACGAAGATCCAGGACAAGGTATCATGGGGAAAACTGTAGGCGCTCTTTTCTCAGCTGAAAATGAACATATGATTTTGTTAACCACATCAGACAGAAAAATACCAGTACAACAAATTCAGGAAAGATTGGCATTTGCATTAATATGATTTTTTTCTTTTGGTATATAGTTCCTTTTACATGTTGAAAAACATATGTTTACTTTAGCAACAAGAAAATGCATCTCACAGATATAAAATAATAAAAAACACAATTAAGAAAATACAATAAACACATAATAAATGTTTACCTGATATTGATTGAAAATAAATATGATGCAACTTGAGCATAAATTAAACCATGGGTCACGTTGCAGAACTTGCCATAACAGCAGTGATTTATGATGGGCTGTGCAAAGCAGCTAATTAGTTTTAAACAGTGCACTGCCCAATGATGCCACCAGGTATGTAACATAAGGACCGCACAAAAAACATCTTTTCCCCATATCCATCCCACAGATAGTGACAGCAGCAGCAGCTGGATGCACAGCGGTGCCCTAACTGGCACCTTAATGTATATAGTTAAACCGGTCCTTCACTCTGAAGTCTATCTTATATGTTTCCCACACCCTGTACATACAGATTGCTCACATTAAAAATCATCCTACCTGCATCTTCTGTATGTTATGAGCCTTTAAACATCCAAGATGGCTGCTCATGGAACGTCAGGCAGCATGCAAACAGGAAGTGCCTTCTGACTGAGCTGCTGTGCATTCTGGGATTGCTGACCTTTTCCTGACCCCAGCTCTGCTCTGTCTGAGCAAAGCACAGCTATAACCCACCCCCCTGTACTTTATCCCACTCTGCTCTCCTCAGTAAACGTGATGCTTCTGAGCCAAGATGGCGGCGCCCGTATCCTAAAGTCCTAAACAGAGTTGCAGCCAAGTGGGGGAAATAATAATAAGTAAGTGGCTAAAAACTTAAAATATATTAACTTTAGATGCTGGGGAGTCGTTTTTTAAGGATTTGGGCTTTTCAATAAATCATGGTGAAGGTCCGGTTTAACAAGATTCGTACTTTATTTAATATATGTATTATTTTTATAGGTCTCTTTTACCCTGAACCCCACCAGCAATCTCTTGCCTCAAATAATTCATTGTATGAATGTCATTTAAATACTTGGTGAACAAAGCTGATCCTGATTCTGAAACATTCATAATTGCACATTTCAGAGAGTTTCATGGTTCTCACAGAGACACTAAACTAATCTACCTAATCACACCATCATCGAGCCCTGCGTTAAAATATGCTTAATATGATCCCTCAACTGTTGCACCGGTTCATCCCGTCGGTCTCGTCGCTCTGCTGGAGGTGTGAGAAGGCTCAAGGCACCCTCCTTGACATCTTTTGGGAATGCAAGAACATACAGAGGTTCTGGAAGGATATTGTGAAATGAACCAGCAAGATAAAGTGCAAGACCATCCCGTTCTCTCCAGAGATCCTCCTCCTGCATTCCACCAGGGATTCAGTCGGGAAGTATAAGAAATCAGATTATCCACCTGATAAATGGGGCCAGAGCGCGCATACCGGCCCAATGGAAGTCCGTCACACCACCTTCCATTAGCGGCTGGATTCATAGGGTGGAGGACATCTTCCCGCCCCTTCCGTTTTCCTCTTCCCTGTCTCCCCTGCTATTCCCATTCTGTGTTCTTCTTTCCAGCCTAGATTTGTTGTCCCCTCCCCCCCCCCCACTGGCCTGTTGACCAGTAGTGTGCTGGCGGGTCTGGGGGGGGCATACCCTCCCTACTTTCCTCTCCTATAATTCCCCAGTTTATAATAGAAATGATGATGGACGGAGACAGTGCGGCATGTTTCCCGGTTTAACCAGGGGGGTAGATTTCCAGGATAATGAGAAGGATATGTTTGTGCATCCATATGTACTGCTTGTTCTGTCACGCTGAATAAAACTCGAAGATTAAGATTTTTGTGTGGAATTAGTTGGTTTCCTGTATGCCTTGCTGTTCTGTCTATCTCAATAAAGATTTATTGTTAAAACAAAAATATGCTCAATATTTTCAGAGATCCTTCCGAGATGGGGGTCATGAGACAGTTGCACAAACATGAGGCAGCACACCCTCTTCAATAGGAAATATGCTTCATTGTAGTGCATGGTTGTTTTTATTTCTGCCCCCCCCCCATCATACAGAGCCACGTGCTTCCTAAGGATATTTAACTTGAGGTGCATTCGAAATCAGGATCCCCGGGGCAAATGTTAACAGAAGCTTAAGCTATTTTTTTACTGACAGTCTGCTTTAAAAATAAGATTGCCACAGCCTAACTTTGCTATTTTTTCAGTTTTTGACAACTTTAAATTGCACCTAATCTTTAAATAGGAGCAACCATTAACATTGGGTCTCCTTGAGGGTGGTCTCCCTCTTTATCGGACAACCTGATTTGGGATGCTTCACTATGGGAAGCCCCCCCCCAGATTTTTTGACATCTAGCACATCTCTAGCATACCTGGATCTGGGTTGCATACTCACACCAGCCTTTTCTGCATGGCCGATGCAGCACGCCCACAGCTAGAGGTGAGCGGAGGACGCAGCCAGTGGCACTAGTTCCATTCGAATTTCCTTCCAGTGTGGCAAAGTAAATCTGAATTGAACAAGCACAGCTGATTGGCTGAGCGGCCCTTATGGGAATCAGGAAGAGTTGAGTTTTTGGCGATGCCGGGGAATACACCCCCCAAAGAGGAATACAAGTGAATCTCTTAGGTTTTGTACCTTTTTAAAGCCTAATATATATTTGTTGTGTCATATTTTATCCACTTGGTAGATTTCATAACGAAATGTTCCTCATTGGACAACTTCTGTAACTTAAGTCAAAGACAGATTAAAATAAAGCTTTTCTTTAACCTCACAAGGGTGGTATGCTATTAGCGGTCAATGCCTAAAAGGATGGTAAAACCAACGGCAATAAGGCAGCACATGATGCCTGTCCCATGTGCCTCTCCTACATTTTCTGCAACCGTAGCAGTGATCCAAAGTTTACACTTTCAATTTCATTACGCCAGAAAACAAATAAGAGGTCTAACAGCCACTCTGCCCTGTGGAGCTCTCACTGTGAGCGACCATGGTAAGCCACAGTGACCTCACAGCTTTCTCTGACCACAGCCAGGCATACACATAGACTGGGCCATGACACCCTCTTCCCAGCTCAGCCATGACCCAGAAATCCCTTTCAGTTACAATACATAAGGCATTTACATATAAACAGAGATATTGAGGTGCTTTGAAAGGCTTATCCAACACTGTTCTCAAGGGGTAAAATGTGGGAGGAAGTTAGTGTGTGCCTATACAGGGACATTAAAGATGCATCTGAGCCCAATCAGTAATGCATTGTCAGCTTCTAAACTGATAGCGCTAAAACCTCGCCACTTCATTCAAGTACCAGACCTCAGATTTGCTAACTGTACATTTACATAGACATATAGCTCTTCCTCTCTGAAAAGGTTACATTTGTTTCATAAGCATGCAAATCTTTAAATGTGAATCAACTTATGAGTTGCCTAATTTTATGTGTGCTCATCATTTAGCCATGCAATGTCCTATTTGTGTGACAACCTGTCCGTATTACTGTAGGTTTAGGCTAAAGCAATTGTACTTTCTGTAATATTCTTAGCTATTTATTAGCTATAAACTATACACATAATCCTGCACCATGTAAGCTATAGCTATACACATCACCCTGCACCATGTAAGCTATAGCTATACACATAACCCTGCACCATGTAAGCTATAGCTATACACATAACCCTGCACCATGTAAGCTATAGCTATACCCATAACCCTGCACCATGTAAGCTATAGCTATACCCATAACCCTGCACCATGTAAGCTATAGCTATACACATAACCCTGCACCATGTAAGCTATAGCTATACCCATAACCCTGCACCATGTAAGCTATAGCTATACCCATAACCCTGCACCATGTAAGCTATAGCTATACCCATAACCCTGCACCATGTAAGCTATAGCTATACCCATAACCCTGCACCATGTAGGCTATAGCTATACCCATAACTATGCACCATGTAAGCTATAGCTATACACATAACCCTGTACCATGTAAGCTATAGCTATACCCATAACCCTGCACCATGTAAGCTATAGCTATACACATAACCCTGCACCATGTAAGCTATAGCTATACCCATAACCCTGCACCATGTAAGCTATAGCTATACCCATAACCCTGCACCATGTAAGCTATAGCTATACCCATAACCCTGCACCATGTAGGCTATAGCTATACCCATAACTATGCACCATGTAAGCTATAGCTATACACATAACCCTGTACCATGTAAGCTATAGCTATACCCATAACCCTGCACCATGTAAGCTATAGCTATACACATAACCCTGCACCATGTAAGCTATAGCTATACCCATAACCCTGCACCATGTAAGCTATAGCTATACCCATAACCCTGCACCATGTAAGCTATAGCTATACCCATAACTCTGCACCATGTAAGCTATAGCTATACACATAACCCTGCACCATGTAAGCTATAGCTATAAACATAACCCTGCACCATGTAAGCTATAGCTATACCCATAACCCTGCACCATGTAAGCTATAGCTATACCCATAACTCTGCACCATGTAAGCTATAGCTATACCCATAACCCTTCACCATGTAAGCTAGAGCTATACCCATAACTCTGCACCATGTGAGCTATAGCTATACACATAACCCTGCACCATGTAAGCTATAGCTATAAACATAACCCTGCACCATGTAAGCTATAGCTATACCCATAACCCTGCAGCATGTAAGCTATAGCTATACCCATAACTCTGCACCATGTAAGCTATAGCTATACCCATAACCCTGCACCATGTAAGCTATAGCTATACACATAACCCTGCACCATGTAAGCTATAGCTATAAACATAACCCTGCACCATGTAAGCTATAGCTATACACATAACCCTGCACCATGTAAGCTATAGTTATACACATAACCCTGCACCATGTAAGCTATAGCTATACCCATAACCCTGCACCATGTAAGTTATAGCTATAAACATAATTCTGCACCATGTTGGCTATAGCTATACCCATAACCCTGGATCATGTAAGCTATAGCTATACCCATAACCCTGCACCATGTAAGCTATAGCTATACCCATAAACCTGCACCATGAAAGCTATACCCATAACCCTGCACCATGTGAGCTATAGATATACCCATAAACCTGCACAGTGTAAGCTATAGCTATACCCATAGCCCTGCACCATGTAAGCTATCGCTATACCCATAACCCTGCACCATGAAAGCTACAGCTATACACATAACCCTGCACCATGTAAGCTATAGCTATACACATAACCCTGCACCATGTAAGCTATAGCTATAAACATAACCCTGCACCATGTAAGCTATAGCTATACACATAACCCTGCACCATGTAAGCTATAGTTATACACATAACCCTGCACCATGTAAGCTATAGCTATACCCATACCCTGCACCATGTAAGTTATAGCTATAAACATAATCCTGCACCATGTTGGCTATAGCTATACCCATAACCCTGGATCATGTAAGCTATAGCTATACCCATAACCCTGCACCATGTAAGCTATAGCTATACCCATAACCCTGCACCATGAAAGCTATACCCATAACCCTGCACCATGTGAGCTATAGATATACCCATAAACCTGCACAGTGTAAGCTATAGCTATACCCATAGCCCTGCACCATGTAAGCTATCGCTATACCCATAGCCCTGCACCATGCAAGCTACCACAATACACATAACCCTGCACCATGTAAGCTATAGCTATACCCATAATCCTTTACCATGTAAGCTATAGCTATACCCATAACCCTGCACCATGTAAGCTATAGCTATACCCATAACCCTGCACCACGTAAGCTATAGCTATACACATAACCCTGCACCATGTAAGCTATAGTTATACACATAACTCTGCACCATGTAAGCTATAGCTATACCCATAACCCTGCACCATGTAAGTTATAGCTATAAACATAATCCTGCACCATGTTGGCTATAGCTATACCCATAACCCTGGATCATGTAAGCTATAGCTATACCCATAACCCTGCACTGTGTAAGCTATAGCTATACCCATAACCCTGCACCATGTAAGCTATAGCTATACATATAACCCTGCACCATGTAAGCTATAGCTATACCCATAACCCTGCACCATGTAAGCTATACCCATAACCCTGCACCATGTGAGCTATAGATATACCCATAAACCTGCACAGTGTAAGCTATAGCTATACCCATAGCCCTGCACCATGTAAGCTATCGCTATACCCATAACCCTGCACCATGAAAGCTACAGCTATACCCATAGCCCTGCACCATGCAAGCTACCACAATACACATAACCCTGCACCATGTAAGCTATAGCTATACCCATATTCCTTTACCATGTAAGCTATAGCTATACCCATAACCCTGCACCATGTAAGCTATAGCTATACCCATAACCCTGCATCATGTAAGCTATAGCTATACACATAAACCTGCACAGTGTAAGCTACAGCTATACTCATAACCCTGCACCATGCAAGCTACCACTATACACATAACCATGCACCATGTAAGCTATAGCTATACACATAACCCTGCACCATGTAAGCTATAGCTATACCCATAACCTTGCACCATGTAAGCTATAGCTATACCCATAAACCTGCACCATGTAAGCAATAGAAATATACATAACACTGCACCATGTAAGCTAAAGAAATACACATAACCATGTAGCATGTAAGCTATAGAAATACACATAACCCTGCACCATGTAAGCTATAGCTATACACATAACCCTGCACCATGTAAGCTATAGCTATACCCATAACCTTGCACCATGTAAGCTATAGCTATACCCATAAACCTGCACCATGTAAGCAATAGAAATATACATAACACTGCACCATGTAAGCTAAAGAAATACACATAACCATGTAGCATGTAAGCTATAGAAATACACATAACCCTGCACCATGTAAGCTATAGCTTTACACATAACCCTGTAGCATGTAAGCTATAGAAATACACATACCACTGCACCATGTAAACTATAGAAATACAAATAGCTCTGCATCATGTAAGCTATAGAAATACACATAAACCTGTACCATGTAAGCTATAGCTATACACACATCTCTTGCCTAGGTAAGCTATAGGATCAGATAATTCAGAGCCATGTAAGTATACAGGTAGCCATGCACTATGTAATCTATAGGTCTGCACATAGCTATGCACCCTGTGAGCTACAGATATTCACATTTCATAAGCTATACTTATATATACAATTTTATTATAACTAGCATTGCAGATTTATTACCCCAGTGATTAACCAGCTATTCCTGGATTGATTCCAATGCCTGTTACCAAGGGTTGATTCTGCACTGTATTTTTACTCACTTTTTTGTGAGTAAACGCACCATATGTAGACATTTGCACAACTAAATATGATGCTGAATTGCACCCAGGAAAAAACTCTCCTATATCATCCTAGATATCATCTTTTATTATAGGATCCATGTAAGGTGAAAGGTTTACCACAAACATTTTTTCTAACTAACATAATATGGTTGGTTTGTAATTTTCTTTACAATATTGTAAACATTATGTGCAGTAATATACTAATAATAAGGTAGTTCTGCAATATTTTATTTATATATTATTTCATATAATTGGCTTATCCCTATATAAAGTTTTATTTAATGTGTGTCAAATCTTTATTTATTACTTCAGATACTACAAATAATACTTACAGCAAGCTGTGTGCATAGGAATGCATCCGCCTCTTCCATTGTCACCAGAAGGTAAAAATGTCTTCTCTTCTAATCACGCTGCCATGGTTAGAAATCTATACAACCATTCATTCTCATACATTTTGATACATTTGATATTTAATAATATTATGTCTGTCATTGCTTAGCACTGGTTTATATTTGGTGAATACCTTCAGGACTACAGATTGATCAGTTTGGCAGAAATCCTCTTTACTGGATCACCTGCAGATAAAATAATCCATCAAAATTCTAAAACTAATGCAAGTCCTAGCTGTGTTTTAACAAGGCACACATAATGATTACAAAAGCATTAATAACTAATAATGATTATAGTAAAAAAAACAAAAAACAGTCTATAAAACGTACCATAAATCATCATGTTATTATCAATCAAGTGATTAAATGATCTCTTTAGATCTTACATGTACAGTATAAGATGTGCTTGCAATAAAGAACACCACCCTGGTCAAATATGTCATTTCCTGTTTTTTTTCACACCATCATTGTTTATTTTCTCTTCTAAAGAAAAACACTACACTTACCCATAATCTTTAGGATGATTCACATTGTCCCTAACCACATGTTTTGCATATTGGCTGATTCCTCTGCAAACGTTTAACAATAGCTTTTAGACTAATTCATGGTACATATTGACATTATATATATATATATATATATATATATATATATATATATATATAGTGGTAAAGTGTATAAAAATGTCATAAATGGTGTGTATTTCTCCCCTGCTAGGCTGTATCAGGCACGATCCGTGCTGGGTTTTCAGGACCCAGGTCACTTTCCCCAATCCTTTTCAGGTTTGTTCTCAGGCCGTGCACAGGTGATCAGGCTGATTGCAGGGGAAGCCTGAATAAAAAGGAGACACACGACCTGTCAGTTGTCTGTTGACCAGCCTGAAGGAGGGAGCCCAGGCTGAGGTGCACAAGTGGTGAAGAAAAGGACTGTATGCAAGCCGAAGGACTTGGCTTTTGCGTCCCTAACCATGGACTTGTGTGGATGAGCAGCGGAGGGCTTGTATGCCCTGCAAAGTTGACTTAACTTACCTTGGAGTTACAGCTTGCTGGAGTACCCAGCCCTGGACTTTTATTGATTGGGTGAAGTAACCACTTTTGATTTATTGCACTGATGCTGCAATCACTGAAGTGAGTGATAATTTGAACACTTTATTTGCTCAATAAAGCCGTTTTGCTGTTGAAAGACTGTTGTCCGTGTCACTGCCGTTCGCCCAACCACTCACAATATATATTTATCTTATATTATTTATATTTATTTTTTATTTTATATTATTTATATTTATTTTTGCGAAATTCGGAATGTCTAAAAGGATCCTGAAGACCTTCTACATCGGCGCAGTAGGCTCACTCCTGAGCTCCTCCTTCACTACTTGGTATTGTGGGATCACGGCCAAAGACAAGATCAGGCTGAAGAGGATCACCAGGACTGCTGAACGGATCATAGGGTGTCCCCTACCTGACCTAGATGAAGACTTCAAGAAAAGGATCCGCTCAAGGGCAAAGAGAATAGTAGGTGACCCCACACATCCAGGTCACCCCTTCTTCAATCTCCTACCATCTGGACGAAGGTACCGGGCTCTCTCGTCCAGAACCTCTCGGTATAAAAACAGTTTCTTCCCACTTGCTGTGAATGCACTGAATAATCAACTCTAAGAATCCTGGAAAACTTTTGATCCTCAGTCACTTAAAGGAATATCGTATGTAACTAAAATCCTTTGTAAATATGTATAACTAGCGAATGTTTATACCCCCATTGATGTATATAGTATGTGTTGATGTATATAGTTATGCCTAGCAAATGTTCCAACTCTATGGAAAACCCCCCTTCCAAAAAGTATTCCTTGTTTGTATTCTGTACATACTTGGCGACCAATAAAGTTTTCTTAGCATTCGTATCATATTTTTTATTCCATAAGAAAATGGAGAGTGGGTACCTTATGGAGTAAATGTAGTCCACTCACCATACCGACATTCTCACATTGCTGATAGTCAGGGGGAAGATCATATGCAGGACACAGCGGCGCATCATGAATGCCGGTAAGGTGAGTGGACAGGGTGGTAAAAAAAAACAGCTTACCTCCTCCGGGATCCAGATCCATTGGCGCATGGCCAGTTGCACTGTCAATGAACAGAGCAACCATGGGCAGGATCCAGGATGCTTGTTATGTGGGATTGGGGGGAATCTGCAATACTGTTGGTATCGGGGAGATTGGGAAATGTTCTGCCCACTGCTTGTTATTGGGGGGGGGGGGTGGAATTTTGCATGCTGCTTGTTATTGTGGATATTATGGCCCATGGACTTGTCAAAGAAAGATAGACAAGGAGAAGGAAAGAAGAAAAAAGGAAGCTGCAAAGACTAGAGTGCAGATATTATACAAACCTCTTGCACTCAGCTCTTAAAAAGCTGTCAGCTGCCATGGCCTCCCATATATTCCCAAACCAAAACCAGGATATTCCTAAATCCTCCCAAAGGTCCAGGGGCTTAGTTCACCAGGATGTAACAATATCTACGCTTGGTGTCTTTACAGCTGTCAATGTAAATGGGAGTGACTTGTGTACTGCAACTGATACTCCTTTTGACTTAGGGGGTTGGATAAGAAGGATTTACTATGTATCTGAATCATATGGCCTTTCTCTTTTTCCAGTCATCCAGTTGTCGTACGGCTGAACTCACACCTGGCCAAGTTGTTGGAAATAATGGAGTAGACCCAGCCTAGGTGGCGCATCCCCAGTCACCATTTCTTCTCCAACAAAGCCATCCCTGCCTTGCAAAGTTATGTAGAAGAGAAGGTAGGCTAGTCCAAGCAACTGTCAGTATTCAGCACAGTAGATAATTGGAGTAGTAGCTATAGCCAAGAACAATACATGAGTGTCATGGCCCACTGGATCAACCTTTGCAGATACTCGAATGCAAGGTAAGGAATTAGTAACACTTTCGATCCACTTTAACCTCAGATACCAAGCGCCTATCCTCTTTTTTTCTCAACAGACGAAAGACAGGAGGGTGTAGCTTACCATCCTCTTCCATCCTTTTATCAGTGCAAGGCCAGGCACTGCCAAGCCATATAACACATGCTGAGCCTAGGCATAAATAGGAGGAGATGCTGCCATGCATTCATGAGGAAATTTCCCACTGGCTGTCTCCACGTCAGTTTAAATTGGGCAATGTGATCGCAGATAACGGGGACGACCATTGTCGCTGCACTTATAGATGCTAATCCTGCTGCTACCCTCTCCCCCATTACAAATGAGTTATTTTTTGAGGGCTTGCCCACTACTGCCAGGCCTACACAACCTGTCCCAAAATCTAGTCTTTCTTCAACAACTGTGCCTCTGCTAATGCTACTACTACCACCAACAGCCCCTCCGCTGCCACCCTCTGCTACTACTAGGCCTACCCAACCACAGTTTACCCTGTGATTCCCAAAATAGGCACATTTTTCACTACTATATAAATTATATCCGATAATAACATTCTTGAGAGGTTAGGTATACTTGGTTTGGGGTACAAAACTATTCCATAAGAGAACAACTAGGTCTTAATCTCCTCCTCCCCAAACACCGTATCCTATTACCTAAATGTAGTTATTAACACTGTACTTATAAATTTATTTTTTAATTCCTTATATTGGACCTAATAAAAATGTAAACTTAAGACATAAATAGTCACGCTATCATAACGCGCATGTTAACACTTCTGCGCTGGTTATCAGTACACACAACACTGTAACTAATATCCGCTTATATGGACCAGTTTTGCTAGTCTATGTGCTAGCTTCCTCGGCATATAAGTAGCCTAAATACAAACAAAAATCTACCCATAAATATCAAGGAATGTACCAAAATGTACCAAAATAAAAGTCCTGAATTCTGATGATGTCAGGTTAATACAAAAGTTAAAGCCAAGTGATAATGCTTGTTCTTCTGCAGCATTTAACAATTGATCTGATATGTTATTAATGTTGATATTACTCACTTCATTATCCTCATCCTCGCTAGATGCTAATGTAGTGCCTGACCCTTATTTTTCAATAGATGGTAATCAAGGGTATCTTGTTGGATTGCTGATCCTGGGGTCCTGACTTCATTGCTTTCCTAGTCTCTTGTTTCTCTTGCTCCTTGTAGATCTAAAAAATCCCCCTTCTGTCTTTCAATTCCTATATTAGACTCCTGGGTACCTATTTTCCATTTACCCCTTTGTGTATCCTGTCAATTCCAGTTTGTTGTATGTGTATATATGTATATATCTAAACTATACAGATTGACTTAATTTAGCCCTCTAGTTGTCGCATTGATCTTGATGATGCTGGATCAACAGATCCAGCACCATTTTGGAACAGTTATGTAAATTCTCTTCCCACTTGTTTCTAAATTCCATAGTAGAGTTTTCTACTTTTCTAATTTCTTTAAAAAGGAGATATCCCACCATAATTTAGATTTTTTAATGGTCTGTTGGAGTTGAAAGAATTCACAACTCATTTCCATGGTCATGTTTTTGGGATATATTACAATTCAGAAATCCGTAATTAGTTTGTCCCAATTGGGCCTGTTTAACTGGTCAGTTTAAATGCGAAAGAGGGAAACAAGAGAAAGGGGAAAAACTCACTTATAGTTGGTGTTAATACAAAATGGTGAACAAGAAGCCTAGGAAACAAGGTCTGAGACCTTACACAATAGTACAATACACCCAAAAAAGGAGAGGTTTCTTTAGCTCACCACTAATCAAATTATAGCCTGAAATAAAAATCTTCGAAGGCCAGGTACACTTGGGTTGGGGTACAAAACTATTCCAAAAGAGAAAGACCAACTAGGCCTGAATTCTCTCCTTCCTAAGCACCTTATCCTACTACCTGAATGTAGTTAGAAACACTATTGAATTTGTCTAAAAATATACATTAATTTTTAATTCCTTATATTGTACATATTAAACATTTAAAAGTAAACATAAATAGTAGAGATGAGCGAACTTTTGAAAAATTCGATTCTACTGATTCGCCGAATTTTCAGACAAAAATCGCTTCGACCCGAATTTATTTGCGACGAATCGCTATTAAAAACGGCTATTTCTGAGCCTCCTAGAGCCTCAATAGGGTTGTAAACCATTCTGCCTTGCTGTAACACGCACAGGATGCGTGCTGGGTTAGTTAAATAATACTTTGAATAAATATCACATGCAGATCAGAGGCATCGCTAATAGAATCGCAGAGCGGCACAATTGCAGAGAGTTGAAGTGGCATCACTATGAGGGGCAGGAGCCCAAACATTGCTTTAAAGAGACACTGGAGTTGGCAGCAGCAGGAGCCCAAAAATTGGATGAATCACACCCTGGAGTTGCAAGCAGCAGCAGCAGGAGCCCAAACATTACTTTAAAGAGACACTGGGGTTGGCTTCAGGAGCCCAAAAATTGGATGATTCACACCCTGGAGTTGGCAGCAGCAGCAGCAGCAGGAGCCCAAATATTACTTTAAAGAGACCCTGGGGTTGGCTTCAGGAGCCCAAAAATTGGATGAATCACACCCTGGAGTTGGCAGCAGCAGCAGCAGCAGGAGCCCAAATATTACTTTAAAGAGACACTGGAGTTGGCTTCAGGAGCCCAAAAATTGGATGAATCACACCCTGGAGTTGGCAGCAGCAGCAGCAGCAGGAGCCCAAATATTACTTTAAAGAGACCCTGGGGTTGGCTTCAGCAGCCCAAAAATTGGATGAATCACACCCTGGAGTTGGCAGCAGCAGCAGCAGGAGCCCAAATATTACTTTAAAGAGACACTGGAGTTGGCTTCAGGAGCCCAAAAATTGGATGATTCACACCCTGGGGTTGGCAGCAGCAGCAGCAGCAGCAGCAGGAGCCCAAACATTACTTTAAAGAGACCCTGGGGTTGGCTTCAGGAGCCCAAAAATTGGATGAATCACACCCTGGAGTTGGCAGCAGCAGCATGAGCCCAAACATTACTTTATAGAGACACTGGAGTTGGCTTCAGGAGCCCAAAAATTGGATGAATCACACCCTGGAGTTGGCAGCAGCAGCAGCAGCAGGAGCCCAAACATTACTTTAAAGAGACACTGGAGTTGGCTTCAGGAGCCCAAAAATTGGATTAATCACACCCTGGAGTTGGCAGCAGCAGCAGCAGCAGAAATATTACTTTAAAGAGACACTGGGGTTGGCTTCAGGAGGCCAAAAATTGGATGAATCACACCCTGGAGTTGGCAGCAGCAGCAGCAGGAGCCCAAATATTACTTTAAAGAGACACTGGAGTTGGCTTCAGGAGCCCAAAAATTGGATGATTCACACCCTGGAGCTGGCAGCAGCAGCAGCAGGAGCCCAAATATTACTTTAAAGAGACGCTGGGGTTGGCTTCAGGAGGCCAAAAATTGGATGAATCACACCCTGGAGTTGGCAGCAGCAGCAGCAGGAGCCCAAATATTACTTTAAAGAGACACTGGAGTTGGCTTCAGGAGCCCAAAAATTGGATGATTCACACTCTGGAGTTGGCAACAGCAGCAGGAGCCCAAATATTACTTTAAAGAGACCCTGGGGTTGGCTTCAGGAGCCCAAAAATTGGATGAATCAAACCCTGGAGTTGGCAGCAGCAGCAGCAGGAGCCCAAATATTACTTTAAAGAGACACTGGAGTTGGCTTCAGGAGCCCAAAAATTGGATGAATCACACCCTGGAGTTGGCAGCAGCAGCAGCAGCAGCAGCAGGAGCCCAAACATTACTTTAAAGAGACACTGAAGTTGGCTTCAGGAGCCCAAAAATTGGATGATTCACACCCTGGAGTTGGCAGCAGCAGCAGCAGCAGGAGCCCAAATATTACTTTAAAGAGACCCTGGGGTTGGCTTCAGGAGCCCAAAAATTGGATGAATCACACCCTGGAGTTGGCAGCAGCAGCAGGAGCCCAAATATTACTTTAAAGAGACACTGGGGTTGGCTTCAGTAGCCCAAAAATTGGATGAATCACACCCTGGAGTTGGCAGCAGCAGCAGCAGGATCCCAAATATTACTTTAAAGAGACACTGAAGTTGGCTTCAGGAGCCCAAACATTGGATGATTCACACCCTGGAGTTGGCAGCAGCAGCAGCAGCAGCAGGAGCCCAAATATTACTTTAAAGAGACCCTGGGGTTGGCTTCAGGAGCCCAAAAATTGGATGAATCACACCCTGGAGTTGGCAGCAGCAGCAGGAGCCCAAATATTACTTTAAAGAGACACTGGGGTTGGCTTCAGGAGCCCAAAAATTGGATGAATCACACCCTGGAGTTGGCAGCAGCAGCAGCAGCAGGGGCCCAAACATTACTTTAAAGAGACACTGGAGTTGGCTTCAGGAGCCCAAAAATTGGATTAATCACACCCTGGAGTTGGCAGCAGCAGCAGCAGGAGCCCAAACATTACTTTAAAGAGACACTGGAGTTGGCTTCAGGAGCCCAAAAATTGGATTAATCACACCCTGGAGTTGGCAGCAGCAGCAGAAATATTACTTTAAAGAGACACTGGGGTTGGCTTCAGGAGGCCAAAAATTGGATGAATCACACCCTGGGGTTGGCAGCAGCAGCAGCAGCAGGAGCCCAAATATTACTTTAAAGAGACACTGGAGTTGGCTTCAGGAGCCCAAAAATTGGATGATTCACACCCTGGAGTTGGCAGCAGCAGCAGCAGCAGCAGGAGCCCAAATATTACTTTAAAGAGACCCTGGGGTTGGCTTCAGGAGGCCAAAAATTGGATGAATCACACCCTGGAGTTGGCAGCAGCAGCAGCAGGAGCCCAAATATTACTTTAAAGAGACACTGGAGTTGGCTTCAGGAGCCCAAAAATTGGATGATTCACACCCTGGAGTTGGCAGCAGCAGCAGCAGGAGCCCAAATATTACTTTAAAGAGACCCTGGGGTTGGCTTCAGGAGGCCAAGCATTGGATGAATCACACCCTGGAGTTGGCAGCAGCAGCAGCAGGAGCCCAAATATTACTTTAAAGAGACCCTGGGGTTGGCTTCAGGAGCCCAAAAATTGGATGAATCACACCCTGGAGTTGGCAGGAGTTGGCAGCAGCAGCAGCAGCAACAGGAGCCCAAACATTACTTTAAAGAGACACTGGAGTTGGCTTCAGGAGCCCAAAAATTGGATGAATCACACCCTGGAGTTGGCAGCAGCAGGAGCCCAAAAATTGGCCTAAAGACATAAATATGTTTTGCACCATTTGGAAAGTGTAAAACGTGGCACCATGCTGAATCTAGTCGCATGCATCAGGCATTGGTGGGTGGAAATCCTGGCTGATCCATCCCTGATTCATTTTGACAAAGTTGAGTCTCTTCACATTTTTAGTTGACAGACGAGTTCTCCTCGCCGTAACTATGGCCCCTGCCGCACTAAACACCCGCTCAGATGGCACGCTACTTGCCGGGCAGGACAGCTTTTCCAGGGCAAACTCTGCTAGTTGCGGCAACAAATCAAGTTTGGCTGCCCAGAAGTCCAGCGGATCCTCAAGGTGTGTTGGCATGGTCATGTCAAAGTATGACATGACCTGCTGGTTGAGGTCCTGCTCCAGGTCTTCCTGCTGCTCATGAGTAGCCTCACTATGCGGGTGTAGAAAGCTACTCATTAGCGACTGAAGACTGAGGCTGCTGCTGATGGAGCTGCTGCTGCTGCTCCTGCCAACCCCCCCAGCGGCCATGGCAGTGGAAGGTGAGCGCAGAGGTCCCCTCGAGTCAGACCTGCGAGAGTATGGACCATGGCGCAGATAGGCATCGGCCAACTGCCTACGTAGAATGTCTTTGTAGTAGTTCAGTTTGTCCTCCCTCTCGGTGGGTTTAAAAAATGCCCCCATTTTGTGCCGGAAGCGAGGGTCCAATAAGGTGGACAGCCAGAAGTCATCCCGCCGACAGATGGAAACAATTCTGGGGTCACTACGCAAGCACGTGAGCATGCTTCCTGCCATTTGCGCAAGTGACTCGGATGGACTACCTGTCTCCATCTCCACTGCATACTGCCACGGTGTGCCCGGGTCCTCTGTCTCGCCTTCCTCAAAAACCTCTAGCTCCTCTGGCTGCTCCTGCTCCTCCTCTCCTGTCCGCTGACTAGATAAACCAGCCATTTCGCCAAGCCTAAACTGTGTTTCGCTGGGCAACTCCTCCTCCTCCTCTTCCTCCTCCTCCTCCAGTTCAGCTCCAACGGGGTTCATGTGGCCGTAAGATGTAGACGCCATGTCTCCAGTGCCCTGACCAGCCATGGTTTCCAACATGTGCTGTAGTACATGAAGCAGTGGAATCACGTCATTCATCCCGTAATCCTGCCGACTGACAAATAAAGTGGCTTCCTCAAAGGGCCTGAGCAAACGGCAGGTGTCACGTATGAGCTGCCACTGGTTGACATTGAAGTTACACAGGGGAGTCCCCCTATCTGCTTGGATCATCAGGAAATCCCTGATGGCTTTTCTCTGTTCATATAATCGGTCCAACATGTGAAGGGTGGAATTCCAACGGGTGGAAACATCGCAAATCAGACTATGTTGGGGGATACCATTCTGACGCTGTAGCTCAAGAAGGGTGTGTTTGGCGGTGTATGAGTGGCTGAAGTGCATGCAAAGTTTCCTTGAAGTTGTTAGGATGTCTTGCAGATGGGGGGAACACTTCAGAAACCGCTTGACAACCAGATTGAAGATGTGAGCCATGCAGGGGGCATGGGTCAGGCTTCCTTGGCGCAGCGCAGACAAAATGTTCTTCCCATTGTCGGTAACCATGATTCCCATTTTAAGTTTTCTTGGAGTAAGCCATGTTTGGATTTCCTGATGAATACATTTAAGCAGTTCCTCCCCTGTGTGACTCCGTTCGCCTAGACAAACCATGTGAAGCACTGCGTGACACCTCCGTGCCCTGCACACATGGTAGACTGGAGGGGCACTGAGACTTGAGCCTACAGTGGAGGGTGAGGAGATGGCGGAGGATGAGGAGGCCGAGTCGCACGGTGTCACAGGCCCAACAGGCAGGGAGCGCGGAGGCCGAAGCGGCGTGACCTGTCCAAGTTGCTGCTGCTGCTGCAAAGGGACCACATTCACCCAGTGGGCCGTAAACGACATGTACTGTCCCTGACCATAGTTACAGCTCCAGATGTCGGCGCTGCCATGCACTTTGCTACACACCGACAGGCTCAAGGACTGGCCCACCTTCTGTTCAACAAAAGTGTGCAGCGCTGGTACTGCCTTCTTGGCAAAGAAATGACGGCTTGGGACTCTCCACCTCGGCTCGGCACAAGCCATCAGTTCTCTGAAAGGTGCAGATTCCACCACCTGAAAAGGGAGCGACTGCAGCACCAGCAACTTGGACAGGAGCACATTCAGCTTCTGCGCCGTAGGATGAGTGGGCGCATACTGCTGTCTCTTGGACATGGCTTCGCTGATGGATTGCTGGCGGGATGCATGACTTGGAGGAGGAGGAGGAGGAGCAGGAGCGACAGAGGATGGGTATGACGCACAGCTGCCTTCGGCTGAGGTGCTGGAGCCTTGGCTGGCAGAAATTGGGAGCTCACTTGGTGAGGAAGCAGACTGGACCACCCCTTGGGAGCCTCGGTTCTCCCAGGTCGCTTTATGGTGACGCATCATATGTTGACGCAGGGCCGTGGTGCCAACATTTGGAGCCTGGCCACACTTCACCTTTTGCCTACATATCTTGCATGTGGCCATGTTACCCTCCTGCGGATGCTTCAGGAAAAACTGCCACACTGCCGAGTAGCTACTTTTCCCACCCCCTGGCCTCACTGATTCACTGCTGCTGTTGCCAACTCCAGGAACCCCTGCTCCACTACCTCCCGATAAGGTAAACTGACGCACAGCAGGTGCTCTACCCCGGCCCCGGCCCCGGCCGGCTCCAGCCTTTGGAATTGTGCCCCCATGCTGACTGCTACCACCTTGCTGCCTCAGCTGCTGACTCCGGGGCAACCTGCGCCCCTCTTCTCCTGATGATGACGATTAGAGATGAGCGAACTTTTGAAAAATTCGATTCGACTGATTCGCCGAATTTTCCGACAAAAATCGTTTCGACCCGAATAAATTCGCGACGAATCGCTATTAAAAACGGCTATTTCTGAGCCTCCTACAGCCTCAATAGGGTTGTAAACCATTCAGCCTTGCTGTAACACGCACAGGATGCGTGCTGGGTTAGTTAAATAATACTTTTAAGAAATATCACATGCAGATCAGAGGCATCGCTAATAGAATCGCAGAGCGGCACAATTGCAGAGAGTTGAAGTGGCATCACTATGAGGGGCAGAAGGAGCCCAAATATACACTGGAGTTGGCCTCAGGAGCCCAAAAATTGGATGAATCACACCCTGGAGTTGGCAGAAGTTGGCAGCAGCAGCAGCAGGAGCCCAAATATACACTGGAGTTGGCTTCAGGAGCCCAAAAATTGGATGAATCACACCCTGGAGTTGGCAGGAGTTGACAGCAGCAGCAGCAGGAGCCCAAATATACACTGGAGTTGGCCTCAGGAGCCCAAAAATTGGATGAATCACACCCTGGAGTTGGCAGGAGTTGGCAGCAGCAGCAGCAGGAGCCCAAATATACACTGGAGTTGGCTTCAGGAGCCCAAAAATTGGATGAATCACACCCTGGAGTTGGCAGGAGTTGACAGCAGCAGCAGCAGGAGCCCAAATATACACTGGAGTTGGCTTCAGGAGCCCAAAAATTGGATGAATCACAGCCTGGAGTTGTCAGAAGTTGGCAGCAGCAGCAGCAGGAGCCCAAATATACACTGGAGTTGGCTTCAGGAGCCCAAAAATTGGATGAATCACACCCTGGAGTTGGCAGAAGTTGGCAGCAGCAGCAGCAGGAGCCCAAATATACACTGGAGTTGGCTTCAGGAGCCCAAAAATTGGATGAATCACACCCTGGAGTTGGCAGAAGTTGGCAGCAGCAGCAGCAGGAGCCCAAATATACACTGGAGTTGGCTTCAGGAGCCCAAAAATTGGATGAATCACAGCCTGGAGTTGGCAGGAGTTGACAGTAGCAGCAGCAGGAGCCCAAATATACACTGGAGTTGGCCTCAGGAGCCCAAAAATTGGATGAATCACACCCTGGAGTTGGCAGGAGTTGGCAGCAGCAGCAGCAGGAGCCCAAATATACACTGGAGTTGGCTTCAGGAGCCCAAAAATTGGATGAATCACACCCTGGAGTTGGCAGAAGTTGGCAGCAGCAGCAGCAGGAGCCCAAATATACACTGGAGTTGGCTTCAGGAGCCCAAAAATTGGATGAATCACACCCTGGAGTTGGCAGGAGTTGACAGCAGCAGCAGCAGGAGCCCAAATATACACTGGAGTTGGCTTCAGGAGCCCAAAAATTGGATGAATCACACCCTGGAGTTGGCAGGAGTTGACAGCAGCAGCAGCAGGAGCCCAAATATACACTGGAGTTGGCTTCAGGAGCCCAAAAATTGGATGAATCACACCCTGGAGTTGGCAGAAGTTGGCAGCAGCAGCAGCAGGAGCCCAAATATACACTGGAGTTGGCTTCAGGAGCCCAAAAATTGGATGAATCACACCCTGGAGTTGGCAGAAGTTGGCAGCAGCAGCAGCAGGAGCCCAAATATACACTGGAGTTGGCTTCAGGAGCCCAAAAATTGGATGAATCACACCCTGGAGTTGGCAGAAGTTGGCAGCAGCAGCAGCAGGAGCCCAAATATACACTGGAGTTGGCTTCAGGAGCCCAAAAATTGGATGAATCACACCCTGGAGTTGGCAGGAGTTGACAGTAGCAGCAGCAGGAGCCCAAATATACACTGGAGTTGGCTTCAGGAGCCCAAAAATTGGATGAATCACAGCCTGGAGTTGGCAGGAGTTGACAGTAGCAGCAGCAGGAGCCCAAATATACACTGGAGTTGGCCTCAGGAGCCCAAAAATTGGATGAATCACACCCTGGAGTTGGCAGGAGTTGGCAGCAGCAGCAGCAGGAGCCCAAATATACACTGGAGTTGGCTTCAGGAGCCCAAAAATTGGATGAATCACACCCTGGAGTTGGCAGGAGTTGACAGCAGCAGCAGCAGGAGCCCAAATATACACTGGAGTTGGCTTCAGGAGCCCAAAAATTGGATGAATCACACCCTGGAGTTGGCAGGAGTTGACAGCAGCAGCAGCAGGAGCCCAAATATACACTGGAGTTGGCTTCAGGAGCCCAAAAATTGGATGAATCACACCCTGGAGTTGGCAGAAGTTGGCAGCAGCAGCAGCAGGAGCCCAAATATACACTGGAGTTGGCTTCAGGAGCCCAAAAATTGGATGAATCACACCCTGGAGTTGGCAGAAGTTGGCAGCAGCAGCAGCAGGAGCCCAAATATACACTGGAGTTGGCTTCAGGAGCCCAAAAATTGGATGAATCACACCCTGGAGTTGGCAGGAGTTGACAGCAGCAGCAGCAGGAGCCCAAATATACACTGGAGTTGGCTTCAGGAGCCCAAAAATTGGATGAATCACACCCTGGAGTTGGCAGAAGTTGGCAGCAGCAGCAGCAGGAGCCCAAATATGCACTGGAGTTGGCTTCAGGAGCCCAAAAATTGGATGAATCACACCCTGGAGTTGGCAGAAGTTGGCAGCAGCAGCAGCAGGAGCCCAAATATACACTGGAGTTGGCTTCAGGAGCCCAAAAATTGGATGAATCACACCCTGGAGTTGGCAGAAGTTGGCAGCAGCAGCAGCAGGAGCCCAAATATACACTGGAGTTGGCTTCAGGAGCCCAAAAATTGGATGAATCACACCCTGGAGTTGGCAGGAGTTGACAGCAGCAGCAGCAGGAGCCCAAATATACACTGGAGTTGGCTTCAGGAGCCCAAAAATTGGATGAATCACACCCTGGAGTTGGCAGAAGTTGGCAGCAGCAGCAGCAGGAGCCCAAATATACACTGGAGTTGGCTTCAGGAGCCCAAAAATTGGATGAATCACACCCTGGAGTTGGCAGAAGTTGGCAGCAGCAGCAGCAGGAGCCCAAATATACACTGGAGTTGGCTTCAGGAGCCCAAAAATTGGATGAATCACACCCTGGAGTTGGCAGAAGTTGGCAGCAGCAGCAGCAGGAGCCCAAATATACACTGGAGTTGGCTTCAGGAGCCCAAAAATTGGATGAATCACACCCTGGAGTTGGCAGGAGTTGACAGTAGCAGCAGCAGGAGCCCAAATATACACTGGAGTTGGCTTCAGGAGCCCAAAAATTGGATGAATCACAGCCTGGAGTTGGCAGGAGTTGACAGTAGCAGCAGCAGGAGCCCAAATATACACTGGAGTTGGCTTCAGGAGCCCAAAAATTGGATGAATCACACCCTGGAGTTGGCAGGAGTTGACAGCAGCAGCAGCAGGAGCCCAAAAAATGGCCTAAAGACATAAATATGTTTTGCACCATTTGGAAAGTGTAAAACGTGGCACCATGCTGAATCTAGTCGCATGCATCAGGCATTGGTGGGTGGAAATCCTGGCTGATCCATCCCTGATTCATTTTGACAAAGGTGAGTCTCTCCACATTTTTAGTTGACAGACGAGTTCTCCTCGCCGTAACTATGGCCCCCGCCGCACTAAACACCCGCTCAGATGGCACGCTACTTGCCGGGCAGGACAGCTTTTCCAGGGCAAACTCTGCTAGTTGCGGCCACAAATCAAGTTTGGCTGCCCAGAAGTCCAGCGGATCCTCAAGGTGTGTTGGCATGGTCATGTCAAAGTATGACATGACCTGCTGGTTCAGGTCCTGCTCCAGGTCTTCCTGCTGCTCATGAGTAGCCTCACTATGCGGGTGTAGAAAGCTACTCATTAGCGACTGAAGACTGAGGCTGCTGCTGCTGATGGAGCTTCTGCTGCTGCTGCTGCCAACCCCCCCAGCGGCCATGGCAGTGGAAGGTGAGCGCAGAGGTCCCCTCGAGTCAGACCTGCGAGAGTATGGACCATGGTGCAGATAGGCATCGGCCAACTGCCTACGTAGAATGTCTTTGTAGTAGTTGAGTTTGTCCTCCCTCTCGGTGGGTTTAAAAAATGCCCCCATTTTGTGCCGGAAGCGAGGGTCCAATAAGGTGGACAGCCAGAAGTCATCCCGCCGACAGATGGAAACAATTCTGGGGTCACTACGCAAGCACGTGAGCATGCTTCGTGCCATTTGCGCAAGTGACTCGGATGGACTACCTGTCTCCATCTCCACTGCATACTGCCACGGTGTGCCCGGGTCCTCTGTCTCTCCTTCCTCAAAAACCTCTAGCTCCTCTGGCTGCTCCTGCTCCTCCTCTCCTGTCCGCTGACTAGATAAACCAGCCATTTCGCCAAGCCTAAACTGTGTTTCGCTGGGCAACTCCTCCTCCTCCTCTTCCTCCTCCTCCTCCTCCAGTTCAGCTCCAAGGGGGTTCATGTGGCCGTAAGATGTAAACGCCATGTCTCCAGTGCCCTGACCAGCCATGGTTTCCAACATGTGCTGTAGTACATGAAGCAGTGGAATCACGTTGTTCATCCCGTAATCCTGCCGACTGACAAATAAAGTGGCTTCCTCAAAGGGCCTGAGCAAACGGCAGGTGTCACGTATGAGCTGCCACTGGTTGACATTGAAGTTACACAGGGGAGTCCCCCTATCTGCTTGGATCATCAGGAAATCCGTGATGGCTTTTCTCTGTTCATATAATCGGTCCAACATGTGAAGGGTGGAATTCCAACGGGTGGAAACATCGCAAATCAGACTATGTTGGGGGATACCATTCTGACGCTGTAGCTCAAGAAGGGTGTGTTTGGCAGTGTAGGAGTGGCTGAAGTGCATGCAAAGTTTCCGTGAAGTTGTTAGGATGTCCTGCAGATGGGGGGAACACTTCAGAAACCGCTTGACAACCAGATTGAAGACGTGAGCCATGCAGGGGGCATGGGTCAGGCTTCCTTGGCGCAGCGCAGACAAAATGTTCTTCCCATTGTCGGTAACCATGATTCCCATTTTAAGTTTTCTCGGAGTAAGCCATGTTTGGATTTCCTGATGAATACATTTAAGCAGTTCCTCCCCTGTGTGACTCCGTTCGCCAAGACAAACCATGTGAAGCACTGCGTGACACCTCCGTGCCCTGCACACATGGTAGACTGGAGGGGCACTGAGACTTGAGCCTACAGTGGAGGGTGAGGAGATGGCGGAGGATGAGGAGGCCGAGTCGCACGGTGTCACAGGCCCAATGGGCAGAGAGCGCGGAGGCCGAAGCGGCGTGACCTGTCCAAGTTGCTGCTGCAAAGGGACCACATTCACCCAGTGGGCCGTAAACGACATGTACTGCCCCTGACCGTAGTTACAGCTCCAGATGTCGGCGCTGCCATGTATTTTGCTACACACCGACAGGCTCAAGGACTGGCCCACCTTCTGTTCAACAAAAGTGTGCAGCGCTGGTACTGCCTTCTTGGCAAAGAAATGACGGCTTGGGACTCTCCACCTCGGCTCGGCACAAGCCATCAGTTCTCTGAAAGGTGCAGATTCCACCACCTGAAAAGGGAGCGACTGCAGCACCAGCAACTTGGACAGGAGCACATTCAGCTTCTGCGCCGTAGGATGAGTGGGCGCATACTGCTGTCTCTTGGACATGGCTTCGCTGATGGATTGCTGGCGGGATGCATGACTTGGAGGATGAGGAGCAGGAGCGACAGAGGATGGGTATGACGCACAGCTGCCTTCGGCTGAGGTGCTGGAGCCTTGGCTGGCAGAAATTGGGAGCTCACTTGGTGAGGAAGCAGACTGGACCACCCCTTGGGAGCCTCGGTTCTCCCAGGTCGTTTTATGGTGACGCATCATATGTTGACGCAGGGCCGTGGTGCCAACATTTGGACCCTGGCCACGCTTCACCTTTTGCCTACATATCTTGCATGTGGCCATGTTACCCTCCTGCGGATGCCTCAGGAAAAACTGCCACACTGCCGAGTAGCTACTTTTCCCACCCCCTGGCCTCACTGATTCACTGCTGCTGTTGCCAACTCCAGGAACCCCTGCTCCACTACCTCCCGATAAGGTAGACTGCCGCACAGCAGGTGCTCTACCCCGGCCCCGGCCCCGGCCGGCTCCAGCCTTTGGAATTGTGCCCCCATGCTGACTGCTACCACCTTGCTGCCTCAGCTGCTGACTCCGGGGCAACCTGCACCCCTCTTCTCCTGATGATGACGATGAAGCCCCTTCATCACCCGGCTCCCAAGTGCGATCGGCTTCATCGTCATCATCATCATCATCACCGGGTTGTGGCTGTACGTCACTGATGTTCGTGGATTCGTCAACAGTGTCTGGCGCAGGAGCTGGAACGCTCGCAGCACCCACGACACTGTCCACATCACTATTTGTCTGCCTAGCTAAAGAAGCCACCTCCATTTCTTGGCTGGGCAGTAGCTGCTGACTGTCCTCTATCTGATGGTCCTCCTCACTAAAGAGTGGAGCTGAACCCAAAGCATAGGATACGTCGCTGGGGGAGGGAACGGCGTAGGCCAGAGGCAATGGGAGGACAGGGACTGCTCTCGGGGCATGCCAACTCAGGGTTGTGTCAGAGGAACCTACCGACCCTAGACTGGGGGTCTCAGACGTAAGTTGTGATGATGTTGTTGATGAGCGCGTCAACCAATCTACCACGGCAGATGCGTTACTGGTGGAGACCCGACCGCTAGCAGATACTGGCAGATTAGGTCTCTCAGCGTGACTCCTGCTGCTACTGGCCCCCAGTCTGATGCGAGCTCTGCCTGCGGAATCTTGGCCTCTGCCACTCCTCTTTTCACTTCCAGGCACTTGTCTGCCCGACATAGTCTAACTGGCGTGGTAGTAGGTGATATTTAAAAAAATCCCGGGCAGCGGTGGGTCTATATGAAACAGAATATAATGCACACCAAAAGTGAGCAGTAACACTCAGCCTCCAACAGGCCTGCTTAGTGTAAATAAGAGAGCTGCTTAGTGTAAATAAAGAGGGGTATGCTATGTTACAGAATGGGATGCCTCAACAGAAGTGCACCTGGCAGGCAGCAGTAAGCCTATGCCCAGCAAAAGTGTCTTATAATATAAATATAATAAGAGCAAATGCTTATATGGTCTTAAACAGAGGCTGCTTTAGTCACAGAATGGGATGCCCCGGGCAGGAATCGAGCTGGCAGGGTCCAGTAGTGCTTTGGCCAGCAAAAGTGTCTTTATCAGGCCTAATTTCAAATATGATAAGAGCAAATGCTTATATGGTCTTAAACAGAGGCTGCTTTAGTCACAGAATGGGATGCCCCGGGCAGGAATCGAGCTGGCAGGGTCCAGTAGTGCTTTGGCCAGCAAAAGTGTCTTTATCAGGCCTAATTTCAAATATGATAAGAGCAAATGCTTATATGGTCTTAAACAGAGGCTGCTGTAGTCACAGAATGGGATGCCCCGGGCAGGAATCGAGCTGGCAGGGTACAGTAGTGCTTTGGCCAGCAAAAGTGTCTTTATCAGGCCTAATTTCAAATATGATAAGAGCAAATGCTTATATGGTCTTAAACAGAGGCTGCTTTAGTCACAGAATGGGATGCCCCGGGCAGGAATCGAGCTGGCAGGGTCCAGTAGTGCTTTGGCCAGCAAAAGTGTCTTTATCAGGCCTAATTTCAAATATGATAAGAGCAAATGCTTATATGGTCTTAAACAGAGGCTGCTTTAGTCACAGAATGGGATGCCCCGGGCAGGAATCGAGCTGGCAGGGTCCAGTAGTGCTTTGGCCAGCAAAAGTGTCTTTATCAGGCCTAATTTCAAATATGATAAGAGCAAATGCTTATATGGTCTTAAACAGAGGCTGCTTTAGTCACAGAATGGGATGCCCCGGGCAGGAATCGAGCTGGCAGGGTCCAGTAGTGCTTTGGCCAGCAAAAGTGTCTTTATCAGGCCTAATTTCAAATATGATAAGAGCAAATGCTTATATGGTCTTAAACAGAGGCTGCTTTAGTCACAGAATGGGATGCCCCGGGCAGGAATCGAGCTGGCAGGGTACAGTAGTGCTTTGGCCAGCAAAAGTGTCTTTATCAGGCTAATTTCAAATATGATAAGAGCAAATGCTTATATGGTCTTAAACAGAGGCTGCTGTAGTCACAGAATGGGATGCCCCGGGCAGGAATCGAGCTGGCAGGGTCCAGTAGGGCTTTGGCCAGCAAAAGTGTCTTTATCAGGCCTAATTTCAAATATGATAAGAGCAAATGCTTATATGGTCTTAAACAGAGGCTGCTTTAGTCACAGAATGGGATGCCCCGGGCAGGAATCGAGCTGGCAGGGTACAGTAGTGCTTTGGCCAGCAAAAGTGTCTTTATCAGGCCTAATTTCAAATATGATAAGAGCAAATGCTTATATGGTCTTAAACAGAGGCTGCTTTAGTCACAGAATGGGATGCCTCACAGCAGACTTAAGATCAGTTCAGTATATATGCACAGTTAGTTACTATAAGCAGCCTGAAAACGCTAACAAAGGCTGGATGAAAAAAAAAAAATCTCCCTGTCAGCCAGCTCCGTTTTTCCTACCTTTCCCTGGCTTTCTGTCTGTCTCCTGTCTGTCTCCTGCCTGTCTCCTGCCTGTCTCCAGCCTGTCCCTGTCTGTCCCTGTCTCCAGCCTGTCTAACTGCCTCAGCTACACAGCGTTCTGTCTGTCTGTCACGAATGCAATAGAGAAATGAGGAAAAGCAAGATGGCCGCCGTTAAATACCGCTGTGTGACGTCACCGGGCTTGCTGGCTGCTGATAGGCTGCATGTGACTGCCCCAGCTTGCACTGGCGCGGGATACATGTCCAGACATGTCCCGCCCGCCATCTTAGAATGCCTGTAATGTAAATGAATGGATGTTAAAGGAAAACTTCGAGTGATCGAATCGCGGGGAAATTCGGATTCGATCCGAATCGAATTTTTCCTGAAATTCGGATCGAATCCGGGTTCGTCCGGATCGATTCGCTCATCCCTAATGACAATGAAGCCCCTTCATCACCCGGCTCCCAAGTGCGATCGGCTTCATCGTCATCATCATTATCACCGAGTTGTGGCTGTACGTCACTGATGTTCGTGGATTCGTCAACAGTGTCTGGCGCAGGAGCTGGAACGCTCGCAGCACCCACGACACTGTCCACATCACTATTTGTTTGCCTAGCTAAAGAAGCCACCTCCATTTCTTGGCTGGGCAGTAGCTGCTGACTGTCCTCTATCTGATCGTCCTCCTCACTAAAGAGTGGAGCTGAACCCAAAGCATTGGATACATCGCTGGGGGAGGGAACGGCGTAGGACAGAGGCAATGGGTGGACAGGGACTGCTCTCGGGGCATGCCAACTCAGGGTTGTGTCAGAGGAACCTACCGACCCTAGACTGGGGGTCTCAGACGTAAGTTGTGATGATGTTGTTGATGAGCGCGTCAACCAATCTACGACGGCAGATGCGTTACTGGTGGAGACCCGACCGCTAGCAGATACTGGCAGATTAGGTCTCTCAGTGTGACTCCTGCTGCTACTGGCCCCCAGTCTGCTGCGACCTCTGCCTGCGGAATCTTGGCCTCTGACACTCCTCTTTTCACTTCCAGGCACTTGTCTGCCCGACATAGTCTAACTGGCGTGGTAGTAGGTGATATTTTAAGAACCCCCAGGCAGCGGTGGGTCTATATGAAACAGAATATAATGCACACCAAAATTGAGCAGCAACACTCAGCCTCCAACAGGCCTGCCTAGTGTAAATAAGAGAGCTGCTTAGTGTAAATAAAGAGGGGTATGCTATGTTACAGAATGGGATGCCCCAACAGCCAGCAGTGCACCTGTGAGCAGTACTACTATGCACAGCAAAAGTGTCTTTATCAGGCCCTTAAATAGAGGCTGGGGTAGTCACAGAATGGGATGCCCCAAAAACCAGCAGTGCACCTGGCAGGCAGCAGTAAGTCTATGCACAGCAAAAGTGTCTTTATCAGGCCTAATTTCAATTAGAATAAGTGCAAATGGTTATGGTCTTAAATAGAGGCTGGTGTAGTCACAGAATGGGATGCCCCAACAGGAGTGCACCTGGCAGGCAGCAGTAAGTCTATGCACAGCAAAAGTGTCTTTATCAGGCCTAATTTCAATTAGAATAAGTGCAAATGGTTATGGTCTTAAATAGAGGCTGGTGTAGTCACAGAATGGGATGCCTCACAGCAGAGTGCACCTGGGACCAGTAGTGCTATGCACAGCAAAAGTGTCTTTATCAGGCCTAATTTCAATTAGAATAAGTGCAAATGGTTATGGTCTTAAATAGAGGCTGGTGTAGTCACAGAATGGGATGCCACAAAAACCAGCAGTGCACCTGGGACCAGTAGTGCTATGCACAGCAAAAGTGTCTTTATCAGGCCTAATTTCAATTAGAATAAGTGCAAATGGTTATGGTCTTAAATAGAGGCTGGTGTAGTCACAGAATGGGATGCCACAAAAACCAGAGAGCATGCACAGCAAAAGTGTATTTATCAGGCCTAATTTCAATTAGAATAAGTGCAAATGGTTATGGTCTTAAATAGAGGCTGGTGTAGTCACAGAATGGGATGCCACAAAAACCAGAGAGCATGCACAGCAAAAGTGTCTTTATCAGGCCTAATTTCAATTAGAATAAGTGCAAATGGTTATGGTCTTAAATAGAGGCTGGTGTAGTCACAGAATGGGATGCCCCAAAAACCAGCAGTGCACCTGGGACCAGTAGTGCTATGCACAGCAAAAGTGTCTTTATCAGGCCTAATTTCAATTAGAATAAGTGCAAATGGTTATGGTCTTAAATAGAGGCTGGTGTAGTCACAGAATGGGATGCCCCAAAAACCAGCAGTGCACCTGGCAGGCAGCAGTAAGTCTATGCACAGCAAAAGTGTCTTTATCAGGCCTAATTTCACTTAGAATAAGTGCAAATGGTTATGGTCTTAAATAGAGGCTGGTGTAGTCCCAGAATGGGATGCCACAAAAACCAGAGAGCATGCACAGCAAAAGTGTCTTTATCAGGCCTAATTTCAATTAGAATAAGTGCAAATGGTTATGGTCTTAAATAGAGGCTGGTGTAGTCACAGAATGGGATGCCACAAAAACCAGCAGTGCACCTGGGACCAGTAGTGCTATGCACAGCAAAAGTGTCTTTATCAGGCCTAATTTTAATTAGAATAAGTGCAAATGGTTATGGTCTTAAATAGAGGCTGGTGTAGTCACAGAATGGGATGCCACAAAAACCAGCAGTGCACCTGGGACCAGTAGTGCTATGCACAGCAAAAGTGTCTTTATCAGGCCTAATTTCAATTAGAATAAGTGCAAATGGTTATGGTCTTAAATAGAGGCTGGTGTAGTCACAGAATGGGATGCCACAAAAACCAGCAGTGCACCTGGGACCAGTAGTGCTATGCACAGCAAAAGTGTCTTTATCAGGCCTAATTTCAATTAGAATAAGTGCAAATGGTTATGGTCTTAAATAGAGGCTGGTGTAGTCACAGAATGGGATGCCACAAAAACCAGCAGTGCACATGGGACCAGTAGTGCTATGCACAGTAAAAGTGTCTTTATCAGGCCTAATTTCAATTAGAATACGTGCAAATGGTTATGGTCTTAAATAGAGGCTGGTGTAGTCACAGAATGGGATGCCCCAAAAACCAGCAGTGCACCTGGCAGGCAGCAGTAAGTCTATGCACAGCAAAAGTGTCTTTATCAGGCCTAATTTCAATTAGAATACGTGCAAATGGTTATGGTCTTAAATAGAGGCTGGTGTAGTCACAGAATGGGATGCCCCAAAAACCAGCAGTGCAGCTCGGACCAGTAAGTCTATGCACAGCAAAAGTGTCTTTATCAGGCCTAATTTCAATTAGAATAAGTGCAAATGGTTATGGTCTTAAATAGAGTCTGGTGTAGTCACAGAATGGGATGCCACAAAAACCAGAGAGCATGCACAGCAAAAGTATCTTTATCAGGCCTAATTTCAATTAGAATAAGTGCAAATGGTTATGGTCTTAAATAGAGGCTGGTGTAGTCACAGAATGGGATGCCCCAAAAACCAGCAGTTCACCTGGCAGGCAGCAGTAAGTCTATGCACAGCAAAAGTGTCTTTATCAGGCCTAATTTCAATTAGAATAAGTGCAAATGGTTATGGTCTTAAATAGAGGCTGGTGTAGTCACAGAATGGGATGCCACAAAAACCAGAGAGCATGCACAGCAAAAGTGTCTTTATCAGGCCTAATTTCAATTAGATTAAGTGCAAATGGTTATGGTCTTAAATAGAGGCTGGTGTAGTCACAGAATGGGATGCCCCAAAAACCAGCAGTGCACCTGGCAGGCAGCAGTAAGTCTATGCACAGCAAAAGTGTCTTTATCAGGCCTAATTTCAATTAGAATAAGTGCAAATGGTTATGGTCTTAAATAGAGGCTGGTGTAGTCACAGAATGGGATGCCCCAAAAACCAGCAGTGCACCTGGGACCAGTAGTGCTATGCACAGCAAAAGTGTCTTTATCAGGCCTAATTTCAATTAGAATAAGTGCAAATGGTTATGGTCTTAAATAGAGGCTGGTGTAGTCACAGAATGGGATGCCCCAAAATCCAGCAGTGCACCTGGGACCAGTAGTGCTATGCACAGCAAAAGTGTCTTTATCAGGCCTAATTTCAATTAGAATAAGTGCAAATGGTTATGGTCTTAAATAGAGGCTGGTGTAGTCACAGAATGGGATGCCACAAAAACCAGCAGTGCACCTGGGACCAGTAGTGCTATGCACAGCAAAAGTGTCTTTATCAGGCCTTATTTCAATTGAATAAGTGCAAATGGTTATGGTCTTAAATAGAGGCTGGTGTAGTCACAGAATGGGATGCCCCAAAAACCAGCAGTGCACCTGGCAGGCATCAGTAAGTCTATGCACAGCAAAAGTGTCTTTATCAGGCCTAATTTCAATTAGAATACGTGCAAATGGTTATGATCTTAAATAGAGGCTGGTGTAGTCACAGAATGGGATGCCCCAAAAACCAGCAGTGCACCTGGGAGCAGTAAGTCTATGCACAGCAAAAGTGTCTTTATCAGGCCTAATTTCAATTAGAATAAGTGCAAATGGTTATGGTCTTAAATAGAGGCTGGTGTAGTCACAGAATGGGATGCCACAAAAACCAGAGAGCATGCACAGCAAAAGTGTCTTTATCAGGCCTAATTTCAATTAGAATAAGTGCAAATGGTTATGGTCTTAAATAGAGGCTGGTGTAGTCACAGAATGGGATGCCCCAAAAACCAGCAGTGCACCTGGGAGCAGTAAGTCTATGCACAGCAAAAGTGTCTTTATCAGGCCTAATTTCAATTAGAATAAGTGCAAATGGTTATGGTCTTAAATAGAGGCTGGTGTAGTCACAGAATGGGATGCCACAAAAACCAGAGAGCATGCACAGCAAAAGTGTCTTTATCAGGCCTAATTTCAATTAGAATAAGTGCAAATGGTTATGGTCTTAAATAGAGTCTGGTGTAGTCACAGAATGGGATGCCACAAAAACCAGAGAGCATGCACAGCAAAAGTATCTTTATCAGGCCTAATTTCAATTAGAATAAGTGCAAATGGTTATGGTCTTAAATAGAGGCTGGTGTAGTCACAGAATGGGATGCCCCAAAAACCAGCAGTTCACCTGGCAGGCAGCAGTAAGTCTATGCACAGCAAAAGTGTCTTTATCAGGCCTAATTTCAATTAGAATAAGTGCAAATGGTTATGGTCTTAAATAGAGGCTGGTGTAGTCACAGAATGGGATGCCACAAAAACCAGAGAGCATGCACAGCAAAAGTGTCTTTATCAGGCCTAATTTCAATTAGATTAAGTGCAAATGGTTATGGTCTTAAATAGAGGCTGGTGTAGTCACAGAATGGGATGCCCCAAAAACCAGCAGTGCACCTGGCAGGCAGCAGTAAGTCTATGCACAGCAAAAGTGTCTTTATCAGGCCTAATTTCAATTAGAATAAGTGCAAATGGTTATGGTCTTAAATAGAGGCTGGTGTAGTCACAGAATGGGATGCCCCAAAAACCAGCAGTGCACCTGGGACCAGTAGTGCTATGCACAGCAAAAGTGTCTTTATCAGGCCTAATTTCAATTAGAATAAGTGCAAATGGTTATGGTCTTAAATAGAGGCTGGTGTAGTCACAGAATGGGATGCCCCAAAATCCAGCAGTGCACCTGGGACCAGTAGTGCTATGCACAGCAAAAGTGTCTTTATCAGGCCTAATTTCAATTAGAATAAGTGCAAATGGTTATGGTCTTAAATAGAGGCTGGTGTAGTCACAGAATGGGATGCCACAAAAACCAGCAGTGCACCTGGGACCAGTAGTGCTATGCACAGCAAAAGTGTCTTTATCAGGCCTTATTTCAATTGAATAAGTGCAAATGGTTATGGTCTTAAATAGAGGCTGGTGTAGTCACAGAATGGGATGCCCCAAAAACCAGCAGTGCACCTGGCAGGCATCAGTAAGTCTATGCACAGCAAAAGTGTCTTTATCAGGCCTAATTTCAATTAGAATACGTGCAAATGGTTATGATCTTAAATAGAGGCTGGTGTAGTCACAGAATGGGATGCCCCAAAAACCAGCAGTGCACCTGGGAGCAGTAAGTCTATGCACAGCAAAAGTGTCTTTATCAGGCCTAATTTCAATTAGAATAAGTGCAAATGGTTATGGTCTTAAATAGAGGCTGGTGTAGTCACAGAATGGGATGCCACAAAAACCAGAGAGCATGCACAGCAAAAGTGTCTTTATCAGGCCTAATTTCAATTAGAATAAGTGCAAATGGTTATGGTCTTAAATAGAGGCTGGTGTAGTCACAGAATGGGATGCCCCAAAAACCAGCAGTGCACCTGGGAGCAGTAAGTCTATGCACAGCAAAAGTGTCTTTATCAGGCCTAATTTCAATTAGAATAAGTGCAAATGGTTATGGTCTTAAATAGAGGCTGGTGTAGTCACAGAATGGGATGCCACAAAAACCAGAGAGCATGCACAGCAAAAGTGTCTTTATCAGGCCTAATTTCAATTAGAATAAGTGCAAATGGTTATGGTCTTAAATAGAGGCTGGTGTAGTCACAGAATGGGATGCCACAAAAACCAGAGAGCATGCACAGCAAAAGTGTCTTTATCAGGCCTAATTTCAATTAGAATAAGTGCAAATGGTTATGGTCTTAAATAGAGGCTGGTGTAGTCACAGAATGTGATGCCCCAAAAACCAGCAGTGCACCTGGCAGGCAGCAGTAAGTCTATGCACAGCAAAAGTGTCTTTATCAGGCCTAATTTCAATTAGAATAAGTGCAAATGGTTATGGTCTTAAATAGAGGCTGGTGTAGTCACAGAATGGGATGCCACAAAAACCAGCAGTGCACCTGGGACCAGTAGTGCTATGCACAGCAAAAGTGTCTTTATCAGGCCTAATTTCAATTAGAATAAGTGCAAATGGTTATGGTCTTAAATAGAGGCTGGTGTAGTCACAGAATGGGATGCCACAAAAACCAGAGAGCATGCACAGCAAAATTGTCTTTATCAGGCCTAATTTCAATTAGAATAAGTGCAAATGGTTATGGTCTTAAAAAGAGGCTGGTGTAGTCACAGAATGGGATGCCCCAAAAACCAGCAGTGCACCTGGCAGGCAGCAGTAAGTCTATGCACAGCAAAAGTGTCTTTATCAGGCCTAATTTCAATTAGAATAAGTGCAAATGGTTATGGTCTTAAATAGAGGCTGGTGTAGTCACAGAATGGGATGCCACAAAAACCAGCAGTGCACCTGGGACCAGTAGTGCTATGCACAGCAAAAGTGTCTTTATCAGGCCTAATTTCAATTAGAATAAGTGCAAATGGTTATGGTCTTAAATAGAGGCTGGTGTAGTCACAGAATGGGATGCCACAAAAACCAGAGAGCATGCACAGCAAAAGTGTCTTTATCAGGCCTAATTTCAATTAGAATAAGTGCAAATGGTTATGGTCTTAAATAGAGGCTGGTGTAGTCACAGAATGGGATGCCACAAAAACCAGCAGTGCACCTGGGACCAGTAGTGCTATGCACAGCAAAAGTGTCTTTATCAGGCCTAATTTCAATTAGAATAAGTGCAAATGGTTATGGTCTTAAATAGAGGCTGGTGTAGTCACAGAATGGGATGCCTCAAAGCAGAGTGCACCTGGGACCAGTAGTGCTATGCACAGCAAAAGTGTCTTTATCAGGCCTAATTTCAATTAGAATAAGTGCAAATGGTTATGGTCTTAAATAGAGGCTGGTGTAGTCACAGAATGGGATGCCCCAAAAACCAGCAGTGCACCTGGGACCAGTAGTGCTATGCACAGCAAAAGTGTCTTTATCAGGCCTAATTTCAATTAGAATAAGTGCAAATGGTTATGGTCTTAAATAGAGGCTGGTGTAGTCACAGAATGGGATGCCACAAAAACCAGAGAGCATGCACAGCAAAAGTGTCTTTATCAGGCCTAATTTCAATTAGAATAAGTGCAAATGGTTATGGTCTTAAATAGAGGCTGGTGTAGTCACAGAATGGGATGCCCCAAAAACCAGCAGTGCACCTGGCAGGCAGCAGTAAGTCTATGCACAGCAAAAGTGTCTTTATCAGGCCTAATTTCAATTAGAATAAGTGCAAATGGTTATGGTCTTAAATAGAGGCTGGTGTAGTCACAGAATGGGATGCCACAAAAACCAGCAGTGCACCTGGCAGGCAGCAGTAAGTCTATGCACAGCAAAAGTGTCTTTATCAGGCCTAATTTCAATTAGAATAAGTGCAAATGGTTATGGTCTTAAATAGAGGCTGGTGTAGTCACAGAATGGGATGCCACAAAAACCAGAGAGCATGTACAGCAAAAGTGTCTTTATCAGGCCTAATTTCAATTAGAATAAGTGCAAATGGTTATGGTCTTAAATAGAGGCTGGTGTAGTCACAGAATGGGATGCCCCAAAAACCAGCAGTTCACCTGGCAGGCAGCAGTAAGTCTATGCACAGCAAAAGTGTCTTTATCAGGCCTAATTTCAATTAGAATAAGTGCAAATGGTTATGGTCTTAAATAGAGGCTGGTGTAGTCACAGAATGGGATGCCACAAAAACCAGAGAGCATGCACAGCAAAAGTGTCTTTATCAGGCCTAATTTCAATTAGAATAAGTGCAAATGGTTATGGTCTTAAATAGAGGCTGGTGTAGTCACAGAATGGGATGCCCCAAAAACCAGCAGTGCACCTGGCAGGCAGAAGTAAGTCTATGCACAGCAAAAGTGTCTTTATCAGGCCTAATTTCAATTAGAATAAGTGCAAATGGTTATGGTCTTAAATAGAGGCTGGTGTAGCCACAGAATGGGATGCCACAAAAACCAGCAGTGCACCTGGGACCAGTAGTGCTATGCACAGCAAAAGTGTCTTTATCAGGCCTAATTTCAATTAGAATAAGTGCAAATGGTTATGGTCTTAAATAGAGGCTGGTGTAGTCACAGAATGGGATGCCACAAAAACCAGAGAGCATGCACAGCAAAATTGTCTTTATCAGGCCTAATTTCAAATAGAATAAGTGCAAATGGTTATGGTCTTAAATAGAGGCTGGTGTAGTCACAGAATGGGATGCCACAAAAACCAGCAGTGCACCTGGGACCAGTAGTGCTATGCACAGCAAAAGTGTCTTATCAGGCCTAATTTCAATTAGAATAAGTGCAAATGGTTATGGTCTTAAATAGAGGCTGGTGTAGTCACAGAATGGGATGCCTCACAGCAGAGTGCACCTGGGACCAGTAGTGCTATGCACAGCAAAAGTGTCTTTATAAGGCCTAATTTCAATTAGAATAAGTGCAAATGGTTATGGTCTTAAATAGAGGCTGGTGTAGTCACAGAATGGGATGCCCCAAAAACCAGCAGTGCACCTGGGACCAGTAGTGCTATGCACAGCAAAAGTGTCTTTATCAGGCCTAATTTCAATTAGAATAAGTGCAAATGGTTATGGTCTTAAATAGAGGCTGGTGTAGTCACAGAATGGGATGCCCCAAAAACCAGCAGTGCACCTGGCAGGCAGCAGTAAGTCTATGCACAGCAAAAGTGTCTTTATCAGGCCTAATTTCAATTAGAATACGTGCAAATGGTTATGATCTTAAATAGAGGCTGGTGTAGTCACAGAATGGGATGCCACAAAAACCAGCAGTGCACCTGGGACCAGTAGTGCTATGCACAGCAAAAGTGTCTTTATCAGGCCTAATTTCAATTAGAATAAGTGCAAATGGTTATGGTCTTAAATAGAGGCTGGTGTAGTCACAGAATGGGATGCCACAAAAACCAGAGAGCATGCACAGCAAAATTGTCTTTATCAGGCCTAATTTCAATTAGAATAAGTGCAAATGGTTATGGTCTTAAATAGAGGCTGGTGTAGTCACAGAATGGGATGCCACAAAAACCAGCAGTGCACCTGGGACCAGTAGTGCTATGCACAGCAAAAGTGTCTTTATCAGGCCTAATTTCAATTAGAATAAGTGCAAATGGTTATGGTCTTAAATAGAGGCTGGTGTAGTCACAGAATGGGATGCCTCACAGCAGAGTGCACCTGGGACCAGTAGTGCTATGCACAGCAAAAGTGTCTTTATAAGGCCTAATTTCAATTAGAATAAGTGCAAATGGTTATGGTCTTAAATAGAGGCTGATGTAGTCACAGAATGGGATGCCCCAAAAACCAGCAGTGCACCTGGGACCAGTAGTGCTATGCACAGCAAAAGTGTCTTTATCAGGCCTAATTTCAATTAGAATAAGTGCAAATGGTTATGGTCTTAAATAGAGGCTGGTGTAGTCACAGAATGGGATGCCCCAAAAACCAGCAGTGCACCTGGCAGGCAGCAGTAAGTCTATGCACAGCAAAAGTGTCTTTATCAGGCCTAATTTCAATTAGAATACGTGCAAATGGTTATGATCTTAAATAGAGGCTGGTGTAGTCACAGAATGGGATGCCCCAAAAACCAGCAGTGCACCTGGGAGCAGTAAGTCTATGCACAGCAAAAGTGTCTTTATCAGGCCTAATTTCAATTAGAATAAGTGCAAATGGTTATGGTCTTAAATAGAGGCTGGTGTAGTCACAGAATGGGATGCCACAAAAACCAGAGAGCATGCACAGCAAAAGTGTCTTTATCAGGCCTAATTTCAATTAGAATAAGTGCAAATGGTTATGGTCTTAAATAGAAGCTGGTGTAGTCACAGAATGGGATGCCACAAAAACCAGTAGTGCTATGCTCAGCAAAAGTGTCTTTATCAGGCCTAATTTCAATTAGAATAAGTGCAAATGGTTATGGTCTTAAATAGAGGCTGGTGTAGTCACAGAATGGGATGCCTCACAGCAGAGTGCACCTGGGACCAGTAGTGCTATGCACAGCAAAAGTGTCTTCATCAGGCCTAATTTCAATTAGAATAAGTGCAAATGGTTATGGTCTTAAATAGAGGCTGGTGTAGTCACAGAATGGGATGCCACAAAAACCAGCAGTGCACCTGGGACCAGTAGTGCTATGCACAGCAAAAGTGTCTTTATCAGGCCTAATTTCAATTAGAATAAGTGCAAATGGTTATGGTCTTAAATAGAGGCTGGTGTAGTCACAGAATGGGATGCCTCACAGCAGACTTAAGATCAGTTCAGTATATATGCACAGTTAGTGTATAAGCAGCCTGAAAACGCTAACAAAGCCAGTCAGCCAGCCAGTAACACTCAGGCTGGATGAAAAAAAAAAAATCTCCCTGTGACTGCCTCCGATTTTTCCTAACTTTCCCTGTTTTTCGCTGACTTTCTGTCTGTCTCCTGCCTGTCTCCTGCCTGTCTCCAGCCTGTCCCTGTCTGTCCCTGTCTGTCTAACTGTCTCTCTCCCTGCCTACAGCAGCGTTCTGTCTCTCACGAATGCAATACAGAAATGAGGAAAAGCAAGATGGCCGCCGGCCTTAAATAGCGCTGTGACGTCACCGGGCTTGCTGGCTGCTGACAGGCTGCATGTGACTGCCCCAGCTTGCACTGGCGCGGGGTAGATGTCTGGACATGTCCCGTCCGCCATCTTAGAATGCCTGTAATGTAATGAATGGATGTTAAAGGAAAACTTCGAGCGATCGAATCGCGGGGAAATTGGGATTCGATCCGAATCGAATTTTCCATGAAATTCGGATCGAATCCGGGTTCGTCCGGATCGATTCGCTCATCCCTAATAAATAGAGTCATGCTATCATAAAGTGCATGTTAACACTCCTGTGCTGGTTATCAGTGCACACAACACTGTAACTGTCCTTTAATTCCTGGAAGGAGATACATTCAAATTCTTCAATATATTACAATACGTAGTGTTACACATTTCTCTAAAATCTCTGTTTATATGGACCAGTTTAGCTAGGCTATGTGCTAGCTTCCTCTGCATATAAGTAGCCTAAATACAAACCAAAACTATTTATAAATATCAAGGAATATACCAACATGTGGGGCTCAAATGCCATTCAACAATCAATTATTATTAGCATAGACAATTACTTTCTTGATAAAATCCTTTTCACAATCTTTAAGTTATGCAAATGTATTAAGGAGTTAAAACAGCCCCTCTTTGTGTATTATGTGATATAAATATATTGTAGTACTGTGTAGTACTGTAGTAGCCCCAAATAAATGTATCTTTTTTTTAACAAATTCAGAATTGTTACTAACTACATTTTGGTAGTAGGATAAGGTGCTTGAGAAAGAGGGGATTCAGACCTAGTTGGTCTTTCTCTTTTGGAATAAATTTTCAGGATGACAATCCCGCTGCTACCCCGATACAAATGGGATCATTTTTGGAGGGCTTGCCCACCATTGCCAAGCCTAAACAGCCACAGATTTACCCTATGATGCCCAAAAAGGAAAATGTTTTCATCACTTGTAAAAAAAACATTCTTTTCACTTTCCAGAAGCGCTAATCCTGTGGCTATTCTTCTTCAAATTTTAACATTTTCTATGTGATTTAAACCAGGGCTGTGGAGTCAGAATTGTGGAATCAAAGGTAGTTTTGGCTTTAGGAAAAAAGGACCCCCCCAAAAAAAGTCTTCCTAATATTGTGTAATGAATGTAAATTTCATAGTAAGTTTAGAAACATTAATCATAAATATATTTTATGTTCTTTCAATCTAAGGCCCTTGTATATAACAATCAGTGATAATCAGCAGTAGCAGCCGTGTGCTCTAGTGGTAATAGACAATCTACCCTGTCCAATATACTTTGTGTCTTCATGCTGCCCCAAGACCCTAGTTACAATGCTGAAACTTACAAATTGGCTTATACGGCCCACGCTCTTCAATATGTTGAGCACCCTTGCTTTAAGTTATTTCTACAGAAATTGTATGATAATAAATATGCTTTATGTTCTATATATCATATAGGGGGGGGGGGGGGGAATGTAATTTCATCCTATCGGGCAAATGCCAAAAAAAAGCAACAAAAAAACGTACATTCCCAGCTCCCACAGCTCAGCACACATCTCCAGCCGACATAAAACCACACACACACATACATACATTAGCGGTGCTCAACCCTCCTCCACAAGGGCCCCAATCAGACCAGGTATTCCAGATATCACACCTGTCTGAGCACTAATGACCTTACCTGTGCATCAGTGCACAGGAACGATTCAGGGTGATAATCCTGACAAGCCTGGTGAGGGTCCTGAGGCCGTTTGTGAAGGGTAGGGCACTGTCTTGAATTACTTACCTTAAGTCTGTAGTGCCCGGCAGCCGCTTCTGCAGACGCCGGCTCCTTGCAGAGCTCGGCAATGGGAAGCCAGAGTGCCTGCATCCCTGGTTGCCCAGCCTATTTTATTGGCTATTTGGGGGAGCATGCTTGAGGCCAGAGATACTGAGGATGCAGCCGCAGCTATTTACATTGCCATGGGAGCCAGGAAAGGGGTGGGTTTTGTGGCGACCCAGGTGGCGCTTTACACAGTGGGACATCCTGCATTGGGATGCGCCAAGGGAAGGCCAGTAGCCAGCACTCTTTTAGACTCCAGGGTTGGCCCCACTCAGGGTTTTGTTCCTCTTTATTACCTTTATATATATACCTGCACAGTCATTCAAAGTAGATTTTTTTTTCAGTAAGTTTATTTTGTAGAGATTTTATATATTTATGGAGTCAGTTAGTGGTCTCATCATAGAAGCAGCATCTCAGGCACACAGAGCTACAGCGCCTGCCTGTGAAAAAAGCTGTAGCAAGATTACTGCAGCTGTTGCTAGGAAACCAGTGGCATAAATGTGGCGGCTCTCTATCACCTCACTGAATAAAGACCAGCAGATCCCCCCAATCAGCAAATGGACTGACCCATTTTCATTTTACAATTTAAAAGTAAGGCATACATTTTTTTCTTTTCTATTGCCACATTATTTATACACATGTTAGAATCTGTTGTGTGGCTATTTAATTATTTACTTTTCTTAATGCAAATTTTCTTGATAGTACTCCTTTAAGGCATACATTGTTTTCTTTTCTATTGCCACATTATTTATACACGTTAGAAGCTATCGTGCGGCTATTTTATTATTTATCTTCTTTACTGTAAATTTTCGCAACAGTGCTCCTTTAATGCAACGTTGCAGAAGGGAAAGTTGGAGTGGGTTAAGGTGGCTTCGGGGGATACATGGGAATGCCCCAAACAGAACCAGAAGAACAAGGAGGAAGAAGGTGAGTCACATTGGGGACACACACTACATGGGATAGCCCAAAAGGACGAGGAAGAACAAGGAGGAAGAAGATGAGTCACACTGGGGACGCACACTACATGGTATGCCCCAAAAGAAGGAAGAAGAACAAGGAGGAAGAAGATGAGGTTGGTGTTCAGCAGTGGTAAAAAAAAAAAACGACACCCTTATGGCGGCATGCAAGTGAGATGGACACAGAACAGCGAGAACTAAGGACTTACGCGAAACACTTACGCTCACACGCGCCTGGACGAGAAAATCTCAGACGTGGCTGAGAAAAAAACGCAACTTCCCTGTCTGAAAGTTTGCTTTTGCGCAAAACCAAGCAATTACGGTGAGGCTGGAAATCAGGCTTAATGCCACTGGTGGTAAATTCTAAGATAGAATTGTTGATTCTGCCCTAATTTCAAAGGATTTCAGATGTGTGCTTACAAGACATCATCTGCAGAAAGGAAGCAGCATTTTGATCTGCTGCTTTATTTTAGTCTTTAGTAGTCAAATTGTATCCAGTTCTATCCAGTTCAGTGACAACCACATGAAGGAATTTACTGTATGAGCTATGAAGGAGCTTCATTTAATCCTTGAACCAGGACCCAGACAAATTTAGTTATGCATATGGCTGTAACATTTTTGCTAAAAACTAAAATAGGCTTATGCTGCCTTAACTCTGTTCATTCAGTGTAAATCATTTGATTCAAATGAAACTAGCAACATTTTAGAAAAAAATTACAAGGAGTTTATTAGTAAAGATAGTTGCATAGACATGGAAATAAAGCACACGTTTCCAAAATATAAAATAACAAATATATCAACCATGCACACATAATACAAAAATAGCCACTTTATAAAATTGCATAGCACCAGTTTTCTGTGTTAATAATACCAATGAACCCTTTAATGTGGAGTTCTTCTGCCATAGCATCATTTATTGCATTTAAAACTTTTTTTTTGCATATATCTAGTCTTGATAATCCTGGTGGTGGCTTATCATTCTTTAGCTGCTGCTTAAAATCAGCTTGCACTTAGCCTGTTAATTTTCTCATTTCTCATTGCTTCTTTTTTCATTTATGCCTTCTATGATGGCGGTATTTTTATTTAACCTAAAATGAAAATATATCTGTAATTCAATAGCAATTACCATATGTTTCGCCCTATAAAACGCACTTATTTTCATCAAAAAGTGGGGGGAGAAATGTCTGTGTGTTTTATCGGGTGAATGTAAAAACGAAAAGCAAAAAAAAAAGTAAACTTACATGTTATGGGTGCTCCCACGTTGCTGTCTGGGCTGCCAGCCACACTGTGGGAGGCTAAAAAAAGATGAAGGAGCGGCAGGCTCTTTCTCCGTCACTGCTATCACTGTCTCTTCCAGTAGCAGGGACGGAGACCTCCCTCATCGCTCCTCCATCTTCTTCTGGCCTCCAGTCGCTGCCTCTTCCAGCCAGGGCACATGCAAGCACCCCGTCCGAGTAGCGGGTGGGTGTGGCCTGTGCAGGAGCAGGCCACATCCACCCGCTGCCTATGGGAATGGGAGGGGGGAATGCCACACAGCCTAAGGGAATGGGAGGGGGGAATGCCACACTGCCTATGTAAATGGGAAGGGGGGAATGCAACACAGTCTATGGGAATGGGAAGGGGGGAATGCCACGCTGCCTATGGGTATGGGAAGGGGGGAATGCAACACAGTCTATGGGAATGGGAAGGGGGGAATGCCACACAGCCTATGGGATGGGGGGAATGTCACACAGCCTATGGAAATGGGAAAGGGGAATGCCACACTGCCTATGGGAATGGGAGGGGGGAATGCCACACTGCCTATATGGGGAATGGGAAGGGGGGAATGCCACACGGCTTATGGGAATGGGAGGGGGGAATGACACACTGCCTGTGGGATTGGGGAAATGCCACACTGCCTATGGGAAGAGAGAATGCCACACTGCCTATTGGGAATAGAAGGGGGTGCCACTCTGCCTGTAATTGGAGGATTCTGCACCTTGCCTATTATTTGGTTTCAGAATATTTTTTTGCTTATTTTCCACACTGCAGCCCTCGCTTCCTGAGCCACCCGGGCTCCAAACTCGAGCCAAGCCACATGCCCCGCCATCAGTCAAAGGCACGTGATCACGTCCTATTTATTGACTACAATGGAGGGGGGCGTGTCAGGCCTTAGCCCACTGCCTCCATTGCAATAAATGGAGAGCATGTGACAGCGCCCCTGTAATTGATGGCGAGTTGCAAACCCAACCCCCTATCAATCCCGACCCCGGGCACGGATGGCACAGGATCGTGGGTTGCTGATTGCCGGACTAGCCCTGATCAGTGGCAGGGGACAAAAGATAAGTGCCCTTTTAGTTTTATTTTAACCTGCTATATGACTTTAAAGCTTTTATGATTTGTAATGCCTTCAACCTTATGGGAAACCATATCTTGAAAGAGTCTTGCCAAGCCATACAAGTCATACCGCAGCCCCCGCAATCTAGGCATGACCCTCGTGGTCTTTTGGCCACTATTACCAGTTTGTACAATCTTTGTGCCTTCCAATGCACAAGCTTCATGGGCTTTGCACCACTATAAACTGTATGGGGGGTGGCAGAATGGAGACCACTGTCTAGACCATTTGGACCATTTGGTCATTTGGCTTTGGGCGATTTTATTACTTTGATAAAATCAAAATTGAGTCAGCTGCATCAGAAGACCCAGAAGACCTGCAGAGAGGAAGCTGCCCTAAGAGAGTCACTCTCAGCTGCCAGGGAGTGCAGAAGAGCATGGTGCCCCTCTGTACCTCAGAATGCATTGGACCTATGCTGAAGGGCATAGGAGCTGGACTATTGCTAGGGGCCAGAAGTGCAACTTTCCAGACCTGGGTTACCAGCCACTGTGTGGGGCTTATCAGAATGGTAAGCTTTAGTGGAGGGGGCAACATTTATTTTTTTTAAAGAACCAATGGAGTGGATGGCCATGGAAGGTTTACTCCATGCCTCTCTCCAGCATTGACTCTTTTTGGGGATGACAGCTGAGCAGCTGGCCATTTGGCTTCTATGTCCTGGGTTGCCAGCTCGTATGCCTGGTGCGCTGACCTAGTAGCCCATGGGGAGTGGAGGGACACTTTTTCATTTAAATAAAAAACCTCCAATGTTATTAGAGATGTGTTAGCCACTAACTAGGATGGAGCAATCATGGCAGAATTGGCAAGATCTGAGTCGAATCTAGCTTCAGCCCGCGTACAAAGCCCATCACTGCTAACAGGGGGTTAAATAGATGTGCAGAAATTGTATAAAATGCAAACACTTATTTTGGCTGGCATAGACAACTAAGCTGTTCCTATTCCCCTGATTTTGTAACAGTAGTATTTCTATAAAAGCCATGCTGTAATTCTATTTCAGTCAACCAGCCACAAATATTCTCAACATTAATAAAATAATTTGCAAGCATCTGTGGAGTACGTAATGTAAAGTAATGCACTTGGGGTCTAAATATGTCCTTAGGGAAGTAAAGCTGAGAGAGTCGCTTGTTGAGAATGATCTGGGGATACTGATAGACCACAGGCTAAATAACAGTATACAATGCCAAGCAACTGCTACCAAGGCTACCAATGTATTTTCATGCATTATTAGAGGCATGGAATCACAGGAATAGAGCATCAAAGGCATGAAAAAAAGCCATGGAATCATGGGACTTTGTGTGCATGTGTGACTCATAAAGCAGGGATCCGCTGGTTGCTGTGGCAATGGCAAGAGTGCTTGAGAAATGATTTGCTTGTCTCTACTTATGAACATTTTTACAGGTAAGTTTGATGCCCAGTGAATTGCCTCATCTTTTAGGATATACATTTAAGCAGCTTTCTACTATAGATATATTTTTTTATACCATTTAGTTACCTTAAAAAAGGTGACACAACTACTGTAAATCAATGTCAGCAAAAAGAGGGTGATGAAGGTTAAAGCTGTAGACCATATATTGTTTATTTCCTCCAATTCAACAGAGGTTTCTCCTCCATCATCCTGGTAGATGGAAATATTAATAGCTGGCGCTGGTGTTTCTGTAAAAAGTGGAATACAAAATATTATATTATTATTGCACTTTCAATCTGTAATGTCTCACCATTGTAATACATTGAAGTCTACAGTTTCACACTATACAGAAGAGGGAAGTAACCATGGCATTAAAACTGAACTTCATATGCTAACCATTAGGTAAAATACAAATCAAAAGCTACATAAATTACAGCAATATAATGTTTAAAACAGAGCAAAACCCCTGTACGAAAGCTAACCTTCCACTGGGGCATCCCAAATCGGCATGCTCCATTGTGTGAAAACTCTGGGGTTGTGTGAAAACTCACCTTTCCCAGCGGCTCCCACAGCGTTTTTGCTGCCTGTGGGTGCAAAAACAATTCCCTGTAGCTGAGGTATGCTCCTGCAACCAACTATTCAGATAGGCTGGGAACAGAAGAGCTTCCCAGATTAGAAGGAATGCCGGGAATGCTGCCAGCATCAGCATTCTTGAGATCAGCCAATCTGCATTCTCAAATATGTTTTTTGGGCATGGCCACATTGGTGGAAAAAAATGTTTTTTCTAAAACCTGGCAACCGCAGAGCCTGCCGCATCACCTGAGGACTAGGAGGGTGCGTGGAGGGTTGCAAAGGGGGCAGCACAGGGTCTTGTGCCACTCTTAATATCTATGTTAAACATGTTTTTATTATGTTTTTTTATTTTAGTGTGATCTCAGTGATATTTTAAATCTTGCTAGCCTATGACATTGGCCTCAATTTAGTAAGAGTTAAAAGAAAATGTCATGTTAGTGAAAAATGTAATTTTCATTGTTTTCCTAAAAGGTAATTCAGCAACAGTAACATTCTCAGGCTTTTTTTTAATACCATAAGATTTTTTTTTTTTTCAACTCTACTGAATCAAGGCTATTGTGTCTAGGATTTCTGAACACACTTAAGCAGCCCACCACAGGTATTTACACAGGTATTTACACCACAGGTGGTGTATTTATTAACATTTATTTTCAGGCATAGTGGAAAAAAAAACAATGTCACACCAACAGCATATGAAAAAGGAAATGCTGATGATGCATTTGAAATGCGTTATCCACTTTACTAAACCCTTGCCCAACTGTGGTCTCATATAGATGTACAGACATTTGGAAATTGTTTTCCTGCATTTATTAAATCTTATTTACAGAATGTTGGGGAATTTATTGTTTTTTTTAATCAAATGTCAAACGGAAACAAAAAATGTTATGAAAGCAATCCAAAAATAGAAACTAAATGGACAGTATGTAAAATGATCAATTGCAGTGTTCTATCATCCATGAAATATATTCCAAACGGGTTAGGAAGTTTATATTGCATGGGATGCCTGCAATTCACAAAGTAGATAAAATCAAGGCACACAACCTAGTACAAACCTTTTTATTTATTTCATCTTTAAAAACAACCTGAGAAAAAACGTAGAAATGAAACAGGATTTGTTTCCTACAAAAATAGACATTATATTTAGCATCTTATGCCATCCCACCTATGTACGACTTGCATGCATCCAATCTCATGCAGTGTCTCAATATAAACAGCAGCACAGCAGGTAGCAGGAAAACTTGGAAGAAAGTATAGTGTAGTACTGTAGGTCACTGGGTTGCATTTAGGCCTTGAATTTCACATTGGAGAATATTTGTTCAGGACTTCTGCAGCTCTTTTTCCACCTTCATGGTAAAGCACCGGTTGTGTCGACCTAGCGTTGTTAAACTTGGGAGGGGGGGGGGTCATAGTTTGGCATAGCATGCACAGTAAGCAAAGAGAGCTATTTTTACCTTGAAGTATTCACACACTGAAGGAATTTCATATTTACTACACTGTGCTGAGCTCTGAGCAGCGGTTGAAGGGTTTGTCTCCTTTTTGCTGGCATAGTGAGACTTGTTACCATTAAACACAATCAGTAGGTTATATTATTATATGTTTTATTACTATTTTTAGCTTTCCTTTTAACATTTTAGCACGAAAAAAAAAAACATATATTTTAAATCTATACATTTGGATCTACCTTACTTGTAAGGCAGATACTTTTCTCACTATATAACAGTATTGTGTTGTACTGAGTTGGCTTTTAGAGTGGAGAATAGTAGAAAAGTGAAGAAATAAGGTGATACATTTGTAGGCTTAGTATATTTTAAGGTGATCTTTCGAGAATACCTAGATCTCTTCGTCAGACATGATGTTATACAAGGAACCACAAGCAGATATTATATACAGAAAACCAGCAAACATCAAAAGATGTTACAAAACATAGAAAACCACAATACTTATTCATACACCTGTTGTTTCTGTGTTACATAGTATTATTATAGTACTTTGACCTTTCATACAGTAGACGCTCTGTGCGCTGACCTAAGCCTTGCTATGTCTAAACTATACAATACCTAAGTAAAGGGTGGCTAGCTCCCAGTGCAGGCACAAATTAGGCTTTTATTTATATTCATTTTGTGGACTGGTATTAATTTATTTTTTCTTATTTGTTTATAAGAAATAATGAGGCCTATTCGATTTGTGTGATTCAAAAATGTATAAAGGAGAACAATGGCTTTAGGCAATGTGTTCATAATAAGCATGAGCTGAGCAAAACACTGCATGCTTATCAATGACCTACTTACCTTATCTGCCCACCGGCTTCCAAGAATCGCGTTCTTGCGCTGCCATCTTCCTGCACTCTGGAGGTGTATGCATCTTACAATTCTCCCGGTGGCAGCTTAGAGGTCCTTGTGCATGCCTGCCACAGACAGCAGCAGCATGAAAAGGAGGGACAGCGGCATCATGAAGGGGAGTTGGCGGTGGCATCAAGGACACCAGGTGGCGGCAACAAGGGTATTGGATGGCTGCATCACCAGGGGTTAAGGTGACATCAGACACTGAAGCCACTTATGCATTACATAGATATGAGAGTGGTTTTCAAGCAGAAGCAGTGCATCAACTAGCTCAACACTCATGATGGAAATACCCGAACCTGGGCAACTGTGGTTTGTAGATATTTTTAGCATCACCATGTAACTGGACTTTCAGTCTGCTTTAACTATGTCAATTTACCCTTAAACATCCTGGTGTGTCTACTGTAGAAGGAGTCTGAAGATATATGAGCCACTTGACAGATGTACTTTTTTCCTGTCTTCCAGTCTTCTTTTGGTATGGCCAAATGACTAACAAATAGGCAGTGCTTTTTCATATGATCGCATACGATGTCTTCAGGTATTGGCGCCTCTTTCTGCAATGTTTTGTTATTAAACAACCAGGTAACAAAAATATCTTCTGGATAAAATCCTTCCACCAGACAAGTTAAATTCATTTGGTCATTTTCTGCTCCACTGTCACTGTCAGGTTGGAGAACATATACTCTTGGCTTTTTCATCGTATCTAAAAACATATTGATTATATATAGGGGAAGCAAAACAAATAGTCTGAAGGTTCTCATTCATCCAGGTCATGCTATATCTGTAGAAATAGACCAAGGCAACTTGACTTGCTGTGTTATCATGAAGACATTTTGGTAGTCATCCGACTGGGTTTCTCAATTCAGAATTGTCATCTGACTTGAGAAAGCCAGTCGGATGTGTAGCAAAAGGTGTTCAAAAAAATAACATAGCAAATCTATTTGCCTTGATGTATTCCTGCAGATATACAGTTTTTACAGGCAGTTAAAGAAGTTCTAAGGAACACATGTATAACACTAAATGTGGCGTTCACACAAAGTAGTAGATGGATAGAGAAAATTATTCTGCTTCTGAAACAACACAATAAAAAACTTAAAATAGAATGCTTAACAACAGGGCCGCCATCATGAATTTTTGGGCTGCATACAATGTTGGTGCCCCCTTCAAAATTCTTAGCATCGACCACCATCCCCCATGTTCTTGCTGTAGCTTGCTGTTCTGTACCTTCGTTGGTGGGCATGTAGCTGTATAGTGCCAAGTTGCTGGTGAGGATGTCCAGCACCATGTAGGTAAATTAATTTTAACTGCCCCAAATTTTACTAGAGAGGGAGTGATGGAAAGAGGGCTAAACAGCGATCCTGAATTTAAAAAAAAAAAGGGTCACTCAGTACCTTCCCTAGATGGGCATCCCAAGTTGGGTTGTTGTGGCTGTTGTTGGGATGATGTGCCAAGGGGAAAGCCCAAAACTAGGTAAAATCTGATACTAGTTTTGAGTTCCTGCAAGTGTAAATTCTAGGTGCCAAAATTTTGTCCTCAAGGGGCTGAGCTGATGTAGTATTTTTTAATGTTATGTGTGTCTTATGGAAGAAGTTTTCACTACCTGGAATCTGTTGCTGTTTGGCTCGTGACAAGTATTGTAAAACAGAGTCTGGGGAGGGCAGGAGGCAGCATTACTCATTGTCCTTTTGCTGATCCCAAGCTAGCATTCAGAACAGTAGCTTTGACCTCCTCAGGCACATGACCTCAGGTCACCAGCAGGGTGGGAGGTTGAGAGAGACCGATCAAAACTGCTGTGTGCGTTGCATACCAGGCCTACAGTGGCAGTAAAACTTCCATTTCCATGCTGTTTAATGTCAGTTTTAACCCCCACTTTTCGTCCACCTGTCTCCAAAACAAAAGGCTATATAGTATAGTGTTCGACACCGGCCCCTTGTGGACATGTATTCTGCCTGGGCCCCATACACTAGTATCAGCTCTCCTGTCCTGATGGCGGCCCTGCTTAACAAACACATCTTACTTGTGATATTCTGAATTTCCTGTGAATTGTTAATTTTGCAGGACAGGGTTGACACAGATTTCCACTCATTTAATGGGATCTGTATCTTGCTTTCTATCCATGTCATGTTCTTATCCTCAGTTCTGTTCCAGTTTAGAGGTGCTTCTAAATCATCCACTAACCAACTTAGACCATTGCTTATTATATTGCTTCTGCATCTGACTTCTACTAACTTGGAATAAAAGTTATTGAAGGAGGCTTTCTGAATATAATGTTCCAGTTTCACAGGTGGGTTTTCTAAAATATAAAAGTATTAGTCTAGCTTTATTGTATTATTGTTTCACTAATAAAACATAATGATATTCCATCTGTACTCATGATTACCTGATTTGATGGTTTTGGAACTTATGTTTTTCTTTATATCTTGACCAGAGGAGATATGGGTAACAAGACATGTGTAGCTTGAGCCATTAAACCATTCACTTCTTGGGATGGTCAGTTGACTGGTAATGGAGCAGTGCTTAGTAACATAGTTGCAACTAACTACGCTGTCCCTCTTTCTGGTGACATTATTGGCTTTCCATGTCACAAACAAGTCTTCTGGATAAAAGTTTTGTGCCAAGCAAAACAGAGACAGGTTGTCATCAGTTTCCACACCTTCACTGGCAGGAGGCAGTAAATATACCTCTAGATTCTTCTTGCCTTTTTCTTCTGAAATATATCCATGTAGACTGCAATAAGACGCTTGCTTGACAACAGCAAAATCATTGTATATAAACACAACTAATACATTTAACGTGTCTTCTCTTCTAATTTTGATTTGTAAAGTTGTATCAAATCATCCTTTGTATGTATTAAGCATAAGTGGTTTCTTCAAATGAACAAACGGCAAGCTGTATGAAAAACTAACTGCCCATGCACTACTTCTTTTTTGTTGCAATACAAAATGGTGTTGTCCATTTTACCAAGCCAATATGTATGACACTTTTGAAACCAGATTATATTGTAATTTTTTCTTCATTTTTCACAATATACATCATTATTGTTTATATTCGTTATTTTATGAAAACAAGAGTACACACAATGTACAGGACAATATATATAAGAGAGGCAAAAAATGAAACAAATGTCTACCTACACATAAATATAGCCCCCGTCATGATGCGGTACATATATATTAAAAGTTCCATAAATAAAACAAAGAAAAATAATGAAGAAGAAGTAGGAGGGGGGCAGAAAGTGGGTGAAGGGGGGTTGTGGCAAAATGACACAGAAGAAATATTAATACCTAAGAAATAATGCTCAATTGAAAAAGACTGAAAATTCCAACACCAACCAGCCTCTCCAAGTGAATTGGTATTTAGCCTGACTGCCATCAGTAATAAGCTCTTCTATTTTCCCACGTCATACAACCAATACTCAGCATCTCGGGATGACCACCCTACCTGCCATCAACTAGTATCGGAGTGTTACATATTTCTTCTAAAATCCACAGATTCAAAGATTTTTAAAGAATGTCAAAAATTAGCTTGTACTCATGAAAATTGGAACATTGAGTTAATATTTGACCACATCTTTATCCTCCACCAAACTAACTAAAACATCTGGGTAAAAACAGAGATCTTGGTCCACACACATCTGCAGAAGTATGCTAAAGCTGCACCACCAAACACCACGGTGCCTCTGCATTGCATGTCCCAAAGCGGGCTCTCAGAGAATAGAGTTAGAGATAGGACTGCATTTCACAGAGGCACCATGGCGTTTGGTGGTGCAGCTTTAGCATACATCTGCAGATGTGTGTGGACCAAGATTTCTGTTTTAACCAGATCTAGGGACAGATTGTAGTTTTGGCTGCAAGCTAACAGGGTTGAGCACTGTGGTCCCTTTAAGACTTGTGTATCCTTATTGCTCGGCTCACGTGCACCTCCCTGGTTAGTTATAAACTGGTCTGAGCGGCTGCCATCCCTCCTTTGTATCCTTTGATTTTGTGCAAGCACAAGGGGGCTCTCAGAGGTTAGAGTTAAGACTGCTCCTCACAGAGGCACCTTGGCGCTGTTGGTGCAGCTTGAGCATACTTCTGCAGATGTGTGTTGGCCAAGACCTCTGTTTTTAACCAGATTTAGAGAGAGATTATAGGTTTGGCTGCAAGCTAACAGTTGAGTGCTGTGGCCCCTTTAAGACTTATGTATCCTAATTGCCCTGCTTGCGTGCACCTCCCAGGTTACTTATACATTTGTTTGTGTGGCTGCCACCCCTTCTTTGTATCCTTTAACCAAAACATCACTTAGATAAATCTGCTGGTCATTGGTACCATCTAGATAATATTTTCTTTACATTTTTTGTGCCATACAAGCAATCAAAGGATGATCCTTTGCCAATCTTACCCCATAAAAGACTGGTCAAATTATAGCTAGCAAACTAGGATCACCCTTTTTAAGTAAGTGAATTAAGGTATGTTAAATGAAAGACATTGTAAGAGTGGCGACGAATCTCTCTATAGATTTATAGCTGGGTTCTTGAATTAATTAAAGCAATTAACTGGGTATGAAGAACCCATGCCACATTGCCTGGGTGATTTCTACATGTGAGCAAGAGTAGGTTTGCTTAGTAGAGTTTATAACCAAAGCTAGGACACCTTCCAGGGGGAACACCTTCCTTATCCACCAGACGAGCATGTCCAAGCCTTAAACAAGCCAGGAAATAGATGCCCAGGATAGAGCATTGGAACAGGGGGTGATATTAAGCCAGATACATTTTTAAGGGAATCCAATTTTTTGAATAAATGTGTATTAGTTTCGAAATATTTGGCCGAGCAGAAGGAGAGATCCTAAAACATGCATATAGGATAAATAGATTTGGTCCAAGTTAAAAGAAAAAAGATTAAATACCCTTTCTTCAAAAATCTTTGAAGAACCAGATAGAGATTGGAGACAGTATAATACACCATCCAGATATCTAAAGATAGGAAATGCTTCTTCTGTGAATAAAGGAAGGAGGTGCCCGACACCATCCCCCATCCTACCATTCTGGGATGAAGCCCATCTAGTCATGACTGATAAAACTACTCAGGCCAATGTTAAGCATCTTTGACAAAATCTTTAGTAAGGTAAGTAAGTAAAATTTGCCCAATGTGAATGGAGGAGACAAGGTACCAAAGGGATGCAGCAGAAGAGATGTGAGCCAGGCCAAGGGTCAGGGGTCACGGGCAGAGGTTTGTGGTAAAAGTCAAAGCCAAAGGTCAAAAGACGGGCAGCACAGAATTAAAGTTAGAGTCCCAGCACAGTTTAAAACCGAAATCAGTTAAAAAGTTAACCCAAAGCCATAGTCGAGAAGAACATATGATTTTGGAAAATTGGTGCTTTAAAACACGCCTGTGCTTGAATAGACTCCTGGAAACTCGGTCAGATACCTGACAACCATTATTTTTATACAAATTTAGTCTTTATAGAATAATTACAAGAAGGCATTTTTTATTGTAAGCCATAAGAAGGCCACTTTTAAAGCTACTTAGGAGGCATATCAAGCATGTGAAAGAAGGTGCTCTGGTCAGATGAGACCAAAGTTGAACCCTTTGGCCTAAATGTCAAACTCTATGTGAAGGAGCGCTAACACTGCACCTAATCACCCTGAACACACCTTCCCAACTTGTGCTTTTCTTCAGCATAGACTAGAAAGCTGGTCAGAGTTGATGGAAAGATGGATGCAGCTAAATACAGGGCAATCCTGTAGGAAAACCTGTTAGGGGATGCAAAAGACTTGAGACTGAGATGTTGATTTGCCTTCCCACAGGGCAACAACCCTAAACATACAGCCAATGCTACAATGTAATGGTTTAAATCAAAGCATTTTCATGCTTTAGAATGGCCCAGTCAAAGTCCAGACCTTTTTTACAAATTTGGAATTTGCATGCATCATACTCTGTACACATCACAATTACTTGCTACTTTATGTTGCTCTATCGATTAAAATCTCAATAAAATAATTTTACCTCTCGTTAACACCTGTCAGGTACCACATGGGTTTATGCGTGTGGGGCAGATGCTGTGGTACTTTAAAAGCAAATCAACAATGGCAGTTCTATGACCCTTTTCACACCTCTCCAGTGCTTCAGAGAGGAGGAAACCTGGCTGCAAAAAGTCGTGCCTGCTGTGTCCGGGCCGCAAACACATTCCATTCAAGTCTATGGAGCCCCACTAAAGATTTTAATGGAATTCAATAGACAGGAAGGCAGGGCATTTTTAAAATGCAGACACAAACAAAAACGCGAACAAAAAGCAGAATTCCTACCAAAAACATTGCTACAAAACTCATGCTGGAAATGCGACTGGACAGATGTGAACGCATTTTTTTTTTTGTGGCTGTATTTAATTAAAAAATATAGAAACGTTTAAGGGGGATAAATATTTTTGGAAGGCGCTGTACCTGTGATTGGCTGTGCTGCGCTGTGCTATAGTGTGTCTGTTTAAGCTATTAAAACCTAATATTTTTACTAAAGTTCATGGCGCAGTACAGTCAGACAAAGCCAAGCTCACTCACACCACTTAACGGACATGTGCAAAATAAAGAAAAATAAGGGCTTTAATGAATAGAAAAACATTTTTAACATAAACCAGAGTGCAATGTGTGTCTTATTAAAATTTGTGACTTCTATAAGGTGTGTTCCCATGACAAAAACATAATTTACTTTGATTGTATATACTGGAGTGAATGTCTGGGCTGCTGTGGGGTGCACGCAGCTCATCTGTAGTACCGTCTCTTCTGCATTCAGTACCCTGGTACCACCCACTGCCTGAATGAGGAGCACTTCCGGGAGACAATGATATCACTTCCAGCAGCTACCAGCAGCTGTCTTTTAGATCTTACAAGGAGATAGGATACTTTAGACCAGCATGTGGAGAGGGGAAGGGTGGGACGGATGGAGGGAGGCATTACCATGTAGGCACCAGCAGCTAAACAAAAATTAAACCCATAAACTCTGTAGAGCTTATTCCAAACACTGTGCAATTAATCAGTTAAATATCCCAGCACTTCACATCCTCAAGTAAAACTCAGTGCTGATATCTAGGGATGAGCGAATCGATCCGGACGAACCCGGATTCGTTCCGAATTTCATGAAAAATTAGATTCTGAACGAATCCGAATTTCCCGGCGATTCGATCGATCGAAGTTTTCCTTAAAACTCAATGACAGGCATTCTAAGATGGTGGACGGACATGTTCAGACATGTCCCCAGGGGCAAGTGACGATGGGACAGTCACATGCAGCCTATCAGCAGCCAGGAAGCCCGGTGACGTCACCGTGCTATATAAAGCGGCGGCCATTTTCCTTTTGCGCAGTTGAGACTTGCATTGCAGACAGAACGGAGCTAGCTGCAGGGGTCGACAGACAGTCATAGTTAGGTGAGAGTTAGCGATAGCTAGAGACAGTTACAGATAGGTAAAGAGAGAGGCAGATAGTTAGGGAGATTTTGAGTGGTAGACAGAGCTAGGGAAAGATAGATTTAAATCCGGAACAATCCAGCAGCATACAAGTCACATTGACAGGGTGTCTAGTGCTGCCTATGATACATATTTCATAATAACTGGGTTACTGTTAATATATTTGGCTTGGTTTAAATACAGCTGCACACTGTGCATGTAATGCACATGCTATTTAACCCTTTTTTGCTATTTAGCCCTGAACGCTATTTTAACCCTATCTGTTAAACAAAAGCATTTCTCAAAATTGGATTAGTGTTAATATTTTCTGTTCAGCTTAAAATACACTAGGCCACACGGGCATCCCAAGGCACATGCTATTTTAACCCTGTATGTTAAACAAAAGCATTTCTCATAATTGAATTAATGTTAATATTTTCTGTTCAGCTTAAAATACACCAGACCACATTGGCATCCCAAGGCACTGCTATTTTAACCCTATCTGTTAAACAAAAGCATTTCTCATAATTGGATTAGTGTTAATATTTTCTGTTCAGCTTAAAATACACTAGGCCACACGGGCATCCCAAGGCACATGTTATTTAACCCTATCTGTTAAACAAAAGCATTTCTGATAATTGGATTAGTGTTAATATTTTCTGTTCAGCTTAAAATACACCAGGCCACACGGGCATCCCAAGGCACATGCTATTTAACCCTATCTGTTAAGCAAAAGCATTTCTGATAATTGGATTAGTGTTAATATTTTTTGTTCAGCTTAAAATACACCAGGCCACACAAGCATCCCAAGGCACATGCTATTTTAACCCTATCTGTTAAACAAAAGCATTTCTCATAATTGGATTAGTGTTAATATTTTCTGTTCAGCTTAAAATACACCAGGCCACACGGACATCCTAAGGCACATGCTATTTAACCCTATCTGTTAAACAAAAGCATTTCTGATAATTGGATTAGTGTTAATATTTTCTGTTCAGCTTAAAATACACCAGGCCACACGGGCATCCCAAGGCACATGCTATTTTAACCCTATCTGTTAAACAAAAGCATTTCTTATAATTGGATTAGTGTTAATATTTTCTGTTCATCTTAAAATACACTAGGCCACACAGGTATCCCAAGGCACATGCTATTTAACCCTATCTGTTAAACAAAAGCATTTCTGATAATTGGATTAGTGTTAATATTTTCTGTTCAGCTTAAAATACACCAGGCCACACACGCATCCCAAGGCACATGCTATTTAACCCTATCTGTTAAACCAAAGCATTTCTGATAATTGGATTAGTGTTAATATTTTCTGTTCAGCTTAAAATACACCAGGCCACACGGGCATCCCAAGGCACATGCTATTTTAACCCTATCTGTTAAACAAAAGCATTTCTCATAATTGGATTAGTGTTAATATTTTCTGTTCAGCTTAAAATACACTAGGCCACACGGGCATCCCAAGGCACATGCTATTTAACCCTATCTGTTAAACAAAAGCATTTCTGATAATTGAATTAGTGTTAATATTTTCTGTTCAGCTTAAAATACACCAGGCCACACAGGCATCCCAAGGCACATGCTATTTAACCCTATCCGTTAAACAAAAGCATTTCTGATAATTGGATTAGTGTTAATATTTTCTGTTCAGCTTAAAATACACTAGGCCACACGGGCATCCCAAGGCACATGCTATTTTAACCCTATCTGTTAAACAAAAGCATTACTCATAATTGGATTTGTGTTAATATTTTCTGTTCAGCTTAAAATACACCAGGCCACACGGGCATCCCAAGGCACATGCTATTTAACCCTATCTGTTATACAACATAAGCGTTGATCAGCATCAGCTGCTTTATTAAGCTACTTCAGTTTGCACTTGTTTTTGACCGCTTTCAATAAACCAGGCCACTGGGCACCCCAAAGCTGCACCTTGCACCCTATCTGTTATACAACATAAGCGTTGTTCAGCATTATCTTCATTAAGCTACTTCAGTTTGCACTTCCTTTCTGACTGCTTTCAATAAACCAGGCCGCAGGGCACCCCAAAGCTGCACCTTGCACCCTATCTGTTATACAACATAAGCGTTGATCAGCATCAGCTTTATTAAGCTACTTTAGTTTGCACTTGTTTTTGACTGCTTTCAATAAACCAGGCCGCAGGGCACCCCAAAGCTGCACCTTGCACCCTATCTGTTATACAACATAAGCGTTGATCAGCATCAGCTTTATTAAGCTACTTTAGTTTGCACTTGTTTTTGACTGCTTTCAATAAACCAGGCCGCAGGGCACCCCAAAGCTGCACCTTGCACCCTGTTATACAAATCCAGGGTGTGATTCATCCAATTTTTGGGCTCCTGCTGCCAACTCCAGTGTCTCTTTAAAGCTATGTTTGGGCTCCTGCTGCTGCTTGCAACTCCAGGGTGTGATTCATCCAATTTTTGGGCTCCTGCTGCCAACTCCAGTGTCTTTCAAGCTATGTTTGTGCTCCTGCTGCTTGCAACTCCAGGGTGTGATTCATCCAATTTTTGGGCTCCTGCTGCCAACTCCAGTGTCTCTTTCAGTCAATGTTTGGGCTCCTGCTGCTGCTGCTTGCAACTCCAGGGTGTGATTCATCCAATTTTTGGGCTCCTGAAGCCAACTCCAGTGTCTCTTTAAAGCAATGTTTGGGCTCCTGCTGTTGCTTGCAACTCCAGGGTGTGATTCAGCCAATTTATGGGCTCCTGCTGCCAACTCCAGGTTCTCTTTCAAGCTATGTTTGGGCTCCTGCTGCTTGCAACTCCAGGGTGTGATTCATCCAATTTTTGGGCTCCTGCTGCCAACTCCAGTGTCTCTTTCAGCCAATGTTGGGCTCCTGCTGCTGCTGCTGCTTGCAACTCCAGGGTGTGATTCATCCAATTTTTGGGCTCCTGAAGCCAACTCCAGTGTCTCTTTAAAGCAATGTTTGGGCTCCTGCTGCTGCTTGCAACTTCAGGGTGTGATTCAGCCAATTTTTGGGCTTCTGCTGCCAACTCCAGTGTCTCTTTCAGCCAATGTTGGGCTCCTGCTGCTGCTGCTTGCAACTCCAGGGTGTGATTCATCCAATTTTTGGGCTCCTGCTGCCAACTCCAGTGTCTCTTTCAGTCAATGTTTGGGCTCCTGCTGCTGCTGCTTGCAACTTCAGGGTGTGATTCATCCAATTTTTGGGCTCCTGAAGCCAACTCCAGTGTGTCTTTCAAGCTAGGGTTGGGCTGCTGCTGCTGCTTGCAACTCCAGGGTGTGATTCAGCCAATTTATGGGCTTCTGCTGCCAACTCCAGTGTCTCTTTCAGCCAATGTTTGGGCTCCTGCTGCTGCTGCTTGCAGCTCCAGGGTGTGATTCATCCAATTTTTGGGCTCCTGCTGCCAACTCCAGTGTCTCTTTCAAGCTATGTTTGGGCTCCTGCTGCTGCTGCTTGCAACTCCAGGGTGTGATTCATCCAATTTTTGGGCTCCTGCTGCCAACTCCAGTGTCTCTTTCAAGCTATGTTTGGGCTTCTGCTGCTGCTGCTTGCAACTCCAGGGTGTGATTCATCCAATTTTTGGGCTCCTGCTGCCAACTCCAGTGTCTCTTTCAAGCTATGTTTGGGCTCCTGTTGCTGCTGCTTGCAACTCCAGGGTGTCATTCAGCCAATTTTTGGGCTCCTGCTGCCAACTCCAGGATGTCTTTCAGCCAATATTTGGGCTCCTGCTGCTGCCAGCTCCAGGGTGTGTTTTTCAGGCAATATAGGGGCCCCTCATAGTAATGCCACCTCAACTCTCTGCAATTGTGCCGCTCTGCGATTCTAATAGCGATGCCTCTGATCTGCATGTCCTAATTATTTACAGTATTATTTCACTAACCCAGCACTCATCCTATGCGTGTTACAGCAAGGCAGAATGGTTTACAACCCTATTGAGGCTCTAGGAAGCTCAGAAATAGCCATTTTTAATAGCGATTCGTCGTGAATAAATTCGGGTCGAAACGATTTTTGACGGAAAATTCAGTGAATCAGTCGAATCAAATTTTTCAAAAGTTCGCTCATCTCTACAGATATCTTTAACTGATTTATTGCACAGTGTTGGGAAATAAGATTCTAATCATTAGTTTGTCTCTAAAAATCCAAAAACTGATAATATGAGTCTGACTGACTTACACCACTGTCCTGGATGTCACTGGTTTTAGTTGATTAGAGAAAAGAATTGAAGGGGATAAAATGCTGCATCTTAACCTAGCACCTAAACAGCACATGTACTGCAGTGTGGGGGGCCAATGGTGCCTCTGTCTTTGGATGGACCAGAATCACTGTGTGAAAGCCAGCCATCTGTTACAGCCAGCCACCTGTTACAACACATCTCTTCTGCTGCCATAGAGTTACAGGCATGCCAACGCACAAACATAGAGGAATGCAGGAGATGCCAGCACTGTCCATGCATGCACTGTGGGATGGCAGGGCACAGCAGGGCATCCCAAATCAGGATGCTCCTGGGGTTACTTAATTTGAGCCTTTTAGACTCCAGGTCCAATTTTGGTCCACTTTAAAAGATAAATTTGGCAGGATCTGGAAAGCTGAGAAGCAATAAGGATATAGTTAAGGAGAACCTAAGGAGGCAGTCACCTAGAGAATACCATGTGAGTAAAGGAAAAACACCTGACAATGCAGCTAAGCAATTCATTATTTGCAGTGCCTTTCCAATGTTTACTAGTTTCTTTAAGAGTAAATGATTTTTAAAAATGACCCCCCCACCAAGGCCCCCCATCCACCCCTATGGAAGATTCAGCCATTAAAGTACAGCTCTCTGACAGGGAGGTTCTTGGGCCACTAAACTAACTTCACCCACTCCCTTACACTATCAGAAAGATACTCACCTTTTCCATCACAACACTATTTAGTTCAGAATGTTTTTTTTCTTATTTTCCTCTTCTTCTTTTTTTCTTATTTTCCCCCTCTAAACCTAAGTGCATCTTATAGTCACATGCGTCTCATATATGGGGTATAAGCGTTATGGGGTATGTGGTATACGGTGTAGATATACGGTAAGTGTGTAAATATATTTTCAGAGATACAATTAAATTAAATGATTTAAAATCAAGTAGTATTTAATATGCGTTATAACCTTCCCATTGTGTTATATGGCAGTGAGCCTCCTTGTGCCGTCTAGAAGCAGACAGGCTGGCTAACCTATGCTCAGAGCTCAGCACAGCAAATATGGGATTCCTTCAGTGTGCAAGCATACAAGGGTTAATACGTTTTGTGAATAATTTGTATGGCATGCATGCTAGTACAGTCAGGGAAAGCTTTAGTAAAACAGGCTTCTTATGCTTATACTATTTTGATGTTTATTGATTAATATAAGTTTTGGTTGGACATAACATTAGTGATGTTTATTTAGATGCCTGGAAGGGAGCAAAGGTAAATAGTTAAGGAACCCCATAACTGAGTAGCAAACCTGTATATATTGAAATGGATGGGTATCAGTGGCATCAAATGGATTCTGACACTGGAACCCCATAACTGCGCAGTAAACTGCAGGAAGCCAGACTAATCTGAGCTGGGGGATCATCTTTCTCAAGTATTAAAGACATTTTTCAGAGGAGTCAACATACTTGGATCCATAAAGGAAAAGAGGGTTTGTGCGCAGCTCGGAAATGGGCTCTGACTGCACCAAATAAAAGATACAATGATTTTTACCACTTCTCATATGTAAAAAAATCTACAAAATTATTTCACCTAAATATTTTCAATAGCTAAATAAATGATTATTTTAATTTCTTCAGGAGTTTCTTTATTGTCAGATACAGAATGATTAGCATATTATCAAAGCGGTCCAAAAGCCATTTTTCTTTACTAATATATCCAGCTTCCCCCACTCCACAGGCAGTGCATTTTGAAATGGTTTCACCATCTGTTGCCCAGCAATAGATCTTTCCAGATTGCCGGCGGTTTAAGTGGCAGGACCATCAATTGCTGGATTGCATCAACATGACCCAGTGCCTAGGATTTGAACACAGCATTGTTCAAATCTTGTGGCTCTTGGGTCCTCTTTCAAAATGTCCACCATTTTGGCTAAGATCTGCTGATGTAGCATCCCAAGAATAGAACTCTGTAAGATAATGTACAGCGGTAACATAGCGATTATAAGGAGGACTATAGGTAGGGAGATTGGCTAATTTAGTTTTGCATCACTGGTGGGTTTTTGTCCACTTTAAATCACTTCATCTTCAATATAATGGTAATTAAGCCATGTTAGTTACATACTTGAATAACATACTTACTTTTTTTTGTCTTTTTTACACCTTCTAAACAGGGCAGGTTTACGGTGCAAGTCACTTCCTGTATTGTCTTCCATTCTTCTAGGGTGACTTTGTGTTCAGCATTTGCATTGCTCCCATGTTTAACAATTGCACTCCCTTCCACTAAAGTTGACTTGCCATCTAATTCAAAATAAACTTTCATGTCATTCAGATTGGTGCCTATGACTGAGCAGGTTATTGAGCCATGTCCATCAATCAGGGCTTCTGTGGTTGGGAAATGCACATCCACAACTGGTGTCATGATACATGATTGGCATGCTAAGGACAGGGAAAAAAAGCATTTTGTTAAAGGCTCACATCAGTTTTCATTACACAATGCATTTGGATGGGTCTAGGATCAAGTACATTTGAAAAACAGACCAAGTTAAGACTCCTTCAACACATTGTAAAGTGCAAAAAAAATCTATTTTCTCTTTTTTTCTCACTTCTCCTGCACCTCGCTTTGTACTCCATTGCAAAACAAACGGAGGACACTTTTCTTTACATAGAAATAATATTTTTGTGTTGAGGGATCTAGGCACAGGAATTAAATTTAAGGTTATGCCATTGATTTTGGCATTTTGGGATGGGTTTTGAATAGCATAGTGAGAGCTTTCCTCCTGTAGAACACAATAAAGTGAAATAAAAATAGTTTGCTTCTATATTTAGAGGAACACAAGGAATTTCACTGTTCCTCTCCAGCTGAACATCTCGTTTGGAATGCATCACTGTCTGAAACTCCCTTGAATGTCAAATATTCTTACCTCCCTAAAGGTCTCACCTTGCATACACAGGCTCCCCTCCAATTAGCTTTCTTACGTTAGAGCAGCTTAGTAAAGCTGAATAGGGTTTAGCTGCTGACCCAGGGGCTCCAGCTGTGCGTGCCCACACCAGCCATTTAGATACTGCTGACATGTTCGTGCAGCAGCAGAAAGGATGCCATGGTGGTGTCATGGGATCTTTGCGAGGTAAGAGATGCTGGTGATCCATAGGGGGTTTACAATGCAGGGCATTCCAACTCGAGGTGCCCCCTGGAAAGAATTTCACATGGCCCTGGAGTCGTTAGTCTCTGCACATGTTATGTGGGCTGGTGGCCAGGTGAAATGCAAGTTATTTGTAATAAGTAAAATATTTTATTTTAGAGATCACAAAATAACAGCAGCCTGTGAAGAACAAAGGGGAAAGTCCTATTCGAATGTATGGTACCTGTCTGTATGCACCTGTATATATAGTATTCTCCACTTAAAATTACCTGTACACCAATTTGATTATACCTTAAATAATATCAACAAAGTCCATACCAAAGGCTATAAAAGCCACCCTACAACAAAATCCTGACAGATTGTGCTACCAACTGCATACAAACAGGTACCAACAACAGGTACAAACAGGTACTTTCTGCTTATATTATAATAATAAATGTATAAAATATAAAAATATATAACAATGTAAGATATGCAAAACTTTATATATGTATCTACATAATAGGCTGCTGAATGCTGAAGAAGCCACCAAGGCGAAACACGTCTGCTCAGCTAAGCACCCCTTATTATTAATTGACAGTTACAGAACAATGATTGTAACATGTTTGTAAATGAATTTTAGTACGATCAAGACCAACAATATTTAGAAGTACTATAAAGAACACTTACCTTTCTTTAACCTTCTAAACTTTATTGTTGTATGATTTTCTGTTCACATTGGTGCTAAGTGGCACCATCAAACCTACCCCATATCTGGGTAACAAGGTCACCCCCAAGGGGCACAGGTCAAAGGCAACCCAGATTTAAGTTTTTTTTTTCAGTATTTTTTATTGTAAAGTTATGATACAAAGTATATAATATATAGAGTATATAATATAGTTATATATAAAGTATATAATATAGTTATACAATCAATTTGCCTGAGAAAAATTAATGAGCTGTAATGTGGAGAAAAACTGATAATGTATTAAAAGGTTATACGTTTTATCATTTCAATGTGGTTTGAAAAGAAGTATTAATTCCAAGGATTCCAGATCTGAGTAAATAATTATATTTCCAGGAGGCTGCTATAATTAATTTAGCTGCTGTTAAAATTTGTTTTAGAAGTTGAAACTGGTTTCTTATACATTATGGGTGTTTTACTGCCAGCAATGTATATTCAGATAAAGGGTTGACAGTAAACCCTAATAGTATAGATATTAAGTAAAAAATGTTGGTCCAGAACTTTTTTGCTACAGGACATTCCCACCAAGTATGAAAATATCAACCTTAATCTTGACAGTTTTTAAACTGCTTGGTTTTTAAAGTGCTTGATAAGGATTGATTAATATGTTCTAGTACCAATGCATGAGTACTTTTTACATTGATTTCCATGTCTCCAACATCTATCCAACATCTATCCATCCTTTCAATAAGTTGATATTTAGAGCACATGACTTCATTGGGTTGACTTGGGGTCCAGATATTTGTTCAAAGTTTTCAGATCAAAGAGATTGGGTATGGAGGTGACCAGGCTAGTCAAGAACAAGAGTATGCTGTCTGCAAGGAGACCTACTTGATTATGCATTTTTCCTATTTTTAATCCAGAAATGGAAGTATTCTTATGTATAAGTTGTGATAAAGGCTCAATAATGAGAGCGAAAAGCAGGGGTGACAATGGGTATCCCTACCTTGTGTCTCTGGTTATTTTGTATCTGGATGAATGGTGAACACAATATTTTACATGTGCTCCTGGGGTTAAATATAGAGAGTTTGTCCAAGTTGGTCCCCTCGTCTAATATATTGGCAGCACGCACATCTGACAGAACCACAGAGAAAGGTGCCCTTCACCTTTAGCCATGTTTCTCCCTTCATATGAGGGTCCAGTGTCATAGACGGAGCTAAATGTGTGATCAGGGTGGGTTCTCTTCTAGAAGCTACTCTCACTACCCTGTGAGATTATCTGGTCCAGCTCCCCATCACATTTAAAGATAGGGAGATTGGCCATGATAATACATCTTACTTGATCAAAGTCCCTCAAATGTGACGGGTTTGCACAAGGTTGTAATGGCTTTGTTACGGTCTCTACCTTTTAAAATTCCTACTTCTGCCCCCCTCCCCTTGCTTTACGGAATAGCATGTATAGTATGTTTAGGGTGACTACTCTTAGTGTGTAATATGTGTCATGCCTGAAGTTCCTCCTTAGCCTTCGCCTGTTTCTCTGTAGTATGCAGCTTGACCACCAGGTGGTGCTGTCCTGCAGAGCTCCTGGAGATCAGCCAGCACCTGTGCTAATTACCTCCTGGCATTTAAATGCTGATGCTGCTATGCAGTCAGGGCTCAGCATCTTACTCTGTATTTTGGAACCTGAACTCTGTACCCAGAGCCTTTGAACCTGATTCCTGAAACCTGAACTCTGAACCCTGAACCCAGGACTTCCTTGTCAGCCATTGCTTTCCCTCCTGTTTGCTGTTTTCCCTTTTTGGACTTACCTTGGACTGGACTTCATGCATGTATGTTTTTCCTCACTGCACATTGTGTATGTATAGCAATCTGAGTGTGACTGTTTGCTTGTTTCTCACAATAAACACAGTTTGCTGAATAATCCTAGTCTCTCTGTTTTGCAGTACTCCAATTGCTGGTCATCTATCAGTGGATTTCTCCCTTGAGAGATCCGTGACAGAATGCTGAGCCAATATAAAAGACCATAAGCGACTTTAAGGTTGAGCTTGCTTTGGTGGGCTGAGGATATGCAGGGTCCTAGTGCCAGCCTTAGATTTTATTTTGAGTCTGCATTTGCCTTCTAGTTTTAGTTTGCCATAGCCTGTATTGGGGCCCAACCTTGTTTAGTAGTTTGGGGCCCATTTCTTGTCTGTCTAGTATTGTCTCTCCTGTGTTTCCCCTTTCCCAAGTCTGCGACCACCACGGGATTACCCGGGGCCTGTGCATCTTCACCCTCAGAAGCTCTGCCGAAAAAGTAGGTGGATTACGGGCTCCTCGAGTACCAGGTCCCCTACGCCTCTGGGTAATTGGCAGTTTGCCTTCCTGGTGGCGCAGGCGGGTTGTCTGTCTGTTTGCGTGTGTAGTCAGCTTTAGCCCCAAGATGTCCATCAGGGAATTCGTTGCTTTATCTCTGACTGTCCCACGGTTCCCACAGACAGATATATCTTTGTGCCTCCACCTCGCTTTAAAGAGCCCACTTTGGCCACTTACCCCCAGTTCCTCCAGGCTGTCGCAAAGTTACTGCTGGAGCCTTACATTCGGCAGTCTACCATGACAACCTTGAGTCGTCAGGTGGCTTACTTCCTGTTTGAGGATGAGCTGTTTTTCTGGGCTGAACCCAGGTTAAATCATAGCAAACATCTCAGTGAAAATGTGGTTGAATTCCTGCTATTCATAGCTACCTCCTACTTAGGTATTCCTGAGACAGTGTTTGCTGGCCGTGACCTGACTACAGTTTTTGCAGCCCAGAAATCCCATCTGAGTCTGACCTATCTGTCCAATCTTACCTGTCTGTCCAATCTGACCTGTCTGTCCTGTCTGTTCAGTCTGACCTGTCTTCCAGTCTGACCTGTCTGTCCAGTCTGACTTGTCTGTCCAGTCTGCCTGTCCTGCTGGCTCTGCCGAGTTTGATCGCCCTGCCGAGTTTGATCACCCTGCCGAGTTTGATCACCCTGCCTGGTCTGCTGAGTTTGATCGCCTTGCCGAGTCTGACGATTTTGATCGCCCTGGCGGGTCTGCCGGGTTTGATCGCCCTGCCGAAAGTGACCTCTCTGCCGAGTTTGATCGCCCATCTGCCGAGTTTGATCGCCCATCTGCTGAGTTTGATAGCCCGTCTGCCGAGCTTGATAGCCCGTCTGCCGAGTTTGATAGCCCGTCTTCCGAGTTTGATCGCCCATCTGCCGAGTTTGATCGTTCTGTCCAGAGTGACCTCTCTGCCGAGTTTGATCGCCCGTTTGTCGAGTTTGATCGCCCGTCTGCTGAGTTTGATCGCCCATCTGCCAAGTTTGATTGCCCTGGCCATTTTTTTGTGGACTTTGATCCTGGGGGGACTTCTATGTCCGCCAAGTCTTCGCCTGCTTTGAGCTATATCCCAATCTTACCCATGCTGCAAAGCAGTTATTTAAAGGCGCTCAGTGCCCGCCTGGTCAGGGGGAGGATACTGTCATGCCTAAAGTTCCTCCTCAGCCTTCGCCTGTTTCTCTGTAGTATGCAGCTTGACCACCAGGTGGTGCTGTCCTGCAGAGCTCCTGGAGATCAACCAGCACCTGTGCTAATTACCTCCTGGCCCTTAAATGCTGATGCTGCTACGCAGTCAGGGCTCAGCATTTTACTCTGTCTTTTGAAACCTGAACTTTGTACCCAGAGCATTTGAACCTGATTCCTGAAACCTGAACTCTGAACCCTGAATTCAGGACTTCCTTGTCAGCCATTGCTTTCCCTCCTGTTTGCTGTTTTCCCTTTTTGGACTTACCTTGGACTGGACTTCATGCATGTATGTTTTTTCCTCCCTGCACATTGTGTATGTATAGCAATCTGAGTGTGAATGTTTGCTCGTTTCTCACAATAAACACAGTTTGCTGCATAATCCTAGTCTCTCTGCCTTGCAGTACTCCAATTAGTCATTAGTCCAATTAGTCATTTCTTATTAGTGGATTTCTCCCTTGTGAGATCCATGACAATACGGTCTTACATTTACTGGGCAGTGGCACGAGGAGGAAATTGAGTTCTTGGATTTGTCACTGAAGTATGTTCCAGAAAAGGGTAAAATACTTACCAGTACTTTTCATAAACTAACTAAACATACCATACATGCTATTCTGTATGGGGAATTTATAAAGGCCAAGCGAAACTGCTGATCAGAGGAACGTTTTGATGTGGAATGTTCTAGGATAAGAAAATGTTTGAAAGTGCATGGGCATTCCAAATTCCTCCTCAGGCATGCCGAGGAGAAAGAAAGGGGAAAGCGGATCAGCGGTGGCGCTGTGTCCGCGCATGCACACTCCTCGTGCGCTAGCAAGATGGTGCCAGCCACAAAGCGGGAAGGGACATGCAGCCGGGAGACATAGTGCAGCTTACTTAATGCAGAGCTTCATCCCCCATGTTGAGGTATGACTAAGGGGTTTGCATATAAATGCATACTGTATAGAATACATTTGAGCCAATATTATTTATTTATAGAGCATACATTGTTCCAAGTAGTTATAATAATCAGAATAGGGGTCATGCTATTTGTTTGGTAGAGTAATGTTTATTTTGTGTGTGCTTTCTACTGAACCCTAATTACAGGCCGGAGGAAGAGACTGCAACGGGCCTGATCGAGACAGTTTTCCCCGTTGTTGCTCCTGCAACGTTTTTGCTCATCCAATATATTGTCACATGGCATCATGTACAGAAATAAGCATCATTGGTATCATCTGTTTTGGTGTTTAGTAGTCAGTACTAGGTCATTATATAAGTTAAAGCGATGACCAGTCAAACTTAAAAATCATTTGCCTGGCAGCTTACCTGATGCAGTGTCAGTCCCATGCTGTCTCTTTGCTCTGGCCAACAAAAGAAAGGGCAATTTCTTTTTTTCTTCAGTGCCTCCCCCCTTGCTCCAGACCAAAAATTCAATCTTGAGGCTTGTGTCAATTGACTTCCCCTCTTTTAGTAATAGGCTAGAATGAAGCTCTCCACACTGTCAGTCAATCCCAGCTCACTCTAATGCAATGCACACAGTGTGCTTGCATCACTCATCCCTGACACTCCCATTACAGAGGAATATGAGGCAAAACTGTATTTTATAATGTGAAGATCGATGTGGTAAGGACAAGAGTGAATCCAGGTCAGTCACTCTAGCAACTCCATATTCAAATAAATTTGAGCAGGTGAGACAGATTATTTTGCCCAGCTTTAAATTCCTCAGAGTCAGTGAGCTCTATCAGGTAATTTCACAGGCTGTGAGGGTAGACTTAAGAAAGGCGTCCACCTTGGCCACACAGTTTTCACTCTCCATGTTACGTGATCCCCATAAATCAGGTGGGACATGGTTAAATGCTAAGGGATCATTCCCATGTGGAGGGAGCAGGTGTTTCTGTTGTTAAAATATCTGGAGGGGTGATCATTTTGTGTCTTGCACTAATGACAAACAATTTTTAGCAAGGGGGTAATATATCTGGTCACATGTGACAGCTGCAGAGTGCAGTGTGTAGGCTGTACAATGCGTCCTGTGAAGAAAAGGTCTATGGAGCACATTTACAGTGTACGCTCTACTTCTGTCCAATCAAATGTGGCCCAGAATTGCATCGCCTGGCGAGCACTCAGAGTATAATTCTTCTCTGCATTCCATATTATACAAAAAATGGCACTCTGACTCAGAAGCTGGGATTTCTGCCATAAATTGGATATTTTTATTGGGCACCCTCATGCCTAAGGGCCTGAATGATCGCTTTGTGCTAATGCTTTGCATCAATACACGAATGTCATGTCAGGATGCTTTGCTATTGGCTTTATTATTTATATTTACCAAATTTTATTTTATAATACTCGTCATACTCATTGCTGTTCCTTACTTAATATATATTTTTTACCTGGGAAACGCCATTTTGCTATTATTACGCATGAGGAGTAATAAATGATTTAGAGAGGAAACGTATTTAGGTAAATGTTTTTATCCTCCTCCTCCTGGCAACTTAACATCCCTGGTTTAATATATACTTTATACAGTTTTAATGTTTACACCATTCATATCATTTGTGGTGAATAGGAGCAGAGACCTTTCTATGTTCTTTCTATCAATTATTTATTAGGTTATTTCCCACTAGAATAAGGTTATATATATATGTGCATCCTTATTTTTAATTGGCACCGTGCACTTTGCACACTTTTAACCTAGCCGTCCATTGGGGGTGCAGCAGTTTCTGCTTTCCCCCCCGTACCGGTCGTCTGGAGGCCTACTACAACAACGACATCCAGATTGGGTCCCAACTATGTGACATAGGAGAGGGCAGCATTATCACTCCCCTCTTCCTCTCTCCCAGTAGTACTATAGCTTTGGTTTCATTGACCGGTGAGAGGAGTAGGAGTTACGGAATAGGAAACAGAGCTGAAGATATTATGATAGGGTCTTCCAGCACATGGAGCAGACCTATTGGCTGCTCCATTCCTTAGCATGCCCATCTCCTCCACGGCCAGGAATCATTTGGCCGCAGGTTGCGCCTGCGCCATATGCGCAGACCGACACAGGGATCCAAGCACAATGGCTGTGGCAATGGAGCTACGGCACTGAGGGACACAGGAATGGACACAGGGTCCTCCTATATCAGCGGATGGTAGTGTGACTAAGGGGCAGACATGTCAACAGAGGGGCGCTGCACATTTGAGACACGTAAAAGTTATTTTTTATGGAGACCATGTTACTGCAAGAGAGCATTGCCATGTGTAACTCTACACAATGTGAATACATTCGAGCATGGGTGGATAATCACTTTAATGATGGGGCCCTTATTTAATATCTGCATGAGGTTCCGGTCACATTTAGTTAAGCCTCTGGTTACATCTGAGCCAGCTTTTTTACTTAACACACAAACAAACAAATCACAAGCCCTTGAGATCGGGCATTTTTACAGGTACAACATTTTTAACAGTTGGGATATAGGAAATAGGAACTCAAGTCAGATAGCATTGCCAAAGCTTTTGAGATTTTCTCATAGTTTTTAATTATTTTACTTGAAATAAATGATCTCGTAGGATTATTTAAATAAAATAATAATATTTACAGTAAATTGTTTGGTATTGTCATTGTTCCCCTAGTGGTGTGGTAGATCAGAATGTTTGCCCCAGAATGTTTTGGATTGCTGCCAATTTCATCACATAGGTATACACTTGTAGTGTATATACTTGGGCCCTTATTTATGAAGGAATAGCGACAGGTAGCGACTGGTGAGCGGCCGGTAATGACGGGCCCCGCCACGAGAACGCTGGCTCCCCACCACAATCACACATTTATCAAGCCAATCCTGCTTAGCGACTGAGATAGCGCCATATAGCGACTCATTCATCATTATTCCAGCCTCAGCCCACAGCGCCAGCGTCCGACCTTGAACAGCGACAGGTATGACCTCTCGCTACCTGGCGCTCTCCAATGCATTTCAATGGGACAATCTTTAAATATTAATAATTAATTGTTATTAATGTTTTATTTTTTTTTTAAATGTGATAAATTCTGTGACCACTTCTGCTATTTTAGCTAATTTTTTTAAGGGAAAAAAAAATTGTGCAGAATTTATATTACAGGTCTGATATTAATGTATTCATATTACTATATTATTTAAAAAACTTTTTTTTTGTTTCCAAAAATATGGTGGTTTGGGGGTTAAAAAACTACTTTTAACACATCGCCTCCAGCACTCTGGGGTTTAAACATGCATTTCACAGCGCTTGAATTTTTTGAGCCTGATTTTTTGATAAATATGGTGGGAGCCGGTCGCTCTGACCAGTCGCTATCATGCGCACCCATACATCGCGGAACCTGTCAAATAGCGACTCGTCACCTTGTATTCAACATTACGGCACACCGACTGAGTCGCTATCAACAACCGAACAACGGCCAAGCACAGCGACTACTAGCGGGCGCTGTGAAAATACCGCTACAGTTGCTCAACTGTCGCTACCTGGCGCTATTAATGAATCGGCCTCCCCGTGTACTCTAAGAGACAAGGAAAGATATAATCTACAGTACAGAATTACAAATAACTGACACTTTTTTACCTGAACATTTGCTAATATTGTGCAGAGTAGTTTGTTCCTTATGGGTAACTTGACAGGAATATACGTCTTCTCCATTCCAGCTTTTCTTACTGATGTTCAGTGAACTCTTCCCAGAGTAGAAACCATCTCCATTTTCCAAAATCTGGAATTTAGGATCACTGGCATCTAAGGGGCTTCCATTCTTCAGCCATTTCACAGAAACACCACGGGGTTTAAAGTTGGACAAGAGACATACTACAGGCACCATTTCCATATTGGAATTGTCATCACAGGAAGGAAGCAGGACATCAACAATAGGATGGGAAACCTTGTCTTCACAAAGTCCCTCTGTACAAAACATAGACACACACACAAGTTACATTGTGATTATAGTTAAACAGTTTCATATTAGATACAATGTATGTTTTGTTAATAACATTTTTGGGTAAACTTTGCTAGCTAATATTTAAGATAAAAGATAAAATAAAGGATTAATCTGCCCAGCAGGGTCCACCTGATTTCAGTCATATTCCAAAAATGCTGGTAGCGGATCCCAACAATGCTTATTATTTAGGGTAAATAAAGTACAGGTCCAGACAAATAAGAAACAAACATTTGCCCTGCAGCTGATTGCTCTTACACTAGTGGTCCTACACAGATCCTACAAATTGTGAAATTGAGTCCCATGCCATGCAGACCCGATCTTCTGTCACTTGCAAGGCAGCTGGCCATAAGGACACCTGAGAGAATTCCCAATGCAATGCACTGATTTTCGACCAATTTGGCCTGCTTTTCCATGCCTGCCAACCTAGTCTCATCTCTGTACCAACTTCTGCCTCCACAATACTAAAGCTTTAGTAGCATCGATTTAAGATTGACCACACCCACCGCTGCTCGCTATTTCTTCCTCCAATGCTATAGCCCAGCCTTAGCGTGAGCGGTTGACTGGGGGAGGCTCAGCAGGAATAGGTGGCCATATTAGTGAGTCTTAAACAGAGAGGCTGTTATTACTCCTATATATTAATTTAGGGTTAGAGGAACTCTCTACTCCTAATGAAATGAGCCCTATATGTGCCACCCATGACTTCTAAAAAAGTAAAAGGGGAAGCTGAGCCCAGTTGCTAGTCAACTCCAGCTTCTCAATGCATAACACGGAATGGGTGTTTTTGCTTCTTCACCAAATCTGAAGTTACCGGGTAGCATAAAGTCAAGAAGAGAGACTGGCTATAAAATAATAGTTGCATTAAGATCACAGGATTCTAATAGTGAGTGTGTATCACTGTAATAAGCTTTAGGCCTACCTACAAAATTTTAATTAGATTTGGAATGACAATAAAGGTAATATGTTAGGGTCATACTAATGTACTATTTGCTTTCTGATTCTCCTGGTCTAGTCTAAACCCCCCCTTCCCCCCCCCCGCCAAAAAAAATGACAATGACCACAATTGCAGCAATATCTTCTTGTCAGTAGTACAACCTATTAGATAATAACTAAAATAAATATTCACATTAGCAAAACAACCCAAGACTACAGTTACTAAAGTGGACCAGAAATTTCCATAGGGCATCCTTATTTGGGATGCCCCACCATGTGACTCTACCTGGTCTCCCATAATGCTACCCACAATCATCAATCCCACAGCTGTGGCAAAACCTTACCACACTCTGCAGAACCTCCCAGCATCTCCTCTCTTGCCCAGCCTGTGCTACTCTATTAGCAGCTTGGCAGGTGCAGCAAGCATGCAGAGCAAGGGATGCCACCAGAGGCATGTGTGATCAAGAATCAAGATGAGTATACTGCAAAACCAGGGGTTTCATACTGTGGGGAATCACAAGTCAGGATGCCCCTATGGCAGGGAATGGCCCTGGCCTAGGCCGCGGACCAGCTCAGATAAATGTAAATACTACATACATTTATGAAGTTTTATATAGGTGTAAAACACCCATACCCATTGCATAAAGGATATAAAAGCAATACAACATTGTCTCTATAGAATGGAAGAACCTTGCCACCCCGCCAGACATTTTTTAACTTACTGTTGGCAATTCCTGCTAAAAGGTGAGTTTTAAAATTACAAGCACTTGAATGATAGTTACATTGGACCAAACCCCCCCCCTGGAGTCTATGAGACTCCAGGGCAGGCATACTCACTTCACCCCCCGGGGCACCCCGATCGGCAATGGCATCCCTTATATCATGTAAACTGCCTCCCTGTACCCTGGGTTCTGGATGTCAGGACCAACAAACCTGCACAGTTGGAAAGAAAACTCACCAAAATTCACATGCATATGAACATTGTTTCTTGTAAGGGTGTTGGTCCAGTTTAAACAAATACATTTGCAACCATTTGTAACAATCTGTACAGGCAATTTGAAATGCAGGACTGTAGATCCCCAATCATTTAGGTCCGCTGTACACCCTGCCCCCAGGACATTCCTTTTGGGGATGTCCACTCAGTAACAATCCTTTAGGACGCTCAAAAATAGACAGTTACAGGCCCAAATCCTTGTGAAATACCAATATTAAAATCTTAGTGAAGATATTCTGAAAAGACTCCCCCCCGAGCGATGCCATAAATTATAGATAGCGATCAAACTGGATTCCTTTTAGGAAGGGAAGTTAGAGATAAGAGAATAAGGGCAGTGAATTTAATCTCAAAAGCTAAACAACATCCTATCCTGACAGAAAAAGCATTGGATAGGATAAATCAGGCCTTTATGGAAGAAGCACTAAATTGGAATCAGAGAAGGAATTATGAACTTTAACTGAATAATAATGAAACAAGACAAGGGCACCCCCTGCCTCTAACAGTATTTGTCCTGATAATGGAACCTTCTCAGGACAGCTAGGAAAAATATAGATATTAAGGAGATGCATATACAAAATGTGACACATAAACTTTCTGTATATGCAGAGATTTAATTTTCTATATCATAAACCCAATAATAGGGCTCCCCCACTTACTGAAAGTATTAAAAGCGTTTGGGAGATGGAAACATTTTAAAGTAAATTTGGATAAGTCTAAAGTGCTACCAACTGGAAACCAAGGTGGAAGCATTTAAAAAAATATTTCCCTTTAAATGGGCACAACCTGCGATAAAGAGTCTACAGTAGGTGTTAAAATTTCTGTGCATTTGGAAGATAGATATAGATTATAAATTGAACTTGTTCCTGGATAGGAAGATTAATATGATAATAATATGGTAATTCTCCCGAGACTCCTGTTTCTATTTCAGGCAAACTAGAAAAATACATGAGAAAAACGGTTAAATGCTGGGCTGGAAAAGAACACAGAATCAGGCTGAAAATTGCCAATAAAGACATTCATTTTATTATCAAAGATATAAAGGCACAAACCATATAGCACATGTAAAGGCAATCACTAACACTAATGGTGAAGTAAAATTGCAATTGCTAAGTTAAAAACATGAAAGGCCAGGAATTCCCGGACCACACACATCCCTCCACACAAAGACCAGTTATACCAGCTGGCCAGCCTTTGGTTGAAAGAGGGGCAACAGTGCCCACCAACAACTCTATCCGGGGGACACAGGACGTCTCGTGTAGTTACTTGCCCCAGCAGACTAAATGTTACTGGGTAAACAGGCTTCTGTATGTGACATCCAGTTGACCGTAGGTTTATAGCTCTGTCATAAAGCTCATAGAATAATAATAACTGTTTCTGGCTCAGAGCGTCCATGCTGAGCAGACATCACATAACAGGAAGTAAATACAGGGGCACTCAGGCTCCAGCCGGACGGACAGCAAAGCTGCTCAGTCAGACGACGTTACAAGCTCACAGACTGTGAAACAGAGATCTCACCTCCCTTTACTGTCCAGCATCCAAGTATCCTCCTTGCAGTGTCTCAAAGGGCATAGTGCGCGTTGAGCTGTGACCTGGATATCATGCGGCCATGGTATGAGAGCTGCGTCAGGCGGGGGGCGTGGTCAAGGGCCCGTCACCGATGATCGTTTCGCCACCCTGACGAAGCTCCATTGGAGGAGCGATAGAGTTGTTGGTGAGCACTATTGCCCCCACTTTCAATCAAAGGCTGGCCAGCTGGTATAAGTGGTCTGTGTGTGGAGGGATGTGTGTGGTCTGGGAATTCCTGGCGGGGGCCCTTCATGTTTTTAACTTAGCAATTGCGATTTTACTTCACCATTAGTGTTAGTGATTGCCTTTACATGTGCTATATGGTTTGTGCCTTTATATCTTAATAAAATGAATAAAATGATAATAAAATGAATGTCTTTATTGGCAATTTTCAGCCAGATTCTGTGTTCTTTGCCAGCCCAGCATTTAACCGTTTTTCTCATGTATTTTTCTAGTTAGCTTGTTGGTTAGCTGGGCGCCCTAACGGGTGGCACTGTGATATAGGAGCCTCCCAAGTGTTTTATTCTTTTCGTGCATTCTATTTCAGGCAATTGCGTTTAAAATCCCATTGGAAAAGCAATTAAAAAATGTCAATAACAAAGGTTATATGGGAGAATAAAAATCCTTGAATGAGGACTTGCAGTCCCCAATATGAAGCTTTACTGCAGCTCAATTGCAAAGAGCATTCAACTGGCAGTTCTAAAGTGGGGACAAAAAGTGGATCCTTATAAATCAAAACTTTAGTAAATTTTCTCTGAAAGATGTAATATGGGTAAAGGAAAAATTAAAAAAATGTAAGATTAGTTCACCATCAATAGAAAACACCATAGGGTTGATTCATGCCCGTGTGGCAAAAACCCACAAACCATGCGCCACATGCAGAAACTTTCTATTTGGCGCATGATTCATGGAACCTTGTGCCAGGTTCATCTTCATGTGGATTGCGCTAAATGGCATGAGTGCAAGTTTCTGATTCAGGTGCAAACTTTTTCATTGCACCTCAAATGCAGCTGTTTTTGTGCAGGCTAAGGCAGTCAACGTCCCCCATGGTCCCATGTTTCTCCCCCATCTTTACTCAAGCATTGGCAAATTTGTCTCTCCAGCTACTGTGTTATAGGCTAATTTCTATTCTCCAATCTGTAGTGTTTGCCCTGTGGCATGTGTCTTCTGTTGATTTTCATGTTTCGAGTTTAGTGGGCGATATCCTGATTTCAGTTGCCTTCCAGTGTTGTGTTTCCCAATGTTTTGTCCCAGATTTTCTCAGTACCCCTTCCTCTTGTGATTTTGGTGGATTGTATCAGTGCTTAATAGTTGCATTACTAACTACCCCTTTTTTTTGGTTTGTTGCTGTATACAAAATCAAATATGTTAACTTTTATAACTATTTTTGTTCTCAAAACTGTAAAAAAATAGTAAAACAACAATAAAAATAACTTTCAGTCATAAAAAAAGTTATAGCTATTGCTCAAAAACACTGAATCAAACATACTTTGATTGAAGGGTTTCTTGCTAGTAATCTTGTCAACCTGTGCAGTGCAGGTAAATTTATCCGCCTCATATTGTGCAGCAGAAATTTTGATGAAGCTGCTGAAGACAGGTTTATATTTAGATTTAGAATCAGCATATCGAAACGAGCGTGCATCCTTGTCATGTTCAGAGCCCCATGTTATCAAATTCACTTTATGCCGAGTGTTTGGTACAGCGTCTTTGAGAAGGCAGCCAAGAAATAATGATTCAGAATGCCAGTCCTTATTATTAATTCCACAACAAGGAAGTAACTGCATTAGTGTGCCTGGGGATGTTTCAGCTAGAAAAGAAATAAAAAATAGAAGTTACAATAAGCACTTACAACTGTCAGTTTTACAAAGTAAAGAACTTTAACTCCGCTGACGCTCCTCTTCGGCTGCTGAAGCATTAAACATTTTTATTTGTATCGGATTGGGTGTTTAAATTAGGAGGGTATGTTTTCTGAGTAAAGTAGGTACCTGTTGCTCTTCATGCCCCTTTTAAAAAGGAGCAATACCACCCCTCAAGTCTATAAGATTATTGGGGGGAGGGCTTGCTTTACTTCTTCATGAGGCACCCTTAATTTGGATGTCCCACTGTGAGAAACCCCCCAGATCGCCCGATTGACTCACCACTTCAGCTTGTTTATGCCCTATCTCCACGCCATGGTCGTATCTTTTCCATGGCCAGCTGCACTCGATCTATTCAGATTTTCTTTGCAACACTGAATCTGAAGGAAATTAGCGCTGCTAATTGGCTGAGCAGCCCATGTGGGAAACACAAAGAGGTTAGTCTTTGGGTGATCTGTGGGGATTAACACAGCAGGCATCCCAAACCAGGAAGGAACAACACCCAAGAAAATAATTTTCTTGGGGGTTGTTCTTCTATAATTATTGCTGTGATGACAGCCCTGCCATGTTACCAATATAATTGTGTGTTCCAACAGGGGAGGGGTGCTGTGTACTAGCAGAGGTGTGGCATAGCAATGGCTTCAAAATTTCTAGCCATATTTATCTATGCAATGACCCTGACCGCTGTCTTCCAGACCACCTTAAATACCCAGTGGGACACTCGCCTTATGGTCAGTCAGCAACCCACAATCTCTGCCACTTCTTCTACTTAAAGCCATGCCCCCATTTGCCAGGACATGGTTGCCCCCAGGACTTACTAAAGGATGCTAATTGACAGTGCGAAGGCAGATGAACCAAGGACGAAACAGAGTCAGAATAGCCTGGGTCACTCACAGGCATCAGTCCTTCAAGCCGCTAGTACAGGAATTGAACAGATGGATAGTCAAGGGTAGCCAGGGGCCAAGCTAGGAAGAGGGTTCACAGATTCCACAAGGCAAGGCAAGCTCAAAGTCAGGCAGGCAGAAGTTGCTCCGGGTAGCAAGCAAGGAGTGTCAGACATAGCAGGAGTCGGCAACAGATAACAACGGAAGTCTCACAGAATAGCACCCTATTGTGAGCAATGTAGCTAGAACTGAGTCCGTATTCAAAGGGTGGTCTGGTCAGCACCAGGGGGCAATTGGCCAGTTCTTCATTCGCCTAGGGATCATTGGCTGAGACTGAGACCAGCGAACATTGGCCAGCCCCTAATGATCATCACCTGCCCAGGAGACTACACCACCTGGTGCTTGTGTGGCTCAGCATCTCCTCAGGGTAAGATCACTAAAAGGCGCCAGTGCGTGTGCTCGCACAGCTGAAAGGAGGCAGGGGAGGTGGTATGCACCGCTCGGTGTGTGTTCCGACTTCTGCGATCAGCACGGGTAGGCCAGCTGTGCTCAGGGGACCCAGAGTACTGGAAGAGGTATTATCAATGTCCACGACTCTAATATTTGTATCTAAGTCTAGCAAAGTGGACCTTATGGATTGGGCCAGACTGACCTCCAATTCAGTCTTTGACCCCCTGCCATTCTTGATTTCTACTGGAAAACTTACTCTTGAGCAAATAAGAGGAGATGCTTTACAGCCTAGGTGAGTTTCCTTTGATCCCACCTAGGGCCTGAAGTTTCCCGAGACCTTCTTCTTTTCCTTCATGCAGTGCCTCTGTTTCTTGGCTTCTGAAAGCTTAGCGACCCCATGGTGCATAGGGAGGCTAGGGCTTTGGACCTGACTGGTACCACCGGAGAAGCTGTTTTTTCTAGACTCCTCTCCCTAATGCATTGGTCAATTTAAATAGCAAGTTGCATGGTTTAACCTGGGGTGTCAGGCAAAACATGCTTTGGTCCTCTGAAAATTTCTTATGAAGACGGATCTTGGGGTCCCCAGAGGAGGTGGCCACCATTCCCTGGAATGAAAAGGGTATAGGAGGTAGACATTTCTCCTGGGTGGCCACCCCATGCACCAGGTGCTCCACGGCAGCTGTCAGGCCCTGTACCTGTTCCATGATTTGGTCCATCTGTAATGGTCTGTGCTAATGTAATGCCCAGTAGGACAACCGCCTCTTGGTCAGTAAGCAACCCCCAATCTCTGCTGCTACTTCTGCCTATATCCAAGCCCCCATTTGCTGGGACGCAAGCAGACCACACCAGACGCGGTAACCCCCAGGACTTACTATAGCACATAGGGTGCTAACTGGCGAGGAGAAGGCAGATGAACCAAGGACAAAACAGAGAGGAGAGTCAGTATAGCCAGGGTCACTCACAGGGTGTCAGTCCTTCAAGTGTCTAGTACAGGAATTGAGCAAATGGATGGTCAAGGGTAGCCAATGGGTCAAGCCTGGGAGCCAGGGGGTTGATGGTTGCCAGAGAGCAAGGCAAGCTCAAGGTCAGGCAGGCAGTAGTTGGTAGCAGGCAAGCAGGGTCAGACATAGCAGGAGTCGGCAATGGATAACAATGGAAGTCTCATAGAAAAGCGCCTTAGCTCAGTACACGATATCACAGGCATTGTGGCAAGGGCTGAGTCTGTATTTAAAGGGTGCATGGCCAGTGATTAACAGTGGGTGTGTCTGGTCTGCACCAGGGAGCGATTGGCCAGGTCTTCCTTCCCCTAGGGCTCATTGGCCCTAACCTTAATCCAGGGGCTGAGCAGCTCTGAGGCCAATGATTATTGGCCAACCCCTAATGATCATTACCTGCCCAGGAGGCTGCTAAACCTGCCATGAGTGGCCCATCATCTCCTCAGGGCAAAATCACTAAAATGGTGGTGCAACTACCAGTAGTGGCATGGGAAGGCCAGCAGCCCCGAGCTAGGTAGCAGGGGGAAGTGCCACAGCCCAGACGGAGCCACCAATTTCTATGGCCATTTATTCACACAAGTCTAAAAAAAATTACCCCACTCGCTAAAACAATAAAAAGAAAGATTATATATATATTTAAACAAAAAAGGGTAAAATGATATTATAATTATTTCCAACACTGCTACAATGTAAATGTTATCGCAAAATAAGATTAATTTATAAAGCACTACATTAATAAAAAGTCATTAGTACATTAGAAAAGTCAATAATTTCTGCTGTTCCCTGGTTACATTCAAAAAAACCCATTTGTCTTAATGACCTTCTTATATATTAATATACCAAGGATGCATGTGGGATTAAAAATTAATCACCATAGTGTTATACGAATATTTCATTCACAATGACAAAATGTATGTAACTAGGTGCTGCTCCACCCATACTCTCTCCACAAGACGTCTGCTCTACATCAAAGACGAGTAGGTCTTTAAAAGGTGAAAGACATCTCTCTTGTTTTTCAATAGTAACAAGGTTTTGCAATAATCCACCGTATCGAAGATGTTTTGTCCAACTAAGAGACGTTAACTAAGCTTACCTTTTCTCCACCGCAGCTGTTTCATCGATGTCCAGGGATCAGTTATGTTCTGTATCTGTTTCTAAAATCAAGTCCCGTGATGTGCCACAAGATTCTTTTGGCACTGTCCACTGCTTACAGGGAAATGGCGGACAGGGCTCAATCACTGGATCAGTAGCAGTGACTGGTACAAAGCCAACTCTATTTACTGTAACAGAGGGGGCTTGCCTAGGACTGCCTCAAGACCATTAGGACAAGTGACCCAACATCAGAAACCAGTGAGCATGAGGCTGGGATGATGCTTCTTTGAGAAATCTATTCAAAGGGGACCTGCAGTCAAAAAGCAAAGCTTAGAAAATACTCCCCTAAAACCACACTGTGACACTGTGGCAATCAGTGACATAAGCTATTTTAGAGGTCTTAACCCCATGCAGATGTTGTGGATTAGCATGTAGATTATGCGCTCCTGAACTGCATAGGGGTTATCTTGCAGCCCTGCTGACTGCCCTGCTTCTTAAAAAAACTGTTTCACGGTTAAAATTGCCTCGGTTAAAAAGTCATCAGCTGCAATGACTCATCATTGCTGTGCTCACAGCAGAGAGCTCTTATAGTCATTGTTTTCACTGTCCTAATGCTCTGTGGCCACTGAACCATTAATATACATGGAGATACACAGCTCCTCTTACGTGGAATATCTTTACAACGGCAGCTGTTTATTCAGTGTGTGTGTGTCCGTGTTTCTGAAGCAGATATCTCTCTAAGTTTGGTGTGGGTTGCTGCTGATATGAGCAAAAAAGAAAAATACTTTAATAATAGTGCACAGGGGCACACATTTGACAAACAAGACTTAAAGACACACATTGATTAAAATCGCAATGCGATGACACATATACAAATAAATGGAGGCCCCTGCCAGGACAACCTGGACTCCACACTCACATACACAGACACTCCATTCATAGCAAAAAATGCTGGCCAGCATATAATATAGGGATGAAAAAATCTATCTTCAGTAAGAGCAAGCAGTAGCATGTATTAGGATCATAGTTCCTGGGGGCGCCAGACTGCTAGTGCTGTCCACCAAGTCCAATATAATACAAGTTGGTAGAAAAATATATTTGAGTTGATTATATAGAGGCTCTGATCACAGAGCACTTAGATGAAATCTTATATATCTATCCAGCATGTATAGGTGGTAAGGAGCTATGGCAAAATGACATACTGATTAATTCAGAGCTCAACACCAAAGGCATTTAAAGGCAATCCTGTGTGAATGGGTTTGTATTATTCATCATCCTGAAAACGCCTTAAGTCCCTCCACATTAGGGTCCATATCCCTGCTGAAGATCAGATGTAATCTGTCAAACGAAGTATCTTCTTTTTTGCTCATATCAGTATGTTTATTGGCCAGCCCAGCAATTAACCAATTGTCGGTATTTTTGTGGTTCATGCAATAGTAGGGTGGTTAGCTGGGCGCCCCACATTTACACGGTTAAAGGGGCAGTGCCTACATACCAATATATTAATATTTCCTAGGGGTGTCTCCCATTTTTTCTTTTTTAAGTTTTTCTTTTTTAAGTTTTTCATTCGTGGGTTGCTGCTGGCAGAGCTCCCCCTCATAAGCATGTGTAAACAGGGTGTGTAGCAAGATGGTCACTCCTATGCAGTCTAGGAGCGGAGCATCTGCATGCTATTTCACAATATCTGCATGGGGTTAAGCCCTCTCAAACTGATCACTGGTCATCCAAGGACGGGGGTTAGGGTGTGCAATTGATTAAACTTTCTTTTTTGACTGGATGTCCACTTTAAAGTGGGCCTTTAGTCAAAATATGACTTTTGGCCTCTTATCCAACTTATCCATTCATTGCAATGGAGGGAGGGGGGCAGGCAAACCCTGCATTGCAATGAAAGGATGATGCACAATGACTGGCGGGAGCCGTGGGGTCGTGATTAACAGTGAGCATGGCAGACACTATGCAGAGTGTCTGCACAATCTGCCAGAAGCAAATTATAGTAGTGCAAAATCAAATTTAGATGTTTTTGCTGCTTGTTTCTGCAACGCTAATGTTTTAGTGAATGTGTTTAGTGAAGAAAATTCTAAATTCTATTTTTCACCACTCTAATTTTTACTGATGTGGCGGATTCTGGCAAATAGTGCTTGATAAATCAGGCCCTATATATATACACATATGTAAAATTTTAATTAAGAACAAAATAGGAGACTTTCCTTTTTGTAGTGCAACCCCCCCTTTTCTTGATCTGTCTTGTATATTCAGAGTCGGTGTGTATTCCTACTGAGGGTTCGCTGCTGCTTTTGTCTACCTCAGCGCTGCTCCTGTCAGGAATATACAGTATATATATATATATATATATATATATATATATATATTTATTTATTATGTAATAGAATCTTACAAATCATACAAAGCTCTCTCCAACCAGGCCCCTCCCTACATCTCATCTCTAATTCAACAATATCAACCTAGACGCGGCCTTCGCTCTGCTGCTGACCTTCTCCTGTCCTCCTCCCTGGTCACCTCCTCTCACGCCCGCCTCCAGGACTTCTCACGTGCAACTCCAATCTTCTGGAATGCCCTCTCCCACCAAATCTGCCACTCCACAACTCTCAAAACCTTCAAAGGTGCCCTTAAAACTCACTTATTAAGACAAGCTTATAAACTGGCCTAACCAATTTTCTAAGGGCATATGCCACAAAGCTCAATACTGACTGTGAACCTTTCCCCTCGTCTTCACCCCTCTTCCTTTAGACTGTAAGCTCGCAAGGGCAGGGCTCTCTTTCCTATTGTATCTTGTATTCAGAATATCCATTGTTAACTCTGTAACATTTGAAATAGTATATGTACCGTGTGTTTCTACCCTGTCTGTAATTACTACTTTGTAAAGCGCTACGGAAGATGATGGTGCTATATAAATAAACAATAATAATAATAATAATAACATTCACAAGAAAAGTATACCTGTATACCAGAATAAATATCCTAAAACTCCCTTTGAAAAGATAAGTAAACTTACATATATTAATCTATATCTATTAAAATAATACAGCTAATACGTTACTAAGCACTGGGGGATTCTGCACACTGCAAGTAATGAAGTTACTCCTGCCAAAAACAGAAGCTCGCTTCACAGTCTGGCATTTTTTTTTTCGCTGAATAAACACATTTGTTTTCTATGAGATCTGCTGCCAAGCATCATCACGTCTTAAAATGAGCAACTATGGCTTGCAGAACCAAGAAGCTGGCACAGAGTAGAGCTCAATGGCACTGTTAAATCCAGTGTAAGGGATAATAGGTACACCCACAGGCACTGACACAGGCTGACCAATTTGGATAATCCTAGTGTGCCAGTGCAAGCTAATTATTTAAAGTGGATTAAAACCCAGGATTTGCACTATCTCTGGTTTAGGTCCATACTCTTGGGGCATGCCCAACTGTGTGAAACCCTGCCTGCTGGGTTATATACATACTTTGGTGACATTTCCACGATGCAGGCATGACTCCACTCAGATTTTTGGCCGCTCATACTGAAGCTGAATACGAGCTTAGCTGCACTCCTGATGGGCATGTGGAACCCTTTGCATCCCTTTATGGTTATGTGCGGCCACACCAGTCGTTCAGTTATGACAGGTGTAGCCATGCACAGACCAAGAAAGATGCAGGAGATGCCACAGCGTGGCATTCATGTACCATGAGCTCGCTGGTGAGCTAAGAATATTGTCCAATAGGCAGTGTTTCACCCAAACTAATTAATTGGATATAACTTCTTATAGTTGCTACAGATGGGATAGAAAGAGAGATTTGAACATCCAATTATTCACTCACCTTCCCATCCCCTCCCCCCAGAACTGAGGACTGCAGTAGAAGGCCTGTTCAATGTTATACAACCCCCACCTGGATCAGGATCATTGTTCTGCATTTATATGCCAGTAAAGCTGTTGCGCTGGCTCCAGTGTTAATGGGCCCGAGCACAGTATTGCTCTATACTGTTGGCATAAAGGGGACACAAGCTGGTGAGTTTTTTAAATAATGTGCGGTCACAATACTACGATTGGGCCTGTTCACGTTCAGGATCGACAGCACGGCATCTTTGTTGAAACACGTCCCGACCACACACACAGTGTGGCCGCATATCATTTCAAAAAGCTCACCAGTGGCCAGGCTATGTGTCCTCCTTATACAGTTTAGGGGGTCTATTATTGTGGAAACCCATTATTTAACTGCACATCTCTGTTCTCTAAGGGGTCGATTCAGTGCCTGGTGAGAAAACACACTCCTTTTTTGAGAGAAAAAAATGCTATTCACTTTAATTGTCTACCTTGGAGCTGATTCAGAGCCAGGTGATAATTTAAACCCGGATGTTGAATCAGCCCAAAGACGTTTTCTCTTCTAAAAAAAAAGATGTTTTCTCACCAGGCTCTGAATCGACCTCTTAGAGAACAGAGATGTGCAGTTAAATAATGGGTTTCCACAATCAAGGGCGGAGTTGAATGGCGTCCCAATTGGCTGCCATTGAATCCATGCAAAGTGCTAGAGACTATGGAAGTTGGGGAGGGATTTGAAAGTCGAAGCATTCACACAATAATGTTCGACCAGAACAGGAGAACTACAGCAGCTCAGAGTCATATTCAAGCAACACTAGTCATCGGCATTCTACTAAATGAATGTCTCCATCTTTCACACTATAAATCTCAAATTCCCAGAAAGTAAGCCCAGAAGCCTTCTTGTGTATTGCAGATTCCAGGTACAACCAGTAAACATATGGCTGGAGACAGGAAGCAGATGTACATATCACTAGTGGCAGATAGTAAGGCACAGAGCAGGGCCAGCAGAACCTTTAGCACAGGGAAAGTTAGGCATTAAAGTAAATCTGAAGTCCAATTTAGGTCCGCAATCCCTCCTGTCATGCAAAGCCCAATTTAGGCATATTAAATATCATATATCACATGGTATATCAGTTTAAAAAAGAAGATAATCTACGTTTTAAATTGATATACCATATGATGGTATTAGGCCATCAATAACGCAGCACTTGCTTTTTTATAAGTTATGAGACACCATGGGCCTGATTTATCAAGCACTTCTGCCAGACAGTGCCACATCAGTGAAAATTAGAGTAGTAAAAAATAAAATAAAATATTTTTACATATTGCTGCACTACAAGAGGCACATTTACTAAAATATTAGCAGTGCAGCAACATACTAAAAAATGTAGTGCTTGATAAATAAGGTCCCATATTGTTTTATGCATCTCTCCTTTACCTTATGTGAAGGACAATTCCACCTTTGATGGCATTTTATGCCATTTATTTTGTATTATTGTGTGCCAAAATGATGTTATCAAGGTGCTTAGCATGTCAGGTTTTTGTTTATTTTTTGTTTGTTTTGAAAAGAAAATTATTTATCTAGCAACAATGTATTTACGTTAGCAATGTACTCCTTTAGTGTACAGAGCAGATACCTCCTGACACTGGCTTGATAATCATCTGATTGGCTGATGCAGAGACTACGCTCTACACTCCTGAGCTGACATGTTTAACCGCTACTGCTCTAATTCAGCCTCTTCAGATGAAAGGATCACAGACTTGTGTTTCAGTAGCTAAAGTATTAATGACAGAGTTCCCCCCTGGGCTCATTACTTCTGTTTGATTGTTCCAGGTTTTGCTTTGTGGGGGGAGGGGAGCTGACTCTTGTTGGTGGAAGGATTCTGGGATTTGTAGAAAGCAGCTATACTAAAGAGCTTTACTCAAAGCTAGGAAACCACCCCACTTGATTTTGGGAGGCTGGGGAACTTCAATCTTAAAAGAGATACTTTGCCTTATGCCAAAGATCTTTTAATATGTCTGGTTGACCCACTCCTATTGCTCCCTCCACATATTCACGTAAGTATGTACATTTAGTACTTCTAAAAAATAAGTGTAGCTAAATCTATGTCTTAGTTCTCAACAAAGGGCAATCATGGCCTCAATGAACAGCCATGGCCTAGAGTCACTGTTCACTTGTGTGGTTCACTGGTGGGTTAGTGTTTGTTCTCACAGTATGGATGAGTGCACAAGCACACAAAGGCAATTAAACACATGCAAAATTAATATTAACTTATTCAATATCATCAATAACCTGATGATAGCTATTGAAGAAAGAAACATATAGTGTACAATAGGAGACCATAGGCCTTACCATTTTCTTGGGCTTTAAAACCACTTAAAGTGGACCAACACCCAGGGGTGATCGGCCCGGAAATCTATAAGATTCCCGGGCCGATCACCTCCCACCCCGCGGGACATCCGAGATCGGGATGTCCCGCGGGGTGAAACCCCCCAGAAACCCCAAAAACATCTTACCTGATCCGCCGCCGCTTCCGCCGCCGCCGCCTCCCGCGCGCCCGCGCTGGCCCTCTGTGAATGGCCGGCGGGGGCGTGCGCGCGCCGAGAGTGACGCGCGGGAGGCGGCGGCGGCGGAAGCGGCTTGGACGTTCCTGTCCCCCGCCTGGACGTTGGCGGGGATTGGCTGCGGCGTTCACGTGGGAGCGTTGAGAGGTGAGTTTTTTGGGGTTTCTGGGGGGTTTCACACAGAAGTGGACCAAAACCCAGGATAGTCAAAATCCTGGGTGTTGGTCCACTTTAAACCATAAGATTAGCTACTACTACTACTACCTAAATCATCTCCCAGATTAGCAGCTATGTTAATTCAACAAAATAGGAACCAAGATTATCCATCGACCTTTGAAGGATTCTTTTGTCAAAATGTGTCCCTCTTTCCCACCAGAGCTGGCATGCATATATAAAATTATTTAAAAAGTTACACTGCTGAGATAATATATTTTGGATACCACCACTATCTTCATCAATATTCAAACTTCTAATTCATTTTATGGGGCAGATTAAACATCTGACTATAGCAGGCACATGCAAAATACCATATGATGATGGTGCAAATCTGGACCCCCCACAGTCCTCCACTTGTGTTGGCAAAGCCCCAAAGTTAAAACATTCAGGAGGGATATCTTTACAATCACACTCCACTCTCTCACATTTATTACTGAAAATATCCTATCTGGCTCTATTTCCTGCTGAAAAATGTACCCGAAATAACTGGAACGCACCAATTCCTCTCACTGCCCAATTACAGATTAAACAATTTGATAAACATGAAATTAATCTTGATACAAATCATAGGGAAACCCATAGAAAGTTAGGTTTAGTCTACATAATAAATTAGGTATAGAGTAAATCCAAAATAAAAACTAAAATGCCCTACAGCATGGAAATCACAAAGATAAACTTAGTCAAAGGAAAGCAAAGTGGACAGAAGTAACATCTATAACTCAATCAAGTCACAGTTGGAGGAAGGCATAGTGAATCAGAGGACGGGACACCAGCGTATTAAAAACCTCATGCAGAGGCCAACAACAAAAACCAGAGTATTGAATAGCAGAGCCCGCTCCCCTACTGAATGTCAATTAAGAACACATATATAAAGGATCATGATGACAGCAAAGAAATTTCATTGAAGCTGACTTCCAAAAGTAGATGAAAATCTAGCTGGACGTATTCCTCCCTGAGGAAGCTCATGTGAAACGCGTTGGAGAAGTCCGACACGATTTTGAAACATCTTCTAAATAAGGCACAGGTATGTGTTACAACACTGTTTTTGGAAATTGTATAACTGTACGATTTTAAAGTAACTTATGTATGCATGATATAAATTTTTCTAGTAAAAAAAAGTTTGCAGAAATATTGAGGTGGTAGTAGGTGGCTGGTATCTAATGAGGAGTAGTCCCACATTTTAGGAGTGTTTACATATATACCTATACATTTGGGATCCAGCAGCCTCCCACAAAGGAAAGTTTATAGCAGGAAGGGACTACAGGGTGGGACCAGTAATACAGTGATATTGTATTCCTTTTAATAATAACTCAACCAAAGAACTGAAAGGCAATATGACCATATAATCAATCTCATAATTTACCTACAACAGTGATGATAATTGTACAGCCTCAATCCCTAAATGTAGAAAGTGTTTACCAGCATGGAGATGTGAACACATGCAGGGAAGGAGAAGATTCAGAGGGGGGAAAAGAAGAAGGCTTTTGTCTAAGAAAAAGAATAAATGCAGAATATCCTAGGGGTACCTAAAACGTTTGTAACAGGTGAAATAAAGTGTCTAATAAATTGTCATGTTCTATCACCTTATTGCACTTACTGTATCAAATGTATCTGCGCTGTGTATGAAAGTACCTCCCTCAGCTTCAATTATTTCTTAAAAACACTTCCACTGACCTCATTATTATGTCTCGGACCAACACTTTTGTCTGATGGACTTCCACCTCGATACTTTTTCAGTTAAAATGTTTCAGGTGGAGCCAGGCTAGTGAGGTGGAGAGTATGATTTGTTAGATTCACCATGTCTGGGGAAGAAAAGCAAGAGAAAGTCACCATGCCTATGTTTGCCTTTAGAGTATGACACTGCCTTTCCGAATAGAGATAGAGAGTTTGACAGGGGGTCACTGGGGTAGGGGGGATTAGGCAGTCCGAATAAGGCACAATAAGATAATAAGTTAAAGCAGACCTATACTCAAAAATGACTTAAGCTGTTCATTCCTCCTAGGTAGCCTGGAATTCGGTGAAATTACTAACCCTTTACCGAACTGCAGTAACTGCATCTTATGTGCTAGCTGTCCCTCCTAGCAACCACAAGCGGGCATGCACTGGTTGAGCATGTTTCTGACTGAGGGCTCTCACATGGGACACAAGAGCGGCCCAGAAGGCTGGACCAGTTGATTCATTTTGCTCAATTTAGGACATGTTTAACTGGAGGGGCATTCCAATCCAAAAAGGCCCCAGAAGCATGGGAGTAACTGAAGCAGGTACAGAGGTTGCCCCAACTTTTTTATTTGACTTCTGCTCACATGACATAATCAGGGTACATTTGCTTAAGTGTTTAGAAGGCTAATTGTATCTAGTTTAGTTAGTCATGTGCATCCTAGAAATGCTACTGTGTGAGCAATGTGTATGGAATATAAAATATGATTTTGGTGCTCTATGTTTTTCTTTTGCCAGATGCTGAAATTGGTTTTGGGGTACTGTAGGTATCTCTAAAACATAGTTAAAGGATGAAGCAGGACAGAACATAACTGAATAGAAAGATGATAAAACATTTTTTTCAGCAAAAGTTTAAAGCACTTGAAAGATTCATATTTTGTACTGTCATTTGTAACATCAAAATCCCTTTTGGGTCAATTAAAATGAATAGCAAATAATACATTTCAGAGTTTTAAACCAGTGCAGTGTGTAAGAACTATGTCCGTCATGCCGACATTTAGCAGCCCTGAACCGACACACTGTAACATAAGTGAAATGAACCCTGGCACGCGTGAAATCCATTTTTCCGAGTATAGTTTTTAAATGTGTAGATACTATTAAAAAAACACGTATACCCGATTCATGTTAATATAACATATCTTTATTTCAATCATTTCAGTCTATTTCATTTACATTGTCACTGCTGATATTACATGATACTGTATATATGGTACAGTAATGGAAAGAGCATGAGGTATATACAGAGCAGAAGAATCTAGAGATAGAAAAGATCACGCTGGACCAGCGAACATTCCATACAATCTTTTGGATCCTAATGCAAACACTGTTGCTTAAGGTATTATTTCACCTGTATCAATAGAAAATACAATCTAATTAAAGTCAACATATTGGGTAATCATTTTAAATATATATTTTAAAACGGTAAACCCCAATTACTAAAAACATCTTTAGGCTAAATGTAAAGCATATGTCCACTACATCCCATGCAGCTAATCCCTCCTTGTCTGCTTTCTCAGAAAAGTGTAGTTGCTCTCTAGCTTGGCCATGTTCTGAGTATGGCAGAGACAAATGGGATGCACCGCTCCCTGCACACATTGACTGGAGCTGCTCACACACAGTGATGCAGGCAGGGCTAAAAAACAAGGGGTAGAGTAGAGCAACTATACTCTTCTAAAAAAGAACATATACATACATATGTTTTGATTTTACATTTTTACAGCCTAGGAATATCCTGTAAGAGATGTTTTATGATTAGCGTTGGGCGAACCCCTAGAGGTTCAGGGTTGGCAAGTTTGGTTCGGCTGCTCGGTCAGCAGCCCATCAGCCAGCTTTTCCGGGTTCGGGCTGAACAATAAACTTGAACACCGACTTCTGATTAAAGTCCATGTTCAGGTTTGGGAACCTGAACTCGCAAAGTTCGGTACAAACCCAAACCTTTTGTTTTAGGTTTGCCCAATACTATTAATGATCATTCTACATAAGGTACAGTACCTCCACATGCAATGCCAAGCATCACATTTGAAGATAAACTGAAATTTCATAACTAGTTGTTTTTAGTAGAGGCATGGAAATGGTTTGCCTAGCAGTCAGGCAGGTTCAAGTCTAGCACTACCATAAACTAAGGGTTAATCACTAGAGCTAGTGTTAATAGGGCTCCTCTCAACCACTGTACACTGAAATAACCATTGGCTCTGTGCAAATAATATATAGACACTCACTATACATCACAATAAAGTATCTGTATATTTTGTGTATATAGCTTTTGGTTATTTGAGAACCAGGCTGAGAGGAGTCCTATTGGCACTAGCTCTAGTGATTAACACTTTCACAAAAGTTCAACACCTTGGAGCATTGCCTATGCAAACATTTGAAATAAAAATCTAAAAACATTGCCTGATTAATAATATATATATATATATATATACATATATATATATATATATATATATATATATATATATAGCCATTAAGCCTATAATAATGTTGCTCTATACTCAGCATTTTTGCATGGGAAGACAAATTGACAAGGTCAGGTAATGGGATGGAAATTATACATACAGCTTTAGTGTGTGAACACAGCCCTTTCTAACAACCTCCACCCAGGTTTGGGGCCCTCCAGGGATATCCTGATATCTTATCTCGCTTCTTTGTCCCACCGTGCACCAAGCAAACCAGAATGGCTGCCGTCAGTGGCTGAAGAGTCAGAATACTGTGGCATTGACAAAAGCACGCTCATCATTGCTGCAGCACCCTGTGGCATCCCAGCTCTCTCAACGCTGAGCACACCTGTCAGCAGTCAATCAGGTCTCCTGGGCGAAGAGAGCCACCGGAGGCCCATGCATGTGTCATGGGTTTGAGAAGCGGAGTGAGAAACTGGAGATTCTAGAGCTGATCCTACTAGATGTTGCTTTAAGCAGCAGTCAGGCTGTGTAACAAAGGGCCGGATTTATCAAGCACTTCTGCCAGATATTGCCATTTCAGTGCAAATTAGACAATTCCAGAAAATACTGGGCCGATCGCTCTGTTCTAGGGAACAGTCAAAAGACAATGCTAAATACCACTGTGTATTATTCCCTGTACACATTCTACCAGTGGATGGCATTGAGATTGTATGTCTGTTAACATGTCTTTTAAAATGATAACCTTATTCACAAATCACACCTTAAAGAGAGTGACAGTTGCACTGTAAAATAGACTCAGGAGGAAGAGCACTATAAAAGTGGAAGCTGTGGTCCAGAGATTATCAATGTCATCAATATCGTCTATGTATAAAACACGAGCTGTTGAAAAATTCAAATATAAAAATTAATAATTAATAATATTAATTATTAAAAAATATAATAATGAATAGAATTTGGGCCAAGCTGACCCATCGAAACCTTTCATACATACGAATATTTACATATATATAAACATACATACTCATGGTGAAATTCTCACACTCATACAATACAGAGAAGATATGACAAACGTAATTCGCACAAAGTGTTAGAATGCAGTATGTGTGTTGGATAGTGGTATTTAAAATGGAGTGGTTATGTATGTCTGAATTTGGTGCATTGTCAAAAAGATGTGCTGGATGGTAGATGAATGAGTTTCTAACTGCTATGGTTGAACTCTGTAATGTTTCCTTCAGCATTAAACCCTTTCCAAGTAGTTTTCATGCTACTTAAAATATATACCTATAAGCAGTTCCCAAAGCTTTAGTTATTTCTTGATCATGATGCACACATGATATTTAGAACCAATCCATGGGTTTATTGTAACATTGCTGTATTTGTCAGTTTGTGGTGTTGCTGACTCTTTTCTCATTTACTATATTTATTGGGCTTGTTTGCCTGAAAAGTGGAGGTGAAGCTACATCAATAGTCTAGAATAGATTTTGCAGAGGGTTGTATGTATAGGTATATATGTTGATTAGATTGTATTTAGATATAGTACATGTTATTTTAAAGATTAATGAGTATGGTTAAAGCAGTTAATTATTTTAAGGGATACAATTTTTGTCATTTTAAACATGTGGCTAATAGGAAACCAATATGTGTATTTTGCTTTTTACCCTTTGATTTGAAATAATATTGTTATCCTACATAGAGATCATAAATATGATGTTACCCAAAAACATCTTGCACATTGTATTATTTCACTAGCATAACACAAAAACCTGGATCTCAATTACTGTATTTATGATCGTCTAGCTTATATTATAGATTTCAGTAGAGCTAGTGGGGTCTAAAGAAACCATGACATTAACAGAGGCATTAGGCATCATTACAGTTTTTTTTTCATTGACTGGTGTTTTTTTTCCCAAGAAATATTTGCTATGTATATGTCTTGCAGACTATACAGCAGATATGGGACAATTAAAATATCTACTAGTCAAATTCATATATTTCAGTAAATTGTATGTGTATATATTTTTTGTTTCATAATGTATTAAATGTTGATCTGTGAATTGGTAATTTACAATTTTACAACACAGCACAAGTGGTATATAGATAATACCAGCCTCAATAAAGGAAGACAAAAATATCAGCTACCCTGATTAAAATCATTAGCCTTAGAGCTATGTCAGCATTTTATGGATGTGGTTAAGCTTTTTTTTTTACCTGATTGAAACGATCCTCACTACATTTTTTACTTTTTAATTTTAATTTTTAATTGCAGTCACCTCTCCATGCTGCATTTCTATCTTAAAGGGTGTCTCAAAGGGTATCCATGTAATATGTATTATTTAAACCTGTAAACCATCAGAATCGTATGGTTTGTATATTTTTGTATACTCAGCTGCCTAACATAATATGTATGCTTAACACCAAGGAATATTGCATTATTATTATTAATAATTATGTTATAATCAGTGTAGTATAATATTTTGGTTTGTATTAGTGCTGCTGGGCCACCCATTTGTAATTTATTTGAGTATATCGTGTGGTATATTTTACTATATATGTAGTGTATTTAATTACAAAATTGTATTATAAGCATCTTGTATTCAAAGGTTGCTGATCAGGCTGAAAAATGAATCATTTAGGGTCCCTGATTACTGAATCCTTATGGGCTCAAAACAGAACCAGGTGCCAGAACTATTTTAAAGTTTCAGGTGGAAGAAGAACCATGACAGCTAGCCCACTAACATGTCCAGGTTGTCAGCGGTGACAGCTGCATTCAGTGCCACAGGTTCTCTTCAAACACAACATGAAAATGATTGAGAATGTCTATATATTTTCATCAGGGTTCATAAACTGTAAACTTGTTCATGGCGCTGCTTAGCATATATGGTATCAGCCCTGAGAAGTCTATTACTGCTAATACTAACATTTTTGCTTACATGTTAGGAGGCTGTTGTATGTTAATCTACTATGTTACAATCTTAAAATAATTTGATAAGTAAAGTCTCTGCTGTAGATTTATCTCCAGGCCTATACATTTATATTATAGATAAGGAGGCAATAATTTGGACATGTACCAATATGGAATGTCTTCTTGCTATGAGACATCATACTTTAAATAAAGTAAAAGGTTCACACTTAATTACTTTGGTATATACCGGTAACTGTTTCTAGACAATCTACTCATGAGGGTAGACCCAACTGTTGTACAATTCCAGCTTTCAAATGTTATGATTAGTTGATAAATAAATATGTCTGCGTGTTGGTTGTAGTAGCCATGGGCTTGTGCACAACACTGATCTGATGTTTTTGCTGTGTTAGCTATTGTGAACAGCCATGCCTAGCATCATGCATGCTGGGATCTAGACTAAAGCAAAGTCAGCAACTAGGGTTAGTTTTTGGCTCCACTGTGAAGCGTACAAGAATTAGACAGCTGCACACATACCATACATTGAACACAAGCATTTTATAAATTGTTTTTTTTATTTCTACTTTTCAGTATGCAGAAAGGGTTCACAAAGATAATATACAAAAACAGACCAACAAACACCAAGTTGACACTTCTCTTCATTTTAAACATCAAGTAGAAAAGAACACAAGGCAATGTTATCTGGTCTTTGTTTCAGGGACAGTTAACAAGTATCAGACATGATTAGGGACACACTCATATTTGTTGGTTTACCAGCAGTTTTGTCAATACTCCTTTGGGTGGCGTGTAGCGAAAGTGATTCGTGGCCTACCATACAGGTGTAACTTTTTCCACTATTCCAGTCTTCTATGCTTGGAAGGGTTAACATGCTATAGGTAAAGTATGTTTGCTTGTCATTAAGATTGCTCTCTTTCATAGGTGGAGTGGTTATAACATTTGCTAGTTCTTTGTTATCACTATCTAGCCATTTCACAAATATATCAGGTGGGTTGAAGCCTTTCACGAGGCATGAAACAGTAACTTTCTCTTTCTTAGCTAGTTCATCTTGATGTGGTGGGAAAACTAGGACTGTTGGAGTTGATTGTTTTCCTAGGAAAAAAACAAAAAACAAATTAGACAAATGTTGAAAGTATATTTTTATTTATATTCTTTATTTATCAAAGAGCATTTTTTAAAGAAACTTGGAGGAAACATGGAGGCAAAATATATTAAAGGCTTATACTTTATTAGGACGCATTTACAAGGTGTATTTAGGGAACATTCACAACGAATGTATGGTATAGGTAGGTCACTGGAGTCACTGAACCTTTCATATTCTCATGCATTTAAACTCTTTCCTACAGTCTCCAAAACTCAAGCTGTCTGCAACAGTGAATATATGGTTGAATCTTTGATATTACTATATGCTGGATTCAGTTGATCTCCCACCCACTAACTTTTAATGCAATCTCAACCACACGTCTAAACTAAAGAATAGAGCATGGGGCATAAATAAAGCATAATATAACATGCATTCTTAAGGATATACTGTACCACCAGAAAAAAAAATAATTTTCTGATTAATTTACCTTCCCTAACCCTCTAAAGGTTACTGTCCTGGAACAGATATATAAATTAAAAGCCAATTCAATAGCTAGATGAAGGCCTGAAATGGCAACCTTTACATTCTGCTCTATGGGATGGAGTCAGGAGTGCACCTGTAATGGGGACAAATGAGGCAGCTGCTTCAGGCAGCGCCTTCTAGAGGGGGTCATTAGATCCTTTTTTTTAATTAAAGATCAGTGGTCCTTTTTTTTAATTAAAGATCAGTGGTTCAGCAGGATCAGGGACTTCACTGCATGTCCTCATGTTGTCTTTTTTAATACATTCAATCACTGGTGGCAGCTGAACCACCAATGACTGAACAACATGACGACATGCACCAATCATATTTTATATAGGGAAAGTTTACTATTTTATAAAGGGGATGTAGCACCTTTCTATATTTCACCTCGGGCGCCTCAGACCTAGGTTGAGTAGCATGCCAAGTAAAATATATGTACATTTGATTAACATAGGAGCATAGTAAAAACTAAAACATACCATTTGATTTAGTAAGTTTGACTGTTAGAGGAGTAGCCAGGTCAGGATGCTTCACTCTGCACTCATAGACCTTGTATTTATCCCAGTCATCAGGACAAACTGTAGTGACAGCTTTAGTGCTGTATGTATTATTGTCATTAAATATTGTGTCATACATTTCAGTCTCGAGTTCGATGTCATTAGCAAACCAGGAGACTTCTAATCCATCTTTCGAATTCATGTTTGAAATCAAGCAGGTAAGTGGAGCTTTTTTCTCCATGTAAATAGTTTCAAAGGATGGAGGAATGGTAGACACCACAATTCCACTAGGTACTGTACTGAAGTCTAAACAGAAAGAAAGCAAGGGGAATTAGAAAACATTCTGGGTGGTGTTAAATAAACCTCAAAATCTGTAATTTTTAAAATAAAATAGGAAATAATAAATATAATTTTAATACATTAGGTACAATAAAGTGCCATGAAAGTGGTATACAGCTATGGTCTATATAAACAAAAAGGTAACCAGAACAATGTTCCTCTCTGCAATACTGTCTTCATTTCTAGTATGCTTTATTCTGTGAGGTCACAGATGTGAGTATAGTATAGTTTGCAGATCAGGCCTTGGGATAATTGAAACCTTTTGCTAAATTTAAGTTGGGAGAATAAAATAAATGTTGCTGCTTTCCAGATACTTTTCGCTTGGAAAGCTTATGGAGACAGCTAGGACCTATTTGTAAATTCCAGCCTTGGGCACTACCCTTTGGGCTGCATGCTATAAAAATGGCACAAGTGTAAGAATAAAATGACCATTATAGTGAGGTGTCACTGATTATATATGAATATTTAATATAAAATACCAACTTACCACATACAGTAGATTTGCTCATATTCCTCATTTCCGAAAAGTTACTGCGACTTTGTCTCACAATACATGAATATACTGTGTCTCTATTCCATTCCTCCTTTTGTACGGTGATATAGGAGGCTGTCCTAAAATGTCCATTTCCATCAGAAATGACCTCTTCTGTTATGACATTGGCAGTAGTTGCTGTGTGGTCCTTAAGCCATGACACCTCAATTTCTGAAGGAGTGAATCTACTCACGCGACACACTATTGTGCTGTTACCATTTGCCTCTAGATCTTCCTTGATGGGCGGATGCATGGTCACTATTGGAATACTTATAGAAGCTGTGAAAAAAAGGACATTTCAGTGTGAATGTATCCATGTTCCCTTCATGCAATAGCAAAAGAAATGAAAATACTAGATGCATCGATTAATTAAAGGGACCCTGTCATCACAACCATATAGGATAGCTGTCACAGCTGGCCACCTTCTGCAAACTGTCCATTTTCCTAGTTTTGCTACTTAGAATGGTACTAACCTAGAGCATGCATGTAGTCTGAAATTTCATAAAATTGTCAGACTCCTTATCTGTACATATATTCTAGGTCTGTAATTTTTAAGTGGGAAAAACAGCATAACCAAATAACTAGCGTTTTTAATAGTAGTTTATCAATGATAGCCTTTGTTGTTTAGTAGAATGCTTACTCTATGTCAGAGTTCTCTAACTACTTTAAGTGAAGTGAGACACTCATTAATAAGTATACATCATATTAGTTTATTGGCATAATATAACTTTAAGGATCTCTGATTCCTTATTTAATTGCATGCACAAAGGGGGGGGGGGGGGTTAACTGAGAAAGCAGGAGAGCATGCCAATCAAAAGATTTTAGCATCACATAACGTTGTCAAGCCAGTGCTTCTCTGGCAATTGTATATATTGGCTGGTATGTTATAATGATGTCAAAAAGCTTACTTAGAAAATAATAATACTAAATACTATGCTAAAATTATAATGTTCAAGCTATTTTATGTAAGTATATTTGGCTTGTTCAGCTGCAACAGCTTCTAAAATGAATTGCAGAATTAGTATGGATACTACTTTGGAGAATTTGGAAAAGAAATGCTAAAACGTATAACAATTTAATCTACTTTTATGGATTACAATTGCAGTGGAGCTACGTCAAACACGTTCAATAACATACACACATACAACTTCAAGTGTAAAGAAGTAAAAAATGTAGATTCTTACATTGGGGCTTGATGATTTCCACAGCTTTGGTATTCTTTGAATGCTTTGCCACGCAGTAATAAGGCTCATTGTTGTCCCAGCTGCTGGTTGGCACTGTGACTTGGGAGCTTGATATATAGGTGCCCGTAGATTGCAGCACAGAGCCGTATTTCTTGAAACCCGTAGAAAAGCTGCTGTTGGACTTATCGGTCCAGCTAAGTTCAAGGGAGTTTGGGAGGTAATCTTTGGCCAGACAGCCAATAACGACGCCCGGTGCCGTGGATGTGCCGCAAGAAATGAGCGGATAGAGAGACGGGGCCTTTTGTTCAGCTGAGAAGAAAGGCAAAAGGTGGAAGCAATGAGCACTATGTTAGGAGCTAGAGTTTAGTATGAGTTAAAAGAAGTGATTTAAAGTGATTTTAGTTATGGTTCCAACAGAAATGAGTTAATCTTAGGTTTGTGGCTGCAGTCAGAGTAAAAAAAGCGTTAGAATCAGGAATCAATTATGAATTTTGAACCTTGCACTTGATTTCGTAATAGGCTTTGAAAAATGTCACTTATGTTACAGTATTTAAAGTCTTAACCACTGCACTGGTTAAAAGGCTGAACACAGCCCAATTAAAAGAACAAACTTTTGAACAAGCAATCAGGTGATACATATCCCTTTTAATTAAGTCTACAGAAGCTGCATCATTTAAGCATTGCATGATTATTATGACATGAAAATCATATTTCCTTGAATGACTGAACAATAATGATCATATTGCCATATTCTTGTCTTGATCTAGTTATCGCTCGTGTATCAAAATGCATAACATAGCACTAACATTACTTTATGTAATTCATATGCTCATGTGCTCTGCTGAAGCCATAGGTTGCTTTTAGCATTCTAGTTTCAAAGCATCTACTCAAGTAGTAGCTTCGCTTATGCTACTGTATGTGTTGTTGTGGTGCTGTTGTTACAAGAACCATACATATGCTATATCATTTATCTTGAAACCTTGAGCAATTTTTGCGAGTTATCAAACTCCCACCACTTGTTTGGCAATGCTGCCAACATGATATATGTGGTTTCTGTGCCAGTGTGCCACCCATGATTTTTCTGTTCAATTTTACAGTATGTTTGCTGACTACAGAAAACAAACAAATGTTTTGGCTGAAGTTGAGCGTGAAGTTAACTCTCGCATTTATTTGTAATGACAGCCCAAATCATTGACTACTTTGCTGTGTCTGTCGATTGTATAATCACATTTCTTCAGTAAACCAGACTTCTTGTACTGTTTTATACATGGTACATGCTAAATCACAATATGTGGATTTCTTTCTGACATATACTGTTGCTATACTATACCACTCCTGCTGTGCAGGTGCTATACTATATCACTCCTGCATTGCTAGTGCTATACTATACCACTCCTGCAGTTCTGGTGCTATACTATACCACTCCTGCTGTGCCGGTGCTATACTATACCACTCCTGCAGTTCTGGTGCTATACTATACCACTCCTGCTGTGCCGGTGCTATACTATACCACTCCTGCATTGCTAGTGCTATACTATACCACTCCTGCAGTTCTGGTGCTATACTATACCACTCCTGCTGTGCCGGTGCTATACTATACCACTCCTGCAGTTCTGGTGCTATACTATACCACTCCTGCAGTTCTGGTGCTATACTATACCACTCCTGCATTGCTAGTGCTATACTATACCACTCCTGCAGTTCTGGTGCTATACTATACCAGTCCTGCTGTGCTGGTGCTATACTATACCACTCCTGCTGTGCTGGTGCTATACCATAGCAGTCCTGCTGTGCTGGTGCTATACTATACCACTCCTGCAGTGCTGGTGCTATACTATACCACTCCTGCAGTGCTGGTGCTATACTATACCACTCCTGCAGTGCTTGTGCTTTACTATACCACTTCTGAAAGTACTGGTGCTATACTATACCACTCCTGCATTGCTAGTGCTATACTATACCACTCCTGCAGTTCTGGTGCGATACTATACCACTCCTGCAGTGCTGCTGCTATACTATACCACTCCTGCAGTGCTGGTGCTATACTATACCACTCCTGCTGTGCTGGTGCTATACTATACCACTCCTGCAGTGCTGGTGCTATATTATACCACTTTTGCAGTGCTGGTGCTATACTATACCACTCCTGCTGTGCTGGTGCTATACTATACCACTCCTGCATTGCTAGTGCTATACTATACCACTCCTGCATTGCTAGTGCTATACTATACCACTCCTGCAGTGCTGGTGCTATACTATACCACTCCTGCAGTGCTGGTGCTATACTATACCACTCCTGCAGTGCTGGTGCTATACTATACCACTCCTGCTGTGCTGGTGCTATACTATACCACTCCTGCAGTGCTGGTGCTATATTATACCACTTTTGCAGTGCTGGTGCTATACTATACCACTCCTGCTGTGCTGGTGCTATACTATACCACTCCTGCATTGCTAGTGCTATACTATACCACTCCTGCATTGCTAGTGCTATACTATACCACTCCTGCAGTGCTGGTGCTATACTATACCACTCCTGCAGTGCTGGTGCTATACTATACCACTCCTGCAGTGCTGGTGCTATATTATACCACTTTTGCAGTGCTGGTGCTATACTGTACCACTCCTGCTGTGCTGGTGCTATACTATACCACTCCTACTATAGCATATAATACCTGCTATTCTGCATGGTTCCTACCATGCCGGATGCTACAGTAAATCCTTTGGCTTCTGAATTGCTGGATTCTGCACTACATTCCTAGCTATAATGGAGGTGGTGTTAAATAGCCACTGTTATGCTTGGTTACAGTGCCTGTAATGATTACAGCTAGTTTATACACTCTGCTATGCTGGATTTTTGCTATACAGCTTCTAGTATGCAGCTAGTGCTCTTCTAAGTTCTCCTGTGCCAGCAATGCTGCTGTGTGTTGGTTACTATTCTGTACAGAATCAGCTATGCTGCGTGCTATACTGTACAGAACCCGCTATGCTGGATGCAATGCTATACAGAACCTGCTATGCTGGGTGCTATACTGTACAGAGCCTGCTATGCTGGATGCTATACTGTACAGAACCTGCTATGCTGGGTGCTATACTGTACAGAACCCGCTATGCTGGATGCAATGCTATACAGAACCTGCTATGCTGGGTGCTATACTGTACAGAACCTGCTATGCTGGATGCTATACTGTACAGAACCTGCTATGCTGGGTGCTATACTGTACAGAACCCGCTATGCTGGATGCAATGCTATACAGAACCTGCTATGCCGGGTGTTATGCTGTACAGCACCTGCTATGCTGGATGCTATACTGTACAGAACCTGCTATGCTGGATGCTATACTGTACAGAACCTGCTATGCTGGATGCTATACTGTACAGAACCTGCTATGCTGGATGCTATACTGTACAGAACATGCTATGCTGGATGCTATACTGTACAGAACCTGCTATGCTGGGTGCTATTCTGTACAGAACCTGCTATGCTGGATGCTATACTGTACAGAACCTGCTATGCTGGATGCTATACTGTACAGAACATGCTATGCTGGATGCTATACTGTACAGAACCTGCTATGCTGGATGCTATACTGTACAGAACATGCTATGCTGGATGCTATACTGTACAGAACCTGCTATGCTGGGTGCTATACTGTACAGAACCCGCTATGCTGGATGCAATGCTATACAGAACCTGCTATGCTGGGTGCTATACTGTACAGAACCTGCTATGCTGGATGCTATACTGTACAGAACCTGCTATGCTGGGTGCTATACTGTACAGAACCCGCTATGCTGGATGCTATACTGTACAGAACCTGCTATGCTGGATGCTATACTGTACAGAACCTGCTATGCTGGATGCTATACTGTACAGAACCTGCTATGCTGGATGCTATACTGTACAGAACATGCTATGCTGGATGCTATACTGTACAGAACCTGCTATGCTGGATGCTATACTGTACAGAACATGCTATGCTGGATGCTATACTGTACAGAACCTGCTATGCTGGGTGCTATTCTGTACAGAACCTGCTATGCTGGATGCTATACTGTACAGAACATGCTATGCTGGATGCTATACTGTACAGAACCTGCTATGCTGGGTCCTATGCTATACAGAATCTGCTATGCTGGATGCTATATTGTACAGAACCTGCTATGCTGGGTGCTATGCTATAGAGAACCTGCTATGCTGGGTGCTATTCTGTACAGAACCTGCTATGCTGGGTGCTATGCTATACAGAACCTGCTATGCCGGGTGCTATGCTATACAGAACCTGCTATGCTGGGTGCTATTCTGTACAGAACCTGCTATGCTGGGTGCTATGCTATACAGAACCTGCTATGCCGGATGCTATGCTATACAGAACCTGCTATGCTGGGTGCTATGCTATACAGAACCTGCTATGCTGGGTGCTATGCTATACAGAACCTGCTATGCTGGGTGCTATATTGTACAGAACCTGCTATGCTGGATGCTATGCTATACAGAACCTGCTATGCTGGGCACTATGCTATACAGAACCTGCTATGCCAGGTGCAATGCTATATAGAACCTGCTATGCCGGGTGCTATGCTATACAGAACCTGCTATGCTGGATGCTATGCTATACAGAGCCTGCTATGCTGGGTGCTATGCTATACAGAACCTGCTATGCGAGGTGCTATGCTGTACAGAACCTGCTATGCCGGGTGCTATGCTATACAGAACCTGCTATGCTGGGTGTTATTCTGTACAGAACCTGCTATGCTGGATGCTATGCTATACAGAACCTGCTATGCTGGGTGCTATGCTATACAGAACCTGCTATGCTGGATGCTATATTGTACAGAACCTGCTATGCTGGATGCTATACTGTACAGAACCTGCTATGCTGGATGCTATGCTATACAGAACCTGCTATGCTGGGTGCTATGCTATACAGAACCTGCTATGCGAGGTGCTATGCTGTACAGAACCTGCTATGCTGGGTGCTATGCTATACAGAACCTGCTATGCTGGGTGCTATTCTGTACAGAACCTGCTATGCCGGGTGCTATGCTATACAGAACCTGCTATGCCGGGTCCTATGCTATACAGAACCTGCTGTGCCGGGTCCTATGCTATACAGAACCTGCTATGCTGGGTGTTATTCTGTACAGAACCTGCTATGCTGGGTGCTATTCTGTACAGAACCTACTATGCTGGGTGCTATGCTATACAGAACCTGCTATGCTGGGTGCTATGCTATACAGAACCTGCTATGCCGGGTGCTATGCTATACAGAACCTGCTATGCTGGATGCTATACTGTACAGTACCTGCTATGCTGGGTGCTATGCTGTACAGAACCTGCTATGCCGGGTGCTATGCTATACAGAACCTGCTATGCTGGGTGCTATTCTGTACTGAACCTGCTATGCTGGGTGCTATGCTATACAGAACCTGCTATGCTGGGTGCTATATTGTACAGAACCTGCTATGCTGGGTGCTATGCTATACAGAACCTGCTATGCCGGGTGCTATGCTATACAGAACCTGCTATGCTGGGTGCTATTCTGAACAGAACCTGCTATGCTGGGTGCAATGCTATACAGAACCTGCTATGCTGGGTGCTATGCTGTACAGAACCTGCTATGCTGGATGCTATGCTATACAGAACCTGCTATGCTGGGTGCTATGCTATACAGAACCTGCTATGCCGGGTGCTATGCTATACAGAACCTGCTATGCCGGGTGCTATGCTATACAGAACCTGCTATGCCGGGTGCTATGCTATACAGAACCTGCTATGCTGGGTGCTATTCTGTACAGAACCTGCTATGCTGGGTCCTATGCTATACAGAACATGCTATGCTGGGTCCTATGCTATACAGAACCTGCTATGCTGGATGCTATATTGTACAGAACCTGCTATGCTATACAGAACCTGCTATGCTGGGTGCTATGCTATACAGAACCTGCTATGTCGGGTCCTATGCTATACAGAACCTGCTATGCCGGGTGCTATGCTATACAGAACCTGCTATGCTGGGTGCTATTCTGTACAGAACCTGCTATGCTGGGTCCTATGCTATACAGAACCTGCTATGCTGGATGCTATATTGTACAGAACCTGCTATGCTGGGTGCTATGCTATACAGAACCTTCTATGCTGGGTGCTATGCTATACAGAACCTGCTATGCCGGGTGCTATGCTATACAGAACCTGCTATGCCGGGTGCTATGCTATACAGAACCTGCTATGCTGGATGCTATACTGTACAGAACATGCTATGCTGGATGCTATGCTATACAGAACCTGCTATGCTGGGTGCTATGCTATACAGAACCTGCTATGCTGGGTGCTATTCTGTACAGAACCTGCTATGCTGGGTGCTATGCTATACAGAACATGCTATGCCGGGTGCTATACTTTACAAAACCTGCTGTGCCGGGTGCTATGCTGTACAGAACCTGCTATGCGGGTGCTATATTATTCAGTATATTCTACACTGGATGCTATGAAGTACATGCTATGCTGGGTGCTTTACTGTACAGTAGCTGCTAATTTGGTTGATATACTATTGAATACATGCTATGCTGGATGTTTGGCTTTACAGTACATGCTATGCTGGACGGTATACTATACAATACATGCTATTCCTGTTGCTATACTGTACAGAACCTGTTGTTCTGTATCCTGTTGGGTACTATGCTGTACAGTACTGCCTAATACACCCAAAATCATACATAGTACAAGCATGATACACACAAACCTGGTCCACAGCTTGTCAGATAGCTATAGACAGAGCTAACTCATCTAAACAGTAACTAGTGTTATTAATGTACAGTAAAGCAAGGTGCACAACAAAACTACAAAACAAACACTAGATTGCAATCATCATTCTACTATGCATAAAACGAATAAACGAATAAAAGTAAATGTGTTTACAGTTGACATAATTGTAAAATACCTTACCGGTCTCAGGTAGCATTGGGTTTAAGCTGACGGAACTTACTAAAATGACTGTTATTGACTTTTTTGTTATTATATATATATATACACACAGTAGTTACTTACTACATTGCTATATATATATATATATATATATATATATATATATATATATTAAGAGTATTTTATTTTGATATAAATAGTATATGTACAGATGTATGAGTTCCTAAAATCAAACTTTATGGCACAGTGTCTCAATACTTTTCATAACAGGATGGCTACATGAATATATATATATATATATATATATATATATATATATATATATATATATATATTTTTTTTTTTTTAATATATTAATATATTAAAATTATATTATAAATATATTATTTTAATGAATATATATAATAAATATTTTTTTTTAAAGAACTGCATTACCTTAAAACAGTAAATAGCCCTTAAATACTAATTATTCATGGTTTATATAATTAAACATTAATGCATGGAGTTTACAGTATATTAAACAGTATAGCTATTAAACAGTAACGCTGATATATGCCTTTATAAGATTTAATGTCTAAGCATAAAAACCATTATAAGAGTTTGTAATGTTAAATTAAATGTAAGAATGATATATATATATATATATATATATATATATATATATATATATATATATATATATGTTTATATATTTATTTAAATCACAACTAGTGCAAGTGGTAATATATTGTATTATATTATATATTAAAATTATTATAATTATATATTATAATAGTAATATATTGTCCTAATCATTTTTGTTGAATTAATTATAGTTCTCATGGATCAAAAAATATCTAATTAAGGTGTTTAATATAAACTGTATTATTTAAAATTAATAAAACATTAGCAATAATTTATGCTATAAACCCAAATAATCAAATTGCTTATTATTTTAATTAATTGTATGAATTAAAATCAATCGCTAAAGTTATAAAATTATACAAATTAAATATATATATTTATCTAATTGTATCATAGTAGCTATTTATTGTATATATATATATATATATATATATATATATATATATATATATATATATAATTAAAGTATCAGTACTTTTTTTTATTAGATTTAGATATAAAATGTCTGGCATAAGCTAATAAAAAAAAAATCAAATAAAGTAAAATTATCTAAAAATATATTTTGTGGTAAAATTGTTTTTCTAGCCTCTGGACATCTGTGACCACTGAATCACTAGTGTGTGACTCACACTTCTAATTTTAGGAACCGAGAATTCTCAAGTCGCACACATCTGGAGGTTTCAGTTACCACCCAGTGCACAGGATGGTTTCAGTTCCTTATGAATCAAAATCCAAGAATTACTAGAATCAAGATGGAGAATATTTTTTTAAAGCTTTACATTTTTTACTTGCTTTCATGTTCTATTATACAGTACTTTTTATTTACCTTTAAACATACTTGAATCTAACACTTGACCATTTTTTATCTGTATTGGCCAATGGCCATGTACTATTTTTTTTATTATAAAATGTTAGATTTTACAAAAATCCCAGCAGAGCTGGAATTACTTATCAATGCTTTTTAATAATCATTCATTTTAACTAGAGATAAATTTAAACCCTCTTTAATATTTTTTTTCTCCTAAAAAAACAATAACTAATACAATGTATGTGATTTAAATGTAACATAAATGTAACATGGCAAACAGACATAATAAAACAATAACATTTTAATAATTTGGCTTTATCTAAAGGATTTTATATATACCGCACTGGGCTTAACAATACACTTATCAACAACCACATTGCCTATAAAATTATTAACTTATAAATTCTACATTTTCGACATCTACAAGTTTTTTCAGACCTATGATTATATATTGTAAGAGACAGATATAATTTTACCTGCAGTTACTATTGCCATAATTCCTCATCTCTGATTCAAACCTGCACATCAACAGTAAACTCAATATTTTCACTGGCTGTAAAATGTATATTTAAAGTCTGTACATACCTGAAGTTACGGTGACTTCCGTGCCTTTTCCCCAAACATCCATAGCATAGTAGTAACACATCAATTCAATTGAACCCAGACCTTACTCATTATAAATTTGGACTATAATATACTGACTATTCCAGTATACCAATTTAATTTAAATTAAACATGGGACTTAAAATTACGTAGTTTGCTAAGTTCCTGAAGGCTGACTTTGTGTAGACTTTCTTATAGGTCAGATAATGTGAAATATTTTAGAGGTTAAAGTGTTTTGTTGATTGATTTATCAGTCACAATAAAAAGTTTGTATTAGTTTTTATTTTTTAATTCTGCATTCAATTGAACTGAAGTTTTTTCCATTGTTGAAATCTCTTTTCTAAAATGAGGTCCCTACATTAGATTTTCTGGTTAATCTAAGTACTAGCCTGTTATTCAGACAAACTGAAATAGTTTTAAAATGTTAAATATGTTAGACTGATTTACAAAAACACAAACACAAAGATCTAGTTCTAACATTTTTACTAGATACTATTTTTTAATAAAATGTAACAATACCTACAGTACTTAGGAAAAAAAACTACAAATCTACAAGATGACATTTTGCAAGGTTAATAAACTAAACTGAGAATAGGAACGTTTAGATCATTTTAAATAGAACTTTAAGGTTTAAATGAAAGAAAATAATAAAGGAGTAATTAAATTTTACCTGAAGTTACGATAAGTACTGTCCCAAATTAAAATTGAATTAGTTATGTTTTTTTTCTTAACAGATTGCATTGTTTAAATCTATTTGCTAAAATCAGGTTCATATAATAAATTTTCTATTTAATATGCTGTATGCACCCTTTTGTTAGAATTTTTTAAAGTTTGTTAGATAGATTTACACAAATACTAAAGGCAATAATATCATTTTAACAAGAGACTTTTAGTAAATTGTACTAATAACTACTGTGCTTATAAAAAAATCTGCAGGTCAACATTATGTATTTTTTAGGAACCCATAGGTCATTTTAAATAACAATTTTAAGTTTACATAAAGGAAATTCATTAATAGGAGAAATTAAATGTTACCTGAAGTTACGGTGACTACTGTCCCGGGTCCCCACTTGTCAAAAGCCCAGTACACTGTGTGACCGGCAACTCAGACATTGATACAAAAATTCCCTCAATCACCCTAAATAGTTATTTCTCTAATATTAAGTCACATTTGTGGAAAAAGATACTAACAAGTAATCTTGGGGTTTTAAGGACAGCATATAGTAGATTTCAATTGTCAAATAAAAAAAGTGTGAGAATCAACATTTCATCTTGGAAAAAAAATATAAAGGAAAATAAATCATTTTCAATATTTGAGAGAAAAGGAAAGAGTTTGTTACCTGTCGTGACGGTGACAAAGGTTCCTGGCCCCCACTTGTCGAAGTAGTCACAGTGAGTCAGTTAGCTGTCACTTACTGACATATATTATTTGTATAGTCCACAGCTGCTCATAAAGTTACACAGGGACTATGCAGGAGTGCAGTAGACACTATACCTATTACAATCTACTACTGACAAATATTTTTCTTAGAAAGGTAGTAATTTACTCATTATATTAAGGGAGGTGGTACTAATGTAAAGAGTTTCCTTCATCAGTCTTCCCATCAGTAAATATGTAAGCTGTAATTTTACAATTTATTTTTATATAAATATATGGACTTAACATATTTTAAAACATGCTAAAAATAGACAATATTAAAAGAGTGAAACACATACCTGAAGTTACTGTAACTGTTGTCCCAGGTCCCCATATATCGAAGTAAGCGTAGTACACAATAGTCAGTTTGATTTTATCCCCAGAGCAAAAACAGCATTATGTTTCCCCCTGCCCTTTTTCTTTTTAATCAGACAGCCTCATATGGAGGATGATGTCCATTTTGTGGGGGTGGGGAGGTATTGTAGAACAGAATACTAATTTTTACCAGTAATTCGTATAATTTTTAAAATGTGACACATTTTGGGTACAAATTTTTTCCTTATCTGTTGTCATTTGGGTGCCATCATCCCAGATGTCAATCCTTTTGTACACAACACCACATTGAGCATCTTTGAATATGTAATATCTACATTTTGTAGTATCTTGTAATATAACATCTTTTCATGCACTAAGGATAAGTTGTATTATTAAAGTTGACCTACAGTTACTAGCTCAACCCTTTTTAACAACCTAGCACATGCATACTTAATGAACCAAGCCAATAAACGACAATCCTAAAATAATTAAATGCAATCCTAAAAACATAACCCGCTAAGCCTTTAGTTCTGTGACCAAGAGACTGGCAGCTTGGCAGCTGGGACTGCTGGGAAAAGGAGGATCAGCTAGTGGTAATTTTAATTTCTCCCCTGCTATATGGTCACATGACAAGCTGCTGTTATTGTTGGTCTATGACTTCCACATTTTGGCTGCTGAAGTATTTGTAGGCAAATTGGTGTAAGGGGGGTGTGTGAAATGACACCTGTCCATGAGGGCAGGAAATTGGTTAAACTAGTGGGTAAAGCACAGCTTTAATAGTCAGGGATTTACTGCAAATGTGATAAACAGCTAGATAAAGCAAACCCCCAACTAAAAACTAAAGGTCCACTCAAAAAAAACGCCCCCCCCATCCCTGTGGCATTCCAATGTGTGTGTATTAGCAGCATAAATCCTATAACTGGGCTGAAATATTTGCCAATAACTCCCAATGCTGGTTTCCAACGCTTTTGGTGGCATAATGTAGGAGCACAGATCCACTGTGTAGGTCTACCCTATTATGGTCTTCATTTTACTGGGGTGGTAGACCTCCACTCTTTTTTTTATTGATGACAACTTAATATCCAATTTCTTACTGTCATACCAAGTAATGATGGTTGTGTAAAAGACTCTTAGATGGGGTGATAACTGTATTCCAGATGGGTGGGATGCGTTGGCTACTCTACTAAAAAGTGATGATGGGTGGGTTGTCTGCGGTACAGAACAACATGTCCAGATGTTGAAAGCATATTTATGTACTGCTCACCCTTCCCTAGCCCCTGTAAGGTCCTCAATATGCTGTTAACATTTCCTCACTAATTCACAAAGACCAAAGGTAGCTATCTGCCTGCCAGGGACATTTTTCTAAGTCCTAATCCCATATATTGTATTGATTCTTGAATGTTTCCCAAAATCCCTGCAAAATACCCATTCCCCCACCATTCACTATAAATAATTTTAAGTGGGCCCAGAAGGTCCATGCTGCTGCCAAGAAAAACCCTCTCTTCTACAGTATTTATTAGTTTAAGATGGTTTTCGTTTCTCCATCATTACAAATCCCTGCAATCAGAGTTATGGGGACTGTATTTTGTGTAAAATGCTTAACAGCACCAAGTGCTGGTCCTTTTATTTCAGATCTGCAACAGGATTTGGAGAAAACTGAACGTAGTACTCCAATGATGGATCATCTGTTAATTAGGGAGTGAAGGGCATTGCAGGAACTGAAATCTGTCCAGGATGTTGTGAATCGCCCAAGCAAAAAAGGTGGAAATGTGGTAATCATGTAAACTTTTTATTAATTAGAGGAGATTAGGGGCCTGATTTATCAAGAACTTCTGCCAGACTAGGCCACCTCGGCGCAAATTAGAATAGTGTAAAATAATAATTTTTTCTCAGCTAATGGTATAGTTAATGTGTTTCTTGCAGTGTAGCAACTTGTGCCAGTGTATGAAAAATTATATAAATTTTTTTTTTTGCAACTCTAATTTGTACCACTGTAGCATAGTCTGGCAGAAGTACTTGATAAGTCAGGCCCTAGGTCTCAACAGGCTCTTAAATCATGCATTCCCAAATCTTGTGGCCCGATTAAATGAAAAATGTAAACAAGCTAAAGTCTTATTTCAGGCAAACTTACTGTTTATATAAAAAATGAGCCTGGTCTGAGCGGCTGCCAACCCCCCTTTGTTTCTTTTGAATTTGTGCAAGCACATGGTGTATGGGGTCTAGGCTGTATTGCAAGGTCTTTGACCCTTCCACCCCATGGCTTGCACTTGAGAGGTTTAGGGCAACCTCAGGTAAGCCTGCTCCCAATTTATCTATTGCACTGTATGTCCCAAATGGGCTCTCAGAGATTAGAGTTAGGACTGCACCCCACAGAGGCACTTTGGCGTAGTGGTGCAGCTTAAGCATACTTCTGCAAATGTGCGTGACCGAGTCCTCTGTTTTTAACCAAGTTTAGAGACAGATTATAGGCTGGCCTGCAAGCTAACAGGGTTGAGTGCTGTGGCTCCTTTAAGACTTTTGAATTCTTAATACTATCCCACAAATGTATGGCCCCACCTGGCAGACCAATAGTGTCTGGGGTAGGGGGGCTGACTGAAGGGATATCTAGATTTGTGTATGAACATCTTAATCCACTGAGGTCTTCCGAGGAAAATAAAGGGCATGAAAGAGGAACAGGACTGGATTCTGGTTAGTAGACAATTAGAGAGCCTTGATACATTGATACCCCATTAGTTAGGTATTGAGTTATCATCCCTCTTCCATTCCAAATTAAGTACAGGTGTTACTGAGTAGTGAGTTTGTTATTGCTCTACTCTGATTTATACTAAACAACAATTTCTACAGATTTGGCACCCAGTTTTTCCATTAGGTCTAGGGCATTGGGATAGGGATGGTGGGTGGCCCTTCCTATGCCTGCTTGGACCTTGGTGGGTGGGAAGGGCTGGAGGTGTTTGGACGGCCGTGGATTGGGGACCTTATCATCCTCTGAATTTGATACATCGATAATGTGGGGTACTGAGTCACAACTTAAGGAATGCATTCAGGAGCTTATTGTTAATGATTGTAACATTCACCTTACATTTAAACCTGATAGGTTCACTTATTACCAGAACGTATGGGGGTATCTGTACACCCACTTTTCCCAAGCCCACGGCAGTTAATACCTTGCAACACTTTGATAGGTTTCATCCTGGGGCAGTTGATTGGAATTTGTAGAAACTCCTGAGCTTGCAAAATGTTTTAGGAAAAGAGGATACCGCCGCTGTCACTTTATCAGGACCTGCTGGTATGAGGCAGGCCAAAGGTATAGGACATCTTTGCTTTACAGTGAAACTAAAAATGTCAAGGGATCTAAACATAATAAGGAGGCAGTACTCCTCATCACAAAAGATGTTGCCATTAGGGAAAAATGTAGGGATGTGTTGAGCAAACACTGGCATATTATATATATATATATATATATATATATATATATATATATATATATGTATATTAAGGAGTGAGATCAAAGACATGGGTCTATCTACCTGGCTACAGACAGCCACATTGGGGGGCTCATATTGATGTGAGCATTGCAAATACTGTAAATTTGTTGTACAGACAAAACACTTTACTAAAATGGGAAGTCTACATTCCAATATTGCATTAAGAGATTTATTGATTGGAAGACTAGTGGGATAGTGTATTTATTTACATGTCCCTGTGGGCACAAATTTGTGGGTGGAGGTAAATGCATTGGCAGATTTGGCCATTTGACTCTCATTCAGCCAGAGGAAGCTTTTACTCTTGCGTTGTTGAGGGTAGGGTACATGACAGCATAGGCATTTTGTCGATAGCGGGACTCCTCATTCAATATGGAGTGGTGAGCCTCTGTGCTGGGTCCTGAGTTCTGACAGTGGCCACATCAGCAGGCATCAGCCTTTTGTATTTCCCCATACTCCCTGTGATGCCTTTTCTTTATGCTCAGAACTCCTTATAGTGAGCCTGTCTGGTCTGAGAGCAGGATATAGCCTTGGAGCTCCACATTACCACCGTGTTGTCAAACTCCGGGGACGCCCTTCTTCTTTGTAAGTTTACAACTCCCAATCTCTGCAGCTAGCTTCATTTTTAGCCGAGCCCCCATTTGCCGGGGCGCTTGAAACGCCTCACCGGACACGGTTGCTCCCAGGAGTTATTAGCTCAAAGGATGCAAACTTATGGGGGTGAAGGCGGATGAACCGAAGGTAAGATTGGGCGTAATCGGGTAGCCAAGGTAAATACAGATTACAGTTCTGGTGGCAGAATGGCAACTCCAAGGAAGAAAACAGGCAAGGTCAAAGGTCACACCAAGGGTCAAACCAGGAGATCAGAGAGCTTCACGGCACCAGGGATGAGACAGGTACGTAGTCATATTTCAGGCTGAAGTTGGTACAGGCGGCAGTCAGGATTAGTCAGGCTAGCAAGGTCGCCAACGGATAAACAACACTGGAGTCTCAGGAATATTACACCCAGCTAAAAGCTATCACAGGCAATGACATTTTGTCCGTGAATTCTTTTATAGAGCATGAATGCAGGGGATTGGACAGAAAGGACTGGATTTATTGGTTGGTTTACAAAATTGGGACTGATTGCTTATTTAAACCTTTAGGGCGTTTCGCCCAGAACAACCTCTGGGCTTATTGGCCCCTTTAAACTAACCTCTGGCGGCAATCAACGCGGCCGCCGGAGGTTAGCTTGAAGGGGCCAATGAGCCAATGCGCGTGAGCACGTACAGGGGAGAGGGGGGGCGTCGGTAAGAGGAGGAGGCGGACGCGCTTGGTGCCGCTCGAGCCGGCATCTGGCACAGACGCAGCTGCTGGGCATGAACCCATGCCGTCCGAGGACCCTACGGTCTTCTTCTTACACTTGTCTGCTTTTTGCCGCCTTGGGAAAATGTTATATCAGCTTGTTGTCCAGCATTATTATCCCCAGTGATTGGGGTAACTACACATCAGGGAAATTTCAGTTACAGACTTGCAGTTTGTGGACATCTTACTAGCTGGGTACCCTCTGCCCTGTGTGCCCCATCCTCACTAATGCCCCACTAGTGCCGGCAGTAGGAATAAGCGGGCTGCTTGAGGTGTGGTATGTTTTTCATGAACATTTTTAATGAAAAACGCTATTCCTTTTTACACTTTCTGGGAGTTTTGTGTGGGCATTTATATGTGTTTGTGTATTTCTGCGCAAGCAACCATATGTGTATTTATTGGTGTTTCCCCCTTCACTGTCACCTCAAGTACAGGGGGTATGTGTATGTGCTGGGTGCTGTTTACTCCAACCTCTGTCTCGGTACCCAAGTCATGTTTCTTCTATTTTTTTTGGACTGGAATATCCACATGTGCTTCCACACTGGAAATTGCTGCCTATGTAGGAAAGGTCACAATAGCAAAAGGCACCAAGCACACAGCTTCCTAAGATTCCTACACTTTACATGTCCCACACCCTCTGCTCTATATATTGCCACCAGCTAACCAAGCCAGGTGTAAGCTTTGTTGATGGCAATTCATACATGCAAGACTTGGCAGATTCCTCATTTGCAGCTGCTATATAGATGCAGAATTAGGGTAAGATTATAGCCTGACAACAAGCCATTAGTTATACTTATACAAAATAGCAGGCACAGCTTTTAATATTGATAACTGAGCGTGCTGCCCGACCCATCAAGCTACTAGAACATGGGCCAAACCAAATTGACAAGGGTCATAAGAAAGGGGCACAACTCCACAAATACCATAAAATAATAATATTTTATTAAATGTTACACTATAGCAAAAATAAAAACACACATGCAACGCAAAGACACTGTTAAAATCAATGAATCCACTATTCCTGTGATGCTAAAATACCTAGCAATCCATATTATAGAAGACCACAAGGTATCAAAAAGTACAAATAGAAATCAGTATTAAATAGCTCCACAAATAGACCAAGGAAAAAAATAAAAAAATAAAATAAAAATAATATATATCTAATATCTAATTACTCAAGTGAGTGCTTACTCCACTTTGTGCAAAAAATACAAGTATAAAAAGGTAATTACTGCAAATAATTCATCAAGACCATAAACCTGTGCAATCAATCAAATCTAAAGTGCAAATGCTAGATAAGAAGGCTATATTCACCAAGTAAAGCATTGAATGAGACCCCCAGTGCAAACCCAATACACAAAAGTGCTGTTAGTGCAGGACTGTTTAAGGGAGCTGAGGTAGTAAGCAATCACTGGAAAGAAAAAGTAAAGATCATACTATCCTTGTGGTCAAACGTGATTAATCATCAGGCAGTGGATTGAAGGCAGGAGACCCCACGCTTTCCGCCGATCCGCTACGGCTTCTCCAGGGGTTGACCCTCTCAAAAAATGTTGAAAATACAAGAATAAAATTGGTCCAAAGACTGCCAAGAGGCCTACAGCAATATAAAAGAGATTCAAAAATTTATGAATAGCTCAAACAAAAATACAATACCCCCCCCCCCCCAGGAAATATATCTTCAGTTATGCCACTGGATAGTTCCAGTAAGGCAATCATCCCTATTCAAATTAGCTGATGGCTTTTGAGAAAATGTGTTCCTCTGACCCTACAATCCGGGGTCTAATTTTACCTATCTATATACAATTAAACCTGCTGTCTACACCACAGACCCATAAATATGTGGCTAATTGGGAGAGTGATTTGCATAGCTCAGCTCGTAACCTGTCAAGTGATAAAAGGCGATTTGGGGATGGGGGCTGTCTCTATATATGTCCTGACACAAGAGTCAGATGATACTCCGGTAGTATCTGATCCCAAGCCGTATTGCCTGTATGGTTCCATCCAAAATGTACTTAAAATAACAATACACAAAGACCTACTGGTGGCACTTCTTCACATCTAGCCCCCCAAGCTAAGTAAACCTCAAAATAACTGTAACATCTTTTTTTCTCATTATTTATTAATACATTTATAATCTTCATTTTCCTGGTGGCAATACAGGTGATCACAAAAAATAGGAAAAAACAAGCTGGGCAATTTCTAGGGGAAGGGCAAACAGGGCAGTCACCCTGGGCGCCAAGGCCATTGGGGACACCTTTATCCCAGTAACTTTGTTTTTCCAGACGAGTCAGGGCCACTGTTGGTAGTGCAGGCCATAAGACAGGCCCCTCATCCCCCATATTGGGCTCTGTGATGGGGAGGAGGCCCTGCCTGGTTCTAAGGAAAAGGTACAGCTAAATATATAGCCGTACATATATATAGGTATGGGACAGCATCAGCACCATAGAATGGGTTAGGAGGGGGCAGGAGTTTTTTCTTTCCCGCACTGAGCTTTATTTTGCTTAGAAACTTCACTGGAAACAAGCCACTCAGTCAAGCCTAGAATTAGTGGTTTTTTCATTAATGATAAATTGTCAAGTATTTTAAACAATACTCATCCAAAGTTTCTTTTGACCTGAACCTTGGATTCAGTATATCTAGCTGAATATTTCCAGGCAAATTTTGTTGTGAATTATTCAATTGTTTCAATTCCCTTTACCTTCAGTATGTCACATCTTCACAGCCTAGATTATATATTTGATATAATAGGCCAGATTGGTCATCATGTTTTGGTGTATGAGCATTACCCCAGGCTCTACTTTTTCATCTCAGCATTTATTGTATGTTACTAGTTAAATTCCAGATAAGCAGGATTCTCCAGGGGTGTTAAACTCTCCCAGTTTGAATGTTTCGTTCTAACTAATTTTGAATAGGAAAATTGTACCTCCTGACTATAACATTTTAGATTTCAAGACCCTGCTCATAAGTGTATATTTCTTTATATTCAATTGGTTACTGAAGTCTTTCTGTACTATATGTGACGATTTTTAACACATACCATAATATATACCATAATGCGACCAATATGATATATACCATAATGCAATCTTTGAAGTAACCTGTATTATGTTTAATAAAAGAATTAAAACAGAAAAGATCTTCAGGGACTTCTGACAAATACTGTTTGTGTACTGCATGTGACAACAATCTCCCGTTATCTGGGTTGTGGGGTAGGATGGTAAGATGGAAGACTTGTCAACATCCAAGCCCGGTTATGTTTTGCCAGAGCATATGACAAAAAGAGATATGATCTGATCAGACCAAGGTTGAACTTTTTGGCCATTAATCAAAATTGTATATTTGTATTAAAGCCAACACAACACATCTCCAAAAGAGCAGCATACACACAGTAAATCATGGTGGAGGTGGAATTTTGTGTTGTTTTTCTGCAGCTGGAGCTGGGGTATTAGTAAAGTTGGATTGAGTTAGTTATCAGTTTAATATCAGTTAACTTTGAATATTACAACACATTTCACCATCAGCTGGATGATGATGCAAAACATACCTCCACATGCAGGGCCAGCGCCAGCACAGGGCAAATCTGGCATCTTCAGGGGCCCACTCAGGCTGACATTTGGCCATGGTATTTTTTTACAGTGGACCTGAACCACTGAATGCAGGGTGTTGTGTGCAGACCTGGTCATGTTTGGGCTCAGCAACAGGGGATAATCAGCAACATCGGAGAAGGTGGCATGGAATGGAGAGCAATTGATGGAAGCTCAGAAGGTGCCGAGAACCAGGTGACAACTGACAGCAATGATGAAGTCTTTAGTGGCAGCAAAGCAAGCAGTATGGCCAGAAGTGTGCTTGGGGGCACTAGAGAATGCAACAAGGACTAGAGGATGATTGGTGGCTATAGGGAAGGCAATAAGGACTGGAGGGCGATCAGCAGCAGAAGATTTGTGGCAGTGGAGCTCAAAGGGGACATCCTGTGACTCACTACTTTGGGGCCCACTAAGACTCTTCTGCCCATGGGCCCCCACAAACCTGGAGCCGGCCCTGTCCACATAACCAAAAGAATGGCTTTGCCAGAGAATCTATGTTTTGCAGTGGCCCAGCCAAAGTTATTCAGAATCCTATTAAATTCTGTGGTTTGGCCTGAAGAGGCTCTATATAGGAGATGCCCTCACAAATGGGAGCTCTGGAAAGCATGGAAAGGTGGACAAAGAATGCCAAATCTAAATGCAAAACCGGACCAACACCCTTACAAGAAACAGTGCTCATATGCATCCCTCCCCATGGAAATTCAGATTGCTGCACATAAAAATTAATTTACTTTTTTGTAAGTACAGCTGTAGTCAATTTTAAAAACAAATGGCTGCAGGCCATCTGCAATGAGGAAGTCTCCTGCCACTTTGCATTGTGGGGTTTGTCAGTTGATTTCAGTCAGCAGCACGGCTGGGATGCTGGGAAAGAAGGCACCAAGATTGCCGCTACCAGGAGAAAATCGGTGAGGCAGTGTTTCAGATTTTAGTGGGTGCAGGAGTAAATGTAAGTGCTGACAATGATTCATTATCATGCATGCAGATGGGGGAACGGAGAGTAGAATTTTTGTATCCACTGTATATTTATAGTATGGCATAATATAAACATTTAGTAGAGGGTAAGGCTGCCACAAATGCATTATATAATATAGTGTAAGACCTGTGATAGCTGAAGAATTCAACAGGACCAACACCCTTAGAAGAAACAGTGCTCATATGCATCCCTTCCAGGGCAATTCAGATTCCCGAAGAGGATGCGAATGATGCCGCCATAGGCTCATTGGCGAGGAAATCATATTGGGTGACTGTAGGGGTTTCAGTGGGGCAGCCCAAGTCAGGATGCCCTGGAGAGAGGAAATTAGACGGCTCTGAAGTCTCAGACTTCAGGGGAACTTTTAGTCCATTTTAAGAAGTTTGTATCACCTTGAAACTCAATATAGAATACATCTTATATAGGTCATATATAGGGTTAATTTAATCACATTTTTCTGTGAGTAAACAGTTTTTTTCATGATATTGTTGCTGCAATTCGGTGCTGAATCAACCCTATAGTTGGGGAAAGGTCTTAGGTGAAAGGGCCTAAGTGTAGTGGGAAGAACTTCATTTGCAGCTGTGCCACGCTCTAATGACTTTTGATCAAAACATTTAGAATTAAAAACGGAAGTGTTTCCAATTCCTTAGCACTTCCTTTATCAAATGTTTTGTCCCAGAGGCCACATGTGCAAAATACATATCTACTGGGGGTGGTTTTGAGTGCAGTCATATACAGCGTGCTTAATGTGTGATTACATGTTCAATTACAGGACGTTTAATACCAAGATAGAAGAATGTATTGGGATCTCGATCTTGTATCACACGCTGTACCCTCACCACACACCATGGTGAAGCATTTTACAATAACCTTCCATGTTATTTTATAGGCATCCCAGGAATGCTGCAGACTAATGCTGCTTATAAACGGTAAGGTACAAGGACCTCTAAAATGCAGTGACTGACAATTGTACATGTAAGGGCCGATTCAGCACGGAATGAAAAAAAACTCAGTTCTGAGTGTGAGAATGCTCTTTTGCTCAAATGATTCAGGGGACACATGCGAGACAATCTTGCACGCCCAAAGGCAGTCGAGAAAGCCATTCAAGATTTCTTGCACTGTGCCCTATTATAACGGGAAATGTTAGCCAGCAGCTCTATTTAAAGTGGACCAATAACTGCCGACAAAGGACTCTAAAAGACTCCAGGACATTCGCACTGTGTGAATCCCCCAGATCGCCCACAAACCCCTTATCTTTACTGGTCCTTCACTGCTGCCCAATTCCTGGCATCCCTACAGCTCTGCACGCTCCTGCCCCTAGTCATTCAGATAGGCCGAGCACATGGGAGTGTGCACTCCACAAGGGTGCCGGGGATAGAAACCTAGAAGGTTGATGCCAGAAGGAGACCATACAGTCTATCTAGTCTGCCCTTATGTGTATACTGTATGTTCTCTATATTTTAGGATAGATGTGTGCTTATCCCAGGCATGTTTAAGTTCACATACTTTCGATTTTTCAACTACCTCTCCTGGAAGTTTGTTCCAAGCATCTACTCCTCTTTCTGTAAAATAATATTTTCTAACATTGCTCCTGATCTTTCCCCCCAACTAACTTCAGGTTGTGCCCCCTTGTTCTATCATTAAAGCGGAACTTCAACCTATAATGACCCCTTCACCTTGCCATCCTACCCTGGCGCTGAGGCAGGACGGGGGGGGGGGGGTCATGAAAATGACACAGAGCTGCATCCCCCAGGTCTGCGCACGCTCCTGCCGCACATTCAGAGTCAGGGTTTTTTTTCTCTAAGGTCTCAATCATCTCTCTCCCTCCTTTCCTTAAAGTGGACCAACACCCAGGATTTTGACTATCCTGGGTCTTGGTCCACTTCGATGGGGCACCCCCGATCGGGGTGCCCCGCTGTGTGAAACCCCCCCGAACCCCAAGAAAAACTCACCTCTCCCCGCTCCCAGCGCCGACGGACAAGCCGCGGACAAGCGGCTCCTCCGCCGCCGCCTCCCGCGCGTCCCTCTTGACGCGCGTGCCAGCGCCGGCCATTCACAGACGCCCGGCGCGGGCGCGCGCACGTCTAGAGGGGCGCGAGGTGATAATAAGGTAAGGAGTTTGGGGTGTTTGGGGGGGTTTCACCCCGCGGGACATCCCGATCTCGGATCTTAAACCGTTACAGGCGCTCTATGACGCAGTGAGCTAAAAAACAGCGCCCATGCTGTATGGTGTTGATGAATACGCAGCAGACACGGGCGCAGCTGACTCATCACTAGCATGCCTGCTACGCTATTTTTTTGTTTGCGTATCCTAGCGATTTGGTAAGCGTATATTAGCGTATTTTAGCGATGTGCTTTTTTTTTTTTTATAGCATTTTACTTTCGTTTTGCTACTTCTGGTTTCCACCTCTGAGGACTAGACATGCGGCCCAGACGCCCAGCCATCCCCCTCCCCAGCTACTCCTCTGAATCTTCCACCCCAACCCCTCCCCCCCTCCTCCCCCTGTCTCCCCTGGTCCCTCAACATCCCCTGTTCCCCCCACACCCCAAAAATGTAAGAGAAAAAGGGTGGATACGCGGGTGAACGGCCAGGTGGTCAAAGTAAGTATATGTTCCATTTATGTTGTGCAACCATGTAGCTTGTTATTTCTGTGTATTAGTCTAGATATATAAGTATTGTTGATTGTTTTTTAAATGTGTTTTTTTTATAGGATTTTTTGCTTAGTGAATATGACTATGCCTGTGGTGCAAAGAGGCGCATAGCGTTGGAGGTGAAGGCGACTGTGTCCCAGCGCTTCCAGACCCAGCTCACTGTGCGGTCCATCATCCAGAAATGGTCTGACTTCAAGTGCCGGGACCCAGAGGGTGTTTATAGGCTCTATGATGCCTATGCTTCAGGTAAGTGTCAGCTCACAACATCTAAATCATAACACTAATGTAGTATTATAAAGTAGATAATTTTAGGATATTTTTTTAAAGCTGTCCTTTTTCCCCCCTTTTACACAGATAAGCGTCCTCCCCTGGGAAAACGTGGGGAGGGTTTCCTCCCCCACAGAAGAGTTGTGGGGTCGGATGAATCTGCGGGGGAGGGGCCCTCTCACCAGTCCTATCTTGAAGACCCAGGGGAGGAAGAGGATGACGCCCCAGAGGAGTGTGCTGCTGGGGGGAGGGCAGTCTGGAGCCTCAGCCACCCACAATCGGACTCAGTTGAGTCTCGCAACCCTGTGGGCCACTCTCAAGTGGGGAGTCCAAGTGGGGAGGTGGACTCACCCACACTCCCTCTAGGATCTGGGAGTGAGAGGGAGGAGGGTGGCCCATGTGGTTTTGGATCTTCTGGGCCGATTGTGAGGAGTCCAGGCTCCACGCCTCCTCCTCAGAGTCCTCCCTGGGATACCAGCGGCAGTTCATCCCCTGGTGAGTGCATTTCTAATTCTTGTTTGTCTGTTACAGGTGGTGCTGGTGAATTAGCATTAATCCTGTGCCCTTGTTATCTGGTTTTTAGGGCATCATAGAGCCACCACCTCCAGCAGCTATGCGCCAGCCCTTGCCCGCGGGCATAGTCGTGGTAAGTGTTGGTTGTTCTCACTCATATGGCATATGTAATGACATTCACAACTACATACACATGTTTGCTGCTACCTAGCTCAAGATTGTATTGTAAGTTAAATAAACTTCATGAACCCCACTCCAGTCCAAACAAATTGCAAACAACCCCAAATTTCATGCGTACACCATGCTGGTGGCTAGCAAATGTGTTAGTTTTGTAAGTTCTTCCTGCTAACACATGTTGCACACTCTACTATTACTATTCTCCCCTCAACTTAAATTACTGAATTAGCATTGCACTCTAAGTGGCACATTATATTGATGTGTCCATGTTGCACACATAAATTATTCACATTACCTCACGGACCAGTAAATATGCTAATGTATTACAAACATGTGTGTAAACATGCTAGCATGATTTTACAGACTCACTAGACAGATGTATATAAAAACTAATTTTGTAAGTGCCAACCTAATTTGGTTTGTGTTTTTTGTTATCATTACAGATGTTTCCACGCAGACGGACCCTGTAACCATACTCCCCACCCCAGCTCCAGGGACGTCCAGCAGCATGGGCCCGAGCCACAGCTGCGATGATGAGTACACTAACTTCATATCCAAACATACTTTGGCCACCTATGTGTTACCCTAAAATATATAATAATTCCAAATGTCCCTATGTGTTTAATTAGCACACATCTAGCTGACATTTGGTTGACCCACAATCAGAAATGCATGTCTGCATACTAGATTGTTGCCTCCCCTTTTTGTTTTTTTTTGTTTTTTTGTTTTTTAGGGCAAATAAAACTCAATTCCAAATAAGGTTGTGAACTATAATAGGAATACCAGAAGTGTTAGAATCTGTATTAGTTAGGACCTTATGTTTAGAGAAAAAAACCAATGGTCCCAATTTGACTTATCCCTTGATTTAGTCCAAACGGTTACTTCAATATGTAGGGTTTTGAGGATAAATGCACATGTAAGGCAGGCACTAGTACTCATATAATGGGACCACATAAGGGCCCAGTTTGCACAAATGTTAATGTGTTGGTCACATAATGAGACCAAACTAGATAATATCAACTCATCTGTGGATGTTTGTATCCCCTTCTATTTTTAAATTTTGATATTTTTCTCCATACAGCTTGCGTAAATGAGCATCGCAGACTGTGGCAGTACGTCCGCCGAACGCGACTTATGCTGCTGGGCAAGAAGAAACAGCAGTAGGGTGGGGAGTATGGTTTTCCCGCTGTGCGGAGTACTGTTGGCCATGATGGCCTCTTTTAACATTAATACATTTTGTTTATGTTTCTACTTTCAGTGTGTTGTGCCTTTTAAAGCATAGTTTAAGTGTATAGCAACCCATTAGTTATTTTTTTTAAAAAACACATTGTTCGGCATTTGATGTGTGAAGCATAGTAATGTATGCCAAACAATGTGTGTCTTACATTTATGCCTACATTAACATATCTAGATCTAGAGAGTTAGCCCTGATTGTGTTAGTAGGTATGTGTTTGTGCAAACAACACAAATTGTAGCGTTTGTTACAAAATGTATTAAACACACAAAAGTCAATACTTTTACTAGATTGTTGCCTCCCCTTTTTGTTTTTTTTTTGTTTTTTTGTTTTTTAGGGCAAATAAAACTCAATTCCAAATAAGGTTGTGAACTATAATAGGAATACCAGAAGTGTTAGAATCTGTATTAGTTAGGACCTTATGTTTAGAGAAAAAAACCAATGGTCCCAATTTGACTTATCCCTTGATTTAGTCCAAACGGTTACTTCAATATGTAGGGTTTTGAGGATAAATGCACATGTAAGGCAGGCACTAGTACTCATATAATGGGACCACATAAGGGCCCAGTTTGCACAAATGTTAATGTGTTGGTCACATAATGAGACCAAACTAGATAATATCAACTCATCTGTGGATGTTTGTATCCCCTTCTATTTTTAAATTTTAATATTTTTCTCCATACAGCTTGCGTAAATGAGCATCGCAGACTGTGGCAGTACGTCCGCCGAACGCGACTTATGCTGCTGGGCAAGAAGAAACAGCAGTAGGGTGGGGAGTATGGTTTTCCCGCTGTGCGGAGTACTGTTGGCCATGATGGCCTCTTTTAACATTAATACATTTTGTTTATGTTTCTACTTTCAGTGTGTTGTGCCTTTTAAAGCATAGTTTAAGTGTATAGCAACCCATTAGTTATTTTTTTTTAAAAACACATTGTTCGGCATTTGATGTGTGAAGCATAGTAATGTATGCCAAACAATGTGTGTCTTACATTTATGCCTACATTAACATATCTAGATCTAGAGAGTTAGCCCTGATTGTGTTAGTAGGTATGTGTTTGTGCAAACAACACAAATTGTAGCGTTTGTTACAAAATGTATTAAACACACAAAAGTCAATACAAATTCATGCATTTTGGGGTCGATGTTGGGGGACAACAGTGCAGTAAAGAAAATAGACTGCTGCTGTATTAGCTGAAGTAACAACAACAAAGTTTGGTCCTGCCGCTGTACAGATTGTTGGATGTCATTGCTCATTTGTTGTATGGCATGCAGAATATCAGAGTGCTGTTCATTGCGCACTTCATGCAGTTGTTGGCGCAGGTCCCGAATTTGTTGTTGGTCCACCAGCGACTGATTTTCCAACGCCGCAATGCGCTCATCAGTTCCAGCACGCAGCTGTTGGTGACTGTAGGCCTCCAGCATCCGTGCCCCTAGCTGATAAAATTCCGCACTTGTGGGTGCACTTTGCCCAGTTGTTGGATGATCAGCCTAAAACAACAAACACAATATTGGAGTCAAGCTTGAACAATGGTAGGACAAGGTAAACCCCGCCAAAAAAAAAAAACATCTATGGTTCCATTATCATGTACCGTTGGTTCATCCTCTGTAGCCTGGGCACATGGCACTTGGGCGGAGGGCACAGCCTGGGTTTCCGGAAAGGACTCCTGCTAACAAACAAATATGTTGTATGTTACATGGTGGAACCTGTTTGACCCCCAAACATGTCATTGTGGTTACTGATAAAACAAATCAGCCATGTTACCTCAGAGTGCTCCTCCAAAAATAGTTCCGGAGTCTGGCTGCCAGAAAGGGGCAAATCAACATCTGAGAGATGGGACAAGTTGCCATATGCTAAACAGGAAATTCGTGTTAGTAGGTCAGTTGAGAATGTGGGACTATTTTTGGTATACACTATGGAGCCCATACCTCTCCAAAGTGCCGGATTGGGCCAGACAAAAATTATTGTACTTTAAAATATATTCAGAAGATGTATGTAAGACCAAGATGAGGAAATCATTGTGCCAAACAATAACATACACACATTGTTAAAATTACACATACCCGCCACATCACAGATGTCCAGACTTAGGCCCTCACTCGAGGTTTGCCCTAAAAACACATGTTTCAGAACAAGTTTGAATACTAAAAACAAAAATCAGGATATCCAACATCCTTACTCGAGAAAAAAATAAAACAAAATGACCCTCATCTCTAGCATCCGCACGGTGAAGGGCCCTTTCCGGACGCGCACCTCCTGTATTTGGGTCAACTAAAATTCACAATGGATATCAAGATTAGAGATGAGCGAACCGGTTCGGACGAACCGGAATTCACTCCGAATTTCAGGAAATATTCGATTCGGCACGAACCCGAATATTTTGTGGTTCGTGCCGATCGAATTTTTCCTGAAATTAAAAAAATAAAAATGCCGGCATGATGGGAGCGGAGCCGGCCGGCGGGCCGGTAAAGCCGGCCGGCCCGCTCCCACCATGCCGGCATTTAAAAAACAACAAAAAAAAAAAAAAAAGCATTTTTGCCGGCATGGTGGGAGCGGGCCGGCCGGCCCGCTCCCACCATGCCGGCATTTCAAAAAAAAGCAAACACTTACCTGCAGGTCCGGAGCGTGGAGGCTGGCGTCGCTCTCAGCTGTCATCTGAGGGCGCGCTCCCACCATGCCGGCAAAAATGCTTTTTTTTTTTTTTTTTTGTTTTTTAAATGCCGGCATGGTGGGAGCGGGCCGGCCGGCTTTACCGGCCCGCCGGCCGGCTCCGCTGTCACCATGCCGGCATTTATGATGGGGAACTTCGTAAAAGTTCGATTCGGCCGAACCCGAATTTCTTTGTGAAATTCGGCGAATCGGCCGAATCGAACTTTTCAAAAGTTCGCTCATCTCTAATCAAGATTAATAACAACAGTATAGTTAATGTTTGTATTTCTATTTCAAAATATATACAAAATGCATGGACCTCATTAAAACATTAGCATTTATGATCCGGTTGATGCCCAATCCGCTTTAAATATCCATCTTGTAGTCAGAATAAAACTCAATTAAAAGTTTATACTAACAAAATATACACATTTTAACTCAAACAGCAGAAAGGATACAGTGTGCTTTGAAATACACACCAACAGGGTCCTGTCGACCTGCAACACAGGAAGTGGGGTCCAAAGATGAAGCAGGGACTTGGCCTACAATGAAATAACATGAATGAAAGCCATGCACTTATATGAAATACCAAAAAGCAAGGTTGGCACATTCACTTACCGGCAACCAAAGAGTAGGTAGCCTCATAAGGAGATGCTGGTGCAAATGTAAGGGCAACTATGATAAAGCAAAGTAAGGATTTATGCATTGTTAATGTGTCTACAAAAATAAAAATAAAGAAAAAAACACCAAAAAACATACCTCCAATGTCAGACTGGGTTATGCTTGAGGGTGGGTGAATGGCAGGATTTAGGGTGACCTCCTCAGCTGATTCATGGGAGTCATCATGTGCATCTATGCATAAAGCAAGAGACAGGAAAGTCAAAGATTACCAAGGTATAATCTGCTACTTTACATGTCCTACTGTAAGTATAGAAAATAATTGGTTTTCAAATTGGATGATACATTAAACCAACAAGATTTAGCAATGTGAAAACAATGTACCTTCAGCCCAACCTGTGGTGTCATCCCCAGCATCCACACCCTGCAGCCGACTGAGAGGAATCTTGCACTTCAGCATCTCCTCATATGGCCTGTATTTACTCTTTGGACCCTGCTTGGTCCCACTGTCTACAAGTAGATCATTCTTCATCTTTTGCATAAGGGCCCTTTTCAAAGTGTAGAAGCATTTCTTGCAGGATGTGCCACTACGTGGGTATTGAGCGGTGCTAGTAAGCTGCTCACCAAAGGCATCCCACAATTTGCTCCTTTCTTGTTTGCCTAGACACTGACTTTGGGAGCCAAATAATAACTCCCATTTAGCCAGTGTCAGATGCATAAGAGTATTGTTATCCACCAAATTAAATTCTGGCTCCCTCTTGGCAAATGGACGCTTGGCCTTGGGTGGTGCTTTACCTTCCGGCTGTGCCCTTTTCCTTAAGGAAGGTCTCCGGCCAGCACCCAACACACTGGTACTAGGTCCAGCTGTGGCCGGCAGATGCCCAGAATTTGGCTCCATCCTGTAGCTGCACACAACACTAAACAACACACACAAGCACGCATGCAGACTACAGAATGGCAACAACTGCTGTTTGTGTGTGGCACATTTTATGTGCTCTAAGAACCAATCACAAACAGGTCCACTTAATTGCTTCACACATACTGGCCAGGTGTTTGTAGCGACATCTTCACTGCAATGACTGAGGTTTCTGGCAACCATGTGTGGAAGCCAATTAAACAATTAAAGAGCTAATTAACAAGGCAGAACAACATAAGAAAACAATGTCCTCATGTCTCTTAAACACATGGTAAATGTGGATCAAAAAACGGCTATTTGAATTAAGAGCAGCATAAGTTTCATTGACCCAAAACTGACTGATCAACCAGATCCGCTAAAGTCCTCTAGTATATGCTCAAGTACGCTAGTATACTTTAGCGTGCGCGTGCGCAAGCCGTTTCCAGCACACCTGGTGAAAGCTAATTGGAGAACAGAAACAGCTAACCTACGCAAAAGGCGGCAAAGAGGACCAGTCACTTCCAAAAGTTAAGTATAAGTAGCTTGATTTTACAACATTCTCTTAATGTTACACTGTGGCAAAGGCTGTGGTGTTTGGCTTAACTTATCCCTTGCTTGAAATAAGTGTCTGGCTGGGTTTGTGCCTTACTTTCTGTGGCTTGTTGGGTGATTTCTGGCATCAGTGCTGTTTCTTTGTGAGATTTGTTTTGTGGGCATATGCAAATATTGTGTAGCATGCAGCAAGTGCGGATTGATTTTGGTGCCTTTTGTGGGTTGTGCAGCAAATCCCCTCTTGGTTGTGCCTAACTTAAAAAGCAGACTTTCAGCAGTCTGCTGGTTCTGACCACTATACATCTGGTTTTGTGTTGAGCTGCATTGGTGTGATTGTGGGAGGAGTGTGCTTGTGTCTGTGGTGTGTTGGTTTTCCTTTTTTGTTTGGCGTTCTTTTTGAGCTATGGCCAGTGATTGTGAGATGGATGTGAGGGTGATGTTTGGGTTATGGACTTATGGTTGTGGGAGACTACAGGAAGAACAGGAGGGCAGGGAGGAGGGTGCTGTGAGGCTTTCTGTGTGGGATTTAAATGACGAGCAGATCAGAAGCAGTCGTCTGAATCGTGCAGCACTACAGTCCCTATATGATCAGATTAAGAGCAAAATTGATCCATCCACCAGACGCACCCAATCCATTCCTGGCATAGTTCGCCTATGTGCCATGCTTAATATTGTGGCACGTGGGAATTTCCAGGCAACCTCTGCCCTCCTCAGCGGGATCAGCCAGGCTACAATGAGCTGCATATTTTACAAGGTAGTCCTGGCTATTTGTGACCTTATCCCTGTTTATATCAAATTTCCTGAGGATGAGGAGGAGGTTGCCAAAATAAAGCGTGCGTTTTACCGCATGGGAGGGATCCCTAATGTGCTAGAGTGCGTGGATGGTACACATATCCCTTTCCACCCTCCCCGTGCACAGGAGCTGCATTACAGAAATCGCAAACAGTTCCATTCAATGAATGTCATGGTAGTATGTGACCATGATATGAAGCTGCGGGCCGTGAGATCTGGCTTCCCCTGCTCATGCCATGATTCTTACGTGCTCCAGCAATCAGTCCTGTGCCGGAAGTTTGAGAACAATGAGATGCCACCTGGCTGGCTACTGGGTAAATAAATAACCATGTTAATTTTTCAAAGTTAGAATATGTGGCCTAGTAAGCGAATTTTTTTTAAAAAAAATATATATCATTTACTATTACTAATTGCTCTATCTCTCAATCTGTTTATTCCACAGCGGACAAGGGATATGGGCAGAAAACGTGGGTAATGACTCCGCTCAGAAACCCACAGACCTCTGCCCAAGTATGCTACAATGCAGCACATCGCAAAACCAGATGCATTGTGGAAAGAACCATCGGATTGCTGAAAGCACGCTTTCTCTGTTTGGCACGCCCAGGAGGAGAGATGTTGTACAGTCCACAAAAGGTCTCCAAAATCATCCTCACATGCTGTGTCCTACACAATATTTGTATATGCCACAGAATCGAACCCCCTGAAGAAACAGCACTGGAGCCAGAAGAAATTACAGAGGACACCCAGACTGGATTTGAGCAATGGGAAAGCATGATTACCTTGTTTTTTTTCGGTAAGCTAGGTCACCTTAACTATACTACAACTACTGGACTACAGGGCCCTTTAAATTAACCAAACCAAATGTCAACAAGTCAAAATTTATAAAAAAAGCCGGCCTGCCCGCTCCCACCATGCCGGCATTTTTGCGTCCTCTGATGACAGCTGAGAGCGGCGCCGGCCTTCACGCTCCGGCGCCGCTCTCAGCTGTCATCAGAGGACGCGTCATCAGAGGGCGCCGGCCTCCACGCTCCGACCATGCAGGTAAGTGTTTGCTTTTTAAACAAATGCCGGCATGGTGGGAGCGGGCAGGCCGGCTGCACTGTCAGCGGGCCGGCTTCCGCCGCCCGCTGACAGCGTAGCCGGCCTGCCCGCTCCAACCATGCCGGCATTTTTTTTTTTTTTTATTTCAGGGAAAATTCGATCGGCACGAAACAAAAAAAATTCGGGTTCGTGCCGAATCGAATTTTCCCTGAAATTCGGAGCGAATTCCGGTTCGTCCGAACCGGTTCGCTCATCCCTAAATATCACCAAAAAAAACAAAAAAATAAAAAATTAAACTAAAACCATGGTGCAATGTGTTTTCTACAGAATGTTCTAACATTGATTTGTAGCCAACAGCAAACAAACGCTCAGGCGCTGTATTGAATACCGTGTGAAAAAGAAACAGCGCCTCTAAAGCAGATCTGAAACATGACATTCACCAATGTCTGCATTATTCCCAAGTACGGCAGATAGCGACTGAGGAGGCCTGCAATAGCTACTTACAGCCGATCGTGGCGGACACTAGCGGTCATAGCGCCACACTTCAGACGCTCATCTGTCGCTACCTACCGCTATTAATGAATCAGCCTCCCAGTGGCCTGTAATTACTGGCTTCTTCTCTACCCTGCTTCTTATGGATTGGTACAACATAGGCCATTCTCCAATCATCTGGAACCTCACCAAATGGAAATGGAATGGTTTGGTAAATCAGTCAAAGTGGCCATATGAAAGAATTGTGTGTGTGTGTGTGTGTGTGTGTGTGTGTGTGTGTGTGTGTGTGTGTATGTAATTCGACCACCTCTGGCGGATGGCCTTAGCCCTTGGTGTAGTCATATTCCATGACCCAAAAATCCTAGATGCACAGAAATGAAATAAAAAAAATACAAAAATTATTACACAAAAATGATTTGACTAAATACATATTTATTTTACTTCAATTAAGGTGTAACAAAACCCAGCATTTTGACTATCCTGGGTTTTGGTTCACTTTAATCACACAACAAAATATTATAACAATGAATTATCAACACTAAAATACCATACATAACAAATTAAAAAAAAAGATTTATACTACATGGAAATAGTAACAAATTAAACAACAAACACAAAATAAGAAATGTGGAAGATGATTTTACATACAATTTGAACACAACATCAAAATAAATTCCCACTCAAAAATAATAATCTAAAAAACGCTAAACAACAGGCGGAAACGCTAACACATCTTAAAAAGGCAGCAACACAGAGGAAAAGATAGGTTTACAAAAATAAAAAAAAAATAGCTTTGATATCTGACCCGAGGATCAACACACTGCCTCTTCTTCTTGTCCCCTTCCTCCTCTGTGGAACTTGAAGAGGTGCTGGGGAAACGGCCACACAGCGCCTGGGGGGAGCCATCTCAACTCAGCAGAGGAGAACCGGAAGTGCATAAAGTGAATTCAAAAGCAAATTCCTTCACTACACTGCTAAGAAAGAACGCTATGTAGCTCCCCGAGGGCAAAGTGTCCAAGACGACGCTACTTCTAACATCAGGACAACACTCCAGCGAACAATAGGTAGCGCTATGATTTGAACCTAAAATTGAGGGGGAAAAATATATTAAAAAGGTGCAATTTATACAAAAAAACAAAAAACTAAATAAAAAAAATGGATGGGATAAAGCTACTCAGCCACAGGTGCTACGTGGCGCTGCTGTATATACAGCGTCGGCGCTTTACACTGAGCCACTGCTAGTAGAACATTCAACATTATTAGAGGCACACACCAAATTGACTTTCATATATATGGGTTTCACATACTGTGGCCGGCGTTCACCTGACGCTACATGGTACTATGTGGCATTAGTGTTTCTTAAATAAACCCCTATATAACGTTGTGTTTAATTTACTATTATAAACAATCAGAGTAATGTTTACATTATATCCATGTGAGCATCCCAAATATTCAACTAGGGAGAAGTAGAGAAGAATGCATAGCAAGCATGAAAGTGGTTAAGGTATGCATTAGGAAGAAGAAAAAAATAAGAATGCATGAAAGTGGTTAAGGTATGCTTAAAGAAGAAGAAGAAAAGAAGAATGCAGGAAAGTGGTTAAGGTAAGCTTTAAAAAGAAGTAAAGAAAAATGCATGACAAGCATGGCATGCTAAGTAGTTTGGAACAGAGGAGACTTGGCACAGCAAAAAGTAAGTAATGGGCTTGCAGGGCCAGGGTATGTATAACAGTTAAAAAAGAGGTTCGCATATGTGTAGAAGCCACCAAAAAAGCCAGCATCTGTGTATAAATTTGACAAAACGAAAATATTACAGAATTTAGGGGCTAAATGAAGGTAAAAACAGAATTTTTCTGATGGGAACCAGGAGGATCTCACCTGACACTCAAACATTTTGTGGCAAAATACGTTAAAAAACTCTAGAAAAATGCTACGAGACGAGAGTTTCACATCAACGTATACAAGAGCATCGTCTGTGAAATAGGCAATGGGAGTTATTTTAGAAGGGTTAGCGCCAGGTAGTTCCTCGTAGCGGCAGGCAGCGTCTGGTGAACCCTGGGCGCTGTAGGCAAAACCACATTTATGAAAACAAATCTGGTGAGCGCCTCCAACAGCGCCATGTAGTGTCTGATTCATCATTACAGGTGGCTTAGCGTATAGCGCCTGTGCTCTAGCTTCCAGAGCGGCAGGTGTTACCTTTTTCGCTCTGTGTCGCTCTCCCATACATTTCAATGGCCGTTCATTTGCTTGTGTTTAAACAGCGGGTTTGACCATTTTATCTTTTTTTTGCTCAAATCAATGTGTGACCTCTCCTGGCTGCAAACAAACACTTTTAGAAACTTTTTTGACTTTTTATATTTTTATGCAGAATTGTCATTACAGGTCTGGCACTAAGGTGTTATTTTCCCAGTGTTAAAACAATGTCATTCCATGTGTTTTCACTTTGCTACAGGTGTATAGGTGTTCAAAAACAGACTTTAATCGCACAGCGCCTGGCGCTATATGCTATAGTGACCAGATTTAGAGCGCCAATGCTGTGTGTTTGTCCTTGTTATGGTGTGGAGCGCCCCGAGTCAGTCGCACTGAGCTGGCGATACCTTTTGCTTGCTGCAGCGCCCAACATACATCACATCAACATCATCAATGCTGGCCAGGTTACTACAGCGACTGAGGCACTCTGTTACAGCTCCCGATTCCCACTTACAGCATCTACTAGCGGTCACTCTAAGCGCCGCAATGCTGACCTGGCGTTAGTAATAAATCAGCCTCCACGTGAGAGATACTCACAGCGCTCTCAATGGCTTACGCAGCTACTGAAACAGTACGTGACGCTCCTGATGGAGGCTCTGAATCATGTGAATGCTCTGATACTGAACGAAAGCTATGTGTAATGTTCACACTTAGAGACCAAAACGAGATGGAATATAGAAGGCTCTGCATCAACTTTATTATTTTGCTTATTTATTTTAATTTTTTACCGTTTATTTTACCCTTGGAACTGAAAAGATTATAGATGACAAATGTTCTGAAATGATTCTTCTTGATATGATTTTTTTTTTTACATGGCAAGAACAAGGGTATGTATACTTTTTGTATCCACTGTATATTCATACTATGGCATAATATAAACATTTAGTAGAGGGTAAGGCTGCCACAAATGCATTATATAATATAGTGTAAGAGCTGTGATAGCTGAAGAATTCAACTGGGCCAACACCCTTAGAAGAAACAGTGCTCATATGCATCCCTTCCAGGGCAATTCAGATTGCTGCACATAACAATTCATTTACCTTTTTCTAACTCCTGCTGTGTTCAATTTTCAACCCTGACCACCGGGTTTTGGTCCATCTCCTCCAAATCGGGATACCCCGCTGTGTGAAACCCTGCCATTCGCCTGCTTTCCTTACCTTTCCACGTGCCCATGGTGCAGGGGCAGCTTTTCTCCAACCAAAGCTGAATGGAATCCTAGCTGCACACATGATCTGTGTGCAGCAGCACTCGCATCCATCTGCTATGTGTGGCGGGTGTGGCCGCCCACATCCCGAAGAGGATGGGAATGATGCCACCATGGGCTCATTGGCGAGGAAAGCATATTGGGTGACTGTAGGGGTTTCAGTGGGGCAGCCCAAGTCAGGATGCCCTGGAGAGAGGAAATTAGACGGCTCTGAAGTCTCATAGACTCCAGGGGCACTTTTAGTCCACTTTAAGAAGTTTGTATCACCTTGAAACTCAATATAGAATACATCTTATATAGGGTTATTTCAGCACCATGAGTATTTATTTTAAACACATTTTTCTGCGAGCAAACAGTTTTTCTCATGATATTGTTGCTGCAATTCAATATGAAATAAATATGAAAAACCTCATGAGAAAAAGTGTTTACTCACAAAAAAACGTGAGTTAAAGAAAAATGCGGTGCTGAATCAACCCTATAGTTGGGGAAAGGTCTTAGGTGAAAGGGCCTAAGTGTAGTGGGAAGAACTTCATTTGCAGCTGTGCCACGCTCTAATGACTTTTGATCAAAACATTTAGAATTAAAAACGGAAGTGTTTCCAATTCCTTAGCACTTCCTTTATATCAAATGTTTTATCCCAGAGGCCACATGTGCAAAATACAAATGTACTGGGGATGGTTTTGAGTGCAGTCATATACAGCGTGCTTAATGTGTGATTACATGTTCAACTACAGGACGTTTAATACCAAAATAGAATGTATTGGGATCGTGTATCACACGCTGTTCCCTCACCACACACCATGGTGAAGCATTTTACAATAACCTTCCATGTTATTTTATAGGCATCCCAGGAATGCTGCAGACTAATGCTGCTTATAAACAGTAAGGTACAAGGACCTCTAAAATGCAGTGACTGACAATTGTACATGTAAGGGCCGATTCAGCACGGAATGAAAAAAAACTCAGTTCTGAGCGCGAGAATGCTCTTTTGCTCAAATGATTCAGGGGACACATGCGAGATAATCTTGCACGCCCAAAGGCAGTCGAGAAAGCCATTCAAGATTTCTTGCACTGTGCCCTATTTAAACAAGAAATGTTAGCCAGCAGCTCTATTCAAAGTGGACCAATAACTGCCGACACTGGCCTTGAACTCTAAAAGGCTCCAGGACAGGCCCACTTTGTGAACCCCCCAGATCGCACACAAACCTCTTATCTTTCCACCGGTCCCTCACTGCTGCCCCATTACTGGCAGCTGTGCATGCTCCTGCCCCCAGTCATTCAGATAGGCCGAGCACATGGGAGTGTGCACTCCACAAGGGTGCCGGGGATAGAAACCTAGAAGGTTGATGGCAGAAGGAGACCATACGGTCCATCTAGTCTGCCCTTATGTGTATACTGTATGTTCTCTTTATCTTAGGATAGATGTGTGCTTATCCCAGGCAGGTTTACATTCACATACTTTCGATTTTTACCTCTGCTGGAAGTTTGTTCCAAGCATCTACTACTCTTTCTGTAAAATAATAACACTGCTCCAGATCTTCCCTCCGACTAGCTTCAAGTTGTGCCCCCTTGTTCTATCATTAAAGCGGAACTTCAGTCTATAATGACCCCCGTGCCCTGCCACCCTACCCTGGAGCTGAAGCAGGACAGGGGAGTTACAAAGAAAAAACCCTTACCTTATCTTTGAGCCATCCCCCAGGTCCACACATGCTACTGCTGCTCATTCAGGGTCTGTTATGAGTTTTTTCCTTGTAACCCCCCCATTCTGCCTTAAAGCTAGGTTAGGGTGGTAGGACGGGGGTCATTATAAACTCCACTTTAAGTCTCTTCATAAAAACACTTCCCTCCTGAAGATTATTTAATCCTTTCACATATTTAAAGGTCTCAATCATGTCCCCTCTCTACCTTCTTTCCTCTAAGCTGTATAAATTAAGTTCTTAAGGGGGGTTATTGATGAAGGGATAGCCTCAGGTAGTGCCTTGTAGCGGCAGGAAGCGTCTGGTGAACGCTGGGCCTTGTACACAAAACCACATTTATGAAGGCAATTCTGGTGAGCGACTCAAACAGCACCATGTAGCGTCCGATTCATCATTACAGGTGGCTCAGCGTTTAGTGCCGTCGCTCTAGCTTCCAGAGTGCCAGGTATTACCCGTCGCTACCTGTCGCTCTCCCATACATTTCAATGGACGTTCCTTTTCTTCTGTTTAAACAGGGTTTCCTTAGAACTCTGGGGTGGATTCCATCTGGACCCATCGCCTTACTTACCTTTAGATGTGCCAGCTCGGCTAAGACATCAGCCTCCAGAAACACCGGAGCTGTGCCCTCCCAGCGGGATGCTGTGCTATGACCATGCCTGCTACTATCTGAAAATAACGAACAAAAGTAGCTATTCAGATGGTCAGCCACAGCCTTATCTCCGTCAATATATTTATTTTCCCTATTTCTAATTTTTGAGACTGCATTGCTTTTCTTCTTTCTGTCACCAATATATCGGAAAATGGTTTTATCCCCCCTCTTCATAGATTTTGTCATTTCTTCCTCCTTTTGCCCTTTAGTAGCATTTATAATCTGTTTGCTTCCCTCTGTTTAATTTTATATTTTTAACAGTAATGAATATAAAATAAATGACAAGTAGAAACATTAAAACATTGCAAAAATCACCAAAAAAATAACAAAAATAAAAAGAATCACCGGAGGTTCAGAACCTTTATGATTCATCAATCTCTCAGCAAGGTATTTATCAAAGGGAGGAACAAGTATTTTCCCAATTTTAGGTATGATTATTTTTCCTTTTAGGTGGTGGACCATCGCCATTCAGAATAGTCAGATGGTAGGAATGTGAGCAGATCTCACGGAGGGCATGGAGTCTAAAAGACTCCAGGGTTTTCCGAGTTTCACCGCTTGGGGGATCCTGAATTGATCGCCAGTTTTACTCACCTTCTTCTGGAACCTAGCCAAAGAATGGAGTGGACGTGCACCTAGGCACACCTTTCTTCCATAAAGGAGCACCGCAACATATCCTCCATTTGGGGCCGCCCAGGCAGCTTACCCATCAGTGGTGCCAAAGGGAGCCGAGTGACAGCGAGCACGCCAATCAGCGCTCTCGCTGTTGCCCAAGTCTGCGCAGTGGGAACAGAAGGAAGGTGAGTGGAACGGGGTGACCAGCAGGTACACACAGCAGGGCATCCTAATTTGGGATTCCGCCACACAGAGGAACGAAACACAGGAAAGTAAAAAAACAGCCTGGCACATTTGAAAAGAAAAACTCCTGTAAACCCCCTTGCCCCATCTGCATGCATGATACTGAATCATTGTCAGCACTTACATTTGCTCCTGCATCCACTCAAAGCTAAAACACCACCTCACAGATTTTCCCCTGGTAGCAGCCATTTTGGAGCTTTTTTTCCCAGCCTCGCAGCCATGCTGCTGCCTGAATTTAACTGACATAACCCCACAACGCACAGCAACAGAAAACCTTATCTTTGCGCGCAGCCTGTAGCTCCATGAGATGCCATTTTGTTTTTAAAATTGACTACAACAGAAGTTACAAAATAATACAATATTTTTTACATACAGCAATCTGAATTGTCCTGGGGAGAGATGCACATGAGCACTGATCCTTATAAGGGTGTTTGTCCAGTTTAAGATCACTTAAAGCGGTCCTTCACTCTGAATAAGAGTCTATCTTATATGTTTCCCACACCCTGTACATACAGAAATCATCCTACCTGCATCTACTGCATGTTTTGAGTCTTTAAACATCCAAGATGGCGGCTCATGGGACATCAGGCAGCCTGCAAACAGGAAGTGCCTTCTGACTGTGCTGCTCTGCATTCTGGGATTGCTGACCTTTTTCTGGCCCCAGCTCTGCTCTGTCTGAGCAAAGCACAGCTATAACCCGCCCCCCTGTAATTTATCCCACTCTCCTCTCCTCAGTATGTAATGCTTCTTCTGAGTCAAGATGGCGGCGCCCGTATCCAAAAGTCCTGAACAGAGTTGCAGCCCGGTGGGGGAAAGAATATTAAGTAAGTGACTAAAAACCTAAAATATATTAATTTTAGATGCTGGGGAATCGTTTTATAAGGGTTTGGGCTTTTCAATATATCATGGTGAAGGTCCGGTTTAATAACCTAATCAAGATTTCTTGATCATGAGACGAAAAAAACTACACAGAGATTAATGATAAAACAATAATACCAACCTAAGACATGATTACATTGTGACCATACCCCTGTAAATCCCCTGCATGTTTCATAGCTCAGAAATCTATCTAAGAAAAACATGAGGAGGATTTTTTTACCCCTCTGCAATATTAAACAAATATTATAAATATCTCATTTCATGTTGTTTAAAGATAAGGATGGCACTTCATGGCCAACTTCTGACTTTAACATTGCACCATTTTGAATATATATCTTAAAAAAAACCTTCTTACCATTATTACCAAATAAACAACAGAAAACTGCTAAATACTGATTCATATTGACAACCTAAGTAAATGATCTAAAATAAGCAAAGATTTAATAGCGGCGAAGAAAAAAATCCAGACATGCAATTATAGAGAATATTAGAGAAATATTTCACCTTCTTAACATTGTTGTTAACATATTATTATATAACATTGCTGTAGTCATCATGCACTTGTCTTAAAAATACATACCTGGCACCATAAAATGGGTCTATTTATAGGTGACATATTTTCAATAAAATCTGTAAATCTTTTATTCTGGTTGTTTTGGAAAAATCAAATAGTAATAATAAAAAGTGTCAGCTGCAACCAGGTTACTCCAATAAGGTTTTTGTAGAGGAACGGAGCATTGTGCCAGTTCCCACAGTGGTATATGTAAATACTAAATCATAAGTGGGCTCCAGGCTGCTTGCATACATTTCTCTTGTAGTGTCTTTAGGTGGCGGTCACTCCATCATTGCTACCCTCCACTTCATTTATCAGATATGTGCTCCCTTGGCATCATTTAGAGAGTGGAAGCAGCGGTTTCCACTCTCTGAAAGGGGAACAAAACCCAGGAATTAGACTTTCACAGGTTTTGTACCCCCAATTCAAGATGCTCCCCTGTGTGAAACCCCCAGGAAAAGTTGTAATCACATACCCTTCCCTGGTCCAATGGTGCGTTCGCAGACTTTTGTCCAAATGACTCTTACTGACTACAATGGGGAGTATGTGCTGCAGCATCCCCAGCGGCTTGCGTGCTCTTGAAAACATTAAGAGCTATTTGATGAATGACATGGAGGGGGATTCACTACTAATGCCAGGTATCGGCAGATGAGCATCTGTATAGCGCCGCTTAGAGCGACCGCTAGTAGACGCTGTAAGCGCCTCAGTCGCTGTAGTAACCTGGCCAGCATTGATGAATGTGATGTATGTTGGACGCTCTAACACCAGTACAGCGCTGCAGGAAACGAAAGGTAGCGCCAGCTCAGTCCGACCGACTCTCTGCACTCCACACCATAATTATCAAAAAAAGACACACACACAGCGTCGGTGCTCTAAATCTGGTCGCTATAACATAGAGCGCCAGACGCTGTGTGATTAAAGTGGACCAACACCCAGGGGGGACCCGATCAGATCCCTCCCCGTGGGGCATCCGAAATCGGGATGTCCCACGGGGTAAAACCCCCTAGGAAACCAGAAACCTTACCTTAACCCTGTACCAACGGCGCATGCGCGGGCCGCGGCCGCGTCTCGCGCTTCCCTCTAGCAGGGCGCGTACCCGCCGGCCATTTGTGAATGTCCGGTGCGGGCGCGCTCCCTGTTAGAGGGAAGCGCGAGACGCGGCCTCCAGCGCTCAGAGCCGCTGTGGTTGGATGCCGCTTGTACGTGCATACCACAGTGGGTCTGAGCGCTCTGATTGGACGAGCTCCCGCGTAGGAGCGTGGTGAGGTGAGTGTTTCCGGGCGTTCTGGGGGCTTCACACAGCAGGGCACCCCCGATCGGGGTGCCCCACCGAAGTGGACCAAAACCCAGGATAATCAAAATCCTGGGTGTTGGTCCACTTTAAAGTCTGTTTTTGAACACATGTTCACCTGTAACAAAGCGAAAACAAGTGGAATGAAATTGTGTGACATGTAAATACAATTCTGCATAAAAATATAAAAAGTCAAAAAAGTTTCTAGAAGTGTTTGTCTGCAGCCAGGAGAGGTCACGCTGTTTAAACACAAGCACATGAACGGCCATTGAAATGCATGGGAGAGCGACACTGAGCAAAGGTAATACCTGGTGCTCTGGTAGCTAGAGCGCCGGCGCTATACACTGAGCCGCCTGTAATGATACATTGGACGCTACATGGCGCTGTTAGAGGCGCTCACAAGATTCGCTTTCATAAATGTAGTTTTGCGTACAGCGTCCGGCGTTCACCAGACGCTGCCTGCCGCTACGAGGCACTACCTGGCGCTATCCCTTCTGAAATTACCCCCATAGTCATGGTAGACGGCTCTAATTGGTTGAGAACCCGCGCATGCGGCGCTGGACTTGGAAGGGCAAGTGATTGTGTGCTCCCATCCCAGCCTATCTGAATGGCTGAAAACAATGAGATAGTAAAAAGTGTAAAACATTCACATAAAAAATGTAATATTAATACATAACACCGCGCTCAATTAAGAATAATAAAAGTTAGTAAATTCAACAATTTAGGTCCACATTTATAGTGCTCAATGTGTGATTGTCCTTATTCCCAAAAAAACACAGAGCAGCAGATAGAAAACGATGTAGTGAAGCAATGAAGGAATCCGTATCCCAAAGCCCATGCACTTCACACTGTGAGGTAACTGAAGTTAATCCACCACCAGCAATGCAGACTCTTACCAACTATCAGCAGTTAATAAGGCTTCAAAATATCCCAATGGGCAACCATGGACTTCAAGATTATTCCATTTTAGAGCATGAAACTCGCCCACAATGAAAACAAAATCAATCCAAATATAAGCAGAGGCACATAGGAAAAACAACAAGTTTAACAAAGCCTTGTTAAAGTCGCCCATTGGCGACGAAACGCATCGGTGGTGGCGAGTGGCGGAATTCTAAAGTGGTACCCCGACTTTATCCAGACCTTTTGGGCGATCTCCCTACCTGCATAGCTACTTGATTCCAGGGCTGGTGAGACTTGGACTGTACTGATTGTACTGAATGCTGGTTTTATCTTGACTCGCTTGTGAGTGAATTTTAATACTATTTATTAAAACTTTGGTTATTACGGAATTACACTAGATTTTGTCCTTTGCCTTGTTGTTTTTACTATGTGCCTCTGCTTATATTTGGATTTTGTTTTCATCGTGGGAGCCATTTGTCGATTGACCTAGTTATGGCAGGCGGCCCTCATTGGTTGAGAACCAATGCATGCGTTGTTGGACTGGGGAAGGGCAGGTTATTAGTGACCCGATTTAGGAGGACCCGGGGGACAGCCAGGGGCCAGCCCTGAAATCTTATATATTCCAGGGCGGCCACGTATGGGTTTTGTTCTGCTTTAAAGCAGATGAAAAGCCTGAGCTGATTCCCTCTCCCCCTGGGCATCCTGATTTGAGATGCCCCAGTCGCCCAGTATGCTTACATCGAACATCGGCCTCACAAACGAGCCAACGGTGCATATACAGCAGGCAGCAGCATCACTCGCATCCGCTGAACTGAATGGCTGGCCTGGCCGAGCACAGCCAAAGAATGCGAGTGATGCCACCACCACCTGCGCATGCTTTTCGGCAAAGTTGTTTTTTTGTTTTATTTTGCAGACAAAAAAAAATATTGTATTTATACATTTGTGTAGGATCAGAATGGGTGTATTGGGGTGCCTAGACATTGTGGCTGTATGGGGCCCCCAAATTCCTAGTGGCGGCCCTGCTTCTTGTGATTTAATTGAAGAGCAGAAGGGGAGGCCGATTCATCAATAGCGCCAGGTAGCGACAGATGAGCGACTGAATTATGGCGCTATGAGCGCCGCTAGCGTCAGCCGCGGGCGGTAGCGATTCGCTAAAGCAGGCCTCCTCAGTCGCTACCTGGCGTTGTTGGGAACAACGCCTACATTGCTGAATATGATGTTGGACCTCAGCTTTGTAGGTGCTGTCAGTCAGTTTGACCACGCTATTCAACACAGCGCCTGTGCTTTGCTTTGCTGTGGGCTGGGAATCAAGTACCTTCAGAATAAAACACATTGCAACATGTTTCTTTACTTTTTTTAGTTTTTATTTTGTGTTGAAAAGGAAATAAAATTAAAACAGATATTAGAATGTAAAGGAAAATTAAAACAGAATTAAACATATAGCCACATGTATTTTATTTTTTTTTTATTTTTTAAAGAAAAAGGAAATACAATTAAACCACCAATGAGAAAGAAAAGGAAAAGAAAAACAGAAATGAGAAAGAAAATGAAAATTAAACAAGAAATGAGAAAGAAAAGGAAAATAAAAACAGAAATGAGAAAGGAAAGGAAAAGAAAAACAGAAATGAGAAAGAAAAGGAAAATAAAAACAGAAATGAGAAAGAAAAGGAAAATTAAAATAGGAATTAGAATGAAAAGGAAAATTACAACAGAATTAAACACATAGCCACATGTATATATATAAAATAAAAACAGAAATGAGAAAGAAAAGGAAAATTAAACCAGAAATGAGAAAGAAAAGGAAAATTAAACCAGAAATGAGAAAGAAAAGGAAAATTAAACCAGAAATGAGAAAGAAAAGGAAAATTAAACCAGAAATGAGAAAGAAAAGGAAAATTAAACCAGAAATGAGAAAGAAAAGGAAAAGAAAATCAGAAATGAGAAAGAAAAGGAAAAGAAAAACAGAAATGAGAAAAAAAAGGAAAATAAAAACAGAAATGAGAAAGAAAAGGAAAATTAAACCAGAAATGAGAAAGAAAAGGAAAATTAAACCAGAAATGAGAAAGAAAAGGAAAATTAAAATAGGAATTAGAATAAAAAGGAAAATTACCACAGAATTAAACACATAGCCACATGTATATATATATTTTTTTTTTTATTTTTACACTAAAAATTAACTAAAATTAAAACAGAAATGAAAATGAAAATGAAAAGTCCAACAGAAATTAGAAATCAAAGGAAAGTTTAGTAAAGTTTGTGAAAATGAAATGATTGATCAGGGTGCATCTCGGGGTGCCTGAAAAATTAAAAAAAGTGCAGTTAGTATATATCTTTAAATTTGTGTTTTCGCTGAAAAAAAAAATGCATTACTTGATAACCAACATTGGCGTCTTACACCCCCCCTTAGAGTGGTTTGGGTCATCTTACACCCCCCTTAGAGTGGTTTGGGTCATCTTACACCCCCCTTAGAGTGGTTGGGGTCATCTTACACCCCCCCTTAGAGTGGTTTGGGTCATCTTACACCCCCCCTTAGAGTGGTTTGGGTCATCTTACACCCCCCTTAGAGTGGTTTGGGGCATCTTACACCTCCCTTAGAATGGTTTGGGTCATCTTACACCCCCCTTAGAGTGGTTTGGGTCATCTTACACCCCCCCTTAGAGTGGTTTGGGTCATCTTACACCCCCCTTAGAGTGGTTTAGGTCATCTTACACCCCCCTTAGAGTGGTTTGGGTCATCTTACACCCCCCTTAGAGTGGTTTGGGTCATCTTACACCCCCCCTTAGAGTGGTTTGGGTCATCTTACACCCCCTTAGAGTGGTTTGGGTCATCTTACACCCCCCCTTAGAGTGGTTTGGGTCATCTTACACCCCCCCTTAGAATGGTTTGGGTCATCTTACACCCCCCTTAGAGTGGTTTGGGTCATCTTACACCCCCCTTAGAGTGGTTTGGGTCATCTTACACCCCCCCTTAGAGTGGTTTGGGTCATCTTACACCCCCCTTAGAGTGGTTTGGGTCATCTTACACCCCCCCCTTAGAGTGGTTTGGGTCATCTTACACCCCCCTTAGAGTGTTTTTTTTCTCATTTTGATGGGAGGTCAAATACATTTACCCAGTAGTGCAGTACTTGGATTAGAGTGAAGGGTAGTTAGCTTACCGCAAAAAAGGAAGTGATCATCCTTTCCCTTAGCTCATCGCCAGTCTGGGTGTCCTCACTTCTTCCTGCGGGCAGGTTGGGGATTTCTGGCACCAGTGCTGTCTCCTCGGGGGCTTGAATTCGGTGACAAATGCAAATGTTATGGAGCACACAGCAGGCAAGGATGATCTTGGAGACCTTCTGTGGGCTGTAGAGCATCTCTCCTCCTGGCCGTGCCAAACAGAGAAAGCGTGCTTTCAGCAGGCCGATGGTTCTTTCCACAATGCTTCTGGTCTTGCGATGTGCTGCATTGTAGCGTTCATGGGCAGAGCTCCGTTCTCTGCCCATATCCCTTATCCGCTGTAGAAAAAACACAAGGAGAGAGACAGCAATTAGTACTAGTACATGTTTTTTTTGGGGGGTTTTGATAAATTTGCCTTACTAGGCCACATATTTGCTAAATACATTGACATGGTTAATTTATTACCCAGTAGCCAGCCAGCTGGCATTTCGTTGTTATCAAACTTCCGGCACAGGACTGTCCGCTGCAAGACGTAAGAATCGTGGCATGAGCCGGGGAACCCCGATCTCACCGCCCGCAGCCTCATGTCTGGGTCACAGACCACCATAACATTAAGCGAATGGAACTGCTTCCGGTTTCTGTAATACAGCTCCTGTGCACGGGGAGGGCGGAAAGGGATATGTGTACCATCAACGCACCCTAGCACATTCGGGATCCTTCCCATCAGATAGAAAGCATGTTTTATTTTGGCAACCTCTTCCTCATCCTCAGGAAACTTGATGTAAATTGGGATTAAATCACAAATGGCCAGAACTACCTGGATTAGTATGCGGCTCATAGTAGCCTGGCTTATCCCGCTGAGGAGGGCGGAGGTTGCCTGGAAGGTCCCTCGTGCCAAAATATTCAGCGTGGCACACAGGCGTACTATGCCTGGAATGGATTGAGTGCGTTTGGTGGATGGCTCGATTTTGTGCTTAATCTGATCATATAGGGACTGTAGTGCAGCACAATTCAGACGGAAGCGGCTCCTGATCTGCTCGTCACTTAAAGTGGACCATCACCCTCGGGTGATCGGCCCGGGAATCTATAAGATTCCCGGGCCGATCACCTCCCTCCCCGCGGGACATCCGAGATCGGGATGTCCCGCGGGGTGAAACCCCACCAAAACCCCCAAACCCCCTTACCTTAGTCTCGGCGGCGGCCGGCCGCCGCCGCCTCCCTCGCGCCCCTCTAGGCGTGCGCGCCCCCGCACCGGCCGTCTGTGAATGGCCGGCGCGGGGGCGCGCGCGTCAAGAGGGACGCGCGGGAGGCGGCGGCGGAGGAGCCACGGACAAGAGGCTGTCAAATCGCTTGTCCGTCGGCGCTGGGAGCGGGGAGAGGTGAGTTTTTCTTGGGGTTCGGGGGGGTTTCACACAGCGGGGCACCCCGATCGGGGGTGCCCCACCGAAGTGGACCAAGACCCAGGATAGTCAAAATCCTGGGTGTTGGTCCACTTTAAGTCCCATACTGAAAGGCGGATTGCAAAGGAGGGGGTGCCCTAAGCCTCACAACACCCCGCTTCCTTTCCTCCTGCTCTTTCAGCATACACATACATCCATCCACCCAGACACCATACATCACCCTCTTATCCATCACACACACTCAAGATATATACAAAATCAAAAAAACAAAAACAAAAACCACAAACACACCACACACACACAAACAATCACACTCCACACACACCCGCTACAATGCAGCTCACCACAAAACCAGAACTATAGTGGTCCAAACCACCAGCCTGCTGAAAAACAGCTTTCTAAGTTAGGCACAACCAAGAGGGGAGTTGCTGCACAGCCCACAAAAGGCCCCCAAATCAAGCCTCACTTGCTGTATGCTCCACAATATTTGCATATGCCACCAAAAACAAGCTCCTAAAGAAACAGCACTGATGTCAGAAATCACCCAACAAGCCACAGAGAGTGAGGACAGAACCCAGACAGAGGCTCAAATGAGCTAAGGGAAGCAAGCAAGCACCGCACCACACCACAGCCTTTGCCACAGTGTAAGAATACCAGAAGCTTGCAAATTCCTTCCATTTATACTTCTCTTTCAAAAAGGACAGGTCCGCTTTGCCGCCTTTTGCGTTGCTCTGCTATTTCCGGGCGCCAATTAGCCGACCCAGCGCTACTAGCGTACGTGAGCCGAAACTTGCGTGAATTAACGGACATGGGCGAAAATTCAGTGGTGGGCCAATGAAAGGTAAGCTGCTGTTTATTTAAATAGCCGTTAGGCTAGCCACATGTCACAAGGGTTTCAGATACATCAGTCCATTGTTGTATTTGGGTGTGTGTTGTTTGGTTAATGAGGTCTGTAATGAGTTAATTGGCTAACACACATGCTTCAGTCAGTGCAGTGGAGGTGTGGCTAGAAGGAACTGGGCTGTATGTGTGAATCAATTAAGTGGACTGGTTTGTGATTGGCTGTTAGAGCACATAAAACCTGCCCAACCCAAACAGATTGCGATGCCATTCTGTAGTCTGCATGCGTGCTTGTTGGGTGTGTATTTGTGTGTGTGTGCAGCTACAGGATGGAGCCAAATTCAGGACATCTGCCGGACACAGCAGGCCCAAGTAGGAGTTTGGTGGGTGCTGTGTGCAGACCTCCCTTACGGAAAAGGGCCCAGCCTGAAGGTGGGGCAGCACCCCAGGCTAAGCGCCCAGGTGCCAAGAGGGAGCCTGAATTTAATTTGGCTGAGAATAATCATCTTGTGCGCCTTACCCTTGCTAAATGGGAGCTACTCTTTGGCTCCCAAAGCAAGTCCATAGGCAAACAAGAAAGAAGCAAACTGTGGGATGCCATTGGTGTGGAGCTTAGTAGCACTGCTCAACACCCACGTAGTGGCCCATCCTGCAGGAAACGCTTCTACACTTTGAGAGGGGCCCTTATGAAAAAGATGAATCACGATCTTGATGTGGACAGTGGGACCATCCAGGCTCCAAAGAGTACCTACAGGCCGTATGAGGAGATGCTGAAGGCCAAAATTCCACTGGCTCGGCTGCAGGGTGTGGATCCTGGGGATGACACCACAGGTTGGACTGAAGGTACATATTTTCTGCCTTTTTAGAAAAGCTACTGTTAATGTATGTGATTAGCATTTTGTCTTTCTGACCAACTAACAGTAGGACCTGTGAAGTAGTACATTAGAGCTCATACATTTTTTACTTTCCTGTCTGTTGCTTTCTGCATAGGTGCACATGCTGCTGTCCGGGATGTGCCTCAGGACACCCAAACTCCTGCCCTTCAAGCAACCTCAAGGCTAACCCAGTCTGCCATTGAAGGTATTTACCACTAATTTTGGTGCTGGTTGTTTGGGGAACAAATGGGTGTGGGAGCAGCTCCAACAATCGAGTGGGGCACTGTGGAGTATTAATAATATGGGCCTGCGGCCTAATTTCACGCCCACTGTAACACTCACAGCAACTAACTAACAAGGCCCTAACATGTGTAGATATGTTTGAAGCCAGAGATGTGTGGCCATATATCTGCATATAAATGTGGAAGCCACACTGGCCTTGATTAGTGAATATTAGTGAATGAGCTGCTCACACACACCTTAATGCATGTTGTATTTTTCCACGCACATTAACAATGGCTCAATGTTTGCTTAATGTTTGCCTAGCTCCCACGCCATTGGCCCCAGCATCTCCTCAGGATCCAAGCTACTCTTTGGATGTCGGTAAGTGCATGTGTCCACCTTGCTTTATCCACTTTAACCCAAGTGCATGTGTCTCATTCCTCTTTTTTATTGGTAGGCCAAGTGACTGGTTCATCTTTGGACCCCACTTCCGATGTTGCAGGTCAACAGGACCCTGTTGGTGTGTATAGCAATACATAATGTATCCTTTATGCTGTTTCTGGTACACTGGTTCGATTTGGTTAGTCTAATAATCTACATGTTTGCTCTGTCAACTTGAAGATGCCTCTTGGGAGTGCTTCTTCCCTCCCCAGGGTCAGTCTAATAGTTCTTGGAGTGATACCAATGTATTTTGGAGGGCATATTTTTGGACAAACATTCACCGTAGTAGTTTGATGAATATTTAGAGCCATTACTTGTGTTTTTTAGTTGACCCGAATATCGGAAGTGGCTGTCCAGAAAGGGCCCCTCAAGTTCAGGCTGCCAGAGATGAGGGTAAGTTGTTTTGCCTTGCTCTAGTCTGTGTTTTGGCTCTACTTTTGTTGCACTTGCTTCTGGCAACTTGTGTGTCCACATGTATTTTAAAGGTCCAAGGTCGAGTGAGGGCCCCACTCCAGACATCTGGGATATTGCGGGTATGTGTAATTTAAGCAATGTGTCTGATCTTATTTGCAAAAATTAATGCCTCTTAGTCCTCTAACATACATGTTAACAATCTGAGTTTAACAGATACCTTTGGTCTAGTGTGTAATTTTGCACTTTGCGGAGGTATGGCCTCGATAGCCTAGCCAGGTAACATTTGAGTTTGGTCCACTGACCTACTAACCTGACTTTCCTGTTTAGCATATGCCAACTTGCCGGCCATCTCTGATGTTGAATTGCCACTCTCTGGCAGCGATACCTCGAGCCTACCTGTGCCGGAGGACACGCAGGTAACATGGCTGATGTAGACGACCTATAACCACATTGGCATGTTCGTGGGTAGTGGATGAAGCAACATGTCACATTTCCTTTCTTTGTCGTTTTGGCAGGAGGCGGAACCAGAACCCCAAACTGGGACCTCTTCCCAAGTCCCATGTGGCCAAGCTTCCGAGGCTCAGACAAGGGTAAGTTGTATAGTGACTGTTTGGGCAAATTATTTGGAGGGGCATACCTGCATTGGTTCGGTTTGACTAAAATGTTGTTTTCTATTTTGTTAGCCTGAAACCACAGCAAGAGGAGGTGTGGCACCAACCAGTGCGGATTTTTATGAGCTAGGGGTCCGGATGCTGGAGGACTACAGTCGCCAACAGCCGCGTGATGGAACTAATGAGCGCATTGCGGCGTTGGAACAGCAGGTGCTGATGTGTCAGCAACAACATGAGGCCCAGCAGCGCCAGATCGACCTGTTGATGCAGAACCTGCAACAAAACCAGCAACTTGGTCGGCTGGCCAATGCAATTGAAGATTCTATACACCAGCAGCAACAAGCGATACAGCGGCAGGACCAAACTTTGTTGTTGATACAACAGCTCATACAACAGCAGTCTATATTTTTTACTGCACTGTTGTCCCCCAACACCGCCCCTAGCAATGACTCCCAACCTCCCCGGCCACCCAGCCAAGAATATTAATTTTGTTTGTTTTTGTTTCTGTAAATATATTTGCTTAACCCACCTCTAAATTGTGTTTTTCCTAAGACCTAGCTAATAACACAGTCAGGGATGAGTATCTTGATCTAGTTATGTCAATGTATTTGTAAATTTAGGCCACACATTTGAGACCATAGGTTACTATGGTTAACACATGAAATGGCTCCAAAGGTATGGCTAAATTGACACACAAATGGTTTTTGAGACAGTTAAACTATGCTTTGCAAGGCACCACACTGTAATGATGTGAATCAAAAATTTTAATTTTAAAACATGGCCAACAGGGCCAACATTGCCCAACAAAGGGCGTCAACAGGCCAGCCTTCCCCCCACCCTAACGACGCCGCCGCCGCCTCTTCTTGGCCAGCAGCATCAGCTTCAGGAGCCTGATCTCCCGCCACAGTCTGCGATGCTGGTTTTCACAAGATGTAGAGATGTAGAAACAACAATTTATTAATAAATTGAATGTGACCTCAACAGACACAGATGTAGCAATGTAATGTCAGTGTGTCCAATTAGGTGACACTCACATTAACATTGTTGGCCACTGTGCGCTTATTGGTTAACATGATATGAGTACTATTGACTGGCAGGAATGTGAACAACACATCCCAAGCATACATTTACTCTACCGGTGATCGGCCCTGGAATCTATCAGATTCCCGGCCCGATCACCTCCCTCCCCGCGGGACATCCGAGATCGGGATGTCCCTCGGGGTGAAACCCCCCCAACACCCCAAAATCCCTACCTCAGTTTCGGTGGGGCACGGCCGCCGGGCCCTCCCTGGCGCCCCTCTAGACGTGTGCGTGCCTGCGCCGGCCGTCTGTGAATGGCCGGCGCAGGCACGCGCGCGTAAAAAGGGACGCGCGGGAGGCGGAGGAGGAGCCACTTTGCCGCGGCTTGTGCGTTTGCTGGAGGAAAAGTGAGTTCAGGGGGTTGTCACACAGCGTTGACGATCAGTGGTGCCCCACCGTAGTGGACCAAGACCCAGGAAAGTCAAAATCCTGGTTGTTGTTCCACTTTAACTCTTGGGAAGCAAAGAAGGTATAAGTCCCAGTGTGTCCATTTTTGTGTTTAGTCACAGCCAAACATCAGGGCCTAAGTCCTAACGAGTAAACGAGTTTGCCCTATAATGTTAGAGGTCCAGACCTAATACGGCCCATTTGGTTGTGTCTAAGGCACAAATAGTCTCTATGTGGCCAAATGAAGAATGTGAGGAAACAATCAAGCATGCAGACAGGCATGTTGGATTATTGTACAAACACATGGAATCTAGATGTGTGTGAAATTAACACATAGGTACATTTTAAATGTCTGCAGATGTGACTAGAAGACATAGGTTTCACAAGTCTTTAGGCATATGAAGTGGGATGTACTCACCATCGCAGCTGTGGCGGGGGCCCATGCTGCTGGCCGTCCCTGGAGCTGGGGTGGGGAGGAGGTTTTCTGGCTCCGTCTGCGTAGCAACATCTGTCAACAGAAAGCAAAAGACAAAAACACAATTAGTGGGCCAATGACACCTGACTATTTGACATCCATCTGGTTATGGAGTCTGAAAAATCAAAGGCTTGCATGGTTACATACAGGTTGACCAAAATTAGCATCTTTCCTGGTCCATGAGTTAATGTCAATTAGTTATGGTTGCAACATGTATCCCTAAAGATAATGTGCAAATAACATAGACAGTGCTATGTAAAGGACTCATTAGCAGTTGATTGGCTAATGTTACTAGTGTGCCACATGTTTTAGCGGGAACAACTTAACCCAAGAAAAGAAATGAGAACAACCATCATGGTGTGGGCAGAAACATAGGGGTGGTTGCCAGTTGGCTAGCACTGTAGTGGGGTTTGTGAGGTTAAGGTGCATTATCAAACCAGCTGTGACAATGGACCAGGAAACATGTGTCTGTTAAAAGTGGGCCAAGACACAGGATTGCACCAATTCTGCGTTTTGGTCCGCTTTGGCAGAGCACCACAATTTGAGTGAGACAACGTACTCCGCCGCCGCTGCCTTCCACACATCACTCCTCCAGTGTGTGCGCACGCGCAGCCCATTAGGAAACAGAGCGCAGGCGCACACACATCTAGAGTGGCACACAGGAGGCTGGGACGGTGGCTTTTGCAACCCCCAAAGAGGTAAGGAGTTTGTGGGGTTTTTTTTTGGGGGGGTGCCCTGGGTGAGGGATGTGATTTTTCAGGGAACCTTCGAGAATCAAAGCACTATCAACAATGTTTGTGGGTCCACTTTAATGAATGTCATAACATAGGGAATGTGATGGATAACAACAAACACTTACCACGACTATGCCCGTGGAGAATGCTTCTCCAAAAGACCATGGAGGTGCCGCCTATATGATGCCCTACAAATTAGAGAGGAATGGCAAGGGCAAGTACAAATTGCAAGATGAAACCTGTCACAGACTAACAATTAAAAAAAGGACACTCACCAAGGGATGAACCGCCACTTGAAGCCCAGGGAGGGCTCTGAGGAGGAGGCGGGGAGCCTCGGCTCCTCACACTCTGGTCGGAAGATCCACCAGGCAAAGGGCCACCCTCCTCCCTCTCACTCCCTGCTCCTTCAGGGAGTGTGGGCGAGTCCATTTCTCCCACCCCACTTGGACTCCCCACTTGAGAGTGGCCCCTTGCCTGGTGAGACTCCTCAGACTCAGAGTGTGAGGAGCTGAGGCTTGATCCTGCCAGCCCCCCAGCAGCACACTCCTCTGGGGCGTCATCCCCTTCCTCCCCTGGGTCCTCTAAATAGGACCCGCGGGAGGGACCCTCCCCCGATGACTCCCCCGAGTCCACCTGCCTGGTTCGGGGGAGGAATCCCTTCCCACGTTTCCCCAGGGGAGGACGCTTATCTGTGTTGAGGGGGTGAAAGAAAATAATTAATATAAAGAGCACAAATGGACACAGCTTAGCAGATGATTCTGCAAAAAGTATAAACAGAGCATAAGCTTTAACTTACCTGATGCGTAGGCATCATATAGGCGGTACACGCCTTCAGGGTCCCGGCGCTTAAAGTCCGACCACTTCTGCTGTATCGCTCGGATCGAGAGCTCGGTGTGGAAGCGCCGGACACTGTGGCCTTCACCTCCATGGCAATTCGTTTTTTTCCCCCACGGGCATAGTCGTACTGTGCCACGCAGAAGTCCTATGAGAAATGAAAAAAAAACACAAATCAATACATGACATCAGAACAATGGCATAAACAGTTATACAGAGACCCGAGCAAAGTGGACCCACACCCAGGATTATCACTATTCTGGGTTTGTGTGCACTTTGGTGGGCCACACCAATTGTGGGTGGTCCGCTGTCTGAAACCCCCTTGGAAGGCCACAAATACACCACTGAGGACGCTCCCACGTGACTGCGCCAGCCGAGCACAGTGCTCTGCGCCGCTGTGGTATGCGCATACAAGGCCGTTTGGACGTGCATACCAGCTCAGCTGGGTCTGCGCGGCAAAGTAAGCATGTGGCGTTTGACTCTAACAGGGAGTGCGCCTGCACACAAAATTAAAAAATGTCTTGCGCAGGGGTACACCCTGCTAGAGGTAAGCGCAAGAGGCATCCGCAGCTCACGCATGCACAGATGGGACGGGGCTGAGGTAATTTTTATGGCCCTCCGGGGGGGGCATCCCCGCAGGACATCCAGAATGGGGATGCCCTACGGGGAGTGATCCAATTGGGCCTGAAAAATTAGAAATTTCAGGGCCAATCCCCCCTGTGTGTTCTGCAACTTTAAGGCAAAAAATACACAAACCAAATACTCACTTTGACCACCTGGCCATTAACGCGGCTATCCACCCGGAAGCGCCTTTTCTTCCCATGGCCAGGAGGGGAAGGGGTGGGAGGGGTGCTAGGTGGGGGAGGTGAGGTAGGTGGGGGAGGTGGGGGAGGGGTGGTGGGGTCGGAGTCGGAGGAGGAGCTGGGGAGGCGCATCACTCTGCGTCTGGGCAGCATTGTGGAAACGCTAAGGAGGAAACAGGAACCGGAAATGACCAAAGCGACATGGGAAAAATAACAAAAAAAAAAAAAACGCTCCGCGCACCAGGAACAAGCTATTATCAGCTATGTGCAAGCTAAGTGGCGGAAAAACTAAAATGACGCTTGAAAACAAGCTATTGGCATAAGCGCTAGACATTTTTAGCTTTAGGTGGCTTTGAAACGCAAAGGAGGATACCGGAACCGGATATGACGCAAGCAACTGTGATTAAAAATTCAAAAACAAAGATGCGCGCAACAGGGACAAGCTAATATCAGCTATGTGCAAGCTAAGTGGCGGAAAAACTAAAATGACGCTTGAAAACAAGCTATTGGCATAAGCGCTAGACATTTTTAGCTTTAGGTGGCTTTGAAACGCAAAGGAGGATACCGGAACCGGATATGACGCAAGCAACTGTGATTAAAAATTCAAAAACAAAGATGCGCGCAACAGGGACAAGCTAATATCAGCTATGTGCAAGCTAAGCGGCGGAAAAAATAAAATGACGCTTGAAAACAAGCTAGGGCCCAAGGCGCCACGAATTATTAGCTTGATTTAGCAGGGGGTTCTACATACTGTAATGCATAGGTCCTTATAAAGCAAACCAAGTTGTGCTTAAATATACAAATCTTATTCCTTCCTAAAGTCATCACAAAATCAACCTAGACAACTACATGATAATGTGGCACACATGAGAATGCATAACGGGTTGTTATGAGCTGGTACGACTGAATGTTAATCCTGCAATATGTGGCCAGGCACGCTCACAACTACAGTGTATTCATTAACAACGACTGGGGTCGCGGGAAGTGAATTCCTTGCAAATGGCAGAAGGGCACATGTATGAACAGCACAGCGCCGCACAACGCAGCGCAGCGATGCACAGCGACGCTCGCGCCGCCACATAGCGAATTAAAACAGCGACTGCACAAACTCTGACCAACACAGATTCATCAAGGACAGGGCTGCCGAATAGCTTGGGCGCTGACAATTTCGAAGAGCGAACGTGACCGCCCAACCTGACAGGCTACAAAATAGCTTTACAAGCCCCGTTTGTGGTGAAAACAAGCGATTTTGATGCCAATGAGTTTGGTTGGAGGAGATGGAATTCCCATGTCACTCACAACATTACATTGTCAAAAATAATAAAAACTTCAAAAACATAAAAATAACCAGCCAGATTAATAAAACATATCACTATAAACATGTGTTGAATTTTGTGCCAAAGAAAAGAACACAAAAACCACTTAAAACAATCATTGCAGCGTCTGCCATTGAAATGTATGGGAGAGCGGCAGGTAGCGCCAGGTCATACCTGTCGCTGTGATGGGATTAGCAGCAGCGCTGTTCGTTGCAGTCGGCTTCATGATGAATGCCGCGCTTGCCGTCGCTCTCGCCGGCGCTAGCCTCATTTAGCTTGATAAATGCGTCATTGTGGCCGACGCCGGGCGTACTTGAGTCGGTAGCAGACGTTAGCTGGCGGGACATGGCGCTCGTCAGACACTACCTGGCGCTATCGCTTGATGAATAAGGGCAATTCCGCCATCAACAATTAAAAAAAAAGGAAAGAAAACAGAAATTTGTTTTGACATCTGTTCTGATGGGGGGGGGGGGGGGGGCAGAGTGTGCAGCAGCAGCTGTAACACCCCTGAACCCCATGATCCATTCCTGTCCATGGTCGTCATTCCCTACAAATGGGCTCTGGCCACAAAAAGATGGCCACCGCTCCCATGAGGACTCTTCTAGTAAATAGCTATATATTAATAAAGGGAATAAAGAGTCCGAACGGAAATAAAAATATATATAGGCCAGGAGTAGACCCGGCTACCTTAAAGTCCCCCTGTGCAAGGAGGAGATATCATCTGCTGCTTGCTCGCCGTCTGCAGAGATGAAGACTGGGTAATGAGTGGGAGGTCCCAGGTACTTATGGACTGGGAGGGGCTTTCTTTCCTCCAATCATCTCTGCAGAAGCCCTCTACAGGACCATACTACCCCCACAGGTAATGAATATCTTGAAGCGGGGTGTGTGACATACTTAGAATATTGTGTAATAGAAATCCATATAAACACGTCAGGTAATGAGAGGAGTGGTCACTTATACATCCAAACTGAATAATACTCCCGCCAAGTTTGTGGTTTATTCTCTCATGGTAGGAATAAAATCCAGGTGTGACAGGTTTAGTTTATCAGGGGTGACAGAACCTTCCTTGCTCTTACTTCCATTAACATTTTGAAAAATAGCCTGGCTGGATATTTCTTGATGCCGGGTGTATAAGTGACCCTTTCTCCTGCCGTCCAGCATATTTATCTGGATTTTTATAGTTGGACCCTTTTTGCTCCTTTAAATACAATGAGGGGACCTGAATATTAGAAGTACTAAAATCAGTCACTGGCCCCTTTAACAAAGAACAACATTTTATTTTCTCCTGGAATTGCAACGCAGTAAAATTGTGGGTTGTAAAACATTAAAAGGACTGATTTGTATAAAAATATTAAAAATTGAGGAGGGATTCGTTAATGATATACAGTAAATATGTTTTTGCCTCTTGAGTGTAGGGAATTACACTTGTGGCTTGTTCAAGTGCACATATACTCAGAAAGGAAGTATATGTAGCCACCTTCTATCCCCAGCCCAGTGCCCCAAAACTGTGTTTCTTTTTTTTTATCTTAGCCTTAAAACACCAGGAAAAAAACAGGAAGTAGTATTATGATGAATGACAGCCATATGCTAATTAATTCAGTTACAAACTGAATTTGTAATTTGTAAATTTGTAAATCATAATGGCAGTTAGGTTGAAGTGCTCCCTGTTTCTGAGCTGTGTGTACTGTAACTAACTGCATCATCACTGGTGGTGGGGCTGCTAGGCCAGGGAGCAAAATGGCCTACTGCATCTAGTTCATGTTGTTATGAATACTGGAAAAAGACTGAGGTGAAATAAGTAACACAAGCTGTTTTGGGGCACTGGGCTGGTGATAGAAGGTGACTGAGTATAGGTGCACTTTAACACGCTAAAAAATTCCATTGGCAAGAATTCCAGGATGTATGACAGATTGCGCTACATTTTCCTGGTTGGTTAATGTGTTATGGGAAAGCAAAGCGGATTTCAACCATGATTTAAAAATGTACTACAACACTACACATTGCCTCTTGATTCTATCAATAATTTATTGGAAATATGTAGTTGAGTCTGAGTCTGATTTCTTTAGGTAATAGCTTACAAAATAAGCAGTAGGGTTTTTGTAATAGTTTATATAACAGTGCTGCCCCAGCTACCAGCACTATGGTATAGACCAATACAAATAGCTCCATGTGTTTTACATTGCTAGATTTCAACAATTCACTCTTGCTTTTTGCATTAATCATAACTGGGTTTGTAATAAAATCCTTTGCAATAAATAACAACACTACCACTAAAACAAACGTCTGAACTCATTTAGGTGCCTGAATAAATGCTCAAGAATCGCATTCACATTAGTATCACGTTCATTTACATTTTGAAATGATCAGTTAACAGTTACTTTTTATGGGGAACAAGTACAGTTTGGACTTGGGGGTCATGCTAACTATTAAGTGAAGGAAGTGCAGCTCTGGGAGCACATTTGGGTGCGAAACGCAACCTGCATTTCTGTGAGCTTTTTAACACACAACAATCCAATAACATTTTTTTGTTCTAATTTTTCTCCAAAAATCATCTGTACATGCAATAATGCATTTTACCATGTCGAGTACATTTTTCCAGTGCTATTTTTTTTAAAGTTTGGGAACAATTTGTATTTTTTTCTGCGTAACCCACAGGGTGCTGGGGTTTGTGAAATGTCAAAAAATTTCCCTTACCTCATAGAAAAAAGGATGTACCAGACCTGTGCCTAATCGCATGTGCAGGTGATTTTTTTAAAAAATTAGAACAAAACTTTTTTATTGCCCTTTTTCGTACGTTTCTCACTGAGATGGAGGATGCAATTCACACCTAAATGTGCACCCAGATTGACACTAAATTCATAAATAAATAATTAGAATGACCCTTCATGTTTTGGTTACTATTCTTTCTGTGTACCTTTAATCAAATATGCTCTTTAATTATCCAATGCAGAATTCAGATGAACTGAACAATGCTAACTGATGGTCTACAGAATGTGGAATAGAAAAAATACCAGAACAGCACCTGGTTTATGAAGCCCACCACAGGATTAATTGGTGCAGTAAAGTGAAGCAACTCATAGCTTAAATTGGAGCAACAACCAGTCTCCCTCTTTGAGGGGCATCTGAATTTGGATGTGTGTAATGCCCGAGATCACTGTTAAACACACCTTTCTGGCAATACCCCGGTGGGCCTTTGGGGCAACCTTGGCATCCCCTGTGTCAGGTTCCTCTCATTCCAGGCACACACAGCTGGAGGGGAGTAGCGGCTATGCCTGCTGCTTCCCCTTCATTCAGCTTTCTATGCCGGATTTAAAGCAGATTAGGAGAGAGGAGGCACATGTTCCTTGGGATTGACGGGTGAGGTAAGAATTTAGATTTTTCTTGGGCTTTCACAAAGGGGGGCAATCAAAATTAGGATGTCCCCTGGTAGAAGAACAACATCCAGCATTAGAATCCTGGGTTTTTGTCACTCTTTATAGCAGTGAAAGAACTGCTGCTCGTGTCTGGGGGTAGGGCATCCTGATTGGTGATGCCCCCTACAACACCAAAACACCACACCCTAGAAATCCCCTCTTCTCTTCCTCTTGGCTAAGGAGGGCTAAAGCAATTGGCTGTTGGCAGTCCCATGGGTCCGGGGTTCTGTGGGTTTCAAGGGGCCGACGCACAGGGGGGCTCCACCAATCGTGGTGACTCCCACAGACACCAAGCAGATTGTAGGACCACTTTCAAAGCAGACCAAAACCCTAGACACGTGTACAAAGCCTCCGACCCCCCCCCCCCACCTCAAAGGAGCAGACTTCTGCAGTCTTCTATGGTGTGTCATTTTCAAAACAATAACGTGACAAAACTTGTCTCAGATGCCACAGTTAACATTACAAAGGATCTTTTACATACCTTATAATAAAATGTAGTTTTTACACATCCGCGCATTGTTTTTGTTAATAGATAAAGCACTGTGGCCAGTTCCCGCACAGTGATAGATGGCACCACATAAACTATTTATGTTTAGGCCAGTATGAAATAAGGATAATATTTTGTTGTATATAATAGATCACTGTGCACCCAAATCTGCACTATATTTGTACACTATTGTATTCCAACAATGCTATAGACTTAATAGGTAATGATATTTGGTGTTTAAAGGGGTAGAAATGGTTTAGGGAACCCTTAGCAATAAGCCTGACGTGTAAGTGACAAATATTCTGTTGGTGTATTTCCCTGTTTTCCTTTTTACTGGAAAAATAATACAGAAATTCTAAAGACTCTAGTAGAAATAACTGCATTACCAATGTCAGTGAAAACTGCTCATTCTCAGCTTAAAAGTATTAAGTTTTTTTTAATGTTTTTGAATTAACAAAATAAAGACTGAAGCTAAATGTACAAGCTGTGACTTTATAAAGTATAGATGAGCGAAGGACAAATAAAACAGAAACATAAAAACATAAAACATAAACATCCAAACCTGGCTTTTGTCGGTGCTTAGTACTTCTCCATATAAGGTTCCTCTCTATAAATCAAGCAGGGTCTTATTGGCAGTAGGTTGGGCTCCTAAGCTGAATGTTTATAAAACCACCAACTTCATGCAGTGTAATTAAAATCAGCAGAAGACCCTCCTACATTCTGAGGAAAGCAATCCAGACATTGCTTAATTCTTGGAGGTCAATCTTATTTAAAATTTGGGTTGTTTTCCTCCTTTCCCGTGGTCCAGAAGGATTCCTCCAGGCCACCTTCACAACCAATCAAGGTATTGGAGTGGAAGAGGAGTCTGTTGGAAACCTCCAGGTCTCGGGAGGAAGAAAGGGGGGGCCCTCTAAGTCACTCCCTGGGAAAGTTAGGTTAAGCGTAGCACACAAACAATTATTGCAAAGGCTCAGTATATGCCAGTAGTAAAACCTTAGTTTAATGCTCATTCCATTTGTGTGATACAAAAAAACAGTATTATATTCATACTTGTTTCTGCAGGTTCATTTGTTTAGAAAACAAAGTCCTTAAATGTATTAGGGGCTTGTATTTGCCCTCAGCCTGTAGCAAGGCTTATTGTGGTCTGTTGATGTGGACCTCTTTCACAGACGCGTTTCGCTCTTTTGCTTCTTCAGTGTGAGGGTCCTTGTGTTCTAGTTATGATGCATCAGTACATGGTTAGTTTGTATTAAACAGTCGTGTATATTTGTTGTATATAGCAACATGGAGATAAATGCATTGGTCAATATATAAAAAAGCACTTACAATTCCTTATCTTTGTTTCTACATGGATGCTGAATTTTTTTTTTTTTTTTTTTTTTTTTTTTTGCAGCTAAAAACGGCTGTTGTCGCGGCTTTAGAGCTTTGGTTGCAGCGGTTCCTCCCAGCTTTTTTGTATATGCGGACTCCCAAGGTGTTGCCTTTGAAATAGGTATAAGATAGGGAGTACAGATGTCATTTGCTGTGCAATGGTATTTTTGGTCTATATTGGAGAAGGGGTGGGGTGTGTATATATGTGTGTGCCACCGAAGGTATGTCTTATTATGCTATGCGTCTCCCGTGCCCCCTTAAGAAGTAATTGCCCTGTTGGTTTGGGCGGGTTCCGTGTGAGGGGTGGAAGGCCCCCTTAAAAATTGTTGCTTACCTTTTTATCAGTTGCCTTTGGTCACTTTCGCCATAAAGCCAGTACCCCCTTCTGTATCACATCAGGGGGCAATTCTGCAGTATGTAATCGCTGTGTCTATGCGCTGGTGTCCCGCTGGGTCTGCTTTCCTGCTCTGTGAGCGGTGTGTCTATTTCTGTTGCTGTAGCCGTGTGTGTAGGGCTCTGTGCTGTCTGCAGATATACGGGGCCGTGTGCTGCAGGGTGGGCGGGGTTTCGTTTCCCGCACTTCCTGCTAGTCCCCTGGTTGGTTGTTCCCCCAGGGGCGGAGGTGCGTCACATGCACTCTCCTCTCGCCGGCCCCGCCTGGCTATTGGCTGGTTTCTGTGTCCGTCTTGTTCAATGTTGTTTAGGCTTCTGTCTCCTGGCCTGGCGGCGGCCATTTTGTTAGTGGCCGCTGTTCTTATGTATGCTGTTGTTAGTATCTATATGTTCTGTGTTACTATGGGCTCCTGTCCGCAGGTCTGGCGGCGGCCATTTTGTTGGTGGCTGTCGTTATTGTTGTGATTGTTTTGGCTGGGAGGAAGCGCTGTTTCCCAGTTGTTTAGGCTTCTGTCTCCTGGCCTGGAGGCGGCCATTTTGTTAGTGACTGCTGTTCTTATGTATGCTGTTGTTAGTGTCTATATGTTCTGTGTTACTATGGGCTCCTGTCCGCAGTTCTGGCGGCAGCCATTTTGTTGGTGGCTGTCGTTTTTGTTGTGATTCAATCACAACAAAAACGACAGCCACCAACAAAATGGCTGCCGCCAGAACTGCGGACAGGAGCCCATAGTAACACAGAACATATAGACACTAACAACAGCATACATAAGAACAGCAGTCACTAACAAAATGGCCGCCTCCAGGCCAGGAGACAGAAGCCTAAACAACTGGGAAACAGCGCTTCCTCCCAGCCAAAACAATCACAACAATAACGACAGCCACCAACAAAATGGCCGCCGCCAGACCTGCGGACAGGAGCCCATAGTAACACAGAACATATAGATACTAACAACAGCATACATAAGAACAGCAGCCACTAACAAAATGGCCGCCGCCAGGCCAGGAGACAGAAGCCTAAACAACATTGAACAAGACGGACACAGAAACCAGCCAATAGCCAGGCGGGGCCGGCGAGAGGAGAGTGCATGTGACGCACCTCCGCCCCTGGGGGAACAACCAACCAGGGGACTAGCAGGAAGTGCGGGAAACGAAACCCCGCCCACCCTGCAGCACACGGCCCCGTATATCTGCAGACAGCACAGAGCCCTACACACACGGCTACAGCAACAGAAATAGACACACCGCTCACAGAGCAGGAAAGCAGACCCAGCGGGACACCAGCGCATAGACACAGCGATTACATACTGCAGAATTGCCCCCTGATGTGATACAGAAGGGGGTACTGGCTTTATGGCGAAAGTGACCAAAGGCAACTGATAAAAAGGTAAGCAACAATTTTTAAGGGGGCCTTCCACCCCTCACACGGAACCCGCCCAAACCAACAGGGCAATTACTTCTTAAGGGGGCACGGGAGACGCATAGCATAATAAGACATACCTTCGGTGGCACACACATATATACACACCCCACCCCTTCTCCAATATAGACCAAAAATACCATTGCACAGCAAATGACATCTGTACTCCCTATCTTATACCTATTTCAAAGGCAACACCTTGGGAGTCCGCATATACAAAAAAGCTGGGAGGAACCGCTGCAACCAAAGCTCTAAAGCCGCGACAACAGCCGTTTTTAGCTGCAAAAAAAAAAAAAAAAAAAAAATTCAGCATCCATGTAGAAACAAAGATAAGGAATTGTAAGTGCTTTTTTATATATTGACCAATGCATTTATCTCCATGTTGCTATATACAACAAATATACACGACTGTTTAATACAAACTAACCATGTACTGATGCATCATAACTAGAACACAAGGACCCTCACACTGAAGAAGCAAAAGAGCGAAACGCGTCTGTGAAAGAGGTCCACATCAACAGACCACAATAAGCCTTGCTACAGGCTGAGGGCAAATACAAGCCCCTAATACATTTAAGGACTTTGTTTTCTAAACAAATGAACCTGCAGAAACAAGTATGAATATAATACTGTTTTTTTTGTATCACACAAATGGAATGAGCATTAAACTAAGGTTTTACTACTGGCATATACTGAGCCTTTGCAATAATTGTTTGTGTGCTACGCTTAACCTAACTTTCCCAGGGAGTGACTTAGAGGGCCCCCCCTTTCTTCCTCCCGAGACCTGGAGGTTTCCAACAGACTCCTCTTCCACTCCAATACCTTGATTGGTTGTGAAGGTGGCCTGGAGGAATCCTTCTGGACCACGGGAAAGGAGGAAAACAACCCAAATTTTGTCTACAGTGCCCAAGAGGCCAACCTCTACACCCCTGGGACACTACAAGAAGAGAGGCACCCAATCCACCAGTTCCCTCCCCTCACCTTTCCCCCCCCCCCCTCAATCTTATTTAAGTATTAAGAAAATCACATGACCATATTCTAACATGATACATTTTAGTGCTGAAGAAAGTTGTCTTGGTTCTTTATTATGAAACATTCAGTGAGAGAGTGGTGGTAGATTTGAACAGCTGATGGTAAACCAGTTCCCCAGAGCCAGGCTTTCCTTGAAGGGTATATAATAGATCCACCCTAACACAATTGTGGAAAGGGGCATGACATGTGTACAGACAACACTGACTGAAATCAGAACAACACCCATTTTACATAAAATGGTGGTAGGCCCACTTGGGGGTGGGGGCATGCCAATTGCGAGGGTTTCCCCCTGGATTAAATCCCCTGCAAACCCTCTAAATCTTACCTTACACTGTGTGATTGGCTAGTGGTGGTCATGTGTCCTGTTCTCAGCCGGCAGCTGGCAAAGTGAAAGCTGAAGGGTCGCGGTTTAAGGTAAGATTTTGTAGGGATTAATCAAGGGGGGGACCCCGGCATTTGGGACTCCCCTCTTTTGCAGACCACCACCCACTCTAAGTTAAAGTCTAATTCCAAGTATGATATTTTCCCTACCTAACTTCCCTACCCCAGGGCTTTCCAATACATAACAATCTAATGCTTACCTTACCTGAGACCAGGGGACCTCCCTATGCAAAAGCTGAACTACATAATAAGAAGCATAAAATACATTTTTTATCATTAAAGTTACTTTATCACAAAGATCTTACCATGAGTAAGATCTTTTTCCTCTTACAGGATGTGGTGTTACCATTCTTTCTACCCCTGGTGTATAAGATAATATCTTTGTGGTTTTTACATATCCTGATCCTGATCATTAATTAGAAAGAAATTACAACGGCCATTGTCCCCTGGATTCAGTAAAATCAGTAACAGGTGAAAGCTGTCCTCCCAATAGTTAGCAGCCTGCTTCAGGATCAGTACTGGTCATTTTCTTTTGATACTTTACTGACAAATATGACTATACCAGATATATTTATATTTTTAGTTGCAGTTCTTTTTGGTGTTGCAATAAGGTTTTTGTTTTAGTTTATTTCATAGTGTTGATCCAGCTGCTACCCAACACCATAATACAGACAATTACAAAAAGGCTAACAGATTTGCAAACACACAATGGCTGACCCATTTAACTCCATACCAAGAAAATATTCCTCTTTATTGATTTGGAAGGCCTTTCCAAATTCAGCAAAGATATTCATTACAGTTTGCAGAAGTACTTGAAAATATAATAAAATAATTCCCCTCTTTTAATAATGATTATTTCTTTAACAAGATTAATGGATGTGTCTGCACTGCTATATGCTTACCTCTCTTACCTCTTACCCCCCCCCCCCCCCACTGGAACAGTTGACCTTTTAGCAGTGATGGGATCATGTAAATAATGAATTTAAAATAGTCAAAAAAAAACACTTTTTATTTGGTGTCATTTACATAACAGGAAATTTGTTTATTAGTTGGTTTAGTAAATGTGTCTGCGCCAATGCACCAATGTGAGAAAAAATTCTAAGTTGCAGCAATGTGGAGTAGTCTGGCAGAAGTGCTTGATACATCAGGCCCTTTAGGTCTCATCAAATATCCCCACCGTGTTTTTCTTATAGCATAATCCTCACCATAAACTAGGATAACCCATTCCACTGCTCTAAAGCAGACCTAAACCCTTCAGCAGCCATCACGACTGTTGTGTACCCCATTCATTCCAATTTTTTAAAAACCCACATAAATGCTAAGTTAATGATCTTTGCAAACTTTCATTCAACGTAGCCAAGATTTAATAGAAGAAAAAACCTGGTTTATGTAGTTTCACTTATATTTATGAAAATAGATGCTAGGCTTCCATGTTTCAGATATCAGCCTTCACTGTGTAGGGTCTGCAGTAAATCTTTATTACAGAGACACTTGCAGAGTGACAGAGCCAAACTCCCAGGGCAGACTGACTATAGGGAGCATAGGGACAATTCCCAGTGGGTCGCACTGCTTTGGGGCTGACTGGGCTGGGCATTGCCCCTAGCTCGCAGTCCATCACTAATAGGTACATCTAAAAGGATACAGGTATAAAGTGCCAAACACAGTCACTAGTGCCTGATTACACCTTCCCCGGAAGAGCCTCCCAATAAGTTTAGGTAGGCTTTTCTCCAGGGCTGCAGGCATTGCTGCTATTATTTTCCAGGGGGTAAGCTGCTATTTCCTGATATATGCCTATTTAAAAAGGTTTATGCCTATGTTCAGATGCAATTCAACCAAATTTTTCGGACAGTTGGGGATCTAGAAAATTCAAGTCTATGGTGAAGAAGGGTTCATGATGGTTATTCAAATGATTTAGATGGATTTATTTGGAGAGGCTGGGTTTAGAGGGGTAGATTGGGGTTTAAAGGGGTAGATTAGGGGGTTTATCTAACAATTTTAGATTTTCATGAAAGCAGTTTTCACTATCTGCAATCTGTTGCTATTGGCCAGTGCAGACTTGGGGTGTACGTTGCCAATAGCAGCATATTGCAGATAGTTGCATAGAAGTGTGAGTGAGCTCCCTCACCGCAGCATTGGCCATGGCAGCAGTGTTCTGTATGTACAGGGCTCACTTCTCTATTCTTGGTGTACGTTGCCAATGGCAACAGATTGCAAATAGTGTAAACTGCTTTCATAAAACACACATAGGGAAAAAAATCTAGATAAGCTCAGCACATTGAGGACATCATTTTGACACACAACAACATACATCTTAAAAAATTGGACTTATTCTTTAAAGATTTAGAGATACAGAACATACAAACATATCAAACAGGATACTACAGTTCAAAGCAAATGCTATGAAAACATACATACATACAGTATGTCATCGGGTCAGGCTTGAGTACCTTAGACCCACCAGAGAAAATTGTTCTTGGGGCCAGCCTTCACCTGGCTGCAGGTCAAGGGGAGGTACAAAAAGGTGCAGGTTGAGGAGGAACACTGAAGAGAAGGGGGCTGTAGTGAGTCAGAGAGGAAAGACAGGTCAGAGCAGGGTGCAGAGGGGCAGCAGGTCAGAGGGAGACAAGAGGGAGCAGGGGGTGGCAAAGTACAAGAGGTGGAGAGGGCTGTAGTATGTCATCTCCTGGCACATCCATTGTTCAGCTGCCCATGCCAGGAGTCCAACCCACTTGTTGTTCCTCTTTGGGGTGTCTTCTCCTGCCTGTGGTGCCACTGCATAAGCCAATGTTTGGCTGTGTCAGTATGATTAACAGACTGTTCCACAGCCTATTGGCTGCAGCAGCTGTCAGAGGGACCTTGAACCCGCTGCCAATGCTGGAATTTCACCATGGACTGAGCCCTGCCACCGCTAGTTATGCCTCTGTTGCCACCAACTGGGTCCCGCCACCGCAAATTCTGGCCCTGCTGTGCCACTGGCCATCAGCGATTGGGGTCCCACTGCTGCCACCTTGCCACTGCGCCACTGCTTGGGGCCAACCAGAGGATATTCTGATTTTTCAATGGCCCAGTCTGAGCTTGTTTTCCATTCTGTAATAATAGATTAAAGTGTATATTTTAGTAAACTCTGGGATGGCTGAATAGTTTCAAAATAACTTGCAAAATTTGAGCTAAATGTAACATTAACCTTCATTTGAATAGCAACACTAGGTATAGCATTTAAATACCACATTTGTATCACAGAAGGGACACTGTGGACTGAGACGGTATTTTACTATGAAGTACAATTTCAATGTACTGTTGTGTTTTAAAGGTAGAATTTACGTAAAAAAAGTATATGGTTAATTTTGTATGGCTTGTAGACATCTGTGATGGGCTTTAATATTTTTTACTATCCTTCTTAGAAAATGCAATGCATGGATGCTCTCGTTTTTGATAGACTCTGTGCTATAGTGGTAGTAGCTATCAGCATCACAGTGATACGCACATGTACAGAAATCTTGTTAGTACAGAGCTGGAACTGTTCCAGTAAACATTTCTAGCTACTGTTGTCACCCTAAAATAGTCATAACCACATCAAATCTAATTTCCTGCATACTTCCAGCAAGCGCCCACATAAATGTATCTGCCTTTTTAAAAAGCCCAGAATACAGGTCCCTAAGTTACTTTAATGGATAGATATATTTAAGCTAGGATTAGTAGTTAAGATTTTGGGCATTCAATAGATATTATGAAATGATTAAAGTATAAATCTGATTGAAAAATTTCTGCTGGGCCTCCTCCGTCCTGCATGTGTGCATGCATGATCGCTCAGCACAAGGAAGTAAGTCCGGTAGGGTTAATTAGGAAATGCAAAGTGTATGTTAATGAAAGAGGCCATCCCTGACAGTAAGCATGTTCCTGAAATGTCTCTAGATTTGAATGGGGGGTGAGATTGCACACAGAGCAGAGGGTGCTGCTCTGTGCAGCCTCCATTTAGCTGATGCCTGAGTTACCAATGACCAATGATATAGACAGATTGAGGACAGGTAGGCTGTTTTTTAAACCCCCTTTTTGCTTCTGCACCATGGAGGTGGCCTGGGTGAGGGAGTTCATAGAAGTCTAAGGGTTAAGGGATGGAGGCAAAAAGAGCACTTCTTTGTATGTTAATGTAAAACAGATGAAGGTTGAAAATCACACCAGAAGTTAACTTTGCTTTACTAGTAAGTATGTAGTATACCCTCCTCCCCTGTGATCTTTAGCCAACTACTGTAAAACAGGTACAGTAGCTCTAGAATTTTGCAAAGTGCCTCCCATTTTGCTTAAAACATACATCTTGTCTGCTACATACAGTATGCCATCAGGGTCAGGCTGGAGTACCTTGGGCCCACCAGAGAAAATTGTTCTTGAAGGGGAGGGTGAGCAGGGTGGTCATCCTGGGCACCAAGGCCATTGGGGGTGCCTTTATCCCAGCCATCCTGTTTTCTGCAGCTTAGTCAGAATCACTAATAGTGGCGCAGACAATAAAACAGACCCCTCATCCCCATATTTTGTAAGGGGGCACTGCCTGCTGCTGTAGTAAAGGCCAGAGAAGGACACATACCAGCAGCACCTTCCTGCACTGAGCGCTATGTCACCTAGAAACTGTTCTAGCCTTTCCGCTTTGTGTGTCCATATTGCCCATAGAGTATACTGTATGTTAGTCTAGTACTAAGGATATTAGATTATTTGCCCCCCCCCCCCCCCCCCGGGGCGATTTGAGATGCCTTGTCCCCCGCACTAACTGGCATGCCAAATAGTAGTGAAATTCAGGAGTTATAAAAATCAACCCAAAAGTTATTTTTGACTTGCAGTCCTCTGGTGTTCATCACTTTGCTAATTTTGTTTTTCTACTTTTTCTTTTCTTTTTCCTCCAATTTTATGTTTCTTTTTAGTAGCAGTGAAAATGGCATAGACGTAGAGGCTGATTCATTACTAACGGCAGGTATCGGCAGAGGATAGTCTGTGTAATGACCGCTAGTAGAGGCTGTAAGCGGGTATCGGGCGCTGTAACAGAGCGCCTCAGTCGCTGTAGTAACCTGGCCCTGGCATTAATGAATGTGATGTATGTTGGGTGCTCTAACACCAGTACAGCGCTGCAGCAAGCAAGAGGTATCGCCAGCTCAGTGCAACCGACTCTCGGCGCTCCGCACCATACCATACCATACAAAAAGGACATACACACAGCATCGGCGCACTAAATCTGGTCGCTGTAGCATAGAGCGCCAGATGCTGTGTGATTAAAGTCTGTTTTTGAACACATATCCACCAGTAACAAAGCGAAAACACATGGAATGACATTGTTTTAACGCTGTGACATTTAATGCAGTTAATGCCTGACCTGTAATGACAATTCTGCATAAAATATAAAGTCAAAAAAGTTTCTAAAGGTGTTTGTTTGCAGCCAGGTCACACAATGATTTGAGCAAAAAAAAAAAAAAAATTAAAAACGTCAAACACGCCGTTTAAACATGCGCAAATTAACGGCCATTGAAATGGATGGGAGAGCGACAGTGAGCAAAAGGTAATACCTGGCGCTCTGGAAGCTAGAGTGTTGGCGTTATTCGCTGAGCCCCCTGTAATAATACATCGGACGCCACATGGCTCTGTTAGAGGCTCCCACCAGATTCGCTTTCATAAATGTGGTTTTGCGTACAGCGCCCGGCGTTCACCAGACGCTGCCTGCTGCTACGAGGCACTACCTGACGCTATTCCTTCTTAAGTAACCCCCAAAGTATCACTTTTTAAATTCTTTTTAGTGTGGCACTATGGTTTGCTTTGGTGCTGGGCTTCGTATTCAGGTCAATAGAAAATTTGACCAGAGTTTTACAAATTTGGTTTGGTCATCTGTCTGTAGATAAAAGTGGAGGTCACCATTAGCCAACTAAAGTGGAAGTGCAAAAGTTTTAAAAGTTTCAAGAAACACCCTTTAACTATAGTAAACTTGTGAATTAATGTTAGAGGGTCCTTAAATATAATAATAATGTAATTTTAGAGTGAAGAATTTCCCTTATTATTATGGAATAACATCTGAATTTAAAGCCAAGGATACAAATGTATCAGTACTGTTACACTGTTACATTTTCTCAATAAAGTTATACTAAGGGCGAGCACCCAATTGTTCTCCCATTGTCTCGGGCTACATGTTGCACTGTCCCAAACTTTAATCCGTTTTCAAAAAGACCCTGTAGTTCCTAAGTTATTTGTAAAGCATTAAAGCATTGGAGATGCAGATAAACATTAAGAGACAGTGGATGATGTAAGCACACTGTGTGCTTTACATATTCATAATGGACATTCTTTAACGCATGTGCCCAATACCACTCTATATCATAATAAAAAAAAAAAATAAGTGCATTGTTGTGCCTCTAATTATTACTGCCAGTATATAAGCCTCGATTCATAGACACATTCGTCTGGACTTTCGTAGCTGTCTGTGTATGTTTTTGTGTGTGTTTGTCATTTTTGGGGGTTTTTTGTTCCATTTGTACGAGTGTTCGGGCTAATGCGTATATGCGCTTTCGAAGAACGAAAGCAAATCGGATCATTTGCATTAGTTCGGATCACTTTCCCATCAAAATCTGATATTTTGCGTTCGTTCTGATAACTTTATAACGTTATTGGTATGGGCTTGCGTCTCATTCAGAGAGCTGATTGCCGAGGGACCACCGCCTTCATTTGCGATCCCCTTACGGGACCATTTTGACCTCGGATACCCTTGCTATCTTGTGCCTGTTTTGTGCCTTTGTGGAGGAGCATCATGAACTCCAGCTAATGGGCATAGAATGTATCAGCAGGGCCGAGACCAGATTGCACCGGCGACGCATGGATATCGATGGCATGCATGACGTTGAGCTGTTCAAGCTGACCAGACTTAATCGCGCTTCCCTCCATAAGTTGTATAGTGAGCTGCGCCCATGATTAGCCCGCACCACAAGGAAGGGGCAAGCAATTTCAGGTATGACCAAGATGCTTGGCTGCCTGCAATTTTTGGCGAACGGCTCGTTCCAGAGGCTGGGTGCCCCCTCCGTGGGGATCTCCCAGCTTACGCTGAGCCACGCGCTATCTACGTTTTGGAAGACATGGCTACCATTAGTCAGAAATATATTTATTTTCCTGACGTCATGGTAGCCTGGAACGCGCTTAAGCTGGCATTTTATAAAATCGCCGACATGTCCAACGTCATGGGTGCCATTGATTGCACCCACGTTGCATTGGTCCCTCCGGCAGCCGACGAGTACATCTATAGGTAAGTTTAGTAATTTTTTTATATAGTTTACATAAATTCTATTTTAACTATCTATTAATCCCTCCTTGTAAATTGTCCATGTTAAATAGCTTACACTGTATATCTATTAATCCCTCCTTGTAAATTGTCCTGGTGAAATAGCTTACACTGTATATCTATTAATCCCTCCTTGTAAATTGTCCCTGTGAAATAGCTTACACTGTATATCTATTAATCCCTCCTTGTAAATTGTTCATGTGAAACATTTGCCTGTCTTTAGCTTCATCAATGTTTTTCATGTCGGCCAAAGCCAAACATTTTCATGTGGACCTTAATTTGTCATTTTCAAGGTAATCTTTAGTTGAATCAACATACATATCCTTTTTTGGGCTAAATAATACTTAGGTACTTAGTTAGTGTTATTTGTATTGCTCAACATGTTTTTTGGAGGGTGTTAGGAGTTAGTGTTTGAGTAGTTTACCTTGCCTTGCTAATGTTTGTTGTTTTGAATGTCCAAGCAGTGGTGGCCCCGGACATGCAGTTCCTTAGTGTTCTCGCCGGGTTTCCAGGCTCATCCCATGACGCATACATATTGGGACAATCTGGATTGTACCGTCGGTTTGAGTCTGGAGTCTCCGGTGGATGGCTCCTTGGTAAGTGGACGCAAATAACGTCATTCACTTTTCAATGTATGCCTATGAATATAGTTGATGACCCATGTCTGAACCTATGGCTGTTTTTACCCCTTGATGACATGTTAAACCGGACCTTAACCATGATCTTTAGCAAAGCACAAACCCTTACAAAATGATTTAAAACCATTTCTAAATAATATATTTCTACTTTCTAGTAAATTACTTATTATTCTTCCCCACACTCGGCTGCAATTCTGTTCTTGATTTTATGATAGGATCTGCTCCATCTTTGCTCAGAAGCATGACACTTACTGAGTAGAGGAGAGCGGGATAAAGTGCAGGGGAGCAGATCTGGGTTTCTAAAAAGGTAAGATATCCAAGAATGCTGAGCAGCACAGTCCTAACCCAATTCATGTTTGCATTCTCCCTGATTTGCCCTCATCCACCATCTTGGATGTTTAAAGGCTCAGAACATGCAGTAGATGGTGTTAGGCTCTTTTTTGAGGTGAGCAATCCGTATGTACAGGGTGTTGCAAAAATATAAGACCGCTTGTCTCAAAATTTATTTGTTGGATTGGGTAATTAATGTAAGTATTTTCTAATTCTTTCAGGGGATTCCGGCTATCCGCTTCTTCCCTGGCTGATGACGCCCATCCTTCGGCCACATAATGCAGCCCAGGACGCCTACAATCGGGCCCACCGAAAAACCCGGGCCATTGTGGAGAGGGCCTTTGGCCTCCTAAAAACTAGGTTCAGATGTTTGGACCATACCGGGGGGGCACTCCAGTATCACCCCAAATAGGTGATTGATATAATACTGTCCCGCTGTGTGCTACACAACTTTGCCATAATGCAGTGTGTCCCCCTGTTCACCCAGCCAGGAGCCTGATGCCAATTACCGTGGCGCATCTAGTGCCTCTGGGCAAGCTGAGAGGGCAAATTAGGACTCTTTTTGCCTAATTTTGTTTTCCTGTTTTTGTTTGTTGTATGTATTTGTTGTTTTGTACTCTCATTTGCCTTTGTAAAGGCTTGGTTATTTTATTATTTAGAAATAGTAATGAATGAATAACTAAGAGGCTGATTCATTAATAGCGACAGATAGCGACAGATAGCGACTGTTGAGCGACTGTAGCGGTATTTTGACAGCGACCGCTAGTAGTCGCTGTGCTTGGCCATTGTTCGGTGGATGATAGCGACTCAGTCGGTGTGCCGTAATGTTGAATACAAGATGCTGAGTCGCTATTTGACAGGTTCGCTGTTGTATGGGAGCGCATGATAGCGACTGGACATAGCGACTGGCACACACCATATTCATTAAAAAATCAGCCTTAAAAATTCCTAGCGCTGTGAAATGCATGTTTAAATCCCAGAGCGCAGTAGGCGATGTGTTAAAAGTAGTTTTTTAACCCCCTAACCACCCAAAAAAAAAATGGAATGATTTTGAAATAATATTCAAAACTGAATAGTTTAAAATCAGACCTGTAATATCAATTCTGCGAAAAAAAAAAAAAAAAATTTATAAAAATCCCCAAAAAATACATTTTCAAAGGAAGAAGTGTTCACAGATTTTTTTTTTTAATTTAAAAAAAATATATATATTAAAAAATAATTATTAATTAAAATACATTCTGCCATTGAAATGCATTGGAGAGCGCCAGGTAGCGAGAGGTCATACCTGTCGCTGTTCAAGGATGTTCGCTGGTGCTGTGGGATGAGGCTGGGATAATGATGAATGAGTTGCTAGGTGGCGCTATCTCAGTCGCTAAGCAGTATCGGCTTGATAAATGTGTGATTCGCTATCTGTCGCTATTCCTTGATAAATAAGGCCCTAAGTTTTTCAAACTTGATCTGAGCCTCATTCACTATTTTCTCACATGTTTGATTCAAAAAACCTTCAATAATCTCCAAATAACCCAAACATTAATGCATCAACTTAGTCCACAACAGCTAAAGTCACATTCAATATATTTAAATATGTCATAAATAAGTCAATTATTAGTTGAAGGGCAATCGCAGAATTCATGTATATACATAGTACAACATAAATATACATTGGTGCAGAATCATGGCACCTAGCAATTGGCCACATCCAGGAGTTTTTAAGTAATGCACTCCAGGCTGAAGTTCTGAGAACAAATAAAAGAAACAGACATATGGAGCAAGCGTTTGCAGGTCAATATTTGTGCAGTAATACAAAGGGCCACATACACACCCTCTCCTGCTTGGCCACATTTGCCACAGGCACAGGTGAAAAGCAGCTATACCTATGCCACATCCCCACCTGTAAGTCAGTGGCCCACCCAAACAATCCAAATCCAAGTCCAATCCAATCTTTGCCAGGGTTCAGGGTCGTAGTTTGCCAGCCCAGAACGTCCCCCAATCATGCCTACAAACAGGATGAGCCAGACACAATTTCATTAGGCCAAAGCCTGCAGCGTGACAGCTTGAGTGGCAGGTTCAGTGAGGATTGAGCTCAGGTATTGGCTAGTGGGGTATCTCAGCTATATGGGCGAAAATCCAAATCAGACAAGCAAAGCCATAAAAAAAGACTATCTTGGTAGCGCTCACTCGAGCATGCCTGTCAAAGTATTAGTTAAGGTGGCCATGTGGCTTTTGCTCGTCCTAAATTCTGTCAGCATGGAGGTGAATGTATTATTTAATGTATCTAATTGTGCAGAAAACTGCTCTGTGGTTCTTCGAGTCACCTGGTGAAATAAACGCCTCTCATGGTGCCACGCTGACTCCAGGATCGGCACGCGCCTCCCCTTGGAAACTGGGCGACGTTGCTGACTACGCCTCCCATTTCCCCCGGTTTGAGCGCCTGCAGATGCTGGACCTCTGCAGCAGACCTACCACTGGGGACTGTAGGCTCAGTCTCTGCATGCTGCACACGATAGTCTGGCAGCATGCGGCCAGCTTCACTCTGCTGCAGAGGATTTGTTGCAGTAGCATGTTGGGACCATTGCAGATTCTGTTCCAGGGGGGTCATTTGTGAAGGTCCCATCAAGGTGCCATCCTCCTCCATCTCCTGGATTTCCTCCATCAGTGTGTGGGTCTGTTGGGACATGTGCAAAAAAAAGGTTCAGTTTGGTCCTTAAATATATTAGTTAGGCTAATTAGTCATGTTCATTCACATGCATCAGCAGATTCAGCAAAATACACTTACCGTATATATCTGCTCCTGGCTCCTAGGCAGCACAGAAGTTGATGGCGTGGTCAAACTGAATGAGGCTTCCACACTTGCTGAGGGTTGATGCTGGGCTGTATTGTAAATAAAAAGGCACGTAAACACCCAAATATGCATTGATTATCTGTATTACTACATATGCTTTAATAAAACATGTGGGCAAGTAGGAATGGCAACTCCCCCAATGGTCCAAGGTGACCTTCACTATGAGTGTCATTATCTGTTATATGTATGACTGACCCTGTACATAACATTGCTCACCTTATATAATACAAACATGCATGTACTGCATGCTATGAGGCTTCACACATCCCTAAAGGGCCATTAGGGACCCACACTCAGCTTGCAAATAGCATTTTGCTTAGGAGTATGCTGGTGGGCATTCTTCCTATGTAGACCTTTCCCTGACCCCAGATCAAGTATTTGAGACCAAAGCACAGCTAAAACACAAATGGCCTAAAAACAAAGAAGGAAGTGTTGGATATGATTGAGTAGAATCACATAACAGGCAGTGCTTTGCTAATATTAAGGCTTTAATAGTGACCATAAATACTGTCCAAGGTCATGTATAGCCTAGCAAATTAGAACATGAACATTCCACAGACATTACAAACCCTGCTAAAACTGTAACCTCCCCTACACATACACACTAACATTACTAACCTGCAGCAATAGTAGGGATGTCCGTGTCCCGTCGCCCGAGTGGCCCTCTAATGCCACAGGATGTATCAACGCCAGCACCATCTCGGCTCGGGTAAACTGTAATTTTGTGGGGAAGCTTCCGCCAGTTTGTAAGCTGAAAAATATAGGTTTGCAAATTTAGAAAATTGTTGACAATACAAGAAGCAGACAAATGCACAACTCAAATATGTACCTGTAATTGCGCGGTTAATTTTCTTTCTTCCGTGCTGCATACTTCAGGTCAGAAATTTTGCGTTGAATCTGCTCCACATCTTTAAGCTACTCCCCCGCTGCATTGACCTGTCTGGCGAGCTCCTCCAAGAGTTCAGTTTTTCGCAATTTGCCTGTTGATTTGGATTTTCGCCCATATAGCTCATCATAATGTAAGGTCAGCCCACTTGCCAATGCCAGAGTTTGGGCCTCACCAAACCTGCCACTCAACTGTCCTCAGCGCAATGTCCGGCCTATTGCTTGATGTTCTGGCTCATCTCTGGATGTAGGCAATTCTGGGGACATTCTGGGCTGGCTCTGTTGTGTAGAAATGTTGGACAGGTGGCTGGATATAGAATGGGCTGGCCTTGGAAATTAACTTGGGGTCCTTGCCTGGGTGGCCACTGAACTTGCAGGCATCGATGTGGCATATGGATAGTTGCTTGCCACCAATGCCTGTGGCCGAGGAGGAGAGGGTGTGCTTGAGGGTGTTGTGTTTCTGGCCCTGTGCCTCTTTGTGCCCTTGCCACTTGTGGTTCCATGCCCCTGGGAGGTACTTACACGTGGCTCTAGGGATGCTGAGCTTGGGGGGCTGGGGCTTCTGGGCCTGTGGCTTTTGCTCTTTCCATGGGCGCGTTTCCCACGTGGCTCTGTAGATGCTGAGCTTGGGGGGCTGGGGCTTCTGGGCCTGTGGTTTTTGCTCTTTCCATGGGCGCGTTTCCCACGTGGCTCTGGAGATGCTGAGCTTAGGGGGCTGGGGCTTCTGGGCCTGTGGCTTTTGCTCTTTCCATGGGCGCATTTCCCACGTGGCTCTGGAGATGCTGAGCTTGGGGGGCTGGGGCTTCTGGGCCTGTGGCTTTTACTGGCCTTGCCAGTGGCGCATTCTTTCAGAACGGATGTGGTAGGCCGGGGAGGAGGGGATGGTATTTTTTGGAGGCTGGGGCTTCTCACCCTCTTAGTGGCCTTTTTTGCAGGCGTACCTGCCTGCTTGGTTGGGGTTTTCTTCTTCGCTGCTGCCTTCTTTGCTTTGCTGGTTGTTTTTGGCTTAGCAGACTTGGTTCATATTGTCGCCTTGGCCTGGTCACTGTGTCTGCGCGTTTCCCGCACCTTTGCCATTGGAATTTGGGGCCGAGTGGTCGGCCGTGAAGAAGCCTCCTCAGGCCGCTGTGTCATTTTGCTGCTGCCCTTCTTGCCTGGTTTGGCCTTAGCGATGGCTTTTTTAGCTGGCATGTTGAGACTCTGATTGTGATCAGACTTGTGATTTTTCTGACTCCATTTCCCGTAAGTAGATTGCATGTGATTGCATGCTAGATGTAACTAATTCAGAAGGTAGGCCTTGAAAATGGAAGGGTCAGAAATGGAAGGGTCAGAAATGGAAGAAGAACCTAAGCGCAAAGTGATTTAGGTGAGTTTTAGGGGTCAGAAATGGAGGTATAATTAAAGCGCAAAGTGATTTAGGTGAGTTTTATGGGTCAGAAATGGAAGAAGAATGAAAGCGCAAAGTGATTTAGCTAAGCATTGTAGCAGAAGTGAGTGAAGCAAATATGTAGGCGAGCACTTTAATGAGTTAAGTTTGTAGTGCGCAGGCGTAAGATCATAAGGATTTTCGTCTGGGCGATTATTTATTGAAAAAAGAAAACAGAATCTAACGGGATTCTGGAATCATAAAGGATCCGTGGGAGGAGACAATGGAAAAATGGCAAAAACGAAAGCCAACACTGTAACATGAGAAAATTAAATGGAAAAGTCACGCTGGAAAATGACATCCTCGTCATTTACTGAAGGTTAGCAATACATGCATAGAATTGCTCGCACACTCATACGAGAACGGGAATATTTAAAAAAGGTAGGCCTTGATTTATAAATGCTTTTCTTTTCTAGTGCTGGAAATTGAGTTTTGTAGAGTAGTTAGAATGCTATTATCTATGGACTTATTATTTGAGTTATAGTTTAAATAAATTGAGCAGTAAAATAGCAATACTATCTGTACGGTAAGTCAGGAGCTGAAATAATTAAAGGAAAGCTCCCTTTTTGCCAGGTGTTTGGTGTTCTGACTTATTGTTTTCCTCTCCAGGAATGTAAAATAATAATTTGTGTTAGGATTGTGCCCCCAGATCTGTGATTTACTTCACCCTGCTGTTTCCAAGTTTCCTATATTACTTTGTGCCTGTGATCCTAAGGTGGCTTTCCTGGCCAGTAAAAACTACTGACTACATGTTCCAGCATCCCTCCACTGTAACAGGTGAGCTCATCAGCATTAGCTTAGTCACACAGCAGTAATGACCCTAGGTGAGTACACTTTGAGTAACCCTTTAGCTGCTGGTATACAATATCCCATTATCTACAGAGTTTGAATTAGAGCAGATGGGGTTAAACATGTCATATGTGCCTTAGTTAATAAGATGATTAACAACCCAAAGTCAGGACGTTTCTGATAGGTACTGGAAAAGACCACTTTGGTGTACGTTGCTAATAAAAACACATTGTTGCTACAAAAAGGTTTTATTTTATAAACACAAAGTTGCAATCTAACAAAGAAGAAAAAAAAAATCACAGATAAACTCAGCACATTGAGCATGTAATTTTGGCTCACAATAATGGAATTTGGAATTACCCTTTAAAGCAGACTGCAAGCTCATTGACCAGACACACTCAAAAGTATTCCCACTGTGTAGGGCTACACTTTGCAATGACCTGATTATTTACCTATTTGAAAATGTAGCTATATTGCCATAGTAATTATAAAATAAAGTTTCATCTCATGGTCCCTATGTTCCTCTGTGATCGGATTGGTAGGGAAATGGTGGGTATTATTATTTTTAGACTGTACACTGACTTTAAAGAGGACCAAAACCCACTCCCCATCGGCCTTGAAATCTATATGATTCCAGGGCTGATGGATTACCTCCCCCTGGGGCATCCAGAATCGCGCTGATTTGACGAGCAATCGCGCATAAGTCGTAGGACTGGGAAAAGGTGAGTTTGTTCGGGCAACCTGGGGGGTTTCACACAGCAGGGCACCTCTGATAGGGGTACCCTGGAGACAAGGACCAAAACCCAGGATAGTCAAAAACCACTTTAAAGCACACCAACAGCCATTTTTTCTCCCCCTGTCCCCTCTGTGCACCCCCACCCGAGTATTTGGAGCGGATCCATCTACCTATTGTTTTACTAGTTTTTCTTCCATATGGGGCTTTTATAGGTTTGTACATCCACCTGGCAAATTTAAGACTGGGATTGGCTGTTCTCATAAATGCCACATGACATAGGCATGCCACTGGCTGCATTCCCCATTTCCCTGCAGTCTGTATCACGCTCCTGCCCCAAACCTGAATGGCTGGGTGCCTGAGAGCACCTCAGCCCAGAGATCCTGGGGATGAGCCCCACTTTAATTATCAACTGTTATCCATAAGCTTAGCAAGATGAGTAAACGCCTCCTAAATGTTAATGGCATTTACAGATTGTCCATTTAGTCTAATATTTTCATAATGTCTTGGCCAAGAAGTTTTTGCATTGAAATGTATCATGGTGCTGTACCAGCTATCATCACAGTGACAAAGTGTCAAACAAATATTTCCCACCATTTTCAAAGACCAAACAGGATCTTACCATCTCTCAAATATCTGCAGAGAAATACAGAAAGCCTCTGGCTTCTTGCTAGCTTTTAATATCAACTGTTAATCCAAAACCTAAAGTCTAGGAATCAATAAGCATTTTATATATTGCTGATCTTTTCCCAGTTTTAGTTTCAATTTGCAGCTTTTGTGACGAGCTTTATCATTTGGTATTTGAACAGCCTGGAGTTTTTGTACTGGAGTCTTTCACAGTGCTGTACCCGCTATAGTACACAGTAGAAAAGACTAATGCAAATACTTTGTTGCTGCCTCTTCTATACTTACCAGGTTAGCCTGGTAACAGAAAGTTAAGCATATCAAACAACAATCAAGCACATCAAACAATACAATATTTATTAAGGAAGGACGCTAACATTTGGTAAGCTCTTCATGTTAATTTGTAGAAACAGACTCTACCTAAATAAAAAACTTCCCAACATTACCTAGAGAGATGTTCCCAGAAATATCAGCCTTAAAGTTATACTAAAGGCAAGCCCGATTGTTGACCCATTTTCTCGGACTACACATTGTACTGTCCTAAACTTCAATCCGTTTTCAAAAAAAGCCTGTAGTTCCTAAGTTATCTTAAAAGACCATCATTAAATGTGGCAACAGCGATGTAATGTAAGCACACTTTGAGTGTGAGAGGAGAGAGGAGGGTGGGGTTTCAAAGCTGCAGAGAGAGGCAGCCAATTGGGGCATCTGGGCAGGGAATGGGGAGTGTTTCCTTTCTTGGTCCACTTAAGGTTGATTGATGAACCAGGTCAGCAGGTTGTGGACTGAAAATGGGGAAGTGATTTTCCTCGCTAAGGAGACAGACAGAGCAGAAAGCAAAACGCTGTAGCCACTCAATACTCAGATCTCTGAGTTCTTTCCCCTGGTGAATGGTGTGTTCTGCAGGCATTCCTACCATGGCTTCAGCGTCACAGGGGAACATGGGTCACCTTTTTGGCAACCTGTCGCTAGCATCAAAACAGCAAACTAGACCCAGCAGGTCTGTATGTGGTCACTAGAGGTCATCTAGAGATTTTGTCACCCTCTGTTGCTGGATCGTTTTCACTATTTTGCCTTATACATGTTTAACTGTGATTTTTGAGGGGATTTCCAGGATTAGGAAAATTGATATATTGTTTTTTCTCGGCAGATTCTGGGCTTTAACATGAAATGTCTTGTTTGTCTTTTTTTTCAAAAAAAAATTGTATTCAAAAAAATTTTAAAATATATTTTTTACAATTTAATATGTAATGAGAAAAAAGAAAAAAGTTTTTCAATAAAATCATATTGTGTATAAAAGCCCCATTTCTTCAGGTTATAATGGTACCACATATGTATTGGTAGACACCCTTTCCTGCCCAGGAGATTCACCCAAACTAAAACAGTGCTTCCGGAGATGTTCAGATAAAATACAACTATGCTATGCGCTATGTGTACCTTGCAGTTTTTCAAGAAAAACAACCCCTTACTTTTGAAATCCTCCCACAAACTATATATTCTCTGGAAGTACACGCCTCAAGCTTTCTAGCTTCACCAGGCTTGTTGACATGAGCACAGTTTTCTGGAAGTAATCGCTCGATGCATTCTTGCACAGGGGTTCCCTAATAAAATAATAAAAAAGCTTCCCCCCGGACATTGGGGAGACAGATAATAGGCCGGGGGGATAATAGCAAAACAAAGGGGAAAAACTTTACACACTGGTAAGAAGAATAAGCCTTTAAAACATGTACAAGAAATAAACAGTATTTCACATTAAATAAAACATTAAAATATCAACTTAATAAAAACCCTTTAAATGACACTTTTTTTCATTTGTATTAGCCAGTTGCAGGCAGGGAGGAGAATCCACTGAATGGGGGTTCGTACAAAATGTAGCTCTGACGTTACTAGCTTCAGTGCATGTGCCATCTATGGGGCTTACACACATTAGAATTGGCACCACACTACACTGAGGGCCTTGTCTGCGCAGTGTGGCTTCCATATGTGTATCTGCAGAGGTATGCAAACTAAATCCCAGCGGTGTAACGAAATGTGATGGCACCACCAGAGGAAACATTTAGTGGAGGCCTGTTCACAGCTCATACAGTAAACTGTTTTTGTATTTTAACTCAATTGGATGCAGCTAGACAATTCAAAACTGAAACAGGGTGCTTCCTTTTTCTAAATGATGCCAAGTGAGCACAAATGTGATAAAGTGGAGGAGCAAAACTGATAGGACACCCCTGATCTGGACACGATGTGGTTGCACCCCATCAATTTATGCCCCTGTTAAAACTCCAGTTGACCTGTTCGTTTGCCTAATACTTAGGACTCATGCATGGTTCCTTTATGTTGTTCCTCCCACACCAGCTAGAAATTGCCCAGAGCAACTTGCCACTTTCTTCCTTCCCTTTAAAATTAGCAGCAGACCCATGTAAAGAGTTTCTGTTGTGAAATGTATGCTTTGGTATAACAAAGGCTGAACTGAGGAAAATACAGATGTAAACTGCTTTATATAACAGGAGGTTAAGTGACGGTCATGCTAATTATTTACTGAAGCCAGTGTTGCTTCTTGTGTGTAAGAGCTAGCAGGACTTCCAGGGATAAAGTCTGCAGAAGTTAGGGTAAGTGATCCCGTTTTTGCTCTGACAGGCGTTTTATTAATGTAGATTCACCAGTGTTGACCAGCAGATGGCATTATTATACTTTGTAAAAACAGATTTTGAAATGTTTTAAAAATTCCATTTTTATAATTCCATTAATATGTTACAAATGCATTAAGATAAACTATAAAGTCAGATGTCTTTACTGGGCTTCAATGTTACTGTGAGCTTTTGAAGAAGATTTTTTTCAGCCATGTGCACCTAGCCTCTTCAGGCTGCGGCACAAGGGCACAAGGGGTCTGCATGGGCGGGAATGGGTCCTAACTGTCAGTAATGGGCACCAGTAAGGCCTCTTTCATACCAAGGCGCTTGACTGCAATAGTGGGGTGATTCTGATCGACCCATAATTGCTGCCAGAACGCTGCCCATGGCTACCTGTGGGCCCATTCACATTATTGTTTGGAGATTGCAGGGAATTGACATTCCCCTGCATCCACCGTTTTTGTAGCTATTGTGTAACGATCACAAGTACGATCGCGGCAAAAAGGCTGGCAAATCGCGGGAGCATAGGCGATTGTGCTGCAATAGCGATAATCTGTACTGCAATGGATCGCTTGAGCCTAAAACTGACCTAAGGCTCTATTCAGACCGAGTGACTGTGGGGCGAACGCACTTTCAAGGCAAGCACCCCACAATGATATTCAGTGCTTGTACAGCATTTGTGATTTTTACTTAATGGAGTAGAATGGCTACCATGGCACCCTTAAAAACGCTGCAGGCAAGACTTTTTGGAATCGATTACAATCGCAATCACCTCCATGAATGTGTCCATAGCCTAACATGGGCAGCATTTCCAAGGCGATTGCGGGGTATCGTACCGCAATCGCCTCGGTCTGAACAGAGCCTAAAAGGTGGAAAACTGGACTCATATGGAACCATAGAAAAACAATAGATTGTAAAGTCGAATATATAAAAAGGACACCCACGCCCCCCCCCCCCCTGCCACCGCAGCATCATCCTCCCAATTCAGTGCTCTGAAACCTCATGGTTTCCAAGATCAGATCCCCTGCTGTCCTTTCACTAGCTCCCACTGACTCCCCTGCACATCACAGTGCCTGTGCACACTAACCCCACACACATTTTTCACAGTAAGAGGCAGTGAAGATGTGGCTGAACCCCGATAACCATGTTTTTTCCCCAGAGCAGAGGACTTTATCAACAATGTATGGCATGGATCTGGGTGTATGTTCACTTGCAAACAATAAAGAGTATGTGTGGTTGAGATTAACGCAAATGTAATATCTGAGGTGAGTTGCAACATACATTAAAGGAGCATATAGTAGCTGCTGAAACCCCCACCCGAGCTGCACTTACCAAGTCATGATCCAACGCTGTACAGAAAGTGCACAATTTCCTGCAATGTAACAGATGCGGCTGCTGTCTGCATTTTCTAGGAGTACATTGCTGGATTTTGGCATAAAGTGGTGTGAGCAGTGTGCGACTCAGGCAGGAAGTTCGAGTGATCCCGACTGTAGGGCATCCGAAATCAGGATTTCTCTCTAGCAATCATGATAACCTGACCAAAATACAAACATGACTTATGGTCTGATGTAAGTAGACAGCTTCTGGTTTTAATAGCAAAGAATACCAGCTTTGGCAAGCCAAATCTTTAGCTACAATATAATATAGCACAGCATGAAGATCTTTAAAGTGGACCAAGACCCAGGATTTTCACTATCCTGGGTGTTGGTCCACTTCAGCGGGGCATCCGAGATCAGGATGCCCCGCTGTGTGAAACCCCCCCAAAAGCCCCAAAAAACGTACCTTTTTGGCGACGGACAAGCGACGGACAAGCCGCCGCGCGTCCCTCTTACAGGGCGCGCACCCGCGCTGGCCATTCACAAACGGCCGGCGCGGGCGCGCGCACTGCTAGATGCCCCGCGGTGAGGGAGGTGATCGGCCCGGGAATCTTATAGATTCCCGGGCTGATCACCCTTGGGTGTTGGTCCACTTTAACTCTGAGATTTATCACCTGTCCTAATTTCCTTCCTGTCATTGTGGCTCCCACACAGAACTATTTCCCTGTATCTTCACTTTCTAAGTCAGTCAATTTTAGACTGACTTCATTCTTTGAAGAGTCTCTAGTTAATAAAAGTCGAGTTTTTAAAAGAAGAAGAAAGTTCCAGTCTGAAGAATTCTTCCTTAAAGAAAAACCCCTGGGCGTTGCCTGACCCAGTACCAGTGGTAATTAGCAACAGATACTGAGGATGTACAAGTCAGGTCCAAAGAATGTGAGGGCTGCTCAACGGTAGCTTGAGAGGAAAATTCATCGATCAGGGTGACATGGAAAGGGGAGTGTCATACAGTAGTTCAGAAACTCCTTACTTGTCATCCATATTAAAAGCAGAACAGAAGTTGCAGACCACATTTTCATACAATATGAGTTGTGGGAATGGGAGGAAATAGATTGTTTATATACCTTATCTGAGCTTGTTCTCTTGGGAAATGTCTCTACATTTGCATACACTTGAATAATTCCCCTCTACTTTACTTAATCAGCTTGAGAAAATTATTAACAAATATGTAAATGCTTGCTAAAGAAAAAGGTAAAATACAGTATATCTAGTAACTGTAAACCTTATTGTTATATGTTTTCTTTTTTTGTTTGATATTTGGTCATTAGTTGGCATTCTGTCATTTTAGTCATTTAATTCACTGAAGTGGAATCAGGTAAGGTGATGAGAAACAGCAGGAAACCCTCATGGTGAAGGACTATTAAAGCGGTCCTTCACTCTGAATAACTGTCTATCATATTTGTTTCCCACACCCTGTACATGTAGATTGCTCACATTAAAAATCATCCTACCTGCATCTACTGCATGTTATGAGCCTTTAAACATCCAAGATGGCAGCTTATGGAAGATCAGGCAGCCTGCGAACAGGAAGTGCCTTCTGACTGTGCTGCTCTGCATTCTGGGACTGCTGAACTTTTCCTGATCTCAGCTCTGCTCTGTCTGCGCAAAGCACAGCTATAACCCGCCACCCTGTACTTTATCCCAATCTCCTCTCCTCAGTAAGTGTGATGCTTCTGAGTCAAGATGGCGGCGCCCGTATCCTAAAGTCCTTAACAGAGTTGCAGTCCAATGGGGGAAAGAATAATAAGTAAGTGACTTAAAACTTAAAATATATTAATTTTAGATGCTGGTGAATCGTTTTTAAGGGTTTGGGCTTTTCAGTAAATCATGGTGAAGATCCGGTTTAAGTTTGTGTGTTGAGCTGTTAAAGAACTATCATATGTACTGCTGTAGGCTTTACAGCTTCTGTGCCAGACCCTAAGGGTGATCCATTGATATTTTGGCCATCAAATAAACTAAAGGTAACTGAGCTCTGTAGTTAGAGTTGTTAGAGAACATTAAGGAACCGTGATGGTCAGTGGTCACTGTCTCACGGATAAAGAGCTACTAGGTTTGTAGAACTAGATGTCAAATTAACTCATTAATCTCATACTAATCCCATACTAGCCCCTAAGAAACAGGAATCAAGGCTAGCTTAGTTCACTAAATCTAATAATCTACTGTAACACGTTAAAGTGGACCAACACCCAGGATTTTGACTATCCTGGGTTTTGGTCCACTTCGGCGGGGCACCCCGATCGGGGGTGCCCCGCTGTGTGAAACCCCCCAGAAAGCCCCAAAATCTTACCTGTCCCCGCTCCCACGTGACTGGACGGTCCAATCTCCGCCAACGTCCAGGCGGGGATCAGGAACGTCCAAGCGGCTGCCGCCGCCGCCGCCTCCCTCGCGTCACTTTCGGCGCGCGCGCGCCCCCGCCGGCCATTCGCAGACGTCCGGCGCGGGCGCGCGCACGCCTACAGGGGCGCGAGGGAGGCGGAGATCAGGTAAGCGATTTGGGGTGTCTGGGGGGGTTTTACCCCGCGGGACATCCCGATCTCGGATGTCCCGCGGGGTGGGAGGTGATCGGCCCGGGAATCTTATAGATTTCCGGGCCGATCACCTCTCGGTGTTGGTCCACTTTAACCACAAGATACATTAAGGACATAAACTCCCCTATTATACATTGAGGTTTTACCTCCCCTCATATATATTTAGGTCAATAAGACCAACTGAGTGGTGGTTGTCTTACTCAATTCCAATAGGCACTAGAAGACCTCCACAAATGGGCACAGCACCAAAATAGAATAAAAAATAACACTTTATTTTAATAGCTCCAAAACATTAATAAAAAACAAATAAGACAATTTTAAAAACCATACACCAGTACAATACCCTTATGCTCTGAAAAATTATTAGCAGAGACTTAATCTTGTCCAAGAAGAGTGAAATTCAAGTCTTAAACATATATACATTAATCCATACTATTGCACATATCCCGAAGATCCCATGCTATTGCACATATCCCAAATAGTGTAATAATATTTGATAAGTAAAGTGCTGAAATACTACAAATGAATTTGAACCTTATACAAAAAATAATAAATTATAAAAGGGCAATCTCCTAATAAAGTGCCCATGCCAAGACCTCAGTGCAAACTCAAATAACTATGGGTCCACCTTATGGGACTGCTGTAGTAAATTATCTAACATATTCATAATATCCCTAAAGTCACAAATTCTAAAGGTGCGATTTACTTGGGAAACAAACAAAAATAGATATGTGCACAAAAATAAAGCTGGATTAATAATCAAAATATGGCAAATACCCAATTGGAGATCTAATTTGCAATCTCCCTTCCGCCGGAAATGAGGCTGCACTGGGGGACATAAGAGGAAGACACCTGCAATGAGGTAAGTACCTCTGGAGAAGCCACAGCTCTAGCGGCAGAACGCATGAGGCCTGTCCTATGCGCACCTGCCCTTAGATAGAAATTAGACTCACCCTGCTTAAATTTGGCCTGTGCCTACCAATACTTTGGTGTAGTGGTTGTCTTACTAAAACATACAAGCTAGGGCTCTCATTTCTATTGTGCCCTAAAGTGGACCAAAACCCAAGATTTTTATCTGGGTTTTGATCCTGCACCCCGATTTGCGGTGCCCTGCTGTGTGAAACACCCCAGGTTGCCCAATCTAAATGACCCCCAATGTTCTCATATGTGATGAACAAAGCTGCTTACATGCATATATTCAGTTCTAATGGTATGTTGAACCTAAACCTAACCACTTAATAAATAATTTATTTGAACCGGAATTTCACTCTGAATAAGAGCATGTCTTATATGTTTCCCCCACACTATACATACAGATCGCCCACCTTAAAAATCATCCTACCTGCATCTACTGCATTTTCTGAAACTTTAAAAATCCAAGATGGCGGCTCATGGAGTCTCAGACTGCCTGCAAACAGGAAGTGTCTCCGGACTGTGCCACTCTGCATTATGAGATTGCTGACCATTTCCTGAACCCAGCTCTGCTCTGTCAGTGCAAAGCACAGCTTTAACCCCGCCCCCCTGTAATTTATCCTCCTCTCCTCTCCCGAGTATGTGATGCTACTGAGCCAAGATGGCGGCACCGATATCCTAGAGTGCTAAACAGAGTTGCAGGCCAGTGTGGGAAAGAATAAAAAGTAAGTGACTAAAACATTAAATATATTAATTTTAGATGCTGGGGAATAGTTTTTTTAAGGGTTTGGGCTTTTCATTAAATGATGCTGAAGGTCCGCTTTAAGTGTACAGTTTTTGTGCTGCTGTAAATGATATCTAATTTACAATCCCCACCCAAGGGTGAAGACACAACAGTATTCTAGTACCTAATACAAACTATTGTACTTCAGGGTTTTAGAAATGAGATATTTTACTGTGGTAGTTGTAGTAAGCACAGTGACAAATAGTAATACAGATTCTCCTATATCATTTCTAGGATGTTTATTTCACTTCACAGTTGTGTGAACACCACACAAAATCCTAAAATAGTCTCTTGTTTACAACTAAACTGCTAACCACAACCTTTAAAAAGAGATTTGGATAATCATTTACATTAAACAATCATGGTTGCAGAATACAACAATAGTGACATTGTTAGCCAAAACCACACCGGAATCGTTTAGCGGTTTCCAAAAAAGGAATCCTCCATTTTTGTAGAGCCGACAGGGTAATAATATTTCTGTAGTAATGGTAAATGCAAGCTATGCATAGCACTAAGACATGGTTAAGACAAATAAAATAGCAGGCTGATTCATTACTAACGCCAGGTAGCGACAGATGAGCGTCTGTACTGCGGCACTGAGAACGTCCGCTAGTGGTCGTTCTGATCGGCCGTCAGTTGCTATGACAGAGCGCCTCAGTCGCTACTGCCATTTTGTAGTACTCATATTGCCAATGTTAATTAAATGTGATGTTATTGATTTGCAGAAGAGGCGCTATAGAGTTCTTACACCTCATTCAATACAGAGCCTGAGCATTTCTATGCTAGTGTAATTTTATTGGTAAATTTTAAAAATTTTAATTTTTTTGTTTGGATTTGGCCTGTTCTTCCTTCAGAATTATAAATCTTCATGGTGCCTGTAAAAGAGACAAAATATTAATATTATTGTTAATTTATGTTTTATTTTATTTTTACTTTTATTTTATTTTACCCACCAAAGTAGTGTTGTGATCTCCTAAAATTATGCCCCTGTTCTAATGAAGTAGTCATATATTTCTGCGTAGCTAACTTACCCCAAAGAAAGCCGAAATCATGTTATCCCGCCGGGCGAAGCCAGTCTGGGTATGCTCATTACTGTCTGCGGCCATGTTGGGGACTTCTGGCACCAGTGCTGTTTCTTCAGGGGCTTCTATTCTGTGGCAAATGCAAAGGTTGTGTAGGACACAGCATGCGAGGATGATTATGGAGACTTTTGTGGACTGTACAACATCTCTCCTCCTTGGCGTGCCAAACAGAGAAAGCGCGCTTTCAGTAGATGCTTCTTTCCACAATACATCTTGTTTTCCGATGAGCTGCATTGTATCGGAGTTGGGCTGATGTTTGGGGGTTTCTCACAGGGGCCATCAGCCACGTTTTCTGACCATATTCCTTGTCCGCTGAAACAAATAGAAATGGAACAACACAAATTAGACATGAAACTATACGTGTTGTAAATAATGGGCCTTTATGGAAAATCAATATTGTTAATAATGGTGCATAAATATATATATAATATAGGAATATACAGCATGGCATGACATGAAGTGGGAAGGCCTAAGGCAGGTTTTCCAAGCTAAATAATATCTGCATTCCGAAACCAGAAAAATAAGAACAAAAGACATCTGAGAGGGCACTAGATAATATCAACATTCTGTGACCATACCATAAATATGTTGTAAATAGACATACAGACCTGAAATAGCAGATGCACCCTCTTAGCAAAACGACTGGACATCAAAGGGTCAGACAGATAATTGAAGCTGGCACCACAAAATATACAAACGGCTTCTGCGAATTTCCGTGATGGACCCTTCTAGCATAACCGGTAGGACAGGAGAAAGGGGGGAGAACAGCAGGACTAGAGATCAAAGGGCAGGGAAGTATAATTGAGGGGAGACAGAAGGAAGGGGGAGAGGGAGGAGACGGCTTGGACGGGAGACTGCTTGCACAGGAGAAGCTTGTGAGTGCCGTATCAGGAGGGTAATGTGTCTTTCCCTGTATATATGTATGCCAGTCTCATAACTGGATTGTATTGTGTTTGATTTGAGATTTGATTGCATTATTGTGTTATTTTGTCAACAATATATCTCTTTATTTACTACTTGTCCCAGTGTCTCTTGCATTTACCAGAAGTCAAAAGAACCTAGTCTTATAGTCTTATGCGTGTATCCATTGCGTGGTCATTGGCCAGATATTGATAATATTGGTATATGTGTTGCCTATTTTAGTCGAGCCGGGCAGGATATAAATATATACATAATATTTTTAAATATTTTAGTTATTAATATATTAATAAAGGTTATAAAGTGGCGACCCAGGCAGGAGATTTATAGTTATAAATTAATATCTAGATATTGAATATAATATTTTAGATATTAATATTCTATTGTTTACATTTGGCCAGCCATTCAGGAGAGGTTGGATTGTTTACATTTGCCGAGCAGCAGGCAGGAGATTCTATTATTTACATTTGGTGAGCCAGGCAGGAGATTTATAGTTATAAGTTAATATCTAGATATTGATATAATATTTTAGTTATTAATATTCAATTGTTTACATTTGGCCAGCCATTCAGGAGAGGTTGGATTGTTTACATTTGGCCGAGCGGCAGGCAGGAGATTATTATTACATTTGGCTAAGAGCCATTCAGGAGATATTAATATTATTATTATATTCATATTGTTTACATTTGGCAAGCCAGGCAGGAGACATCTTGTGTATTTGCAGAGCACTGTGTTGTGGTGAATATTGAGTGTATTGTGGTATATAATACAGTGTGCAATTCAATTTCTATAGTTCATAGACCGCTGTTGCTATTGGTAACTATAGCATATTTTAAAGTGTTGCAATTGATTTGAAGTGCCTTATTGTATAGACATGGAGGGTCTTGCAAAAAAGATGAACAAGATAAAGAATGCAGAGGGGATTATAAGAGCAATGCAGGGATCCAGTAACCCATGGGCTGAAGCCCAGGATTATGTGTCTAAATGCATTGCTGCTAAGCAAATCTCCAAATCTGAGGGCAAACGCTTTTTGATTTATGGGGCAGTTTGGATTGCAAAGGAGTTTGTTTTGGTGAAAATACAAAATGAAAGCCTCAGAGAGGAGGTAAACTCCCTGGATAAAGCGCTAGGAGCCATGAGGGCATCTACTGAAAGTTTGGGCGCAATTGTGGAGCAGCTGAGAGCTGAGAGCAGAGAATTGCGCATGAACAATCAGGCAATGTCAGAAAAGCTGATAGCCACAGAAAAAGAAGTTGAACTTGTGTCTGTGGATATCAGGAGACAGAGAGATGCATTTCCTGGTGCTGCTGAGGAGGTTTCATGTGGGTCTTCACCAAATGAGCAGATAGATTCGGGGGTGCAGGGTAATTGTAGGAGTGAAAATTACCCAAAGGTAGCCCCAAAGGTTAGTGCAGTCACACAAGCTCCAGTGGCAGTCTCAAGGCCCCCATTACAAAAAGCAATGCCTAGAATAATTAACTCTGCTGTACCGTGCAGAGACAATGTAAAGAAAGCTAGAAGTGTGAAGTGCCACTCTTGTGGCCAAGCGGATCACATTTCCAGGCTCTGCCCCTCTGCAAAACCAATGTGTAGCAATAAAGTCCAGACCTATAGAACCCACAAAAGGCAGACAATGGTTTACTCTGCTAGATTTGGGACAGGGAGCTTTAACCAAAAGAAATTTGCTAGGGAACATTATAGTCAAAGCAAACCTATAAAGTGTGTCCCAGCGAAATGGTTAAGAGCCAGAAATGAATACCTTATGGCAGAAAATCTGCAGTTGAGGAGTGATATGAGCTCACTGATCCAACAGGTTATGGCCATAAGAGAAGAGGTAAGTATGTCGGGGAACAGAAGAATGTCGGATGAGCCAAGGCTTAGACAAAAAGTTTTAGATAGGCACCCAGTTAGGTGTTATTAACTCTGTGTGCTTTGTCTTTCAGGTCCATTGGATAAAACCCCGGCTAAGTCTCTGATTAACTCTTTAATCTTTACATTAGGTTTTGGGGACCTTAACGTGGGCTTTTTTGTGTTGGTTTTTTTTATGTGCACACGTTTAGGATAAGCCTCAAAGATTAATTTGATGAAAGCAGTCAGGTTATCAAAAATCTAAATTCATTTTTGTTTTTTTAGTTAAAAGACCTGAACTGCTAAGCTGGCAGGGACAGGGTTTCGGATATCCCTGATTTCCATTAAAGTGTAAATTTAGTATTTTTTTTATGATTGCGCTATGTTTTACGGATTGCGCATATTTAGTAACTAGTGCCAGCCTAGTGTTTGTAGGTTTTGCTCCCAGGTGTCACTGGCAGGCTGTGTGGAATGCTCTGTTGCTGGGGCTGCAGTGTCATTCCAGGCTGATTAGCATTTCTATACAGCCAGTGTCTTTCCAGTGACAATGCATTGGGAACCGGTTTTAAAGCGTTTTTTTTTTCCTTTTGCAATGAACAATGAAAAGGCTAAAATTCATATTTTGGCCTGTTCATTGGGTCAATCATTTTAAATTGTGTGCTTGTAAGCTATTTTTCCTGTTATGTTATTGGAGTGGGAACCATTTTTTTGCTAAGTAACTTTTTTTTGTAGTTGGTACACAGGCACACAATTTGAAACTATCTGTTTGTTTGTTTCTTCACGTTGAATGGTATGAAGTGGGCGAGCAGCTTTTCTCCCCATTTTCTTCACATGCATTACTTTTGAAATGGTATGAAGTGGGCAAAGGTTACCATTTAGTATTGTACAATATTGACAATACACGAGGTCTGCATTAGGTGGACCTAATACCTTATGGATGTTTGTTTTATTGTTGTAAACATAACTTTTTAACAGATTTTCCATAGATAGCCCAGATATGCCCTTGATTTGAGTTTGCGGAGACGGAGGGGATTATTGATATAGCATAGTGGCAACCTTATTGTTCTTTGGTTATAGCTTGAATCCTCAAAGCCACATCTACAGAGTCACACTTTCTTTTGTTCAAGGTTTTCTTTCAGACATTTCCACCGTAATACGCCGTTTGCTATGTTGCATTATGTTTATGCTCTGTGACCAAAAATCTATTTCTTGGAGTCTGCTGTGTATCACTGTGTTGGAGAGTATATCACCGATTGCTTCTAATATTGCAGATGTACTGTTGCTGTAACTCCTTATGGTCTGTGTGAACTGTCAAAGTACATGTGCACCCATAACAATATGAACTGTTCTAATGATATGCACCCATGACAATATAGGCAGTTCTGATGCTGTGCACCATGAAACCATGTGCAGTTCTGATGATGTGCAGTCATAACCATATGGACTGTCACGCTGTGCACTCAGTATATTATGGACTGTCACCTTGTGCACCCACCTCGCTGATGATAATACAGGCCTTGGAGACTCAGTGACAGCTGATAAAGCATTGTCTGCAACATAAAATGGAAGTCGACTGATGTCTGTCAATACCCGCAGCAGTGAATAAATCCGGATGTCACCAGATTTGGTCACCCAAAATCACATAAGCAGTTATGGATGGTGTAAAAATATGAAATATGTTTGATGATCTGTTGAAGAAGGTGTGGCATTAAAACAGTGTGTGGTGGCTGAAGGATTCGGACTGTAACTTGAGATACTGTAGGTTGTCATAGCTTTGTGTTGATATATATCGGGTCCCATCAGTCTCAGCAAATTTGAATCACTTTTAAGACTTATGTTTTATATATTTGAGAGACCTCGATATATATAGATATAATATATATATATATCTCTGTCTCTAGTGGGCGAATCTGTAAATAATGGGCCTTTATGGAAAATCAATATTGTTAATAATGGTGCATAAATATATATATAATATAGGAATATACAGCATGGCATGACATGAAGTGGGAAGGCCTAAGGCAGGTTTTCCAAGCTAGATAATATCTGCATTCCGAAACCAGAAAAATAAGAACAAAAGACATCTGAGAGGGCACTAGATAATATCAACATTCTGTGACCATACCATAAATATGTTGTAAATAGACATATAGACCTGAAATAGCAGATGCACCCTCTTAGCAAAACGACTGGACATCAAAGGGTCAGACAGATAATTGAAGCTGGCACCACAAAATATACAAACGGCTTCTGGGAATTTCCGTGATGGACCCTTTTAGCATAACCGGTAGGACAGGAGAAAGGGGGGAGAACAGCAGGACTGGAGATCAAAGGGCAGGGAAGTATAATTGAGGGAAGACAGAAGGAAGGGGGAGAGGGAGGAGACGGCTTGGACGGGAGACTGCTTGCACAGGAGAAGCTTGTGAGTGCCGTATCAGGAGGGTAATGTGTCTTTCCCTGTATATATGTATGCCAGTCTCATAACTGGATTGTATTGTGTTTGATTTGAGATTTGATTGCATTATTGTGTTATTTTGTCAACAATATATCTCTTTATTTACTACTTGTCCCAGTGTCTCTTGCATTTACCAAGTCAAAAGAACCTAGTCTTATAGTCTTATGCGTGTATCCATTGCGTGGTCATTGGCCAGATATTGATAATATTGGTATATGTGTTGCCTATTTTACCCCACACAGAACAAAGGAGTCCCAAACTTCCCCAATCCACTCCCTATAATGAATGGCACCACTCCAATTATATTTCTCAATTAATAATTACTTTATTTAGATCAACTTACTATGTACATACATATTTAAAGCATTGATTAAAATACATGTATTTACATACAAACCCCTACAAATGGGGAGGAACACTCAAGGAGAACCAAAATGTAAGGGGGAGGGAGGGGAAGGGGCCGGTTACTCTATCCAGAGTGACCCGATGACGTCGCCCCTGTGGCTAAATAATTACTAAATTTCATGTAATTTGATGCTGCTCTACCCTTTCAGGGCCGTATAATCATAAGTGTGCCAGTGTCTAAATAAATCCTTCATATATACAACTTGTGCCAAAGACAATCAATCTGTCTAATCATATAAAGTGCAAAGTGCCATTCAAAGCCTAATTATCTACAACTAATATAAGGACAGCCGTGGGAAAGAGCAAAGCAAACATGTATTTAACTCAACACAGTACCTTATATCACCAGCCACAGCAGCCCCAACCTCACCGGGTCTCGGGTGAGGTTGGGGCTGCTGTGGCTGGTGATATAAGGTACTGTGTTGAGTTAAATACATGTTTGCTTTGCTCTTTCCCACGGCTGTCCTTATATTAGTTGTAGATAATTAGGCTTTGAATGGCACTTTGCACTTTATATGATTAGACAGATTGATTGTCTTTGGCACAAGTTGTATATATGAAGGATTTATTTAGACACTGGCACACTTATGATTATACGGCCCTGAAAGGGTAGAGCAGCATCAAATTACATGAAATTTAGTAATTATTTAGCCACAGGGGCGACGTCATCGGGTCACTCTGGATAGAGTAACCGGCCCCTTCCCCTCCCTCCCCCTTACATTTTGGTTCTCCTTGAGTGTTCCTCCCCATTTGTAGGGGTTTGTATGTAAATACATGTATTTTAATCAATGCTTTTAAATATGTATGTACATAGTAAGTTGATCTAAATAAAGTAATTATTAATTGAGAAATATAATTGGAGTGGTGCCATTCATTATAGGGAGTGGATTGGGGGAGTTTGGGACTCCTTTGTTCTGTGTGGGATATAGTAGTGCACATATGTGCCTCCACCCCTAGATTGTGCACACTCCACATATAGACTGGTGAGTGCGGTCTCAAGCTTTGTTCTGGTTCATGTTGCCTATTTTAGTCGAGCCGGGCAGGATATAAATATATACATAATATTATTAATATTTTAGTTATTAATATATTAATAAAGGTTATAAAGTGGCGACCCAGGCAGGAGATTTATAGTTATAAATTAATATCTAGATATTGAATATAATATTTTAGATATTAATATTCTATTGTTTACATTTGGCCAGCCATTCAGGAGAGGTTGGATTGTTTACATTTGCCGAGCGGCAGGCAGGAGATTCTATTGTTTACAGTGTATTAAAAAAATCATCATCTGCACATATAGCTGCCTAGTTGTTGTAAGGTATTAATTTTATAGTTATTTTGTTTGTAAATAATATTTACCCAGTAGCCATCCAGGTGGCATTTCATTATGTTCAAACTTCTGGCACAAGACTGATTGGTGTAGTACAATCATGGCATGAGCCAGGGAAACCAGATCTTACGGACCTCAGTTTCATATCTGGGTCGCAAACCACCATTACATTCATGGAATAAAACTGCTTCCGATTCCTATAGTGCAGTTCCTGTGCATGGGGAGGGCGGGTACCATCCACGCACCCTAGCACATTAGGTATCCCTCCCATGCGGTAAAAGGCACGTTTGATTTTAGCAACCTCCTCCTCATCCTCTGGAAAGGTGATATACACTGGGATCAGATCACAAATAGCCAGCACTACCTGCTGAAAAATACGGCTCATTGTAGCCTGGCTTATCCCGCTGAGGAGGGCTACTGTTGCCTGAAAAGTGCCCTGTGCCAGAATATTGAGAGAAGCACATAGCCTAACAATGGCAGGGGTGGAGTGGGTGTGTCTTGTGGATGGCTCGATTTTGGCCTTTATATGTTCATATAGGGACCGTAAGGCTGCACGATTCAGACGGAATCTGCTTCTGATCTGCTCGTCACTTAAATTCCATACAGAGAGGTAGATACTAAAGGATCTGGGTGCCCGAAGCCTCACAGCACTTTCTTCCCTTGGCTCCTGCCCTTCCTCTGCGCTGCCACAACACATCCACACCCCAAACATAACACCACACTCAACATCACCATGACTGGCCATATCTCAGGCACTCAAAAAGAAATGCAAACAATCTACCCACACACACAACCAATCAACACAAACAAGCAATCCTAATCCTCTAGCACCAATACAAATGCAGCTCAACATAAAACAAGATGGATAGTGGAAACAAGCATCAGCCTGCTGAAAGTATGCTTTCAAAATTTGGCACAGCCAAGAGGGGAGATGCTGTACAGACCACAAAAGGTCCCAAAACCAATCCACACTTTCTGTATCCTACACAATATTTGCAGATGCCACAAAAAAAGAAGTTCACAAAGAAACAGCACTGATGCCAAAAATCACCAACAAAGCCACAGAGAGTAGTAATGCTACACAGACTGCCAGTTCCTGGCACCTATGTCATATGCACATGCCTACAACACTACAGCCTTTGCCACAGTGTACAAATATATTACCAAAAATTTCAAGCCTTATTTATACTTAACTTATAGAAATGGATGGTACGCTTTTCCGCCTCATGCATTTGATAGTTGTTTCCAGTATGTAATTAGTGATCCGATGTTGCGGATACGCCTCGCGTATCAGTATTAGAGTCATAGTGCGGATATGGTCACAGATATCTCTATGGGCCAATCATAGCAGACATTTTAAAATTCAAATAGCTGTTTGAGCCTTTGTTATTGTGTTCACAGATCTTGCCATATGCAATTAATAATGTGTTTCTGGTTGTGTAATAAGCCCTCAGCATGGGATCAGCATCTCCTCAAGATTCAACAGACTCTTTGGAAGCCTGTAAGTGTATGCATCATTATAGGTCATTTTATTGAATGTCAGGCTTTTGGATTTATATGTAGTATGTTTTCTTTTTGTAGGCCAACTCCCACCTCCATCTTTGGACCCCACTTCCTGTTTTGCAGGCCTACAGGACACTGTTGGTGTGTACCCAAAAGCTTACTGTATCCTTTATTGACCTTTACAACATCTATTTTTACAACAAAAAAGTAGGAGTTATAACGTGGAGTAATGCAAAAGTATAGAAAATGTTCCTGATTTGATTCATTGCGAACTCATTTAACATGTGTTAGTTCTGTTTAATACTATTTTCGAAATTTATGTAATCACTACTAGTACCCATTATAATAATTGCATTTATTGTTGCTTTGATTAGGCCAGAATACAGGAAGTGGTGGTCCCGAAAGGGCCCTTCAAAGCGAGGTTGCTAGGGATGATGGTAAGCATCTGATTTACAACATACTTTCAATGAGGTGGTAGAACCTTGAATGGCTGAGTCATATTTAGAAGGTGTCACTAACATTAGGACTTATACATGTATTTGTAGGTGAAAGTTCCAGTGATGGATTGCATCTGGACATCTCCGAGGTGGCGGGTATGGGTGTCTAATAATGTACCTATGATATGTGATCACACAATGTGTGTTTACAATGTGATTTTTCTTGCACTTTTTATAATACTCCTCCAACATTGTATCAGTTTGTGATTAGAAGTAGACAAACAAGGTTATTTTTTGGAAACTAAATAGTCAGCCACTTGATTTTCGCCCCCGGGCCTCTGATCTTCAGGAGGGGGCCCAGAATAGCCCCCCCCCCCCTGCGCCATCTGAAAGAAAAAAAAAAAATGAATAATGGCACAAACTCACCTGACAGCCCGATCGCTCCTCCGATGTCTTCTCTTCACCAGGGGGGGCTCCGATCCCCTCCCTGAACTTACCACGCTTCGGGTGAGGACCCAGCAACGGGCCCTCACCGTCCTCTTCGGCCGACACTCTACCCGGCCCTAGCTCCACCCACTTGTGGGAGGAGCGGGATGAGGTCATCCCGCTCCTCGTATACCGGCACCCGGGCTCCGACTGTCACTTGTCGGTAGCGATCGGAGCAGGGAGGGTGGGAGGCAGAGTGGCTCTGATCTCCCTGCCTCCCACTCTCCCTGCTCCGATCACAACCCACAAGTGTCATCTGCAGCGGCGCGGGACACGGGATCAGAGGTAAGTATAAGTAAAAAAAATAATAATAAAATATTTTGTGTTTGTGTCTTTTTTACTTTTAACTATTTGTGAACTGGTAAGGGGTCCATGAGAAATTCGGGTTCGCCCGAATCGAACTTGAGCGAATCGCTCATTTCTGGTGGGAGCGGGGAGGCCGGCTGCGCTGTCAGCGGGCGGCGGAAGCCGGCTTCCGCCGCCCGCTGACAGCGCAGCCGGCCTCCCCGCTCCCACCATGCCGGCATTTATTTTTTTTTTCCATTTCACGGCTTGGTGGGAGCGGGGAGGCCGGCTGCGCTGTCAGCGGGCGGCGGAAGCCGGCTTCCGCCGCCCGCTGACAGCGCAGCCGGCCTCCCCGCTCCCACCATGCCGGAATTTTTTTTTTTTTATTTCAGGGAAAATTCGGTCAGCACGAACCACAAAAAATTCGGGTTCGTGGGGAATCGAATTTTCCCTGAAATTCGGAGCGAATTCCGATTCGTTAGAACCGATTCGCTCATCCCTAGATGCAAGGCTTGGTTACAGTCTCAGTCTATTCAAATTTCTCCTTCCAAAGCTGGCGGTATCCTCAGTTCTCGTCCCTCTCCCCACTCATGCCTCGGTCCAATTTCCAAGTGCTTCCCACCTCCCACTGTGTCTCCACCTCACTTATCATGAGCCTCTGCCATGTACGTTTTATCCTATTTTACTTTGAACTGAAGTACAGTACAAATGGGCTGTTCAGATATGCAGCTTTAGATTCAAGAGTTTAAATCGCAAAAGGTGCCATAATCTTTTTCTTTGTTCAAAATAATAGTATACCTACTACCAAGATAGATGACAGAATTTCCTGTTGTCAAGTACTGCTGATTGATTGCTCATGGGAAGCATCAAAAACTCCACATCATTTCCATGGAATATTGGCAATATTTAGTTTCAGCTGCAATTCATTGAATTGTTGATATACAGGTATGCAGGGTTTTGATTGAACTGCAATGTAATTGGTTGTATTTAAAGATTTTAGTAATAAAACATGATGGAATTTAGATTCCCTTATTACATTAAACAAATTTAAAAAACAATTAGCATCAAAGGGTGTGAGATGATGCTAAAATGTTTGAATAACTGGATGATTAAAGTTACTTAGCTATATTTATTGTTATATAGGCATGGCCGGATTATGAGGGGGGCGCGAGGTGCGCAACCTGGGACTTCCACCACTTGCCCTGCAAAGGGGGCCTCCACCAACCTTTAGGTTATGGTCTGGTCCAGGAGGCTTTTCAGTCTTTGGTCTGACAGCCACTAGACTGACAGCAAAGCTAGTGCCCCCCCCCCCCCCCCCACCTTGACAAGCCTTTTTGGATTTGGCAAACCTGCAGCCAAAGCCAGCACAGGCAGGACGGAAAGTTTAGTGCAGCAAAGCCGCCATCTGCAACGCTACAGTGATGGATGCGTGCAGAGCTGTCAAGCAGCGGGCGCTCACTGCAAATAAGTCACCAAGCACAGCCGCTCAATGTAGGGAACTATTTTCTGCTAGACCAGCTGGGCAACTACACTACCCCCTCCCAGAATGGCAAAGCAGGAGTTCCCGAGCAGCACGCACCCACACAATGGTGGCACAAGGGACTCAGTCTGACATTCCAGTAAGTAGGCGGGTGCCAGACAACCACCAATCAGTTACTTGGCTGGACTATTATTTTAAAAGAAAAAATATTGTATCTGGGGCCTCCATCAGATTTTGTGCCCAGGGGCCTCCACCACACTTATTCCCGCCCTGTATATAAGAAGGGATACTTTCTTTCTCCCAGTTCTGACATTTGCGCTCATTCTCAAGGGTTTTAGTAATGGATTTCATCACTGTGGTAGCCCCCACCATAGTCACAGTGACAAGTAGTAATACAAAAACATATGACTAACTAGGAAATGTGTCTGCTCCACTTCACTGAGGATTACCTCATGTCTAGTTATGTCGGTTTGGCTAGAACTAGGAGACATACATGGTGGGTTGCAGGTGCTTTATTTTATCTGCTCCAGTTGCATTTATATTTAGCTAAACTTCCTTTCATCAAAGCAGGTTTAAACGTGTCCCAGCAAGCCCACTCCATTATGTCAGCTGCAATGTAGTGCATGGTGCTTGGTTACCAGCATCTATGCATTAATTAGCATTACTACTATTGGTTTTTATGATGTCACGTTATATTTTAATATACCTACATGGCATGTCATGACATTTAGAACCTTTCAAGCAAACATGCTGAAGACGACCTTACAGATTCATGGTGGTACATGTGTACTTTTGAGGTATTGTTACTTTCTCTGTTACCATTTTTAAATAAAGTTTGTTGGTGTGTCAACAAATTGGCTCCCCCCCTAATTTACTGTACACACCTTCACACTTCAAATGTACACACGTTCATGTGTTTAAACCTTGCACTTTTATTTTTCATGTGCACATTATCATTTGTATATACTGTAAAATACTCACAGATAGATACATGCCATTAACCTATTACCTGCATTTGACAGGTGCGTGCAAAGGAACGTTTCAGCTGCTATTAGCCAGTCTGGACTGTTCCCTTGTGCAGTATGCTGAATGAGGTTGTGAAGCATCTAGTAAGTAGAATCCTGTATACCAGTCCAAAGGGCTGGAAGGCCGGCAAATCACCTGCTGGCAAGCGAGTGACTTGCCAAAATCCCCCACCCCATTACCTGCACCCCCAACAGCCAGGAGGGTGCAGAAAAGCCCTTGTGGGCTATGTGAGCTGGTAGTCTTCTTCAGGGTCAGGGGCAGCCACTCTGCTTCCCAGCCCTGTGATACAAGAGCATATAGCTGGTGCCCGGGCTTGCTTTGCTGGACAGGGGACACCCCATGTCGTTTAAATTAAAAAAATTGATAAAGCCATCTGCTGCTTGGACATATAAAGTGGTGTGTTAAAAGTACAGATCAGAGACTTCCTCACTCTGGCTTGCAAATAATCTGATTGGCTGGGGCAGAATAAAGAGTATTAACCCATTCTGCTCTAATTCAAGCCCTCCTTAAAAATAAATGTTGTCCTAATGTAATTGGCAGCAAGAGGCATATGATTTCCTAAAGAGGAACTTCAGAGGCCTTGGAGTCTCAATTTTGGGATGCCTTGCTGTGTGAAACCCCCATGAACCTCGGAAACACTTTCCCGGAGCCCTTGCTGCATGTGTGCTCAGGCCGCATCCCAGCTCAACTCTAGCTGTGCGCGCACCCAGCTCCCTTCACCGCTGCTCGGCTCTAAGCGGCTTAGCTGCGCTAAAGGGAGCCCAGTGACAGTGAGCATGCAGATTGGCTGAGCGCGCCGCTCAGCCAATCAGCGTACTCAATCTTTCCCATGTCTGCGCTGTGGGAGCGGAAGGAAGGTGAGTGAGACGGGGAGACCTGGGGGGTACACACAGCGGGGCATCCCAATTTGGGATGCCGCCGCAGAGAGCAACAACACACAGGAAAGTGAAATTCATGTGTGTTGTTCCTCTTTAATGCCCTGCAACACAAGCTGACCAGTAAGGCCTTTCCCCGGTGCCATTACTCGCCACTTCTGGGAGCCAATGCTGTATCACAGCCCTACATGACTGTCAGCATCCAGTAATATTTGCCACAAGGGTAATCCCCACTGGATTCCTGCAGTCATGTGGGGACTTAATACAGCAGCTGGCAGAAGAGATCATGGAAGTGGTGAGTTCCTATAAATAGATATGGAAAGATAGATAGAAAGACAGCTAGGTATGGGAGGGATATATAGACAGAGACAGATGGATGAGTGCACTCAGTGCACTACAGTGACATTTAAAACATTAGTGGCATGGGTTAATGTCGTCCCCTCTCACACCACAGCTCCCACCACCATGAAAATGGTTCTATGTATATTTGATCAGGGCACATTTGCTGTCTCCTGCGCCTCCCTCAGCTTCTCCTTGCACTGCCTCTTTTACCTTGAATAAAGGCACGAGCTACTTCGATGGTAAGCACGCTGGGAGTGACGTGTTCATTCCCAGCTAGCCCTGGCAGTGGGTGGTACTGGGGCCAATCTATTGCCAGGCAGGACAGAGAGGGGCAGGGTGGCAGCCAGTTGTAATCTGACGGTGTAGGTCAAGATCTCATAGAGCACAATGCGCAGAACTGGATTTAGGTGTCTTATTCTTATAATTAATATTACACACATTTCTTTGTACTGAACTTGAATTGTGACTCATCAGTAATGGAAACACAGGATCTAGATGTTGTCTAATGACATTTTTTTTAGCAGTTATTTCTTGTAATTGTAATGATAAAACGCAGACCAGCAGCAATCATTTCAAGGAGAAAAAAAGATAAATACGCTGTGCAGCGCGGAAAAGATGGCGATACAAAGTGACGCTCACTGGCGCTGGGATAATCAGCAATCAGATACAACAGGCACTGGCACAGGCTGCCCAATACCCAGTGCAGCAACCAAAGCTAAGTAGTTAGCAGTGACTTCTATCACCATTGTAGTTCACAGCGCAGCGCCAGATAAGACAAAAATGCAGGTGCACCAAAACTGGTGCTATAGCCACAAGAAAGGTGCTAAATAGTGCACTTTAGAAATAAGGTCCTTAGTTTTGCCTCTAATAGGCTTTAATGATTGTGAAAATAGTTTGCAATCTGCCCCAGGGAGGGTATTGGAACTATAAATCACCCCGTTCTGCAGTCCATAAGCACAAAACCCTAAGGGCCTTATTCATGAAGGGATAGCGCCAGATAGTGCCTGTACAGCGGCAGGTAGCGTCAAGTAGCGTCAGGTAAACACCGGACATGGCACGCAATTACACATTTATGAAGCCAAATCTGGTGAGCGACTAGAACAACGCCATGTAGCATCCGATTCATCATTATCCCAGGCTCAGCGTACAGCGCCGGCGTTCAGCCTTGCAGAGTGCCACATCTTACCTCTCGCTACCTGGCGCTCTCCCATACATTTCAATAGATGATCCTTAAATCCCTTTCCTGATCCCATTTTTTTTCCCTAAACAAAACACAAACCTTCTGACATTTAATCTGGCCAAGAAAATGACATTTTTGAAAACTTTTTCCAGTTTTTATTTATTTATGCAGAATTGACATTACAGGTCTGGCATTAATGTGTTCATGTCACAATGTTATAACAATGTAACTCCATATGTTCTTGCTTTGTTACTGGTGGATACATGTTCAAAAACAGCCTTTAATCACACAGCCTCCGGTGCTCTGTGCTAAAGCGAAGCATTTTTGAGCGCCGGTGGTGTGTGAGGCTGTTTTTTTTTGATGAATATGGTGTGAGTCGGTCGCGCTGACCAGTCGCTCCCATTCGCTCCCATACAGCCCTGTACTGCTCATATAGCGACTCCCCACAATGTATTCATCAATACTGCACAGTGACTGAGGCGCTCTGAACTAGTGAACCACGCAAACACAGTGACTACTAGCGGGCGCTCTGAAATGCTTGCTACAGACGCTCATCTGTCGCTATCTGCCGCTAGTAATGAATCAGCCTGCCCGTTTGGTAAATGACTGTAGAAACACAAGAGAAAGGTTATCACCAGTCTACATAAATATATAGCTTAGTATTAGTTTCAAAATTAGATCCTAACTCTGGAACTTCTAGTGGATATACAAGGTGGTTGTGCATGTCCACCACTAGGAACGGTGCTCGCATACCCTTTGGTGACACTCAATTCAATTTTTTTTCTGCTATAACTTTTTTAAATAGCTAAAATCCCTGGAGAAATCTGATGAACAGCCTACTTTGATAAACATATTTGGCAAAATATATAATCCATATACTGTTGAGCACCTAAAGTGGAATAAAACCTGGGAATTTTGTTCCACTCTAAACAAGCACCTCTCAACAACAATACAACAAACACTAATGTGGAAAGAAAAACATTTTAAGCAAGAATACTGATGACTAGACATTCACATTTTAATGAGGCAACAATATTGCATTAATAAAGTATTGTTCAACATCATTTCATCATCCGATTGTAGTGATTCCAGTTTATCCAGTTTGAATTTCCAACGAGGGACAACCCAGGTAATAGTATAGGGGAGGCCGATTCATTAATAGCGCCAGGTAGCGACAGATGGGCGCCAGTAGCGTAATTTTCACAGCGCCAGCTAGTATTCGCTGTGCTTGGCCGGGGTTTGCTTGTTGACAGCGACTCAGTCGGTGTGCGGTAATGTTGAATACGGGGTTAGGGGTCGATGTTTCACAGGTTCTGCGTTGTATGGGTGCGCCTGACAGCGAATGGCCAGAGCGAACGGCTTGCTGCAGATTCATTAACAAATCACGCTCAAAAATTTCTCGCGCTGTGAATTCCTTGTTTAAACCCCAGAGCGCTGGCGGCGATGTGTGTAAAGTAGTTTTTAACCCCCAAACAACCATTTTTTTTTAATGTAAAAATTATACAAGTTTTTCTAAACATTTTGTAATATGAATACATTAATATCAGACCTGTAATATCAATTCTGCACATTTTTTTTTTTTTTTCTTAAAAAAAATATCTAACATTGCCGTAGTGGTCACAGAATTTTTGACAGTTAAAAAAAAAAACAAAAACATAAACTCAATTAATTATGAATATTTAAAGATTGCTTCATTGAAATGCATTGGAGAGGGCAAGGGAGCGACAGGTCATACCTGGCGCTGTGATGGGATTAGTAGCGGCGCTGTTCGTTGCAGTCGGCTACATGATGAATCCCGCGCTAGCTGACGCTCTCGCCGGCGCTAGCCTCATTTAGCGTGATAAATGCGTCATTGTGACCGCCGCCGGGCGTACTTGATTCGGTAGCCACCGTTAGCTGGCGGTACCTGGCGCTAGCCCTTGATAAATAAGGCCGTAAGTCCTAGGACATTTTATCTGCCTGAGGATCATGTTAACCATTTCTCATAGAGCAAATTCCTCCCATAGATTGCAGACAGCTAAGGCTGTAAGCATATCCAAGTAGAAAGTGCTCTTACCAACCATACACAACAGAGTGTTTAACATATAGGCCATGGGCTAACAGACAGAACCAATATTTCAGCTGGATCTGCAGGTGTAACTCCAACCAATAATTGCATCCAAAAATAATAGACAGGTCAGATCATGGTGGTTCTCACCATTAACCAGGTACCATGTCATCTTACCTTCCATCGCCACACACCACAGATTTCTCGGGGGAAACCTCTGCTGCTCAATCATGTCTGTGCTCATCCAAGAGTTTTGGTAATGGCGTATTTTACTGTGGTAGCCGCTTCTATAAGCACCATGAAAAGCAGTAGTGCAAAATCCTAAGGCTAACCATCTAGGAAATGTGTCTGTTCCACTTTAGTGAGGATGACCTCACGTTTAGACAAAAATAGCAGACATTCATGCTGGGTTGCACATGTTCAGCTCTTTGTGAACCAGTATTTAGATTTAGCTCAATTTCCTTTGTCAACGCAGGCTCAAAAGTTCCCCCAAACAAGGCCCCATTACATCAAGTGTGCAGCTCTAATCCTAGGTCCATGGTGCTCAGCTTCCAGCATCGTAAACATGGAAGACAATGTTGTATTCAATTCTTACATACATATCATTTCACAACATTTACAACCTTTCAAGTTCTTTTAAATATATTGAAAACAATGTTATAGATACTTGCTGGCTCAGCTGTGCCAACGTGCTTTGAGAATAGAGGCTTATATTCTTTCTTAAGCTTTTTAAAGTTTACAACTTAATTATTCTATGCAATTCTAAAAACAATTTAAAGAAGCCATACACCCATGTGGATTCCTAAGGAGGGGGGGTTTACTTCCCCCTCCCACCACCCCCGACCCTTAGAAAGAGATACTTACCTACTCCCTGCAGGTCTTTATATTGAGGGTGATGCAGCCCTGAAACTAGGCATTCAAACACATTTAAATGCTTCTCCAAATTTGATTGAATACCCCCTAGGGGAATTGAAGGACTGCCCCATGCCAGATACGGGTGTTTAAAGGAGATGTTTGCACTTATACAGTAATATGTAGCTGAGAAGATGTGGCTCATACACAAGAATAGGAACCACAGTTACAGAGTGCAGTCTCCAGGTCTGTAAATGTTTGCCATGGAGGCTTTTACTACAAGACCTAGGGGCACGTTTGCTTATTACTTCTGCATGTCCTGCTGCAATAGTACCAAAAGAGGGCAGAAGAGTACATTAAACAGCTATCTGGCAAGCATATAGGCATAAAAAGAAAAGGGGGGCAGTGAGGAAAGCAGAGGGGGACGGTAATACAGGACAGACAGCCAGAGAGACTCAGAGAGAAGAATTCGGAAAGACATTGCGTCTTGGTGGCAGAAAAATGAAGGACCAAACATGCCTCTGCTTTTTTTTTACTATTTGGCCCTTGACTGCAGTGAAATAAAAACAGACCTATAAAATATTGAAAAAACAGTTTGCAACAAATACTACAATGGCACACAAAATCAAAGTACAATGAATTGCATTTGCCCCCTGAGTGCAGTGAAATATGTGGCTTGATAGAGAGCTAAGAACACTTAAATTCAGTGAATTAAAGGCTCATTGTACTGAAAAAACGCTATACATACATTTACTCCCCTGCAGCACATCCTGTACCACCATGCTGTCTCTTGGTGCTGCTGTCTCCAAATTGATGTGGCAGGGAATTCAGCAAACATGTCCATTGAGTGTGTGTGAGCAGCTAGGGAATGGAGCCCAGGCTGAGATCACCTCATTGGGTAAGTATTAAAGATCTGGACACAGAGGGGTGTGCAGTAGGGGAGGTAAGGTGAGTATAGTTTTTATTCTGTTTTAGATACTGTAGGCATGGAGCTGGCTGTACGGTGGAGGGAGTGTATATTTCACCTGACTTGTGTGAGATATGAAATCCAGGAGGCTGTTTGTTTCAAGTGCTTCTAGAGCACTGAAACCTTTTCTCGTGTTTTTGTTTGGGCCTGGACTTATATTGACTGGCAGGTAGGTTTGTTAGTGGGACCAGCCGTTCCCCTCCCTCCAGACTGGACATTACCTGCCTGTCTAAGCCCGCACATGGAGCTAGAAAAGGTTTACTAGGAAAGGCAATCTGGGGAAAGTCATGTGATGAGACACAGTCAGTCGCAAGGCTGGCACCTATGAGAGATATTTTGCTGCATGCCCAAACTCTGGACCCACTAGTTTGGTGAGAAAACTGAGTTGTGTTTATTATTATTATGATGTGATGTTGAGGGCGCTTTTTAAGGCTTGGGGTGTTTGAGAGCGTATTGAATGGGAGAGTGCATTCCATAGAAGTAGAGAGGCACAGGAGAAGTCTTGAAGGCGGGAGTGTGAAGAGGTTACCAAGGAGGAGGACAGGAGAATGCCCAAGGCAGAGCAGAGGTTGCGACTTGGTTGGTAATGCTGGATCAGAGATGAAATGTAGGGAGGGGCCTGGTTGGAGAACCAGGTAACCAGTGGAGGTATTGACACAGGGGAGCAGCACTGGAGAAGCAAAAGGAGAGGTGGATGAGGTGAGCAGCAGAGTTTAGAATAGATTTGACGGGTGCCAGTCTGCTTGTTAGTAAACCACAGAGGAGAGGGTTGCAGTAGTCAAGTCGGGATATGACCAGGGTATGCAGTAACATTTTAGTGGTATCAGGTGAGAGGAACGGACGGATGAGGGAGATGTTTTTAAGTTGGAGGAAGCAGGAGGTGGCTAGGGAGAGAATGTGAGGTGTGAATGAGAGAGGAGTCCAGAATAATACCCAGGCACCGAGCTTGATGAGTTGCAGTTATTATAAGATTATTTACGGAGATTGTGGTGTTAGAGAAGGGAGGGGAGTGAGATAGTGGGAAAATGATCAGTTCTGTTTTGTCCATGTTTAGTTTTAGGGGGCAAGAGGACATAAAGGAAGCAATCAGTGTTAGACAGTCAGAAAGGCAAGAGAAGAGGAAAGAGAGGTAGATCTGAGTGTCATCTGCATAAAAGTGTTATTGGTCCAGTGAGGTTATTAGTTGGCCAAGACCATAAGAGTATATTGAAAAAGTAGGGGATAGAGCCTTGTAGTACACCAACAGACAGAGAACAGGGAGAGGAAATTGTGTTAGATTAAGATACACTAAATCGATCAGAGCGATAGGAGCAGAGTCAAGAGACTTGAGAATCGAATTCCAAGAGAAGAAAGAATATTGAGAAGCAGAACATGGTCCACAGTGTCAAAAGCAGAGGATAGGTCAAGAAGAAGGCAACAGCAGACAGTTAAAACCACTGTCACCTGCATAACCATGCGGCCAAGACAGCATGAGCTGAGGCCTTGTAAATCTTGTAAATCTTTGAAAAGGTATGAACAGAAGACCAAACAGCGGCCTAGCAAACCAGTTCAACAGAAGCCTGGTGTTGAAAAGCCCAAGAGGCACCAAAAGCATGAGTAGAATAAGAAGCAAAGCGAAAAGGAAGATTCTTCCCCTTGTTGGAATAGGCCTGAGTAACAGCCTGACGAATCCAATCGTTAACAGTAGACTTGGCAGAAGCCAAAAAACCCTTTCCAAGGACCAGAAGGAACATCCCATTCAAGTAATATCCAGGGCCAAAGCCGCCCAACTCCCCGAGAGCAGACGAGATCGGGCACATTCAGGATGTAGGGACCGTAGGCCCAAGGAACATCAGTTCTCCTAAAGGACACAGTGACTACCAAGGAAAAAACTTCCAACACCTGTTCAAGAAATGCAGAACCCTTTCCTCAGCGTTGCTAGGAATAAGGCACAGAAGGAAGAACATTCCCCTCGATTCAAAGAGCAAAAGTTTATTGATTTTGGGTGGGTGTTTGTCATTTTTTCCTTTTTTTTTGGCCATTTCGGATTCGCACGATCGTTCGCGCATAGACATATATGAACATACGCTTTCCGGACGTCAATCGGATATTTTGCGTTAGTTCGTGTTTTTTCCCGTCCAAATCGTATTTTTTGCGTCCGATCCTATTTTTTACGTGCTTCACATGGGCTTGCGACCAATTCAGAGAGGTGATTGCTAATTGTTTTGAAGGCCATTAAAGAGCTGCTTCCCGAAATGTTTGCCGGCAGCTATTTGGCCTCGGGAGTAGGATGGAGAGGAGCGAGTTTGTGGCACATCAAGGGCTTATGCTTTTTGGCATCGATTTGATCCGGATGTCTGAGAGCAGATTGCCCCTGCGTCGTCGCATGAACATCGATAGCATGAATGATGTTGAGCTGTTTGAGCTGACCAGGCTTAAAGCGGACCTTCACTCTAAATAAGAGTCTATCTTATATGTTTCCCACACCCTGTACATACAGATTGCCCACATTAAAAATCATCCTACCTGCATCTACTGCATTTTATAAGCCTTTAAACATCCAAGATGGCGGCTTATGGAAGCTGCCATTTTTGCAGGCAGCCTGCAAACAGGAAGTGCCTGCAAACAGGAAGTGACTGTGCTGCTCTGCATTCTGGGACTGCTGACCTTTCCCTGACCCCAGCTCTGCTCTGTCTGAGCAAAGCACAGCTATAACCCACCCCCCTGTACCTTATCCCACTCTCCTCTCCTCAGTAAGTGTGATGCTTCTGAGTCAAGATGGCGGCGCCCGTATCCTAAATTCCCGAACAGAGTTGCAGCCCAGTGGGGGAAAGTATAATAAATTAGTGACTAAACATGTAAAATATATTAATTTTAGATGCTGAGGAATTGTTTTTTAAGAGTTTGGGCTTTTCATTAAATCATGGTGAAGGTCCGGTTTAATCGCACTTCCCTCCATAAATTATATAGTGAGCTGCGGCCATGGTTAGCCCGCACCACAAGGAAGGGGCATGCAATTTCAGGTATGACCAAGATGCTTGGCTGCCTGCAATTTTTGGCGAACGGCTCGTTCCAGAGGCTGGGTGCCCTCTCCGTGGGGATGTCACAGCCTACGCTGAGCCGCGCACTATCCAAATTTTTGGAAGGCATGGCTGCCATAACTCCCAAATATATTTTTTTCCCGGATGATATGGCAGCCAGAAACGCCATTAAGCTTGGTTTTTATAATGTCGCCGACATGCCCAACGTAATTGGTGCTGTTGACTGCACACATGTGGAAACTCGTACCTAGGGCATCCCACGAGTATATATATAGGTATATTTTTTTTGTTTTGGTTATTATGGGGCTCAACGTGTAATGTAACCTGTTTTCCTTTGCGGCAGCATATTTTTGTTTGGGCTTTTGTGTACATGCCTTATTTAGGCTTCTCATTTGTTGTTTTAAATTGTGTGCAGACATGTTTTTTTTTCCAAATGTGTTTTGCCCTTATCACTTACCTTTTTTTTTTGTTTTGGCCTTAAGGAATCGAAAAATGGGACACTCCCTTAATGTCCAGGCCGTGGTGGGGCCGGACATGCGTTTCCTGAGTGTCCTTGCCGGCTACCCAGGATCGTCGCACAACTCATATATCCTGAGACGATCTGGTTTGTTTAGGCGATTTGAGTCAGGTGAATTTTCGGGTGCATGGCTGCTTGGTAAGTGTGTCCTATTTTTGGTTATCGATATTTCAGAGGAATCTGTTTTTTTTGCCTATTTTAGCTTTATAATTATTGACATAAACATGAACCAGCATTTTTTTTTTTTTTGGTTTTGTGGATTGTATTTAACTTTGGTTAGGATGTCTGTAACTTCCATGTCAAAAAATATATTGGGTAGCAGATTGTCCCGAAGTATCTGCTAGTTTTTGGTCCTTTTGTAGTATTGGTCTTTCAATGCCAAAGTGGACTTAAACTGCATACAGTGCATTCTTTATAGAAATGTTGTGGGCCCCTCAGCAGCATCCTAATTGTAACATTTCCTAAACCAGAATAAAAAACATATTTCTAAAAAGCCTTGTCCGTGCAGATGTTTTATCATTCTTTGGTTTATTTAAGCTGCATTTTTAGTTATGTACTACATTTGTGCCAATAGTGTATTTTCTAATGTGCCCTGGGTGTATTTTTTGGGCCTTTAGCTTACCTAATTTTGATATATGTCAAATTGTTTGTGTTTGTTGTCTTGCAATTTGTTTATTTTTTGAATTTGTCTTGTTAAGGTGATTACGGTTACCCACTTCTCCCCTGGCTCATGACGCCTGTGCTGCGGCCCCAGGATGCCTCTCAGGAAACCTACAACCATGCGCACCGCAAGACCAGGGCTGTTGTTGAGAGGGCATTTGGACTGTTGAAGACCCGTTTTCGGTGTTTGGACCATACCGGGGGCGCCCTGCAATATGATCCTAACAAAGTGATAGACATCATAATGGCATGTGCTGTTCTGCATAATTTTGCCATTCAAGAACGTGTCCCCCGTTATGTGGATGTTCTGCCCTCTACAGCCCGAGAAGATGATGGTGACAATTATGTTGGCCCACCCAGAGACTGGCCAATCAGTGCGAGCAAATTTGATCTTGCAGCATTTTAGTTAAAGCCTTTTTTTTGTTTCCCATTCTGTGTGTGTGTATTAGCCTTTTTGCTCAATTATTTGTTTGCCCGTAATGTGGCATTACCTTAAATTAAAAAACATTTTGCCTTAATTGTTGCCTAATGTTTTTCCTGGTGATTACTTAGATTGATCTTTGCATTTTTACACCTCTTAACCAAAAATGTATCTGCTTTAGCCCAAGGTGATGTAAAATGTGTTTCAACTAAAAACGCAACAAGTATTGTAAGTGTGTAAAGTTTTTACTTTTGGCACTTTGAATGGTGGTGCATAACAAAAAAAAATCCACATACAACTGTGGCTCAAAATGCATGAAGTTATTAAAATGAAATCTACCACATCTACACCTGGAAGTGAGTGGCACAACCAAACAAGGACACCCAGTCCAAAGGCCAGCCTAGTCCAGTGCTTAATATTGGCTGTGTTAAGGGATATTTTGGCATGGCCATAATGTCACACAAACATGTCTGCAAACAGGAGGAGCACAAACCAAACAAATGTAAAAAGCCATAAGTGGCACATGTTACTTGCCAACTACACTGCACATAGACCTATGGCATTGACTAGTGGCCTTAATCATTACTCTAAGGAGCTCTATGGGAGCAAATACAAAACACAACCTGCATGTGAAACACAAAATGGATTGAGCTAAACATCAAACTACAAGTAAATACAGTGGGGGGGGGGGGGGGGGGGGAGAGAAAAGATGTCCCACACATTCCTGGATTAATTAATAGGGTGGCTGCCCATAAAACCCAGGTGGAGGTCCGTGTGAATGGGACCTAACCTGGGCCATGGTTGCATTGTTAATTTGCAACTGCTCCATAATGTTTCTCTGCATATTGGTCATATCAGCCATGGCTGACTGGATGCCATTACTTGCATTGACCATGTTGCTGTTGAGGGTCCGAAACTCAGCGAGGATGCCCTGTAAGGTGTTATTGAGGTTGACCATAACGGCATGCCTTTCCTCCCGCTCATTTTGGAGCTGTGCCTCAAAAGAGTCCCTCTCCTGGTTCCATAAATCAAGCAGGGCACTGTGCCTCCCCTGGGAAATTGTGCGGCGTAATGGAGTCCGCCGCACAATTACCCTGGCTCTTGGGCGTGCCCTGCCGCGTTGTCTCGTCCCCTCAACAGCAACAGGCATGCTTGGCAAATCCTCAGCAGCAGAGTGAACACTGGGGACTGTTGTGTCAGTCTCCCCATGTGCAGGCACAATGGATGCAGATTCACTCTGCTGCTGAGGATTGGCCAGAGAAACATTATGGAGAAGTTGCAGATTGGGACCCAGGGGGAGGTCTTCGGACGTGGCCAGCATGGATCCATCATCTTCCTCCATTTCCTGGATCTCTTCCATGAGTGTGTGGGTCTGTAGGGACATAGAAAAAAAATGGTTAAGTTGGCGTTCCAAATTAGGATTCCAACAGTTTAACACATGCTTAAGCACTTGGTAGTATTTTTGGTACTAAATAAACTTACCGGAAAACTCGGATCTGGGCTCCTATGCTGTACGGACCTGGTAGGCATATTCAAACTGGGGGGTGAGTTTACACTTGCTGAGGGGTCATGCTGGGCTGAAGAAGAGAAAACAAAACAAGGTAAACACACACATAAGCATTGTTTTGGTAGGTAATTAAACAAGCCACTATTTGTAATCTGAAGCAACTCTACAGCAACGGGGACGATTTGTAAAATACACTCACTTTAAGATATGTGAAATGGATCGAGTAAACTGCTAACTGACCTCAGTTCGAAGTCAGGAAGTGTACCCAGTCAGCATACAACTTGCAGAGCACCTATTTTGAGTTTGACTACCATTCTCTCGGTCAGGGGTACTCAATCACTTCTTGTAAAGGTCCATTTAAAGGTATCCGGTGAGAGGTGAAGGTCCGGGCATGGGGCTGTCGCAGGGGGTGTATAGTTAGAAATCAGCACACTGGGGGAGGGGCTATAGATTTCCCAGGCAAAACTAATAAAGGCTGCTTGCCCTTGCTGGGCTGGATGGGGCAGAGCTGAGGGGACAGGGATTGGATGGATAAAGCTGGGAGGACAGGAATGGATGGTGATGGGATGGATGGAGCAAATCTATTAGGAATGGATGGGGCTGAGCTGGGGGGGGGGGCGAGATGGTGGGACAGGGGCAGATGGGGCAGAGCTGGGGCAGCGGGATTGGACAAAGAGAATGATGCACCAAGTTTGTGTGTACCTTGCAATGCCACTTCCTGTGCAGTACTTCATATTGCAATGCTAGGTTTCAGGGAGCCATGACATTGGCCGGGAGACTAAGCACTACATCGCCGATCAAGGGGGCAGCTCTGAGCACGTCAACACAGAAGTAACTGAGTGCAGGGCTGTCTGGGCAGGGGTCCGGAAATCTGGTGCCAAGGTCCGCATTCGGACCCCGGTCCGCCAGTTGAGTATCGCTGCTCTAGGTAATATATGTTTTGGGGTCTTGATTTAAATTGTTACCTCAAACACAACTCACACAACAAATAGACAACACATCCCTAATGATGTGTGTTTTGTGATTGAGTCCAAATATATCACTTTTCTACATAAACTTCGTTACTTGACACATAATTAGTGTTAATTGTTATTTTACATAATGTATGTGGTCCGAAATGTGTGATTCACACGGACCAAAACAGGACACAAACAGGCACAGTAGTGCGAGGCCAACCAAGCCACACCATAGGGCCATACCGTCATCTTTGTACTAGTGAACTTTAATTTACTTTGCAACCAGGCAAACATGCAGATTAAGCTTACTCACCTTGTGTACGGGTCGGTGAGTCTGTGTCCCTTAGACCCGCATGGCCACCGACCGCGACAGGATGGAGAAGGCCCAGCACAATCTCCTCAGCAGGTGTAAACTCGAGTTTGGTTGGAAAGCCACCTCCAGTTTTCATGCTGAAATGAAAATATAGTTTGGTACACAGAAAAGGTGCATACAGTACATTATTTACCTGTATTTATGCCTTTTAATTTCTTTTTGCCATACAGCATATTTCAGATCAGAAATTTTCTTCTGGATTTGTCCAACATCTTTCCTCTCTTCCCCCGCTGCATTTACTTGTCGTAGGATTTTTTCGAACAATTCCATTTTGCGCTGCTTAGTGGTGTGTTTTGATTTGCTCCCATAGAGCTCGTCATAGAATAATGTAAGGCCACTAGCCAATGCCATATTTTGGTCATGTGAGAATCGCCCACTCAAATGTCCGCGCCGCAATGTGCGGACAGATGGTTGGCTTTGGGGCTCCTCCATGTGTGCAGACACATGTGGTGACATTATGGCCTGGGGCTGTGTAGGGGAAAGGAAGGATTGCTGGCTTCCCAATGACTGGACTGGACTGTCCAAGGGACTGGGTGTTCTTGCGTGGCTGGCCACAGAACTTCCAGGTGTAGATGTGGTACGGATGATGTCCATTCTTGGGCCTCTTGGGGGGCTATGTGCCCTGCTGGTGCCTGGTCTGGGACTAGGTGCCCTGCTGGTGCCAGGTCTTGGGCTAGGTGCCCTGCTGGTGCCTGGTCTGGTCGTAGGTGCCCTGCTGCGGGGCCTGGATGGGCTTCTGGCCCTGCTTCTGGGCCTGGATGGGCTTCTGGCCCTGCTGCGGGGCCTGGATGGGCTTCTGGCCCTGCTGCGGGGCCTGGATGGGCTTCTGGCCCTGCTTCTGGGCCTGTATGGGCTTCTGGCCCTGCTGCGGGGCCTGGATGGGCTTCTGGCCCTGCTGCGGGGCCTGGATGGGCTTCTGGCCCTGCTTCTGGGCCTGTATGGGCTTCTGGCCCTGCTGCGGGGCCTGTATAGGCTTCTGGCCCTGCTTCGGGCCCTGTATGGGCTTCTGGCCCTGCTTCTGGGCCTGGATGGGCTTCTGGCCCTGCTGCGGGCCCTGTATGGGCTTCTGGCCCTGCTTCTGGGCCTGGATGGGCTTCTGGCCCTGCTGCGGGGCCTGTATGGGCTTCTGGCCCTGCTTCTGTGCCTGGATGGGCTTCTGGCCCTGCTGCGGGGCTTGGATGGGCTTCTGGCCCTGCTGCGGGGACTGTATGGGCTTCTGGCCCTGCTTCGGTGCCTGGATGGGCTTCTGGCCCTGCTGCGGGGCCTGGGTTGGCTAAGTGCCCGGCTTGAGAGCATGGGTGGTATGGGCTCCCTTGGGTGGCCTCTTCTGGGGGCAGATGTGGTGGTGGCTGCTGTGGGGCTTCCTACCCGTTTTGCCTGTTTTTTGGCTGCAGGGGCACGTGCCTTTGTGGCCCTTTTTTGCGAAAGGGAGGGTCCACTGTCCCTTGGTGGGGCCGAGGTGCTACTTGCCTTTTGGGAGCGTAGCTTCTTTTGGCCTTGCTGGGACCTGGTTGTTGGGCCCTCAGAGGTCTGGCTTGGCTGGGCGCGTTTCGGTGCTGGCTTTTTGGGTGCCATTTTCTCCAAAATGTCAAAGAGAATGAGCTTTGGGTGCAGGGACCTTTAAATAAGGCGCCCAGCGTCTGACGCCTATGCGCACGACTACGCGATCGTACGGACGTACGTTCGTGCGGAACCAGGAAACCGCTGGGGTTTCACTTATCTGCTGCCTTGAAGAAGCATAAAGATGGCGCCCACTATCTTCACCCGTCAACAAGAAGAGATCCTCATGCTGGTAAGTGCCTTGCTCTGCCTTTTAAGCTAATACTGATTGATGTACTACATGTAAATGATGCGGTTGGAACTAGTTTTGTGGATCTTAATGTTTTAGAACAGGCTCCTCACACTTCATCCTCAAGGGCCGAGACAGGCCACGTTTTCACCTCTCTATGCTGATGTCCTAATTAGGGCAATTGCTCTGGCTTAGCACCAGTTAATTAACCTGTGGAGTAGCGTGGATAGCTGTCAAACCTGGCCTGTCTCGGACCTTGATGCGGATGTTTGAGGACCACTGTTTGCCTAAGACATAAAAACACAACGGCCAAAAAGTCAGAAACCGGGCCTTCAGCGTGATTTACTAAAAAACAATAAAACCTTAAAAACGAGTACACAGCCTATTACATTTCCAAATGGGACATTTTAAGACAATAACGTATTAGTTTTGCCTCCACTGGCCTGAAACTCTGTTCAGTTTGCATGCACTTCCTGTTTGCAGGCTGCCTGCAAAGGTGGCATTTTACATAAGCCGCCATCTTGGATGTTAAAACCATCATAACACGCCAGAGATGCATGTGGCCTGATTTTTAATGTTGGCAATCTGTATGTACAGGGTGTGTGAAACATATAACATAAGACCAGACTTTGAATCAGAGTGAACGTCCGCTTTAAGGCACTCCCCAAAAATGGCTTGCACTCTAAATGTGTGTGTTAATGACATTACATTCGCAACTTTTGATGCAACACATATGGCTCTGTGTGTAAAAGTAAAAGCTCTGTGTCCATTATGTTTTTCAGATCATGCTTCAGCGCCGGTATGACTTGCGAAAAAAGGGACATCGCCCGGGAGATCATCGCGGAAATACACCGTGTCACAAGCACCACCTTCACTCACACCCAGATAATGCAGCATTGGTCGGACCTGAAACGTCTGCACATGCCCCGGGTGCGGAGGTTTTTTGGGATCCATTTCCCAAGTAAGTACAAAGCGATTGCATGGTATATGTTCCAAATTTATAAGTTATGCCTTTATTTATAATGACTTTTCTTTGTTAGTGTTGGAAATGGATTTCAGAATTCGCCGCACCCGGAGGCGCACAGGCCGACCAGTGCTGCATGCTTCTGCATCTGTGAGTGAAGGTGGTGGATCTCCCGGGCGACGGACCTACCCATCCTCTGTGGCCTCCTCAGACCAGCCCCTGGACCTTACCACAGAGGAGGGGCCCAACCGCGTGGGCGTGGAGTCATACCCGGCCAGGCATGGGGAAGGCTCTGGTATGTCACTCTTCATGTATATGCACTAAGATATACATGCAAGCAAAAAAACTAAGTGCTCCTTTATTATGCATTTCTAGATGCTTCGGGAGCGGGTGAGGTAGTGGAGGAGGAGGCAGCAGAGATGCTTGAAGTTGATCCTGGCGAAGGTGAGTGATGTCAGCCAGACTGGGAGCCAGATATGTTGGGAATAGTGACTCTATACAACAACTAACCAAATGTCACATGTTTCTCCAGGGACTTCTTCACAGCATAGCCAGGACCAAGGGCATCCTGTTGGCCCCAACCAGCCATCTGTCGGCCACCAACAAAGTAAGTAGCCATGCCATTATTCAGATGTATGTGTTTTTGGCTAATAACACACACATAACTAAAGGCGTAGCCAATGTATAGTTAACACTTTCATGTGGGCACTTCGTTAGCTTAAAGCGGACCATAACTCGTATTAAGAGCCTAGCTAATAAGTATCCCACACACTGTACATACAGATTGCGAACATTCCAAAACAGGCTACCTGCATCTACTGCATGTTAGGAGCCTTTAAACATACAAGATGGCGGCATATGGAATGCGCCATATTTACAGGCAGCATGGCATCCAGATATTACAAAGTAAGGTGCTGCCATGCATTGTGGGACTGCTGACCTTTCCCTGAACCCAGCTAGGCTCTGTATTACCAAAGCACAACTGTAACCTGCTCCCCTGTACTTTATCCCACTCTCCTCTCCTCATTAAGTGTTATGCTTCTGAGTCCAGATGGCGGCGCAGTAATAAAAAATGCACCAAAATGTACTTTTATCTGGTGCAGAATCATTTGGAAAGAGTTTTTGATTTTCATTACATCATGTTGAAGGTCCGGTTTAAGGAGTTTCACTACTTACCTGTGGGAAATGCATTTACTTTATCCCTTGGAAGAATGACATATGTCATGCATTTACATGTATTTGATTAACCAAAAATCTATTCCCAGCATACAAACCGGTCTGGTACTACTATTTATGTTTATTTCTCTATTGGTTACAGGGATGATCCCACAAACAGTGGCTGGGAAAAAAAAAAGGATCCAGGAGTTGGTGGTCGAGCTGATGGCCATACAGGCGACGTTGGGGCCAACAGAAGAAGAAGAGGAGGAGGATTAGTGCCCTTGGCCCTCGCTAATTTTGTAATATAGTTTTAAATTTTTATAAAAAAAACAAAGTTTTAAAAGTTTTTACCCCCCCCAAAAAAAAAAAAAACTATTTTATAAAAATAAATAATATTTTAAGGCTTTAGAAATTTGTCATTTCTAATATGCGCCAAAAAATACATTTACACAAACACGAAAATACATGCTTATAAACATATAGACATATGTACATTAAGTGGTTTGGGTAAGTTTTATGGTCGTCAAAATGAAGAAGGATGCAAGCGCTAAGGAGTTTGGGTAAGTTTTAGGGAACGAGAAATGAAGAAGGATGCAAGCGCTAAGGAGTTTGGGTAAGTTTTAGGGAACGAGAAATGAAGAAGGATGCAAGCGCTAAGGGGTTTGGGTAAGTTTTAGGGAACGAGAAATGAAGAAGGATGCAAGCGCTAAGGGGTTTGGGTAAGTTTTAGGGTCCGAGAAATGAAGAAGGATGCAAGCGCTAAGGGGTTTGGGTAAGTTTTAGGGAACGAGAAATGAAGAAGGATGCAAGCGCTAAGGGGTTTGGGTAAGTTTTAGGGAACGAGAAATGAAGAAGGATGCAAGCGCTAAGGGGTTTGGGTAAGTTTTAGGGAACGAGAAATGAAGAAGGATGCAAGCGCTAAGGGGTTTGGGTAAGTTTTAGGGAACGAGAAATGAAGAAGGATGCAAGCGCTAAGGGGTTTGGGTAAGTTTTAGGGACCGAGAAATGAAGAAGGATGCAAGCGCTAAGGGGTTTGGGTAAGTTTTAGGGACCGAGAAATGAAGAAGGATGCAAGCGCTAAGGGGTTTGGGTAAGTTTTAGGGACCGAGAAATGAAGAAGGATGCAAGCGCTATGGGGTTTGGGTAAGTTTTAGGGACCGAGAAATGAAGAAGGATGCAAGCGCTAAGGGGTTTGGGTAAGTTTTATGCTCGTCAAAATGAAGAAGGATGCAAGCGCTAAGGGGTTTGGGTAAGTTTTAGGGAACGAGAAATGAAGAAGGATGCAAGCGCTAAGGGGTTTGGGTAAGTTTTAGGGAACGAGAAATGAAGAAGGATGCAAGCGCTAAGGGGTTTGGGTAAGTTTTAGGGACCGAGAAATGAAGAAGGATGCAAGCGCTAAGGGTTTTGGGTAAGTTTTATGCTCGTCAAAGTGAAGAAGGATGCAAGCGCTAAGGGGTTTGGGTAAGTTTTAGGGACCAAGAAATGAAGAAGGATGCAAGCGCTAAGGGGTTTGGGTAAGTTTTAGGGAACGAGAAATGAAGAAGGATGCAAGCGCTAAGGGGTTTAGGTAAGTTTTAGGGACCGAGAAATGAAGAAGGATGCAAGCGCTAAGGGGTTTGGGTAAGTTTTAGGGAACGAGAAATGAAGAAGGATGCAAGCGCTAAGGGGTTTGGGTAAGTTTTAGGGAACGAGAAATGAAGAAGGATGCAAGCGCTAAGGGGTTTGGGTAAGTTTTAGGGAACGAGAAATGAAGAAGGATGCAAGCGCTAAGGGGTTTGGGTAAGTTTTAGGGTCCGAGAAATGAAGAAGGATGCAAGTGCTAAGGGGTTTGGGTACGTTTTAGGGAACGAGAAATGAAGAAGGATGCAAGCGCTAAGGGGTTTGGGTAAGTTTTAGGGACCGAGAAATGAAGAAGGATGCAAGCGCTAAGGGGTTTGGGTAAGTTTTAGGGACCGAGAAATGAAGAAGGATGCAAGCGCTAAGGGGTTTGGGTAAGTTTTAGGGAATGAGAAATGAAGAAGGATGCAAGCGCTAAGGGGTTTGGGTAAGTTTTAGGGTCCGAGAAATGAAGAAGGATGCAAGCGCTAAGGGGTTTGGGTAAGTTTTAGGGTCCGAGAAATGAAGACTGGCGCGAAGTAGTAGTGGTGAGATTGGTAGTGTCAGATAGGGCCCACATTGGTTTGGGGAGTGTAGCTTGGATCGCGCATGCGCAAGACCTTATATATATACGAACGAACGAATATAAGAGGCCAAAAACCATTGAAAACCAGAGGCAAACGCAAGTAATTGGAAGAGGTGGACGATGGAAGCGGCCGAAAAAACAGGCTGCCGCCGCAACAAGTGATCACATCAACCTGTTTTTTACGATTGACAAATGACTGAGGCAAGTTCGGGAGATAACATACGAACGGACGGGCTTTTTACGATAGGAAACTTATTTGCTTATAGAATCACTCGCAAGTTCATACGAACGCACGAGCGTACGGGAAAAATAGGATGATCGGCACCAAAATCAAAGCTGTTACATGTTTCTTTGAATCGACAAGCGCTAAGGGGTTTGGGTAAGTTTTAGGGAACGAGAAATGAAGAAGGATGCAAGCGCTAAGGGGTTTGGGTAAGTTTTAGGGAACGAGAAATGAAGAAGGATGCAAGCGCTAAGGGGTTTGGGTAAGTTTTAGGGTCCGAGAAATGAAGAAGTATGCAAGCGCTAAGGGGTTTGGGTAAGTTTTAGGGAACGAGAAATGAAGAAGGATGCAAGCGCTAAGGGGTTTGGGTAAGTTTTAGGGACCGAGAAATGAAGAAGGATGCAAGCGCTAAGGGGTTTGGGTAAGTTTTAGGGACCGAGAAATGAAGAAGGATGCAAGCGCTAAGGGGTTTGGGTAAGTTTTAGGGAACGAGAAATGAAGAAGGATGCAAGCGCTAAGGGGTTTGGGTAAGTTTTTAATGGACAAGAAATGAAGAAGGATGCAAGCGCTAAGGGGTTTGGGTAAGTTTTAGGGAACGAGAAATGAAGAAGGATGCAAGCGCTAAGGGGTTTGGGTAAGTTTTAGGGAACGAGAAATGAAGAAGGATGCAAGCGCTAAGGGGTTTGGGTAAGTTTTAGGGTCCGAGAAATGAAGAAGGATGCAAGCGCTAAGGGGTTTGGGTAAGTTTTTAATGGACGAGAAATGAAGAAGGATGCAAGCGCTAAGGGGTTTGGGTAAGTTTTAGGGAACGAGAAATGAAGAAGGATGCAAGCGCTAAGGGGTTTGGGTAAGTTTTAGGGAACAAGAAATGAAGAAGGATGCAAGCGCTAAGGGGTTTGGGTAAGTTTTAGGGTCCGAGAAATGAAGAAGGATGCAAGCGCTAAGGGGTTTGGGTAAGTTTTAGGGACCGAGAAATGAAGAAGGATGCAAGCGCTAAGGGGTTTGGGTAAGTTTTAGGGACCGAGAAATGAAGAAGGATGCAAGCGCTAAGGGGTTTGGGTAAGTTTTAGGGAACGAGAAATGAAGAAGGATGCAAGCGCTAAGGGGTTTGGGTAAGTTTTAGGGACCGAGAAATGAAGAAGGATGCAAGCGCTAAGGGGTTTGGGTAAGTTTTAGGGAACGAGAAATGAAGAAGGATGCAAGAGCTAAGGGGTTTGGGTAAGTTTTAGGGTTTGAGAAATGAAGAAGGATGCAAGCGCTAAGGGGTTTGGGTAAGTTTTTAATGAACGAGAAATGAAGAAGGATGCAAGCGCTAAGGGGTTTGGGTAAGTTTTAGGGAACGAGAAATGAAGAAGGATGCAAGCGCTAAGGGGTTTGGGTAAGTTTTAGGGAACGAGAAATGAAGAAGGATGCAAGCGCTAAGGGGTTTGGGTAAGTTTTAGGGAACGAGAAATGAAGAAGGATGCAAGCGCTAAGGGGTTTGGGTAAGTTTTAGGGTTCATAAAGGTAAGTGTTAGACTGGCGCGAAGTAGTAGTGGTGAGATTGGTAGTGTCAGATAGGGCCCACATTACCCAAACCCCAAGCGCTAAGGGGTTTGGGTAAGTTTTAGGGAACGAGAAATGAAGAAGGATGCAAGCGCTAAGGGGTTTGGGTAAGTTTTAGGGAACGAGAAATGAAGAAGGATGCAAGCGCTAAGGGGTTTGGGTACGTTTTAGGGAACGAGAAATGAAGAAGGATGCAAGCGCTAAGGGGTTTGGGTAAGTTTTAGGGAACGAAAAATGAAGAAGGATGCAAGCGCTAAGGGGTTTGGGTACGTTTTAGGGAACGAGAAATGAAGAAGGATGCAAGCGCTAAGGGGTTTGGGTAAGTTTTAGGGAACGAGAAATGAAGAAGGATGCAAGCGCTAAGGGGTTTGGGTAAGTTTTAGGGAACGAGAAATGAAGAAGGATGCAAGCGCTAAGGGGTTTGGGTAAGTTTTAGGGTTCATAAAGGTAAGTGTTAGACTGGCGCGAAGTAGTAGTCGTGAGATTGGTAGTGTCAGATAGGGCCCACATTGGTTTGGGGAGTGTAGCTTGGATCGCGCATGCGCAAGACCTTATATACTGTATATACGAACGAACGAATATAAGAGGCCAAAAACCATTGAAAACCAGAGGCAAACGCAAGTAATTGGAAGAGGTGGACGATGGAAGCGGCCGAAAAAACAGGCTGCCGCCGCAACAAGTGATCACATCAACGTGTTTTTTACGATTGACAAATGACTGAGGCAAGTTCGGAAGATAACATACGAACGGACGGGCTTTTTACGATAGGAAACGTATTTGCTTATAGAATCACTCGCAAGTTCATACGAACGCACGAGCGTACGGGAAAAATAGGATGATCGGCACCAAAATCAAAGCTGTTACATGTTTCTTTGAATCGACCCTAATATCTTGAATCAATGAACATAAGACACCACCTTAGGCAGAAAGTCCGGCTTCAGACGGAACACCACCTTATCCTGGTGTATCTCAAAGAATGGGGACTAGGTAGACATAGCCGCCCGCCAAACACACGTCTGACCGAAGTAACAGCCACCAGAAGGACAGCCTTGAGGGTAAGAACAGCCAGACAGCATCCTGAATAGGACCAAAGGGAAAAACCCTGCAAGGCCGACAGAATCAAATTCAAATCCCAACAGGGACCATAGAATTACATGGGGGACGCACATGAGTACCCCCTGAAAGAAGTCTTAACCAAGGAAAACTGAACAAAAGACTTCTAAAACAAGGCGGACAGGGCAGAACCTGACCCATCAGAGTACTAAGTTGGAGAACCACCGGGGAACCGACGGGGAAGAGACCTAGACTCACACCAATCAATATGGGTATACCATACTCTATAACAGATGGAAGAAGAAGAAGAAGAAGCTTGCTCCTAGTCTTTCCATAGTCTCAATCACAGAGACAGATAAGCCTGTCTCCATCAAGATGGATGTTTCAGCAGTCAGGCCGTCTAGGCCAGAGTCTGTAGATTGGGGTGACGTAAAGGGGCCCTGAGTGAGCAGAGCTGGCACTCCTGGCAGAACGTACAGAACTACTGCCCTCAGTACCACGTCTGCGAACCACACTCTACTAGGCCACCCGGGGACCACCAGAGTCACTGGTCCCCCTTCCAGAGCAATCTTGCGCAGAACCCTGCCTAGCAGGGGGAATGGAGAAAGGACATACAGAACAGAATGTCCAGCCATAACGATACCACGGTATCCTGACCACGGCCAGAGGATCCTGGGACAGGGAAACAAGGGCAGAGAGCTTGTGAAAGTGACGGGACACAAACAGATCCACAACTGGTTGGACCCCATAGTGATACAGCGATTAGCACATCCTGTCGCAGAGGGACCCCCACCGGAGCGAATACCACTGATATGCAGGGAACATTGTCCTCCACCCGGATTAGTATCATAGACACTTCCTGGAGGATCCTCCTGCTCCAGGTCCGCCCCAGATGATTAATGTAGGCCACTGTCGTCAGACAGACCGAGCGCCCCCGAACAGGCAGGCCCTGAAGAGGAGTAGTCAAACAAGAAAGAATCAACCCGAACGCTAACTGTTTCAAATATTGATAGGTGTATGGACCTTCTAAGGGCCCCACCTCCCCCAGAACTGCAGGGAGTTTAAGAAGAACCCCCCCCCCTTCAACCTGATAGATTGGCATCCATGGTGACCGTCTCCAGGAAGGGGCAAGAAGGAAACTGCCCCCAGACAGGTTCCTTGAGTTCATCCACTCCAAGAGGGACCTCCATACCAGGGGGGGGAGGCACACAGACCCTGCTCCAGGCATGCTGGATCCCTGTCCTGTACTAACAATAGAAATTGCAGAAGGGCCCAAGGGGAACTGAGCATAAGGGACCTCTTCTGAGCAAGCCACCAACGGGCCCACCAGCTGCATCCCTGCCTGGTGAAGGGACGGGGACAGCAATAAGGGACTGAGCCCATGCAACCAGATTGTCCACTTTATTGTTGAGGAAGGCAGATTCTCACCTGAACAGAATCCAGATTCATTCCTAGAAATGGAATTACCAATAAGGGGACAAAGAGGACTTGGGGTGATTGATCACCCATCCAAATGACTTCCAATGGACACCACCAGCTGAGTATACAACTTAGCCTGACGCAGAGACTGGGAAGTGAGAAGGACGTCCAGGTAGGTCTCGCGCGGACGCCCCTTGGTCTCATCAAAGACATCACCCTCATCAGCACCATGGTGTGCACACTGGGAGCTGAAGAGAGGCCAGATAACAAGGCCACAAATTAGCAGTGTTGGACTTCCAATACGAACCAGAAGAGTCTCGGTGTCCAGAAGACACAGGGATGTGAACATAAGCATCTTAGAGCTCCACAGACGGCAAGAAGCCCCCTGGGCGCAAGGCGCTGATGGCCCATCTCAGAGCTTCCATGCAGAAAACTGTCTGTAATTGGAGAATTGCCGAGAACCTGTGAATCCAGAATGGGCCAGACTGACCCATACTTTTGGGGGACTGTGGAAGGGTTGGTGTAGCGGCCCCTGCCTCTGCCTGTTAAGGGCAATCTGCAAGTGACCCTCAGACCCCGCAGGCCTTGCATGGCCTGTACCAGCACCTGAACAGCGGCAGGGCCAGGAGTACCTGGGACCTGATAATCTTGGGGAAGGCCGCGCAGCAAACTCTATCTTGTATCTGGAGGACACTACCTCCTGAATCCACCAGTATGAGGCGTAATGCCACCTGACAAGAGCAAAGTGCCGCAGCCATCCCCTCACCCACACGGGTGAGGGCGCCCCATCATGCGTGAGGGGGTTTGGTGGAAGATTTAGGCTTAGCCCCGCCGGAGGGGCCAGGGCGTTGTCTGCCGCTCCCGGGCAGGAGTCTGCGCGAGCCCCCAGGAAGGACACCCCAGGTTCTTGTTTAACACTATGGTAGGGAGGGGTGCCCCTGCCCCGAGGGGGCCGAGACGGCCGCCTGTGTTGGGGTGATTTGCCCTTTTTACCAAACAGGTCCAGACGGGCCCCAAACAGGCGTTGCCCTCTAAAGGGAAGCCCAGTAAGAGTCTTTTTAGTAGCATCGTCAGCACCCCACTATCGCAGCCCAAACAAGCGACGTATAGTCACCACAAGGGCAGAAGTTCTTGCACACATTCTAATGGTGTCATCCAGCGCTTATAGGATAAATTTTACAAACACATCACAACTGGAGAGTGCATTAAACACATCCCAGGGGAGATCCTCAGGGTGATGATCAAGCATCTTTCTGATGAGGGTTCTAGAGGCCACTGCAGTAATAGCCACGGCACAGACTGGGCGCAGCGCCGTCCCTGCACAAGAAGAGGCGTGGGAGGCCAGCAGATCAATGCGCCGGTCCTCAGCATCCCGGGTACTATAGGGTACTATAGGCAGGGGTTGTAATAAAGGGGGGGTTAGGAACCCTTATGATCGGGGCATCCACCACGGGGGGTGATGACCAGCAATTAACCACCTCAGGGGGAAAAGGGTATTTCCTATCCCAGTCCCCTGGGACCCCTGGAAGTTTACTTGGGCATTCCCATTCCTTGAGCACGAGAGCATGGAAATGAGCCTGCTCTAGAAATTCCAAGTGTGCTGTCGCTGTATGGAAACGCTCCCCTCTCAGCTTGGGGGCCTTACCAGGGAGAGAGATAGACAGAACCTTAAAGACCTTAATCAACAGATCGTCAGTGTCACACTGGCCCCAGTATTCAGGGCCAGAATCGTCATGACTCCTCGGCCTCTCATCAGATGAGCCTGAGTCAGAGAACAGCTCTCCTTCATCAGAAGGGGTATAGTCACACGGAGTAGTAAACTCCTCAGTTCCCATAGGAAAAACAGTAACATGAGGCGTCAAGTGCCGCTTCTTACCAGGGCCCTTGCGCTCTGACAACCTCGCAATAATCTGTTCAGCCATAGGCAGTCTGGAAGATCCAACAGGCTGCAAATCCCCACTTGTATGCGACTCAGCAGGAGTGAGATTTAAGCCTGGGGAAATAGGTGAACTGAAACGAGGTGCAGCCACTGGCAAGCCTGATTGCAGGGCCAGTGCTTGCTCGGCACAGAGTCCGCAGACCCGTGCCCTGTCAGCATCAGCATGGGGTTGTCCACATGCTACACACAGCCGGTCGTGTCCCAGAGGGACCCCGGTCACATAATTCTGAGATGCCTCCATATGGTGATTACTTAGGCACAATATGCCAGTAGGGATTTACGCTATAGGCCACCCTGGATGCCCCAAAGACCCGCTAGGGAAGTTGGAGAATTTTACAAGGCCCGCTATAAATTACACAGGGCCGGGAGAAGCCAATGGTGTTCACCAGTCTGAAAGACACAATGAGAATGAGGGGTGTCAGAAACAGTAAGCAAGAAGTATGAAAATCGCCCGCGAGGGCACTTACAGACCAAGGAAGGAGGAGGACCATTACCATGCGCGCGCGCGAGACTACCATCAAAATGGCGCCAAGCGAACCTCGAAGGGCGGGCCAGAGCGTCCCGTGACGCGGAGCGCGCCAACCAGGTCCCCGCCCCCTCGAAGAGCGCGAAACTCTAAGACAGTAGTCAACTTGTCATGAGGAGCGAAGTGTATGACACACTTAGAATAGATGATTTGCCAATGAAGACGCCGCAGCGTCTGAGGCGCCGCCACCGCCCGGCGCAGCACATCCAATAAGGTAAGAGACACGTGCAGCGGCGGCGGCCGTACACAATAAAAATGCAAACAGCGCGGCTCTGACACCAGGTATATAAGTCAAAGGACAATACTAAGGCCATAAGCGTGTAAACCAAATACACTGAGATCACCACACCCCCCCCTTTCTTTCCCCCTGAGCTACGGGGGGAACGAGGGAGGATGGCGACCCTTTGTAAAGGGCCCACCGCTACACGGGGTATGGGGCAAGAATGCGGGAGGGGCATCCCCTAGAGGCTGACCATCAGCCTAAACCGCCTACCCTTTGTTGGTGGGGGACTGCGGTGGAGCCTAGCTCCATAAGCACGCATGCTGCCTACATTCACCCGACCAGCGCAGCCCAGGCTGGGAGGCACATCACACAAGAAGGATGGGTGGGTATAGTCCAACAGGGCCGCAGGCCTTAACCCTTTCGCTGCCAGCCTACCTGCAGCATTTGCCACTCCCTGTTGCCAGACGATGTTTCACTATTTTGCGCTACACATGTTCAACTGTCATTTTTGAAAGGATTTCCAGGGATTTCCCAGGAAAATTATATATTGTTTTTTTCAACAGAGTCTGGGCTTTAACATGAAATGTCTTGTTTGTATTTTTTAGGTGTATTCTCAATATTTTTGGGTGAAATGTGTTAAAAAAAATAAAAAAAATTATTTTTTTACAATTTGTAGAGTTTTTTTGTAATAAAAAATGTAAGTTTGTCAATAAAATCTTATTGCGTGTGAAACCCCAATTTCTCCCGGTTACAGCGATACCACATATGTATAGGTAGACACCCTTTCCTGCCCAGGAGACTCCCCCAAACTGAAATAGTGCTTTAGGGGATTTTCAGAAAAAATACAACTGTGATATGCGCTATGCGCACCTTGCAGTTTTACCAGAAAAACAACCATTTACATTTGAAATACCCCCAACAAACTATATATTCTCTGGAAGTACACACCTCAGGCTTTCTAGACGTACCAGGCATGTTGATGTGCCCATAGTTTTCTGGAAGTAATTCCTCAATGTATTCTTTGGTTGCAAAGAGTTTCCCAAAAAAAAGGATAAAAAAGCATCAAAGCCACATTTTCCTAAAAAGACTATATACAAACAAGAAAAAACAAGTTTAATCTGAAAAAACAACATTCCCCGAACAGAACAACACCCAACATACATAGGTTCTGTCAAGGGAAGAGTTGCCAAACACCCCAAAGTAAAGCATGTGCGTAACGGTAATTTTACTTGAAAATTTCAGTTCTGCAGACAAAGTGCGCACCTTGCGATTTTTCAACCAAAACAACCCTTTACATTTGGAATATCCCCCATAAATCATATATTCCCTGAAAGTACACATGTTAAGCTTTCTAAGCGTACCCAGCTTGTTGTAGTGGGCTCATCTTTCTGGAATTAATTCCTCAAAGAATTCTTTGGTTGCGCAGGGTTTCCCTAAAAAATGTATAAAAAAGCTGAATAAAAAACACCTTTTCCTAAAATAGAAATATGCAAACCAGAAAAAACAAGCTAAGTCTAAAAGCGCAAGGTCTCCCGAACAGAACAATACCCAACATGCACAGGTACTATTAACCCTTTTAATCGCCAGCCTACTTGAGATTTTGTCACCCTCTGTTGACAGGTCATTTTTCCCCATTTTGCGCCATGTTTTGCGCCATTTTTGCTGTAATTTTCAGGAAAATTATATTTATATTTTTTTGCAGCAGAGTTTAGGCTTTAACATGAAATGTCTTGTTTGTAAATTTTATTTTGTTTTTACAATATTATTAAGTAAAAAAAATAAAAAAAAATAAATAAAAACATTTTTAGAAAATTGACTCCTTTATTTTAAATAAAAAAATTATTTTATTAAGGAAAAGCATATTGCATGTGAAAGCCCAATTTCTATCGATTAGAACGGTACCACATATTTATCGGTAGCCTCCCGTTCCTGCCCAGGAGACCCCCCAAACTGAAACAAGTAATCTATAACATTTACAAATAAAATACAACTACCATCCACACTACAAAGGGTTAAATTGAGAAAAAAAATGACATAGGGTCCCCGATCCCTGGGGGGGGGGGGGGGAACCCATTTTTTGGGGGGGATTTTTAAGGGTTAAAAACCCTTAAAGTGGACTGTCACCCAGGGGTGATCGGCCCGGGAATCTATAAGATTCCCGGGCCGATCACCTCCCTCACCGCGGGACATCCGAGATCGGGATGTCCCGCGGTGAGGGACCCCCCCAAAACCCCCGAAAAACTTACCTCATAGGCGGCGTGCGCCGGCCGTTTGTGAATGGCCGGCGCGGGCGCGCGCACTGTCTTGTCCGCCGCTGTGCCCCCCTGAAGTGGACCAAAACCTAGGATAGTCAAAATCCTGGGTGTTGGTCCACTTTAAAAATCCCCCCAAAAAATTGACATGGGGTCCCCCTTACCAAGAGTAACCAGCCCGGGACCAGCTATGCAGGGCTTGTGGAAACAGGGCACAGGGGCCAGCTTTTGTGGCCCCTGGCCCTGCAGGCTACAAGCCCGCATAGCCCGTGGGCCCGGGCTCTTCTGCCCCCCCCGGGCTTTGGGGAGGCAGGTAATGGGGGTGCCAGGGGTTAATGGCAAGTCACCTGCTAGTCACAGGTGACTTGCCACCTCCCCCAGCCTTGTGAACTGGTATAGGGGTCATGGACCCCTTACCAGTTCACAATGGGTTAAATGTAAAAAAAAAACACACACACACACGCAAAAAGAAAAAATTATTTTATTATTTTTTTTTTTAATACTTCCGATCCATCCTGGAGCACCTTGTCCCTCGGTGATCACTGGCTTCTGCTCACCTGCTTCCAGCCTTTTATAGCTGCTGGATGACAGAACACAAAGGGTTAATTAAAAAAAAAAATGACATAGGGTCCCCCTTCCCGGGGAGGGGGACCCCATTTTTTTTTTGATTTTTAAGGGTTAAAAACCCTTAAAAATCCGAAAAAAAATGACGTGGGGTCCCCCTTACCCAAAATAACCAGCCCGGGACCAGCTATGGGGGCTTGTAGGCACAGAGTGGGGGGGGGCAGCTTTGGTGGCCCCCCACCCTGCAGCCTACGAGCCCACATAGCCTATGTGGGCCCGGGCTCTTCTGCCCCCCCTGGCCTTTGGGGAGGCAGGTAATGGGGGTGCGGGGGTTAATGGCAAGTCACCCGCTAGGGCAGGTGACTTGCCACCCCCCCAGCCTTGTGAACTGGTATAAGGGGTCTCATGGACCCCTTACCAGCTCACAAAGGGTTAACTGTTAAAAAAAAAAACACCACACACAATACAAAAGTATTTTATATTTTATTAAAAAAAAAAAAAAAATTTTTACTGTACTTACCGTCGATTGCAAGCTCTTGTTCCTCGCCGCTCAGCTGACAGATGCCGGTGATCGGCATCCAGAGAAGGAGGAGGCAGGAGATCAGAGGATCTCCTGCCACCTCCTTCCCCAGCGCCGATCACCGGCATCTGAGAAGCTGAGAAGGCTGAAGCCGGTGATCGATCGGGGCCGGGATGACGTCATAAGCTTAGCGGCAAGATGGCGGCCGCCATCGAGAAGGAGAGAGGAGAGAGCCTCCCGGGCTCTCTCCTGAAGATCGGTAAGTCCTGGGGGGGATCGGAGGCCCCCCAGGTGACGAGGAGGGACAGCGGGAGCCAGCGCACACACAGGTAAGTGAATGTCATTTTTTTTTTTTTTTTTTTTTTACAGTTAGCAAATCGGGGGGCGGCCTATTCCGGGGGCTCTCCTGGAGCCATCCGACCCCCCACGGGGGGATGGATGGCTCCAAATTAAAGAGGAGACCCGGCCGGATCCAACAAGGGGTCAGGTGAGTATTTTTTATTTTTCTTTTTTAAACTAGAAGCGGGGAAAGTCAAGCACGTAACACCTACGGGCTTGGCACTTAAGGCCCAGCCAAGCCAGCACGTAGGTGTTACGTGCTTGGCAACAAAAGGGTTAATAGCCCCGCTCACCTGCGAGAGAGTGATACTTCATGTCTTCGCAGTCAGCACTGCAGAGAAATCTGGGGATTTGTGGGAGGTCCTCGGGTATTTGAGGGGCCGGGAGGAGCCTGTTTTGCATGTCTCTGCAGTGCAGCGCCATCTGGCGGAGGATAACCCAAGTTTAAGTACTATATCTGGAGCAGGACGTACTGTATACAAACCTGAAATTCTAACGCTATATTCTATATACTAATATTTAAATATCCTCCGCCCCCTCCAAAGTTACAAGGGGGTGCCTGCTGCCCCAGGACTTTTATTCCAATAAAAACGTACCTGGGCTGGTGGGCTGGTGGGTTGCATGAAAGTAGGCTTAGGGTGCCTGCAGACAGCCCCCCCAAGACAAAGTTGCCAGGAAGGATGTACTGTAGATTTGATTTAACCTTTAAATCTCTATATATACAGCTACAGTAAAAATCAGTTCTTAGCAGAACATCATAGTATTTAGAACACACAGTAACCTGTTTTAAGCTGGGCAGTCATAGTGGATTCTCTTCCTCCCTGTTCTCAAGTCCTTGAGTTATGTGCTTCGTTTAATTAAAAGATACAAAGTGCTAGTTGCTCAGACCAATCCACAACACTCAACCCTGTTAGCTAGCACCCAATCATATAATCTGTCTCTAAAATCTGGTTAAAACAGCTTTTTTTTTATTGTTTCCGTTGGTTATGGCTTCGATTACTTTGGTAGCTACCATCATTCCCACAGTGACAAGCAGTCATGCAAAACCATAAAACAAACCATCTAGGAAATGTGTCTGTTCCACTCCAGTGAGCATGATCTCATATCTAGTCATTTCAGTTCAGTTTTAGACAAAAATAGCAGACATACTATATACTATAGACATACAATAGCAGACTAGACATATCAGACATAACCAAAATGTTCTATTCACTCTGCACCAGCCCATTTATATTTAGCTTATTTCCGTTGTCAATACAAGTTCCAAAGTTCCCCACCAACCAGGTTCATTATATCAAGTGCACCACTATAATCCGCACTCCTACAGTAAATGTACAGAGGCAGTAGCACTAAAGTAATAAAACCCACTCTGGGAGTTTTTAAATTCCCACAGCTGCTGATGATGGTGCAATTGTTAACAGAAACACAGCTCAACTAATTGGATTTTTTAGCACAGAAGCCATTGATAAGCATGGAAGATTTCAAGATAGCATGTTGGGTATTAAAGAAAGCTGCATTCGTAACTAGCAGAACCGGAGTCCTGCTACAGTATTACATTGTAAAAAGACAACCAGATCCCTGCTGTGCTACATTAAAAACAGCCAGCCGTGTGAATGTTTAAAAAGAAACACCAATGGGCACACCCTGCTGTGTTTCATTGTACTGCAGCCAGGCACACTGCTGTTACAATGTAAGCAGCTTCACAGCTGTTTGCTATGTGTAGGTAACCTCTTCATCACACATATTTGTATGGTGCTTCCCTCCCAGCAAAGTAAATATGGAAGCTTAATTCAGTTTTAGGTTCTATTCACACCTCAGTGCAGACGGGGAGGTGTGAATAGAGCCTTAGAAGTGTGGAGGCTGATTCACTTCTAGCGCCACGTATTGCCAGATGAGCGTCTTTATAACGGCACTTAGAGTGTCCACTAGTAGATGCTGTAAGTGGGTACAGCATCTACTATATTATATAATGCCCAAAAAATTAGCCCATTGAAATGTATTGGATAAGGCCACACAGTGCAGGGTGAGCACCTGGTCCTATCTGGCACTGTAGGGAACTCTGAACACTGGCACTCATCCCATAGCCGGTGCTGATGATTGATGGGACTATCTGGTACTACCAGAAGCGCTCTGGATTATTGACTTGATAAATACACCTTTTTCACTGGGACCTGACATTCATCTGGCACTTACTTACATGGCCTTAGTGTTTCTTAAATAAACCGCTAAATGTTTTTTAAGTGAATGTAGGTTGCTCATACAACCACTAGATGGTGCTCTTTACTGCATTTTTTTGTGTTTGCAACTCGAAAGTACAGCAAATATCTGCAGGATTTAGCTGATTGATGTTTCTGCAAAATTGATTTAATATTATATTTAACCATATATTGATTTTAATTTTATTTAAACAGTTATATTTAATAGGATAAGACCTCTGGTGTTTTTGTTAAATGAATGCCTTGTCTCTGGCTGCCAAGCTGGAAGTGATGTGTATACAGTTGATGGCCAGCTTTTGACAGAGGCAGTCCAGGATCACCCCCACAGTGTTCCTGATAGGGTTTAATTGCTAGGCTTCTTTTTTTATGTCTATTTGCGGGGCCCATGTGCACCCACCACGAGTCAGTTATACATTTGTTGTGCAGCTGGCATCCTTTTCATTTGTATCTTTTGGATATGGGCTGCACATGGAGGGGGCATTTAGCTTATGAGGGGCTTTGATGCTTCCCTCCCCTGTGCAGCACTAGATTTAAAAGGAAACCTCAGGCTAGTCCTGTCACTTTAGACATTGATGTATACAGCCATTGGTGTTTTAAAACTCGTGTCACTGCCTCTCTTCTTATGCTGTATAATGTCAGGATAGTCCTGCTGTTACATTGCAAAAAGCTGGCCAGCTCCATGCTGTGTTGCACTGTAACAACCAGGCGCTTGTGCTCGGCCTGTGGGTACAGAGGGCTGAGAGGGAGAGTAAAGGGACAAGAATTGAATATGGGTGTTAAAAGCAGCAGCCCAAATGACCCTAAATCAATGCAGCCCTCAGAGCATTCCCCCGGGTTTCCCTATGGCCAGTCCGCCCCTGCCCATGCCCCTGCTGCTACTATGTAATCAGCTCACAGCAGACTCACAGCAGTTGTTTGCACTATGTGAGTGGTATCGTCATTTCTGGTTGGTATAGTGAGAACAATTTGAAAATTGCCACATCTGTACATCCTATTTTGTGCTCCTTCTCCACCAATTGCTTGATTTAGCCCTGCACTGTCGGCCATTGACCCTGCCTCCATGTCAGGCCAATGAATAAAGGGGGGTGGGAGCAGCTCAATCACTATTATTTATACAAAATTATTATTATTATTCAGGGCCTGGGAACTAATTTACCGCCCAGTTTAACCCTCTCATCAACTAAATATCAAGCAACAAACATGTCTAGCTATGTGGAAAGACAGAGATTTGGTTGCATATATCTGCAGATACATGTGGAAGCCACACTGCCCCGGCAAGGCACTCTGTGTTTAGTGTGGTCCCTACTCTTAATTCTGAGTCCCCAAAGTTGGGACATGCAATGCAGACAAATATCTGGGAGCTCCTCACCTGGGAAGCTGCCAGCCTCCCTTTAGAACACTTCACAGGGAGAAATCCATATTGACTGAATTCCTCCCTGCTCGTGCTCATGGCAATTCAAATGAATAAAGGGGGGTGGGAGCAGCTCAATCACTATTATTTATACAAAATTATTATTATTATTATTATTCAGGTCCTGGGAAATAATTTACCGGCCAGTTTAACCCTCTCATCAACTAAATATCAAGCAACAAACATGTCTAGCTATGTGGAAAGACAGAGATTTGGTTGCATCTCATGTCAGGTCCCCTCCTTCCGCCTTCTGACAGTGACGTGGAGGTTGATTCACTACTAGCACCAGGTATTGCCAGATGAGCGTCTTAGGGCCTTATTCATGAAGGGATAGCACCAGGTAGTGCCTGTAGAGCAGCAGGTAGCGGCAGGTAGCGACAGGTAAACTCCGGAGATGGCACGAAATTACACATTTATAAAGCCGAATCTGGTGAGCAACTAGAACAACGCCATGTAGCGTCCGATTCATCCTTGCAGAGAGCCACGTCTAACCTGTCGTTACCTGGCGCTCTCCCATACATTTCTATGGACGATCCTTAAATCCCTTTCCTGATCCCAATTTTTTTTTTCCCAAAAAAACAAAAACAAACTTTTGACATGTATTCTGGGCAAGAAAATGACATTTTTGAAAACGTTTTGTATCAATAATTTTTTTATGCAGATTTGTCCTTACAGGTCTGGTGTTAAAGTGTTACAATGTAATAACAATGTAATTCCATATGTTTTCGTTTTGTTACTAGTGGATACATGTACAAAAACAGCCTTTAATCACACAGCCTCTGGCGCTATGGGCTACAAATACATGATTTTGTGTGCGGTGATGTTTTTTTGATGAATGTGGTGTTAGTCAGTCGCACTGAGCTGGCGTTATGGTTCGCTCACATACAGCGTAGTATAGCGACTCACACATCATATTCAACAATGCTGGACAGGCGCTCTGAAACAATGATCCATGGCCGAGCACAGCGACTACTAGCGGGCGCTCTGAAATACGCTCTCCAGACGCTCATCTGTCGCTACCTGGCGTTAGTAATGAATCAGCCTGCCCGTAAATGCTGTAAGCGGGTATCGGGCACTATAACCAAGCGTTATGGTCGCTCTAGTAACCTGGCCGGCATTAATTAATGTGATGTGTGTTGGGAGCTGTAACAACAGTATAGAGCAGCAGTGAGTGTTGGCGCTCTAAAGCTGGGCGCTGTAGAATATATACACCAGTAACAAAGCAAAAACACATGGAATGACACTTTGGTGCAAGACCTGTAAATAGAATTCTGCATAAAAATATAAAAAGTCCCAAAAATTTATAAAAGTGTTTATTTGCAGCTAGGAGAAGTCACACAATGATTTGAGCCCAAAAAAATTGAAATGTATTGGAGAGCGACACTGAGCGAAAGGTAATATCTGGCGCTCTGAAACCTAGAGCGCCGGCGCTATACGCTGAGCCACCTGTAATAATACATCGGGCGCTACATGGCGCTGTTGGAGTCGCTCACTAGATTCGCTTTCTTAAATGTGGTTTTGCGTAGAGCGCCCAGCGTTCACCAGACGCTACCTGCCACTACGAAGCACTTACCTGGCGCTAACCTTTCTTAAATAACCCCCATAGTCACGTGGCCATTCCTGCTTCATTTAATGCAATAGCAAGGGATTGTCAGGCCTTAGGTGTGTTAGACAACAGAAAAAAATACCATTTTGTGAATACTCACCTGTAAAATGGGTATTATAAGTATGTCGCACACCCCGCTTCAAGACATTCATTACATGTGGGTATACTGACCTGTAGATGGCGATCTTGCAGAGATGTCAATAAAAAAAGGTAAAACCCTCCCGGCCCATAAATACCTGGGACCTCCCACTCATTCCCCAGTATAAAGATAGCAGTAAGAGAAAGGGACCAGGAAAGCCAATTAAAACTAACAAAGGTTCACCATATAAAGGATCCAGAATACAAAAGGGCAGGGTGAAGCGGGGTGTGTGACATACTTATAATACCCATTTTACAGGTGAGTATTCACAAAATGGTATTATTCGGGGAGGCCGATTCATTAATAGCGCCAGGTAGAGACAGATAAGCGACTGTAGCGTAATTTTCATTGCGCCCGCTAGTATTCGCTGTGCTTGGCCGTTGTTCGCTTGTTGATAGCGACTCAGTCGATGTGCGGTAATGTTGAATACGGGGTTAGGAGTCGCTGTTTGACAGGTTCCGCGCTGTATGGGAGCGCATGACAGCGAATGGCCATAGCGAACGGCTCCCAGCATATTCATTAACAAATCACGCTCAAAAAATTCTCGCGCTGTGAAATGCTTGTTTAAACCCCAGAGCGCTGGCGGCGATGGGTTAAAAGTAGTTTTTTAACCCCCAAACAACCATATTTTTGGAAAAAAAAAAAGTTTTTCAAAATATTTTGAAATATGAATACATTAATATCAGACCTGTAATATCAATTCTGCACACAAATTTTTTTATTTTTTTTTTTCCATAAAAATCTAACATTGCAGAAGTGGCCACAGAATTTTTGACATTTAAAAAAAAAAAAAAAAAAAAAAATATTGACAATTAATTATGAATAATTAAAGATTGCTCCATTGAAATGCATTGGAGAGCGCCAGGTAGCGAAAGGTCAGACCTGTCGCTGTTCAAGTTCGCTCGCTGGTGCTGTGTGGTGAGGCAGGAATAATCATGAATGATTCGCTATCTGGCGCTCTGTCGTTCGCTAAGCAGGATCGGCTTGATAAATGTGTGATTGCGTAGGGGAGCCGGCGTTCTCGTGGCGGTGCCTGTCATTACCGTTCGCTCACCATTCGCTACCTGGCGCTATCCCTTGTTAAATAAGGGCCAAAGTATGTCACACACCCCGCTTCAAGACATTCATTACATGTGGGACATCCAAAAGCAGTGTCCATAAAGGGCGGGGATCCAAAAAACAAGGCAACAAGGCACAAACTTAAACCAGTGCAGCTTGCAGAACTTTGCGGCCAAAAACAGCATCCGCTGAGGCCCGCACATCAACCTTGTAAAACTTGGAAAAAGTGTGAACCGAAGACCAAGTAGCAGCCTTACAAACCTGCTCAACAGAAGCCTGGTGCTGGAAGGCCCAGGACGCCCCAACAGCACGAGTAGAATGAGCAGTAACACGAAAAGGGGGAATCTTCCCCTAGCAGAATAGACCCCAACAATGGCCTGGCGAATCCATTTGCTAATGGAAGACTTGGCGGGAGCCAAACCCTTCCTAGGACCAGAGGGCACCACAAAAAGAGCGTCAGTCCTACGAAAAGGAGAAGTAGCCACCAAATAGTACTTCACACAGCAAACCACATCCAAAGAATGCAAAACCCTCTCCTTGTCATTGCTAGGCTTAGGACACAAGGAGGGTAGAACAATATCCTGATTAAGATGAAAAGCAGAGACCACCTTAGGAAGGAAATCTGGCTTGAAGCGGAAAACAACCTTGTCCTGATGCCTCTCAAAGTAAGGAGCCTTAATGGACAAGGCTGCCAAATCCGATACATGCCGAACGGAAATGATGGCAACCAGAAAAACAACCTTCTGAGTAAGCATAGAAAGTGCAATATCCTGCAAAGGTTCAAAAGGAGGACCCTGCAAGGCAGAAAGAACCAAGTTCAAATCCCAAACTGGGAGCAAAGGCTTCCTAGGAGGCCGCACATGCATAACCCCCTGGAAAAAGGTCTTAGCCAGAGGATGAAGAGCAAAAGACTTTTGAAAGAAAACCGCCAGGGCAGAAACATGCCCTTTCAGCGTACTAAGCTACAAACCTAGGTCCAGACCATGTTGCAGAAATTCCAAGATCCTAGGGATAGAAAATGCCCAGCAAGGCAAGGCCCTGACCTCACACCAATCAATATAAGACCTCCAAATCCTATAGTAGATGGCAGAGGAAGACTTCTTTCTAGCCCTAACCAGAGTCTGAATGACAGCATCAGAAAGACCTACCTTCCTCCTTCAAGATGGAGGTTTCAGCAACCACGCCGCCAAAGCCAGCCTGGTAAATTGGGGTAGAACAGTGGACCCTGAGTGAGTAGATCCGGCAGAAGGGGCAGAACTAACTGATCCTCTGCCAGCCTTACCACGTCTGCGAACCAAACCTGTCTTGGCCACCTTGGAGCCACCAGGATTGCTGACGCGCCCTCCAGGGCCAGCTTGCGCCCCACCATGGGAAACGGAGGGAACAGGTATAGAAACCCCAGATCCCTCCAGTTCAGAGACATGGCATCCGCTGCCAGAGCCAGTGGATCCTGCGAGAGAGACACAAATGCCGGAAGCTTGTGATTGTGACGAGAGGCAAAGAGGTCCACCTCCGGTGTCCCCCACCGGTGGCAAAGCGACCGAAACACCTTGGGGCAGAGCGACCATGCCCCCCGGCGAGATGACCCCCTGCTCAGTGAGTCCACTCCGGGAATGTACACTGCCGAGATGCATGGGACATTGCCCTCTGCCCAATCCAGGATCAAAGACACTTCCCTGAGGGCACACCTGCTGTGCATCCCTCCCTGGTGATTGATGTAGGCGACCGCCGTCCGATTGTTCGACCGAACTTGAACCGGTAGTCCCCGTAACTGATGAGTCAGGTGAGCCAGAACCAACCTGATGGCTCTCAGCTCCAGAACATTGATGGGATCGTGAGCCTCCTGGGGCCCCCACAGCCCCTGAAACTGAAGATCCTTCCAAAATCCCCCCCAACCTGACAGGCTGTCATCCGTGGTGACCGTCTCCCAACGGAGAGGGGTCAGAAAGGACCTGCCCCTCGTCAGATTGCTCGGTTTCAGCCACCACCAAAGGGAACGCCGCACCCGGGGGGACATCAGAAAGGACAGATCCAATGACAGCGGGGACCCGTCCCAGGCCGCCAAGAGATGGAGCTGGAGTGTCCTTGTGTGAAACTGTGCAAAGGGAACTGCCTCGAACGACGCCACCATCAATCCCACCAGTTGCATCCCTAGCCGGATGGACGGGCGGGGGATGGATAGGAGACGCTGAGTCAATTCCTGAATCAGAAGAACCTTGGCTCGGGGAAGGAACACCCTGGCCTGAGAAGTATCCAGAGACATTCCCAGGAACTCCACCACCCTGGAGGGAGTGAGACAGGACAGGGGTAGTTGATCACCCAAACGAAACTCTCCAGAGTGGACACCACGTTCCCGGTATCCAGCTGCGCCTGACTGAGGGAAGACGCCATGATGAGAAGATCGTCCAGATAGGGCACGATGCGGATACCCCTGGCTCTGAGGATGGCCATCACTCCTGCCAACACCTTGGTAAAAACCCTTGGAGCCGAGGTAAGGCCAAACGGAAGAGCCACAAACTGAAAATGTCAATTGTCCACGACAAACCTGAGGAATCTCTGGTGTGCCGGAAATATTGGAATATGCAGGTAAGCATCCTTGATGTCTATGGACGTCATGAAGTCCCCCTGACGAAGTGAATGGATGGCTGAGCGCAGAGTTTCCATACGGAACTTCCGGGGACGAACGAACCTGTTGAGCAGCTTCAGATCCAGAATGGAACAGATCCGTCCTTCTTGGCCACCGTGAACAAATTGGAATAGAAGCCCAGGCCCCGGTCTGAGGGGGGGGCACCGGACAGATGACAGCCATGTCCAAGAGACTTGCTACTGCCGCCCGAAGCCCCTGGGCGGGCAGAGGATCTGACGGCACCCGAGAACTGAAGAATCTGGGAGGGGGCCGGAACTCGAACTCCAGCTTGTAACCGGAAGACACCACTTCCTGAATCCACCTGTCCGAGACCTCTTGGGCCAAGACCTGGGAGAAGAGTTGCAGCCGTCCCCCCACCTGCAAGGGCGAGGGCACCCCCTCATTGATGAGCCAGCTTGGCAGCAGCTCTAGGCTTGGAGCTCTAACTGTGTCCTGGACGGGCCCAACCCCTGCCCCTGGTCCAGGAATCACCTCTGGACGAGGGGAAAGCCGAACCCCTGCCGACTCTAGCCCCACGAAAGGACTGAGAGAAGGAAGCCGCCCCCCGAAAGGGGCAACGCTGCTTTTTACACTGAGGTAACTTACCTCCCTTTGCCACCGAATCCAATCTCTCTCCAAAGAGCCGCAACCCCACAAAGGGAAGAGCCGTAAGCGACTTTTTGGACACAAAATCAGCCGCCCACTGGCGTAACCAAACCGACCGCCAGGTAGCCACAAGCAGGGCCGCAGCTCTGCTACACATCACCAATGTGTCGTCCAAGGTGGACAGCACAAAAGACAAAAATAACTCACAGCGCTTAAGGTCGGCAAACTCCTCACTAGCCGGAAGAGGTCAACAATCCTCTAACAACCGACCTGGCAGCTACCAATAAAAGCGCAGAAGCACAAACCGGCCATCTGGTCAATGCGTTTATCCTCACACACATAATAAAGAGATGAATCCATAAGGGACCCCCCCCCCCTCTAAGGGTATCCGGGAGAGGGGGAATCCATGCCAGGGTAGGGCCAAGGGACGGGGCATCCCAAACCGGGATCACCAACCCGGATAGCCGCCTACCCCTTGTTATGGGGTCTCATGGCTCCTAAGCACCTGGGGTGCCAACTACCTTTGCCCGGACCAGCAGCCTAGGCTGGGAGGCAAGTAACTTAAAGATAAGGGATCCCGGCAGAAATAGAAGAATAGAAGGCCGGGAGTCATCCCGGTTACCTGCAAGGAGGAGACATCATCCTCTGAATTGCTCGCCTCTGCAGAGATGAAAGACTGGGGAATGAGTGGGAGGTCCCAGGTATTTATGGGCCGGGAGGGTCTTACCTTTTTTTATTGACATCTCTGCAAGATCGCCATCTACAGGTCAGTATACCCACATGTAATGAATGTTTTGAAGCGGGGTGTGTGACATACTTAGAATAACAGGATGTCGCTCACCATTCCCAAAGTTTTGATAAAATGGAGACTGGAAAAGGATCACTGCCATTATCCAAACTTGTATGAAGCAACCTTTGAGGTATCCAGTTGATTGCCAGCAAAATTAAAATGTGACCTTTAATAGGTCTGCATTAAAAGTAGCATTCCATCAGGGCTTCCCAAACCACAACATGTCTCAGACTACCTTTATCGAACAGTGAGATAAAGGACCAAAGTGGTCCGAAACATGTCGTGGTTTGGGATGCACTGATTTGTGGAATGCTACTTTTAATGCAGTGCAATTGGTGCCAGAGCCGTATTCTGTTTGGTGCTGCCCTAGGCACATCCAACTACTGTTGCCCAGCACTCTATTAGATAACATTACAGGCACTATAGTGTATGATAGGAGGTTGGTTGGAGGCTTCAGTTCATGTAGCAGCAGGTAGGCCCCTATTTGGATTGATAAGCTGATCAGAATGTAATTAAGGAGAGCCTCCAGTCAATCCCAATTTGGGATGCTACATCTCACAAAACCCCTTAGCAGCCCATACCTTACCTCTTCCATGTTGTGTTGCATGGTAGCCGTCCACGTGACCGCCAGCAGCCAATGAAGTTCATCAGTCGGCAGTTGCATGCTGATGTGAACAGCTTCTGATGGAATGTGTGTTGTCCCATGGATGGCAAAAAATGTGGAAGGGGTGAGTATTGAGTTTGAGATCTCAGGTTGCAGGCCGGTGATGCCTGGCAGGGTTTTCAGAATAAATATGCTCCTGTGATATTAGGGTAAGGGGACCTCCAGTCAATTTTGAATGAATGTTCACTTTAAGTGAAGGACAAGAGGAGAAAGGTAACTGGGAGGAAGGCAAAAAATGGGAAAAGGAAGAGGTAAAGCTAGGAAGGAGGTGGGAAGAATGGAAGAAGGTAAAAAAGGAATAAGTGGGGATGAGGAAGAGGAGAGGAGGAGGGAAAAAAAAATAATAAACTGGAAAAGGAAAGGTACAGATAAGAGGAACAATTGTGGGAAGGGGGAAGGTGAGAAAGAGCAGGAAAGGAAAAGTGAACTAGGAAAATGATAATGAATAAGCATGAAAAGGGAACATTTTAAGTGCACCTACACTCAGTTGGAAGTTTATGTCGTCACCTTCTATCCCCAGGCGAGTGCCCCAAAACAGCCTGTGTTTCATTTTCTTTCTAAAGCCTTTGCCTAATATTCCTAAAAACTGGATGCAGTCAGCCATATTGCTCCCTGGCTGAGCAGCCCCGCCCTCAGCGACAATGCGTTCAGTCACAGTACATACAGCTCAGCAAAAGGGAGCACTTCAACCTAACTGGCATTAGGGATGATTCAGCACCGTGAGAATCAGCCCTAATGAAAATAGACAGAAAATCAGAAAGACTATATTAAAAACACATTATTTACACATACCATGTGCAGAGAACAATAGACAAAGTAAGCTTGGCAGGAGTGTCATGCTGAAATAAAATACTCTGCAGCTATCAAGTGGGCCTCCTCACTATTTCTGCAACTGAAAGGAGTGGAATTTGCATACTAAGCTTAGATTTGCATACAGAATTCTCATATCTTCTACGCAGCTTCATGTTTATTTACAACAAAGGTAACCTGCAACAGAGGTCAGGTCCATGAATCCCTACCACCTGGACCACTCCTATCCAGTTGCGTACATAGCTCTGATGGGGCCCCATAGCAGGGCCCTCATAAGCAACCACCCTCACAGGGCAGACACTCAACATCCTGGTTGTGTTGGGGCCAAAAATCAGCGCACGTCTGTGGGAGATATGGTTGGGGCGTGCACATGGGTGAGGCAAGATGGGAGAAGCTGACTGGCTGTTGGAGGAAGGAGGTAGCATGGCTGGGTAGGTAAGTATGATGATGAGGGGAATGATATGGAAATAGACGGCATGAAAGAGTACAGGATCAGTGGGGTGTTCTGGGGTCTTTTCTCCTGGGAGCAGTAAGGGATGAGGGATGCAGGTGCCTGAAAGAGAAGGGAATGAGATCTAGGGCCTTATTTATGAAGGGATAGCGACAAGTAGAAAGTTACAGGTAATTATAATAATACTTCGATTGTATATTTTAAAACTATAATTGTAATAGGTGAAGGATTGTTAAAAAAAAAGACATGAGTAATTGAGCTATACAGGATGTACAGTCTTCCACTACTTAAGTAGCCCTTATTTTGGTTATTTATAAACTGAGACTAGGGTGGATAATATAGAATGTTAGGCCATAAGTTAAACTAATTTAATCTAATATTTTACAATACAAGCCTAATGTTTAAGGGATAAAATAGTTTGAAGCAAGATTAATTAATCCTCAAAATGTTTGCCCTCTCATAGGTATGTAAAGATTTTTGGGAAGTGCAAAAATTAATTAAATTTCTTTCTCCCTACAGCTTGCAAATTGCAATATTGAGCTTTGCAGTATGTCCGAAGGATCAGATTGATGCTGCTGGGGAAGAAGAAAAAGCCAGAGGGTGGGGGGGATTAGGGTGGCCTTGGGTTCTGCCCATGTTGGGCCTATTTTTCAAAATCAATAAACATTTTTTGTATTTTGGCTAAATTTTGTTGTCAGAGTTTCATTATATCAACACACACACACGTAAAATCATAAAAAAATAATCTTATATTGCCTATGTGAGCATTGACAATATAACATTATTCTAAATTTCAGGATTAGAACAACATTAAAACGCCCAGACACTATTAGATTTGGGTGAGTGAATGTACAGTGGCTTTATGGCGACTGAGAAACATCATATTCAACATTGGCGGCCAGGTTAATATAGCGACTGAGGAGCTCTGTAATAGTGTCTGGCGGCTGATCGGGGCGGCCACTGTACAGACGCTCATCTGTCACTACCTGCCGCTAGTAATGAATCAGCCTGCCCGTGACTTGGGAACTGGCTGGCTGGGGGCGGGAGAGCTTGCACAGCCAAAAGATGCCGGGGATGTGGCTGTTGTATATATTGACGACAGAGCCAGGAAGAAGGTGAGTTTTAACGCGTCCCAGGGGTTTCATGCCAATTTGGGATGCCCCAGTGGAAGATTACAGGACCATAATTCTGTTATACTTCTTAGATGGACCCGCTAGCATAATATACAGATATAGTACATTAGTTCTATTAAAATTCTTCATCACTAAAAATGCATTCTTTTGTATGAGGTTACCTTTACCGTAATATACAGGACTTTTACTATAGGTAAAGGTATATTCTCCCTTAACTCTAAAATATATTATATGGCTAAAGGGGACATCTGTCATTATACACAGAAGTTTTAGATATAGAAAATCTGAGGGTTTGGTTCCTCTTTAAAAGCAACACACCCAAAGGCATAAGGGGTGTTTTGTGAGACACAATTGAAAAACTCAGATTGGAAATACTCACATGGAGCTGATAAATCTTGCATGCATGGCTTTCTCACAACCCTGTGGGACTTTGTTACGCATGTATCCCCTGAATAATGCAAGGGATTTCCACATGTGAGAATGATTTTGCATGGAATGGCATTTTTATCTCCTGGTCCTGAATCGACCCTTCTTAGATATCACTGCTAGTGTTCTGGTTTATGTTAAATAACTTTGAGTTGTTATGTCTCTTAAACAGCTATTTGAAATACAAGGGTTAATGTTTTTCAGAGGGGTTCTAAAAAAGTGCTCTGATAGATGCTGATTCAGCACCAGGTGTAAAAAGTGCACTCTGGATGAAAAATGAAAGGAAAGTGTACTTTTTGCACCTAATGCTCCATTGACCCTTCAGAGTGAGCTCCCTAGTTATACCAGTTATTGTATGAGGAATAGGCAGCAGTGTTACACTGTGTCTCTAGCACAGTAATATTTTGCAGAGTCATCTGAATTCATATTAGTGAGTTTCAGATAAACCTTTCCTTGACTGGTGTCTCTTGATATTGTTATCCGGCTCTTTAATGACTCGGCATAATATAAATCTCCATTGTAGATCACACGGCCCAGCCACACCAGCCCCTTCCCTGGAGCCTGCCGTACCCATTCTATACTGTAAATCTTGCTGCTGTCAGTGATGGAGGCTCCTGTAACTGTACATGTCAGCTCCATAGTCTGTCCTGGCTTCACTACACTGGGACCTGACTCTGCCATTGAGATTTGCCCTCTGACATCTGTAAAGAGAGAAAAATGTATACTTTTTATACATAACATTTTAAGAAAATCAGAAAGATCAATTAAAAAATGTACACTTACAATATGCTGAGAACAACAGACACAATAAACTGAAGAGGAATGTCATGTTGAAAATGTGTAAAATTTAGCTTGGTGGATGAGTCAGCCAGCTGGAGACCCATTTGAGTCTGCTCACTATTTCTGCAGCTGGTATGACTAGGATTTGCATATCAGGTTTAAATTTGCATACACAAATCTCATATCTCCTTCATACCGCAGCAGGAAATAAACATTTACGGAATAAAGATATGGCAGGTGGGTATATATATAAAAATAGTTTAATAAATAGACAGAATCTGGCCTGCACCACATCCATTAACCTGCAAATTTCTTAGGGTAATGTTATTGAATCTACACCCACCTGCCTTTTTTATAAAGGTTTCTATTTTTCAGTGCACTATATACGGTTAACTGTAATTTTTACAGGAAAATGATATATATATATATATATATATATATATATATATATATTTTCAGTAGAGTTTGGACTTTAAGATGAAATGTCTTGTTTGTGCGTTCTCAATATTTGTGGGTGAAATATGTAGAAAACTTTGGAGTTTTTTTTTAATATAACACACCTGTTCCTGTCCAGGAGATCCCCCAAACTGAAAAAGTGCTTTATGTGATTTTCAAAGAAAAAACCAACTACTATCTACACTATCAAGTGTTAAACTCTTATTTTCTTTTTAAAAATTGGCGTAAAGTCTCCCTTTGAACCCTCCGCCCTTTGAATTGGCATAGGGGACTAAATGACTCCTTGCCAGTTCACAAAGTGCTAAGCGTAAAAACATACACGCACATACTTGAAAAGTCCTTTATTATTTTTTTTACTACACCCCTCCTTCCGTTGGCCGGGTGCTGTCTCATGCCGTCAACCTCACCTGCAAGTGAGCAATGAAAGTGAGAAGCGGGGCAGAGGATCGATGTCCTCTGCCCTGCTCTGGACTTCCACCACGCTCTCCTGCTGCAAGGTGAGGCCTTTTATACTGGCGGAGTAAGCTAACATTTTCTTTTTGTTCTAAACAAGGCAAAATGCCAGCCACGTAAGTCTACGTGACTGATGGTTAATGTCGGAGAAGAAGCCATGTATATTCTATGTGGCTGACGGTTAAACGGTACAACAATGTAAATGGATCGGATCTTTGTTCCACAAATCATTAGCCACCATGGGCAAACTTAAAATATCAGACTCCTAAATGTTGAGTGGTGTATTTTATGTGCTTGGTCATGTTGGTCATATGAATTCACAGGGAAGGGGGGCCAGCATGCCTCCTGCTGGGACCAGCTAGGGACATGCCAGTCACGCCTGATTATCCACGCCCTCTCTCGAGCCCAGTGCCCATTGGTATGTGCCTCATGTTCCCCCAGGGGTTGGCACTTAGGAAGGGCACCAAATCTGGATCGATGATTGGCATAGGGGCTGGTTAATTGGCAGGGCCAGGGGTCAGCCGTTCAGTGACTGATCCCTTGATTACCATCCTGGTACCCCATTCCTGGTGCCCAGGCTGTTTAAATAAATAAAAAACTGTACAGCATGTCTCACCTTCATGCAAGTCTAAAAAAAAACACGCCTGCCATCTCGCACCATCTTACACATGCAGAGAATATTTGGGTGCTTCCTGAATCAACCAACAACCAAACATTTTTCTGAATGCAAATGAAGTTAAGTGCTATTCTCAGGCATTCTTGCATGGTGCTATATCTACTCCTATGATCCTCTTTTACTGCCTACGGAAATCAGGCAGGCATACACAGGGCTGGATTAAGTGTGGTGGAGGCCCTGGACATAAAGTCTTGTGGAGGTCCCCCATGCAGTAATTTTTCCCCATTTTTTTAATAACTGTGGATCACAAACATAGTGTCTACATATACAAAACAATAAATGTATATAGCACAATCTTTTAGACCACATGTGAGTAGGATATAGAACATGGCATTGCAAGGATGATCTACTGCCAACCTGATCTCCCTTACCCAAGCTTTATATGCTTCATAACTACAAAACTGCTGTAAAATGTGGCTGACAACTACAGAGCACCTAGGTGGCACTTGAGATAATTCAAAATTATTAAGTGGTACCCTTGCTTTACAGTATTCAGGTACATTCTTACATTATTTTGCCTCAACATTGCTCCTCCATCTCTGCCCTGCTCCCACTGCCTTCCTTCCAGTGCATCCCCATCTCTGTCCTTCACTTTTCCTAAACCTCCATGAATGGGCTGTGTGATATTGATGGGCCCCCTGGGGACTTTTCTGTGTCCCACTATAAGGAATGCAGGTGAGTCCTCAAAAAAAGTCCCCAGAAGTAAAAAGAAAAAAAATGTTTGTGCGGGGAGGCTATATGCAGCTTCCGCTGGTGCTTCTGCTCGAGCCTGCAGCATTTTAAATGAGCTGCACAGCGCCCTCCATCAACCCCCCTCTGGATACACTGGTGACTGGTGGGTTTTTATTAAAGTGGACCACCGAGATCGCCCCCGGAATCTATAAGATTCCCAGGCCGATTGATTCCCTCTCCCCCAGGGCATCCAAAATCAGGATGCCCCACTGTGCCACTGTGTGAAACCCCCCCGGTTGACCCAAACACTTACCCTGTATCCCGGTCCAAAGGCGGATGCAAGAGCCGCGGCCGCATCCCCGCTATACCTCTAGCAGGGTGCTCCCTATTAGAGGGAAGCGGGGATGCTGCCGTCAGTGGCTCCGAGCACGCTGATTGGATGAGCGGCCACGCATGAACCGTAAGACTGGGAAGAGGTGAGTGGACTTCAGCGATCTGGGGGGTTTCATGCCTTAAGCCGAGCTGCACAGCGCCTCCTACTCCCTCACACCTCAAACCGCTCCGACTGGCCCAACACAGCATCCTGGGCAGAATTCTCTCTCCCTGTTTTTGTTCCCATGGGCACTTACCCTTGGGGGAAGTTGTGGAGGCCCCAAGGGGTGAGGGTCCCTGGGCATGAGACTCCTGGACCCCCCTTTAATCCAGCCCTGGGAAAACATATGAAAAGCTTCTGTCACTGTGACAAAGCCCAGCACAGATCCCCCAGGTCATGACAAAAATCTTGTAGTAGTAATAATAATAATGTGTTACTTAGATATTACTCAGTTTGGTTCAACAGAAAGAGTTGTTTGTGTGCCATGTGTGTACAGTAAGTGGGAACAGAAGGTTTTTACAGCCACAAAGGCCATGGGCTACCACTAGGACCCAAGGCGTGTCAGTTAAGCATTTTCTGCTCTCCAAATTTTCTATTTTACAAAACTGACATGATGATAAAAATAGTTGTTTTCTCAGTAATTACAATGCTGGAAATGGATTATGCAGAAGAAATCTGTCACAGTCACCAAAGTTAGTCAACTTAATATTTAGTGTCTTACACATCCACTATACTGTGCTTGCAATTACCGTGTTTTTGCCCTATAAAAGGCACCTGCTCATAAGACGCACCCAGGATTTGGAGGAGGAAAATAAGAAAATAATGTGCTAAATGTGCTAAAACACACTCTCCCCAAGGAGTAAGTCCCCCATTTCAGTGGCATCCCCCTCTCCATTATACAAAGTGTGGCATCCCCTCCCCTGCCAATATAGGTAGTGTGGCATTCTCCCCTCTTCCATTCCCCATTATACGTTGTGTGGCATTCCCCCATCCCATTCCCAGTAGGCAGTGTGGCATTCCCCCATCCCATTCCCCATAGGCAGTGTGGAAGTCCCCCTTCCAATCCCCATAGGCAGTGTGACATTCCCCCATTCCATCCTCCATAGGCAGTGTGGCATTCCACATCCCATTCCCCATAGGCAGTGTGGCATTCCCCCATTCCATTCCCCATAAACAGTGTGACATTCCCCATTCCATTCCCCATAGGCAGTATGGCATTCCCCCATCTTATTCTTCATAAACAGTGTGGCAGAAACAAGCTGACATCCCCAACCCCCCCCCCCCCCGGATGCTGAGTGAGTCAGTGCAGGACAATGAAGGAACGGTGGGTGGTCAGGGTAACTAGCCGCTAGCGCTGCTAGACAACCAGGCACGTGCAGCAGGTGGGCATGGCATGCACCAAGCATCCATTGAGGACAACAGACACTGCAGTAAGCCACGCCCACCCGCTGCATGGACACAGTGTGCGCACGCCATGCCCGAGGAGTAGCAGTGGTCCTTAGTGCTGGGACAGTGGGAGTAACAGCCTTTTTCATTCCAAAAACACATGCCGGCGGCGGCCAGTATGTTTTTGAACAATAAGAGTGTCATTCGCAAATTCTCTTTAGGGATTGAAGCCTTTTTTTTGTTAAAATGTGGATATTGGGCCCCAAAGTTTAGCAAAAACTATAAACAAATTATAGTTAAATTATTAGGCATTAATATGCAAACCAAACAAACAACAAAACATTGGGCAAAAAAACACCCCAAACTATTGGAGAACACAGGTTCTCCAGAGAATACACACTGAAATGGTGAATAGAGCATCGCAGAAATTAAATCGCTATGGAGAAACAGTAAACAAAAGGGGAGAAACGTGGGGGGCCATCGGTAGCAGTTAAGCGCCTTAAAGCTGCAGATTTTCCCTGCGGAAGGCGCAAATTGGCGCAAGAAGAGGCAATTTGCTCTTCTCCCGTGCGCTTGTAATTTGGTGTGATTCACACGTGCTCCTGGCACGCACGCGCAGTCGTGAATCATGCGTCTAGGTGCATGTGGAATTGTTTGTGCTTGGTTTGGGTTTTTTTGCGCATGGACCATGAATCAACCTTTGTTTTATCTCATGTAATCTCAATCTCAATCAATCTCTCCTTGAAATAACATAGAAAAGCCATGTTTTATTACAGCCTATTTTAAACCCACATTGGTTAAAGGAAAAGTAACCATATGTAGCAGGCGCGTGCCTGGCCTTGGGCACGCGCTCTGGGGAGCGAGGGGGGTTCTTGGACCTAGGGTAGGGCATCCCAGGTTGGTGTGGCATGTGTGGGTGGAGGTGCACGTACTGATTCAGTCGATGCTGGTCTCCATTGATGACACTCCTTGGTGCAAACCGGGTCTTTATTTGAAAGCTTCCATCCATGATAAACAGCATAGTCCAGTTACAGGCAATATCAATAGGTTACAGAAAACAGTTACAGCTTCCAATACAATCCACGTGCTTCTTCCATGGATGTTTCTCAGCTCCTCCACTATATTAAAACTTCCCCTTATGACATTTTAGTAGAACTTAGAACACTCTAGAAAGGTTGGGTTTTCCCTTATATAACCTCTGTATTGTTGCCTTAACAAATGGGTAAGTTGCGAGTCTCAACCAATGGCAGGACAGGTAATGTCGCCAATGCCACCTGGCTAAGTCTCTATTTATCTAAATTAAGAGGAATGCTAGACTATTTTATATTAGTTAGGCCCATTTCTTAGGCAACACTGCCATCATGTGGATTCATGATGTGATGATCCCCAAGTTATGTATCTAACTGAAATACACATAGATAAAGAACACAGTGCTAAAATAACTTGAGTCCTTGAATCAACAACGTGCCAGACTTCTTATCCAATCAAAATCCCAAACTATACACTATAACGATAAGGCACAGAGCAATAAATAACTTTCTCTTCAGAAATCAAGTAGATCTTTCAGAGACACCCCACAGTGCATGCACATCAAAGTGTGCGGTCAGCGGTGTAAATTTATATGAAGTGTGAACCCGCCCCTATACTGATTGTCCAATTAGGGACAATTAAAGGCATGTGGCAATGTTCGTGATGTTCATCATTACGGAGTGAGTCAGATGACACATCAAACAACGTGGCAATGTCCGTGATGTTCATCATTATGGAGTGAGTCAGATGACACATCAAACAACGTAGCAGGAAACGCCCCTAACATTACATCGAAGGCGTCCGGCCTTTCCTTGGGCCATTCGTCAATCTCTGGCTGCCCTCATATAGTCAGCTGATTTCCAATTGCTTTTGGAGGCCGAGCGCTTTGGTCATTTCCGTCAAAGAACGGAGGTTGCGCACTTCGGCTTTTACCGTTGAGAGGGATCGCCAATTCGGAATTTTACAGAGATGTGCCCTTCGGCTATTCCCGCTGGAAAACGCCTCCGCTCCTTAGCTTATTCCGATATAGCGGCACTTATTAACCTAGATCCCGCTAGTTAAACCGGATAAAAAAAGGGCCACCCGGAACACTAAAAATATATGCTCAATTATTTAGCTGTTTAGTTTTATATACAAAATTTGAATGAACATACAGAAATTAAATATATATAACGAGGAAATAGAAATCAGATAATCTCAATCTTAATCTAACTGGTTTAGTTCATAACACTATCAGGGGCCTATTCCACTGACAGGGCTCTAATGTTTCCTATGTGTAGTGTTGCCCATGGTTTCCACCCGTCACACATATATACCATAATCTGGCAGACCTGCATTAACCCTAGTAAAATATAGATGCTAACTGATATGGGTGATTATCCACTGCAACAGCGAGAGGCAGGAGTTGGGTTACACTTTCCAGGATCGAACATACCCCGGCCTTTCTGGGGTTGACCAAAGAAGAATAGAAAGAGAGGCACCAATCTCACACAGTCAGGGGTGGACTGGGGACAAAAAGCAAATCATGAACAGGAGTGAATATGTGTTGGTATTGATTGTACTGAAACGTTAGTGTTGTAGGGGCAGATATTGTGCATGGAATTGGTATGCCCCCACAGTCATGAGACTCGCATTGTCAGATCAGAACATGAGCCGGGGGGGGGGGGTTCATTGAGGACCAGTATGAGAAGAGAGGAAGCATGAAATGGAGGGTGTTATTAGAAAAAGCATTGTATAGACTTCATGCTATAGGTTACACCCAGCTCAAGTGGCCCTTCAGGTTTTCTCCTTGAGTGCCTTATGGCCAGTCCGTCCCTGAACATTTGATGTGGGTGGAGATCAAGCAACAACTCTACAAAGGAATAGAACATAATAGGGGCAAAAGCTACAGCCTTCTGAGAGAGCAGACCAGGAGGGATCAGCTGCATATGAGCTAAGGTAAGTATGATGTACTTTGATTTTACAGGTTTAATCTTTTTGGAACTTGTTACTATAGGGTTGATTCAGAGACACTTTCGCATGTGTCTGTGTATTTTTTTTTAATGTTTGCCTTGTTTTTTGGTTTTTACTTTACTTTTTCCATGCGTATGTTCGTTCACGATAACGTGTATATGTGATTTCGATGGACGGATCGAAATCGGATCACTTGTTTTAGTTCTGATAAGTTACGGATCATAATCGGATAACTTGCGTTAGTTCTGATAACTTACGTTATTGGGATGGGCTTGCGTCTGATTCTGAGACCTGATTGCCGATGGACCTCCGCCCTATAAAACGGTTTCATTTATGCTCCACTTACGGGACCATTTTTGACTCGGAATTAGTCTTGATCGTGTTTTGCGGCTTTGTAGGGGAGTATGAGCGCCTTCAACTTAATGGCATTACATTAAGGGGCCGAGGCCAGATTGCACCGGAGGCGCATGAATATTGATCGCATGCATGATGTTTGTCAGGAACCGCTTACCTGATCCCCGTTCCAGCGACGTCTCCAGGCGGCCAGCTGCAGCTGTCACTGTGCGGCGACCGCGCCGAGCGGCGTCGGCTCCAGCAGCGTCAGCTCGAGTGGCGCCCAGCTCAGCCACGCCCCCCGCTTCCTCCTCCAGGAGACGTGCTCGCGCGCGGCTGCGAGCACGTGTCTGTTATGCCCTCCGGCGGCGCTGTGCGGCGCGCACCCGCCGGAGGATCAATTAAAGGGTTAATGAATCCTAGGGGATTGAGGGCTTCGCCCTCTTCTGCTCTGCAGCCAATTACCCTTGGAATCCTATGTGCTCCAATCAGTACACTGCTTCCCTCAGACCTGTTCCTATAAAGGCAATTCCCTCTCAGTTGTGAATTGCCTGTGATAGCGCTCAGAACCCTGTGTTACCTACTCCTGTGAAGTCTAGCCTGTTGCCGATTTGATTGTACGACCATTCTCGATCCTGAATCCTTGTTGCCGACCTTTGCCTGAACTGACGCTTCTAGATCCTGATCCCCAGTTGCTGACCTCTGCCTGAACCCCGACTACGTCTTGCCTGACCCCTGGTGCCGCTACGATCTCTGCCTTCCCGTTATCGACCTATTGCCTGTCTCTGGACTTCCGTCACTCACGCTCTTGCTATTGGTTCTCCAGTCCTCCCACATATAAGCTTACATCCTTTGAGCCATTAAGTCCTGGGGGCAACCGATCCCGGGTAGGCGTATCTTGCGTCCCGGCAAGCGGGGGCTCCTACAGGTGAAGCTGGCTGTGGAGATTGGGGGTTGTGAGCTTATTAAGAGGGCTGGAGTTACCCCGAGTGTGACATTATCACAGGCCCAAAAATGGATGACCTGGTACAGCAGGTGCAAGCTATGGCCACAGCGATCAACCAACTCGCTCAAAGAGTGGCCACTCAGGAATCTCGTCAAGTGCCAACTTCCTCTGTACCACCTCATTTCTCCGAACCTAAGATTCCACTGCCTGAGAAATTTTTTGGAGAACGAGCAAAATTTTCCAATTTCAAGAATGCCTGCGAACTATATTTTAAGTTAAGACCTATCTCCTCTGGCACAGAGGTCCAACGAGTAGGCCTAGTCATTTCCTTGCTTCAAGGAGACCCACAGTCCTGGGCCTTTACTTTACCGTCCCATGACATTGCTCTACAATCAGTGACTGCCTTCTTCAATGCTATGGGCGTTTTATACGCCGATCCAGATATACAGTCTACCGCAGAGAATAGGCTTCGGGCCTTAAAACAAGGACGGAATTCGGCTGAAGACTACTGTGCTGAATTCCGCCGCTGGGCTATCGAAGCTAGGTGGAACGATCCAGCTTTGTGTAGTCAGTTCAGGGTGGGACTGTCGGATAGCATCAAGGATGCTTTAGTCAATTTTCCCCCGCCAGCGGACCTAGATCAATTAATGCAGGTCTCCATTAAAATAGACCGACGTCTTAGAGAAAGGGCCAGGGAGAGAGTCAGGGCTCCCACGTCCTTTAGACCTGTCCAGAGTCATAGATCCCCGGTTCCCCGTGGAGAAAATACCTCATCATCTTCCCAGGAAGAACCTATGCAATTAGGGAGAACCCGCTTATCCCAAGAGGAGAAACAGCGTAGGCGATCCGAGGGGTTATGCCTGTATTGCGGGAATTCTGGTCATTTTGCAGGGTCCTGTCCCAACAAGGGGAAACCGGCGGAAAACTTCCGCACCCAGACCAGGTAGAGAGTACTGATCTGGGTGAGTCAGTTTGTAACTCTCGCCAGAATAAGATGCTTGTACCTATTGATTTGTTTTGGGGGTCCTCTAAGCAGACAGTTTCCGCCTTCATAGACAGTGGTGCGGCTGGAAACTTTTTGGACAGGAGCATGATCTCCACCTTAGGGATCCCTGTAGTTCCTCTTGAAAGATCCCTACAAGTTTTAGCTATCAATGGAAAGGCTATCCAGGGAAGTCCTATAAATACCAAGACCCCACCTCTCAGACTAATTGTCGGCTCTTCTCACTCTGAATTCTTAGAATTCTTTATTTTTGATTGTCCGGAAACTCCGGTGGTTTTGGGATACCCCTGGTTGCAACTCCATAACCCGGTGTTAGATTGGCGGGCTGGGGAGTTGGTCAAGTGGAGTGACCACTGTAAAGGTCACTGTTTTAATACAGGCCTCAGAAGCGTTCAAGTCTTACCACAGGAATTACCTCAGCCATACGCTGATTGGATCGATGTATTCTCTGAACGCTCTGCTGAAACTCTTCCTCCACATCGGTCCTATGACTGCCCCATTGACTTGCTGCCTGGCACAATTCCCCCGAGGGGAAAGATTTATAACCTTACCCTGCCCGAGGAGCAAGCAATGAGGGAGTATATTACCGAAAATCTTAGGAAAGGATTTATCCGTCCCTCTACCTCGCCTGCTGGGGCCGGGTTCTTTTTTGTAGAGAAAAAAGATGGTGGCTTGAGACCGTGCATAGATTATCGAGCCTTGAATAAGATCACTGTAAAAAACCGATACCCCTTACCCTTGATTGGGGATCTGTTCAATCAAGTCACAGGAGCTCGAATTTTCTCCAAATTGGATTTGAGAGGGGCTTACAATCTGATTCGCATCCGACAGGGGGACGAGTGGAAAACTGCATTTAATGTGAAGGATGGGCACTATGAGTACCTGGTCATGCCCTTCGGTCTTTGTAATGCGCCAGCCGTTTTCCAAGATTTTGTTAATGATATATTCAGGGAATATCTCGGTAGATTTGTAGTCATCTACTTGGATGATATTCTCATTTTTTCTAATTCTTTACCGGAGCACAGACACCATGTTAAGTTGGTGCTACAAAAATTAAGAGAGAACAACTTATTTGCTAAACTGTCTAAGTGTGTGTTTGAAGTCACTACAGTTCCCTTCCTAGGGTATGTTATTACCAACCAGGGTTTGGAGATGGACGCGGGGAAGGTTTCAGCAGTTCAGGATTGGGTCCAACCCAAAACTTTAAAGGAATTGCAACGTTTTCTAGGTTTTGCAAATTTTTATCGGCGTTTCATAAAAGGCTTTTCCCATGTTGTTGCACCCCTTACCAACCTTACCCGCAAGGGGGCTTTTACTGCTAACTGGTCCCCCTCTGCCTGTGAGGCCTTTCTAACCTTGAAACGGGCCTTTACTTCGGCACCTGTCTTAGTGCATCCAGATATTCATAAAGCTTTTATTATTGAAGTGGATGCTTCTGAGCTGGGAGTGGGTGCAGTTTTGTCACAATATTCTGGTAACCCTGAGCGTCTCCATCCATGCGCTTATTTTTCGCGTAAATTCAGTACCGCGGAACAAAATTATGATGTTGGCAATAGGGAACTATTAGCTATTAAACTGGCATTTGATGAATGGCGACACTGGTTGGAGGGTACATTACATCCTATAACTGTGTATACCGATCATAAAAATCTCGAATACATAGGTTCTGCCAAGAGGCTGAACTCTCGTCAGGCACGTTGGGCATTATTCTTCTCGCGTTTCAATTTTATTATTACTTTCAAGCCGGGTGTAAAAAATACTAAAGCTGATGCTCTATCTCGCATGTTCGGTGAATGTAAGGATCGGGGTGATTCTGGTGAACCAATTTTACCCACAGGTTGTGTGGTGGGGGCGTTACTTCCTGATCTCTCCAATACCTTGGCGCCGTTTCAAGATGAATCTCCTAGTGATGTACCCTTGGGATGCCAGTTTGTTCCGCCGCACCTGCGTTCGGATGTAATTCGCGAATTTCACGATGCCAAAACTGCTGGTCATTTGGGTAACCGTAAGACGTTTATGCTTGCCCGTCGTCATGTATGGTGGCCTACCATGAGACGCGATATCACTGCCTTTATCGACGCTTGTGCTATTTGTGCTCGAAGTAAAGGAGTTCACAAGGCTCTTAGTGGCAGTTTGGTTCCTCTTGAAATTCCTGCTGAGCCATGGACCCATATTTCTATGGATTTTATTGTAGATTTGCCTCTCTCACATGGTAATACTGTCATTTGGGTGGTCGTAGATCGTTTCAGTAAGATGGCACATTTCGTTCCTTTGGCCAAACTTCCTTCTGCACCTGAGCTTTCGCGGCTGTTTACTTCGCATATTTTTCGTATTCATGGTATTCCGTCCAATATAGTCTCTGATCGGGGTGTTCAATTTACTTCCCGTTTTTGGAAACACTTCTGTTCGCGGTTGGGAATACAGATCTCTCTTTCTTCTGCCTACCATCCCCAGACTAATGGGCAGACGGAAAGAACTAATCAAACTTTGGAACAATACTTAAGGTGTTATGTTTCTGATGCCCAAGAACAATGGGCGGAATTTATTGATTTCGCCGAGTTTGCTTACAATAACGCGCCTAGTGAGAGTACCAAGGTATCTCCTTTTTATTGTAACTTAGGGAAAAATCCTAGAGCTTCTTCCCTTTCAGGGTCACCTTCCAATCTGCCGGCGTTGGAGGAGTGGCTTCAAGAACGGAAGAATATCTGGACACACGTTCAGGAGATTCTTAAGACCACTGGTTTGAGGTATAAGAAATTTGCCGACCGCCGCAGATCACAGGAACCTACTCTTCGAGTAGGCGATCTAGTTTGGGTCTCCACTAAAAATATTGCGCTCCGTCAGCCATCTAGCAAATTAGGTCCAAAATTTATTGGTCCTTTTCCAATCGTCAAGAAGTTGAATAATGTGTCTTTTAAAGTTCAACTCCCGCCAACTATGAAAATACCTAATTCCTTTCACGTTTCACTGTTAAAACCGGCGAAGAATGCTCCTCTTGCTGGTCCTGCACCAATTCTTCTTAATAATGAGCCCGAGTATGAAGTGAATAAGATCTTGGATTCACGTAAAGTGCGTAATTCTTTACAGTATTTGGTGGATTGGGTTGGCTATGGTCCGGAGGAAAGATGCTGGGTGGCAGCGAGGAATGTTCATGCCAAGGCTCTTGTAAGAAGGTTCCATCGTGACAATCCAGGGAAACCGGGTGAGGGTCCGGAGGCCCCTCGTGAAGGGGGGGGTAGTGTCAGGAACCGCTTACCTGATCCCCGTTCCAGCGACGTCTCCAGGCGGCCAGCTGCAGCTGTCACTGTGCGGCGACCGCGCCGAGCGGCGTCGGCTCCAGCAGCGTCAGCTCGAGTGGCGCCCAGCTCAGCCACGCCCCCCGCTTCCTCCTCCAGGAGACGTGCTCGCGCGCGGCTGCGAGCACGTGTCTGTTATGCCCTCCGGCGGCGCTGTGCGGCGCGCACCCGCCGGAGGATCAATTAAAGGGTTAATGAATCCTAGGGGATTGAGGGCTTCGCCCTCTTCTGCTCTGCAGCCAATTACCCTTGGAATCCTATGTGCTCCAATCAGTACACTGCTTCCCTCAGACCTGTTCCTATAAAGGCAATTCCCTCTCAGTTGTGAATTGCCTGTGATAGCGCTCAGAACCCTGTGTTACCTACTCCTGTGAAGTCTAGCCTGTTGCCGATTTGATTGTACGACCATTCTCGATCCTGAATCCTTGTTGCCGACCTTTGCCTGAACTGACGCTTCTAGATCCTGATCCCCAGTTGCTGACCTCTGCCTGAACCCCGACTACGTCTTGCCTGACCCCTGGTGCCGCTACGATCTCTGCCTTCCCGTTATCGACCTATTGCCTGTCTCTGGACTTCCGTCACTCACGCTCTTGCTATTGGTTCTCCAGTCCTCCCACATATAAGCTTACATCCTTTGAGCCATTAAGTCCTGGGGGCAACCGATCCCGGGTAGGCGTATCTTGCGTCCCGGCAAGCGGGGGCTCCTACAGGTGAAGCTGGCTGTGGAGATTGGGGGTTGTGAGCTTATTAAGAGGGCTGGAGTTACCCCGAGTGTGACAATGTTGAGCTGTTCGAGCTGACCCGACTCAATCGCGTTTCCCTCCATAAATTGTATAGCGAGCAGCAGCCATGGTTAGCCTGCACCACGGGGAAGGGGCAAGCAATTTCAGGTATGACCAAGATGCTTGGCTGCCTGCAATTTTTGGTAAACGGCTTGTTCCAGTGGCTGGGTGCCCTCTCCATGGGGATGTCCCAGCCTACGCTGAGCTGCGCGCTATCCAAGTTTCTGGATGGCATGGCTACCCTTAGTCCCAAATATATTTCCTTTCCGGACGACATGGTAGCCTGGAACGCGATTAAGTTGGAATTTTATAATATCGTCGGCATGCCCAACTTCATGGGTGCGATCGATTACACCCACGTTGCATTGGTCCTTCCCGCAGCCGATGAGTACATATATAGGTAAGTTAATTATGTAATTTTGTTATATTGTTTAGCCAAACTTAATTTTATCTATCTATTAATCCCTCCTTCTCAAGTGTCCTTTTGAACCAGTTTACAATGCATACCTTAATCCCTCCTTCTCAAGTGTCCCTTTGAACCAGTTTACATTGCATACCTTAATCCCTCCTTCTCAAGTGTCCCTTTGAACCAGTTTAGAATGCATACCTTAAATCCTCCTTCTCAAGTGTCCCTTTGAACCAGTTTACAATGTATACCTTAATCCCTCCTTCTCAAGTGTCCCTTTGAACCAGTTTACAGTGCATACCTTAATCTCTCCTTCTCAAGTGTCCATTTGAACCAGTTTACAATGCATACCTTAATCCCTCCTTCTGAAGTGTCCTTTTGAACAAGTTTACAATGCATACCTTAATTCTTCCTTCTCAAGTGTCCATTTGAACCAGTTTACAATGCATACCTTAATCCCTCCTTCTCAAGTGTCCCTTTGAACCAGTTTACAATGCATACCTTAATCCGTCCTTCTCAAGTATCCCTTTGAACCAGTTTACAATGCATACCTTAATCCCTCCTTCTCAAGTGTCCCTTTGAACCAGTTTACAATGCATACCTTAATCCCTCCTTCTCAAGTGTCCCTTTTAAACAGTTTACAATGCATACCTTCATAAATACTTTTCATGTAGGCCTTATAAAAGCATTTTAATGCTGACCTTAATTAGTCCTTAGCATGTTCAACTTTATTTTCTAACACATCCATATAATATTTGTTTTTAAACTAATTATGTCCTTTGTTATTTATTTAGGGATTGTAGAACCGTTTTTTTTTTTTGGGGGGGGGGGGGGAGTTAGTGTTTTTGTTGGTTACCTTGGCTTGGTGTAATTTTTTTTATTTTTTTATTCAGGAACTGCAAGATGGGCCACTCGCTGAACATCCAAGCAGTGGTTGGCCAGGACATGCGATTCCTCAGTGTCATTGCAGGGTATACAGGCTCGTCCCATGATGCATATATATTGAGGAGCTCCGGCTTATTTCGCCGGTTTGATGGCTGGTGGATGGCTCCTGGGTAAGTTTGCTCAAAATCCATCATTCCCTTTTCACTGTATGGCTATGAATATAGTTGATGACCCATGTCCTAACCTATGGCTGTTTTTATCCCTTGATGACATGTTAAACAATAATGTTGCTTAGAATGTGTAATTTATGTTAGTATTTTGTTATTCTTTCAGGAGATTCTGGATATCCACTCATGCCCTGGCTCCTGACGCCCGTTCTTCGCCCGCAGAATGTGGCCCAGGAGTCCTATAATCGGGCTCATCGGAAGACCCGGGCCATAGTGGAGAGGGCCTTCGGACTGCTGAAGTCCCGATTCCGTTGTTTGGATGATACAGGGGGGGGGGCACTGCAGTATGACCCCAACAAGGTTATCCAAATAATCCTAGCATGCTGCGTGCTCTATAATTTTGCCCTGAGGTAGCGTGTCCCCCGTTACGTCGATATGGCCCCCTCTCCACCCAGGCAGGACGCAGGTGAGATATATGATGGCACCCCGAGTGCCTCTGGGCAATCTGTCCGTACCCAGGTTATTGATTCTTATTTTCTTAAGATTTGTTTAGTTTGTTTATGTTTTTGTCTGTTTGTTATATTTGTTGCCTATGTGAAGGCCTTTTTTTTGGTTTAACAATGTTGTAATGCCTTAATTACAAAACATTTTACACCTGATCAAATTAGGCAAGAACAGCTAAAGTCAAATTCAATACATTTTCAGGAAATATGACAAATTCTGGGTGAAGGGCACTCGCAGACTCCATGGACATACATTTTCAAACATAAGTACTAGCGCAGACTCCTGGCCCCTAGCAATTGTCCACATCCAGGAGTTCTAAGGTAACTGACTCCAGGCCGAAGTTTACCCACCCACCAACATCAAGATCCATAGGGAGCACGACTTTCAAGGGAAATAGTCTGCCAGGAATACATAGGGACACATACACACCCTCTCCTGCTTTTAATTTTTTCAGCCTATGACAGCCAGACCCCATGCCAGTCCAATCTTCGCCATGGGCAAATGTTGATTTTTTCCAGCCAAGAATGTCCCCCAATATTGCCAACAAACAGGATGAGGCAGCCAGCATTTCCTTAGGCCCAAGCCTACTGCGTGGAAGCTTGAGCGGCCGCTTCACTGAGGCTTAAGCTCAGCCATTGGCTACTGGGGTATGTGAGCACTCTAATGAACTATATGGGCGAATTCCAAAACAAACCAGCAAGCCATAAACCACCCAATCTTGGTTGCGCTCACCACACAGGTAAATAGAGTTGGGATGTAGAGGAAAGATGTTTAGCAGATCACATCTCTGGGACGTTGCGCATCTGCCGGTCTGGGGCCCAGGGCACGGTGGATTCTGTCGATAACAATGTCCTCCGTGGGGGGGGGGGGGGACCCTAGGATCAAGTTAAAGATGGTCTTGGCTGTTCGTTCCAGATTTGGCTGAGCAACCGCCTCCGAGAGCCCCCTCAGCCTAACGTTGTTGCCTCTACTTCGGTTCTCCAAGTCGTCCAAACTTAGGTAAAGGGCGGAGGTGTGTCTCCTCTCCTCTCGCTGCAGCTGTTCCAGGGCCGCCACTCTCTGGGTCAATGTGGACTGATCTTGCTCAATGAAATCCACTCTGTAGGAAACTTCCGAGATGGAATTTCTCTTCGGAGAGTGTTCTCCATTTGTGTAATATATCCATCAAAATCTGAGCGGGAGGGGAGCGCCCTCAGGGCATCTGAGATGTTGGACTTGACTACGTCGGCCAGAGCTGCGATCAGGGATGGGGGCACATGCTGAATAGCTGAGGTCATCCCGCCGTGGGAGGCCACAGGTGCATCCGCCACAGGATCATTATTGCTCCTGGGTGGGGGAGCCTCGGGGGGCCAATCTTCATCCCCTTCCGCAGATCCCGCTCCCCAGGGTCCTGGAAGGGACAGGTGATTCCTCCAGGTGGCGCCTCCCCCCTCCGCACAAGGGGCATCCCAAGCCCAGCTCATGTGGGTGTCTGCTGTGTTTGCACAAGCCACCGCTATAATCTTCTGTACCGGGTCTTCCCAGGCCATTTTGGGGGATGGGGCAACCCCCCTCTCCTCCATTATTTGATGCAGGGGGCTCAGAGCCAGCGGAGGAGCCCCACCCACCTGCCACAGCTGCTGAATTGCGGGCAGAGACGCTGAGCCTCATTCCCTCTGTGTGTGAGCCCCCCCCCGTGCTGCTCTAATGCTGGAGGTTGGGGGTCTCCTGTCAGTGTCTCTCGCACCTCTCCATCTTTGCCCGCCTGTCCGCCTGTCAGTATAGGCGCAGGCGAAAGGGCACATTCTCCGCCCCCCCCCCCCGGACGGGGGAAGCCGAGCAGCGCGGTCGTCCTCTGTTTCTTGCCCGTCACACCAAAGTATAGGGCTATAGAGGGCGACTGTTGCCTCCCTGGTGTGCCCACGGGTTTCCTGTGCCTGGTCATCAAGAGGGGGGTTGTAAGATTGTGCCTCAAATGTCCGTATCTAAGTCATCCTGTGCAGAGCTCCAACACAGTGCTGCCTATTCCACCATCAGCTAGCCACGCCCCACCCTTCTCTTTTTTTTATAGACAACGCACAGGCGAGATTAGCCCAACTCACTGCAACGGTGTTTCGGCTGGAGAGCGAGAGCTTCGATGGGGACCACAGATGAAGATTAATTATCTGGGACCTGCCATGGCTTTGTATATAGAATTGTAAATTTTAAATTTTTTACGATTTTAAAATGTTTTTAAAAATATTTTAAATTTTTACTAAAAAAAACATGTTGATAAATAAATAAATAATTCCACAACCAAAAAAAAAAGGGCAAACAATTTGGCAGTTAATAAAAAAAATAAATAAAACTTGTTTCTGTGTCATTTTATGTAAAAGAAAAATTCATTAAGGGTGGGTTACAGGAAAACGTAGGAAGAACTAAAAATTAAAGATCGCAAAGTGAAGAAGAATGAAACTGCGATGTAATTGAGGTAAGCATTAGGTGCGCAAAGGGAAGAAGAGTGAAACCACGATGAAATTGAGGTAAGCATTAAGGGCGCAAAGGGAAGAAGAATGAAACTGCGATGGAATTGAGGTAAGCATTAGGTGCCCAAAGTGAAGAATATAGAAACCGCGATGGAGTTGAGGTAAGCATTAAGGGCGCAAAGGGAAGAATATAGAAACCGCGATGGAACTGAGGTAAGCATTAAGGGCACAATGGGAAGAATATAGAAACCGCGATGGAATTGAGGTAAGCATTGTAGCAGAAGTGAGTGATAAAAAAATTGAGACGAGCACATGAATGAGTTAATTTTGTTGTGCGCATGCGTAAGGTCGGAAAGATTTCCGTCTGGATGTTTATTTATAGAAAAAAAGAATTCAGAATCTAACAGGAAACGTAAATTATTCGTTAGAGGCGACGTTGGAAAAAGCAAAAAAACGGAAGCCTACGTTGTTTCCTAAGTAACATAAATGAAAGCTGAAAAATGACATTCTCGTTGGCGTACGCACAGACGAACACTTTACAGAAGGCTTCCGATGCATGCTTAGAATCACGCGTAGACTCATACGCAAGCGGAACCAAAACGAAAAAAAAAACAGATTGACACAAAAACGAAATTAATTTTATGTCTCTCTGAATCAACCCTTATGTCATGTTATCCTTTGTCTAGATAAAAGTGGACAGTCTAAATGGTTATGGATATTATATTTTTACTATGTATACACACTGCAATACCAGTTTTTCCCAGCATTTTTGTTAGATTTTTGGGGCATGTGTGAGAATTAAATGCTTTGCACATACATAGGATTTTTTCCTCTGTGCAGTGTACACATGCCAGGGGTGGTAGGCTTCCATAAATATGGTGCCCAGTGAGCAGTTGGAGGCATAGATGCCTTGCTAGCGAACAATTCAGTCATGTCACATGGCTGGATATCAAACTTGCCACCTTCGGGTCCTTACCTCAAGGCCTCTACTGCTCCATGTAGTGTGCAAGGGCCCTCTAGGAAACTATCGGTGATTATCCAAATGATTTTGAAAGTGCTTCTGCAATGTTTGAGGTGGATCAATTTCTAGAAATTCTACTCAACACACACCCTTGCACCTGGCATGATGTATTTCTAGTAAGAAGTAAGGTGCAGTGGAAATAAATAGAGATGAGCGAACTTTTGAAAAATTCGATTCGACTGATTCGCCGAATTTTCCGACAAAAACCGTTTCGACCCGAATTTATTCGCGACGAATCGCTATTAAAAACGGCTATTTCTGAGCCTCCTAGAGCCTCAATAGGGTTGTAAACCATTCTGCCTTGCTGTAACACGCATAGGATGCGTGCTGGGTTAGTTAAATAATACTTTAAAAAAATATCACATGCAGATCAGAGGCATCGCTAATAGAATTGCTGAGCGGCACAATTGCAGATAGATGAAGTGGCATCACTATGAGGGGCAGGAGCCCAAACATTGCTTTAAAGAGACACTGGAGTTGGCAGCAGCAGGAGCCCAAAAATTGGATGAATCACACCCTGGAGTTGCAAGCAGCAGCAGGAGCCCAAACATTGGCTGAAAGAGACACTGGAGTTGGCAGCAGCAGGAGCCCAAAAATTGACTGACACACCCTGGAGTTTCAAGCAGCAGCAGCAGCAGGAGCCCAAACATAGCTTGAAAGAGACACTGGAGTTGGCTGCAGGAGCCCAAAGATTGGATGAATCACACCCTGGAGTTGGCAGCAGCAGGAGCAGGAGCCCGAACATTACTTTAAAGAGACACTGGGGTTGGCTTCAGGAGCCCAAAAATTGGATGAATCACACCCTGGAGTTGGCAGCAGCAGCAGCAGGAGCCCAAACATTACTTTAAAGAGACACTGGGGTTGGCTTCAGGAGCCCAAAAATTGGATGAATCACACCCTGGAGTTGGCAGCAGCAGCAGGAGCCCAAACATTACTTTAAAGAGACACTGGGGTTGGCTTCAGGAGCCCAAAAATTGGATGAATCACACCCTGGAGTTGGCAGCAGCAGCAGCAGGAGCCCAAACATTACTTTAAAGAGACACTGGGGTTGGCTTCAGGAGCCCAAAAATTGGATGAATCACACCCTGGAGTTGGCAGCAGCAGCAGGAGCCCAAACATTACTTTAAAGAGACACTGGGGTTGGCTTCAGGAGCCCAAAAATTGGATGAATCACACCCTGGAGTTGGCAGCAGCAGCAGCAGGAGCCCAAACATTACTTTAAAGAGACACTGGGGTTGGCTTCAGGAGCCCAAAAATTGGATGAATCACACCCTGGAGTTGGCAGCAGCAGCAGCAGGAGCCCAAACATTACTTTAAAGAGACACTGGGGTTGGCTTCAGGAGCCCAAAAATTGGATGAATCACACCCTGGAGTTGGCAGCAGCAGCAGCAGGAGCCCAAACATAACTTTAAAGAGACACTGGAGTTGGCAACAGGAGCCCAAAAATTGGATGAATCACACCCTGGAGTTGGCAGCAGCAGGAGCCCAAACATAACTTTAAAGAGACACTGGAGTTGGCAGCAGGAGCCCAAAAATTGGATGAATCACACCCTGGAGTTGGCAGCAGCAGCAGGAGCCCAAACATTACTTTAAAGAGACACTGGGGTTGGCTTCAGGAGCCCAAAAATTGGATGAATCACGAATCACACCCTGGAGTTAGCAGCAGCAGCAGGAGCCCAAACATTACTTTAAAGAGACACTGGGGTTGGCTTCAGGAGCCCAAAAATTGGATGAATCACACCCTGGAGTTGGCAGCAGCAGCAGGAGCCCAAACATTACTTTAAAGAGACACTGGGGTTGGCTTCAGGAGCCCAAAAATTGGATGAATCACACCCTGGAGTTGGCAGCAGCAGCAGCAGGAGCCCAAACATTACTCTAAAGAGACACTGGGGTTGGCTTCAGGAGCCCAAAAATTGGATGAATCACACCCTGGAGTTGGCAGCAGCAGCAGCAGGAGCCCAAACATTACTTTAAAGAGACACTGGGGTTGGCTTCAGGAGCCCAAAAATTGGATGAATCACACCCTGGAGTTGGCAGCAGCAGCAGCAGGAGCCCAAACATTACTTTAAAGAGACACTGGGGTTGGCTTCAGGAGCCCAAAAATTGGATGAATCACACCCTGGAGTTGGCAGCAGCAGCAGCAGGAGCCCAAACATTACTTTAAAGAGACATTGGGGTTGGCTTCAGGAGCCCAAAAATTGGATGAATCACACCCTGGAGTTGGCAGCAGCAGGAGCCCAAACATAACTTTAAAGAGACACTGGAGTTGGCAACAGGAGCCCAAAAATTGGATGAATCACACCCTGGAGTTGGCAGCAGCAGGAGCCCAAACATAACTTTAAAGAGACACTGGAGTTGGCAGCAGGAGCCCAAAAATTGGATGAATCACACCCTGGAGTTGGCAGCAGCAGCAGGAGCCCAAACATTACTTTAAAGAGACACTGGGGTTGGCTTCAGGAGCCCAAAAATTGGATGAATCACACCCTGGAGTTGCCAGCAGCAGCAGGAGCCCAAACATTACTTTAAAGAGACACTGGTGTTGGCTTCAGGATCCCAAAAATTGGATGAATCACACCCTGGAGTTGGCAGCAGCAGCAGGAGCCCAAACATTACTTTAAAGAGACACTGGGGTTGGCTTCAGGAGCCCAAAAATTGGATGAATCACACCCTGGAGTTGGCAGCAGCAGCAGGAGCCCAAACATAACTTTAAGGAGACACTGGAGTTGGCAGCAGGAACCCAAAAATTGGATGAATCACACCCTGGAGTTGGCAGCAGCAGGAGCCCAAACATTACTTTAAAGAGACACTGGGGTTGGCTTCAGGAGCCCAAAAATTGGATGAATCACACCCTGGAGTTGCAAGCAGCAGCAGGAGGCCAAACATTGGCTGAAAGGCACACCCTGAAGTTGGCATCAGCAGGAGGCCAAAAATTGGTTGGAAGGCACACCCTGAAGTTGGCATCAGCAGGAGCCCAAAAATTGGCCTAAAGACATAAATGTTTTGCACCATTTGGAAAGTGTTAAACGTGGCACCATGCTGAATCTAGTGGCATGCATCAGGCATTGGTTGGTGGAAATCCTGGCTGATCCATCCCTGATTCATTTTGACAAAGGTGAGTCGCTCCACATTTTTAGTTGACAGACGAGTTCTCCTCGCCGTAACTATGGCCCACGACGCACTAAACACCCGCTCAGATGGCACGCTACTTGCCGGGCAGGACAGCTTTTCCAGGGCAAACTCTGCTAGTTGCGGCCACAAATCAAGTTTGGCTGCCCAGAAGTCCAGCGGATCCTCAAGGTGTGTTGGCATGGTCATGTCAAGGTATGACATGACCTGCTGGTTGAGGTCCTGCTCCAGGTCTTCCTTCTGCTCATGAGTAGCCTCACTATGTGGGTGTAGAAAGCTACTCATTAGCGACTGAAGACTGAGGCTGCTGCTGATGGAGCTGCTGCTGCTGCTCCTGCCAACCCCCCAGCAGCCATGGCAGTGGAAGGTGAGCGCAGAGGTCCCCTGGAGTCAGACCTGCGAGAGTATGGACCATGGCGCAGATAGGCATCGGCCAACTGAGTATGTAGAATGTCTTTGTAGTAGTTCAGTTTGTCCTCCCTCTCGGCGGGTTTAAAAAATGCCCCCATTTTGTTCCGGAAGCGAGGGTCCAATAAGGTGGAGAGCCAGAAGTCATCCCGCTGACAAATGGAAACAATTCTGGGGTCACTACGCAAGCACGTGAGCATGCTTCCTGCCATTTGAGCAAGTGACTCGGAGGGACTACCTGTCTCCATCTCCACTGCATACTGCCACGGTGTGTCCGGGTCCTCTGTCTCGCCTTCCTCAAAACCCTCTAGCTCCTCTGGCTGCTCCTGCTCCTCCTCTCCTGTCCGCTGACTAGATAAACCAGCCATTTCGCCAAGCCTAAACTGTGATTCACTGTGCCCCTCCTCCTCCTCTTCCTCCTCCTCCTCCTCCAGTTCAGCTCCAACGGGGTTCATGTGGCCGTAAGATGTAGACGCCATGTCTCCAGTGCCCTGACCAGCCATGGTTTCCAACATGTGCTGTAGTACATGAAGCAGTGGAATCACGTCGTTCATCCCGTAATCCTGCCGACTGACAAATAAAGTGGCTTCCTCAAAGGGCCTGAGCAAACGGCAGGTGTCACGTATGAGCTGCCACTGGTTGACATTGAAGTTACACAGGGGAGTCCCCCTATCCGCTTGGATCATCAGGAAATCCGTGATGGCTTTTCTCTGTTAATATAATCGGTCCAACATGTGAAGGGTAGAATTCCAACGGGTGGAAACATCGCAAATCAGACTATGTTGGGGGATACCGTTCTGACGCTGTAGCTCAAGAAGGGTGTGTTTGGCAGTGCTGAAGTGCATGCAAAGTTTCCTTGAAGTTGTTAGGATGTCTTGCATACTTCAGAAACCGCTTGACAACCAGATTGAAGACATGAGCCATGCAAGGGGCATGGGTCAGCCTTCCTTGGCGCAGCGCAGACAAAATGTTCTTCCCATTGTCGGTAACCATGATTCCCATTTTAAGTTTTCTTGGAGTAAGCCATGTTTGGATTTCCTGATGAATAAATTTAAGCAGTTCCTCCCCTGTGTGACTCCGTTCGCCAAGACAAACCATGTGAAGCACTGCGTGACACCTCAGTGCCCTGCACACATGGTAGACTGGAGGGGCACTGAGACTTGAGCCTACAGTGGAGGGTGAGGAGATGGAGGAGGATGAGGAGGCTGAGTCGCACAGTGTCACAGGCCCAACGGGCAGGGAACGCGGAGGCCGAAGTGGCGTGACCTGTCCAAGTTGCTGCTGCAAAGGGACCACATTCACCCAGTGGGCCGTAAACGACATGTACTGTCCCTGACCATAGTTACAGCTCCAGACGTCAGTGCTGCCATGCACTTTGCTACACACCGACAGGCTCAAGGACTGGCCCACCTTCTGTTCAACAAAAGTGTGCAGCGCTGGTACTGGCTTCTTGGCAAAGAAATGACGGCTTGGGACTCTCCACCTTGGCTTGGCACAAGCCATCAGTTCTCTGAAAGGTGCAGAGTCCACCACCTGAAAAGGGAGCGACTGCAGCACCAGCAACTTGGACAGAAGCACATTCAGCTTCTGCCCCGTAGGATGAGTGGGCGCATACTGCTGTCTCTTGGACATGGCTTCGCTGATGGATTGCTGGCGGGATGCATGACTTGGAGGAGGAGGAGCAGGAGCGACAGAGGATGGGTATGACGCACAGCTGCCTTCGGCTGAGGTGCTGGAGCCTTGGCTGGCAGAAATTGGGAGCGGCGTGCCACTTGGTGAGGAAGCAGACTGGACCACCCCTTGGGAGCCTCGGTTCTCCCAGGTCGCTTTATGGTGATGCATCATATGTTGACGCAGGGCCGTGGTGCCAACATTTGGGCCCTGGCCACGCTTCACCTTCTGCCTACATATCTTGCATGTGGCCATGTTACCCTCCTGCGGATGCTTCAGGAAATACTGCCACACTGCCGAGTAGCTACTTTTCCCACCAACAGGCCTCACTGATTCGCTGCTATTGTCGCCAACTCCAGGAACCCCTGCCCCACTACCTCCCGATAAGGTAGCCTGCCGCGCAGCAGGTGCTCTACCCCGGCCCCGGCCCCGTTTGGCTCCAGGCTTTACAATTGTGCCCCCATGCTGCCTGCCAACCATGTTGCTAACACCTTGCTGCCTGAGCTGCTGACTCCGGGGCAA